>JAOQGH010000001.1:22513790-22571969 GCA_025769975.1 Gallinago jamesoni | reverse complement strand
GACCCTACACTTTTCCCTGTTGAACCTCATGAGGTTCTTCCTTGCCCAGCTCTCCAGCCTGTCCAGGTCTCACTGGAGGGCAGCACAGCCCTCTGGAAAAATAGGAAAAATAGGGTTATTCCTCCTTTTGAAAGCATGAATGTATTCAATATTGTTTATTTGTTAGCTTTAGCAGAAGATGGATTTGGTTTTTATTGCTGTTCTTTACCTTTAGAGATATTAAGCCATGGCATACATTCTGGCCACATGCTCCTAATTCCCCCAAAACATCTTTTTTCTTTTTTTTTCAGACCAATTTTATATGTAGTATGTAGAAAGGAATAAAATAAAATTTAAACCATCAGCAGTATACAATAGTTTTTTATTACTGTAACACATATAAGAATGCAGCAAGCCTACCTCTCACATCTGTGATTCTGGTGATGAGTAAAGGTATATGCAAAAGCTTGCATTTTAACTTTTGCTTGAGATACAAGCCTTAAAAATCTCACCTGTGTATATTTTCAGCAAATTAGCATTTTTAGGAGTACAAATGCAGTAAATCCTGTGAAACTGCACACTCTAAAAAGGCAGTTAAGAAAATTATTAATGGTGATAGCAGTCCAACAGTAAAAGTGTATCTGTTCCAAAGTGCTTCCTACAGAAATCCAATATGTTACTTTATTTTAATAAGTTCTGCCAGAAAGTCTGAAAATATACAAGCAAACTCTCTTAAAACATCCACCTAAGAATAATTTGCTGCTCCAAAGACTATCTGAAGTAATTTTCAGCCCTGCAATTAAACCAGGTTTCATTTTCTTTTTGTTTTCTTTTTAATCCTCCCTTTGCAGAGATAGAGGATTCATAACTTTTAGAGAAAACTGTCAGGCTGAAAATGAGATACAGAAATACAGAGTGTTTAAAGACAATCTATGGCAGATTGCAACAGTCCTGAATTCTATTTGCTAGTGCATCAGTAATATCAGGGTGACAGCTTAGCAAACATTTCACATGGTTGGTTTCACAAAGAACTCAGTCATAATAGTTCATATTGCAAACTTTCCAAAAGCTCAGATGTTATAAACTCACAGGAAATGCTAGTCAAACACACTCTTGATAGATAAAAATGCCACTATGCACAGAATCATCACCTTTCTTCAGTCATCATGAATTTTCTTTAAATGACCGATGATTGTCACTTCACTTCCCCCTCCACCCCACTTTCTCACACATATATATGCACAGGTAGAGTGCAGTCTTTTACATTAACATTCCAATGCCAGAAAAGTTCTGAATGTGTAATTAAAAGTGGTTCTTGGTATTGGTTTTAATGATTTCAATCTCACTGGTTAATCATAACAGTGAATCTAACAATCTTCTTTTTTTCTTCTCTTTTCCTATTTCATTTTCTCTTCTCCAACCACATGAAACATGAAAAAGCATGAGAATTTACCAGCACAGGATGTACAATTGAGAAAAGCAATCAGTAAGGAAATTTGCAATAAAGTGAGATTTAGAATAGCAAGTTGTTAATTATATATGTTGGGTTTTTTTATAAACTACAGAGATTTGTAATGGAAGGCATTCATATCGTCATTTAGCATTATCAATTTAATTCAAAATATCATTAAACATCACAATTGAAAAGGAATTTCCTTCCACAGCAAGGAAACAAAATGGTGGTAGAAATTCCACTTTTCATTTCTACTGACTTCCAATTGAAAGTTTGTAGTGAACGTGATTTTTAAAATTACCTGAGGCTAGCTGACATTGTAGAAATGCAGCTAGACAGTCCCGGACAGATGTCAATCATTTCACGCATTTATGAACTCATTGTACATTCAGAATGCCTGTAAACCTTGGTGGTTTTTTTCTAAGTACTGATAAATATTTTTCATATTTTCAGTTTGTTCTCTTAATGCTATCAAAAGATTAAATTTTAGACACCACTTCCTCCTCAAATTACTACAGTTTATTCAAGAAATATTCACTTTTTCATTCGATACCATTAGAAAACACAAGTTCATAGGGACCAGCTGGTCATTTCTGGGCCTATGACTGCTCTGTATAATCCATTTATCAGCTCTAAATATGAATACTCTGTAGGGAAGTTCTCTGTAGGGAGCTGAAGAGCAAATCAGCACTGACATTTTCTGAAAAGGACTGAGAAAAAAATTTTTCCTCACAGAAACTTTTCAAAACTACTGACCACAACAAAGTAATGTGATGTCAGTTTTAGAACAGTGGATGTTTCTACCCTTTAAAAAATCAAGCCTGAAATGTCACTCTTCATATTGCAAGTTTTGAGCACTTCTAGGCCCTCTTCCTGCATTTTCTGTGATTCTTAAACTTCTCCTAAACATTATATTGTTCTAAAAATAATTCTAAAATTTTCCAAATAATCTATCATATATAGCAATGTGCTGTATTTAGAGAAATACAAATAAAAGGAGAGTTTTACTGTAATTAATGTATTTTAAACAATGTCTGCTCACAAAGATTTTAATGGTCTTAACAAATTTTAATAAATGACACTTTTCCTTATGAAGAGACAATATTCTTAATAAGGACTGAAGGAAGATAAAGTTTAAAGAAAGAGGAATTAGATAAACATGGTTCTTTTCTTAAAGTAGAAATAGGGAAAAGCCACAAAACACAAGGCCAATTAGCTCAATTTCAGTTCCTAAGTAGTGGTATAAAAAATTATCAAACACTGTCTGAGTACTTACAATATAAGAGATGAAGATGAGTAACAGTGACAGTGGATTCATAAAGAACAAGGCATCTCAAAATAATCTAATTTTTTTCCATGACAGTATAATAAGCCTTTTGGAGAGAGGAAAAGCAGACACGTCATCTAGCTTCTAGAAAGCCTTCTGATACTCTCTCACATGGTATATTGTTAAGAAAACTAGGAAACACTGCTTGGATACAATTACTACCAAGTGTTGTTATTAACAGTTCCATTGTCAGACTGGACAAGAGTTTGCAGTACTGTTCCACAGGGGTCTGAGCATATTCATTATTTTCTTTAATTATTTAAATAAAGACATCAAAAGTATGGTTCTTACATGTGAAAGATGACACTATGCTGAGAGACCTGCAAATACACTGGATCAAAATGATCTTAAGAAAATGAGGAATTCTGAAGAAAATTTAGTACATATAATGGCAAGATCTGCATTTCATGATAGAAACCATATAATTGTAGAATGGGAATAACTTCTAGGAAAATTGTAGTATCCCATTAGTACCAGTGGCTTTGTCACAAGCTGAACATGAAAATATCTCATGCAAAAATGGCATTTTGAGATGTATAGAGAGATTATTTTTAAACATTCTTCCATCCCATTAAACACCAGAGAGGTTTTAGCGGGAATATGATATCCAGTTTTGAGAACAGCATTTTAGGAAGTACATAGAACAGAAAAAGAAGCTTCAGAGGAGAGATTAAGAAAACAAGCCCTAAAGTAAGTGGTTAAAGAAACCAGGTCCAGAAAATAAAAGACTGATGGACAATATGAAAAATGTAAAAAGGTAGGAATAATATGGCAGTAAAAAGCTCTTATTCTCTTCCATTTTGGAGATGAGTTAAAATAAACCGAAAATTTAAGATCGATATTCCAAGACATGGAATAACAACTTTCATTTGCAAGAATGAAGACTTAAGTTAAACCTGAGGAAAAACTCGCTAGCAGAAGGCAGTGAAGCAGTTGATTGTCTGCAAAGGCTGTGAAATCTCACCAGCACATTTTTTTTCAAGAATAGGCTGGACAAACATCTGTCAGCAGTGACAATAGTACAGTTAATCCTATCTTTGGCAGCAGGATAGACCTGCAAAGTCTTCAAAATCTCTCCCAAATTTATTTTATACTATTTTTATGATCCTACACTGATTGCTAATTATCTGTCAATAGAGAAGTAAAAGCTTATGCACTAAGTCATAGTATACAATATACAGTAACATACTTTTAAGAACTATCTGTAAAACTAAAATGTATACTCTACATTTGGTGGAAGTTGACCAGAGTATTTATTCAAGGATTGAAACTATGAAAATTATGAAATGAGTGTCTGAAATTCAAATATACATATGAGGGGTAACAATGTGAATCTGAAACCACATATGACAGGTTTCTACTAAAGAATAAAACTGATGGGCAGTTAAAAATAATATTCTTCCATAAGCTTACTTTCGCAAGATACAGCTGCACTGAGTCTATTAAATGCAAACAAAAAAAACCCCCAACAACCAAGCAAAAATAAAACCCCAAACCAATCAACCAACCAACCAAACGAAATGAAAAAAATAAAAACCAACAACAACAAAAGAATAGCAAAAACTTCTTTTCTTTTTTTTTCAGCTTTAAATATTTGGAGACTCACAGTATTATGTATCTGGAATGGAAACACAAATGTTCCACTTTTCACATCACAACTGGCAGAAACCTGTCTGACAAGTTTTAAAAGTGATTCTGAATCAGATTTCAGTCACAACCACACTACTAACTCAAACATCTCGATGTCTGAGGCAAACCCAGGGGAAATACGTAAGTCTGCACAAGTAGTGATTTAGTCTTACGTTAGAACTTAATGCTAAAAAGCATATATCTGAGATGATTGGAATTTTGAATTAAATTATGCCCTTTTTTTTTTCTCATCTTTCTTTTTTTTTTTAATGAGTTTTAAGTGACTTCTCCATTACCATTGTTATTAAGTATATAACCAGAGCAAATATTGAGCATTATGGAGAAGATATCAGTTTGATGTTCTCCCTTACAACAACAGAGCCCATGTCCTTCTATTTTAAAAGATTAACTCCTCAAGCCTGCAGATAATGGTGACTGACAAAATATCCAAGAACTTCTGAAACTGTCACATCTTCACTGCATTGGTAGTGCCGGATTTGCAGTAAGTAAGGAGCCATAAGGCAGACTGCTCAGAGGAGAAACTGATTTACTGCTGCTGTTATTTCTCGTCTCTTTTTTCATTGGGGTTTCTGTTCGTCCCACCCTTTCAATGGTTCTGACTATGGAAACCTCATGTCCTTTAAGAGCAAATGACTACAATTCTGTTTACTGATCAGCACCTGACACTTCAGAATGCCATTTATTCAAGCTAGTTAATAAAAGTGTATATTTTTAATGCTTTATAAAATCCTTCAGTTGTAGATATGGAAGAGTTAACAACTTTTAAAAATATATTTTTGTCAACTGAAATCATATAATGATCTCTAGCACTTACATCTCATCTCTGTTGTTTATACATACATCTTTTCCTTACTTAAATCTTCATGAAAGAAAAGGTATTCAGATCATTATTTCCAGAAAGCTTCTCATATTATCAGTTATTTCTATTTGTTTGCAAGAGTAGTTATTGTTACACTTAAAATACATCTTTATTACTTTTCTGCCAGCTAAGTGCTACTTACAATTCCATTAAGGTGACTGCTAACAAAGCAGTTAGACACATGCATAACTTTATATGGATAGCGTCACTAAATTCAGCAAGTCATTAGATGACTTGCTTGTTAACTTCAAATTTATGCTTTAAGGAGATTCTTAAGTGCTTGCCTAAATAAAAGGTTATAACCCTGATTTTTAAATCTGACTTAGTATTATTTGATATTCCATAAGAAAAGCTTGAAATTCATTTCCTCCAAGACCACTAGAAGATTTACCAGGTGAAATAAACTATCATTATAACATTGGAATATTTAAAGACTGCACAACAATAATACCATACACGAGCATCACTGCGTCTCAACATTTCATCAGGAACATACTATAGGTAAAGATCTGAATATGATTACATATATTACCTGACTGTTCCTATAGGAAAAGACCTCTAGTCTTGTCAATAAAGGTACTACTGATCCTGAAGAAGAATTTACTATTTTGGATCCATGTAAATAAAAGTCCATTTAACAATGCCTTGCAGTTTCTTGAGATACTAATTACTAGATCATCTTCATATGCATGAAAAACTCTAATAAATATTCCTGCAATGTAGAAGAAACTAAAACCAGATACAAATTGGACTGTAGATATTTTTTCTTTAAATCCTATTCTTGGAGTTAAAAAAAAAAAAAGTCAAAGGAATGGGAATGTCAGGGCAGAAGAGAGCTAATAGAGGCAGGCAGCAGACAGCAGCTTGCTCAGCGGTTTTTGAGTTCTGCTTGTACATCTTCTGTGAACTCCTTCTGACCTGGCCGGGGACTCCAGGAACTCCTGGAGGATCGGCAGGGTGCCTGCTGCACTGGGGAAAGGCAGCTGCAGGGGACTGTGACTTCCAGCAGTTTCTAACAAAGCTGTTCCTGATCAAAGGATGCTTTGAGCTTCAAGCTGACTCTGAGCAGGGAGTGACAAGCACCCGTTCAGCAGGTGCTAGGAGAAGTACACATAAGGCCCAGCCCAGAGTGCGATCCCCAGTTTCTGCAGAGGGAGCAAAAAACCAGGTTAGAACCTCTGATGCTGAGGGAACTGTTCATGTGCTCAGTGGTGGTGGTGATGTGCTACAGAGTGCATCCCCAGCACACACCTGAGCAGCAACCCCCAGCAAGTCAGAGGCTCAGACCAAGCTCCCAAAGGAGGATGCACCTCTGCAAGCCTCTTACTGAGGCTGGGATTGGGGGATGATGGTGTCATCATGCCTGCAGGAGGTGTGTGCTGGGAAGCATTCACAGCACCTAGTAGAGGAAGTGTGCTGAAGGAGGGGAAGGAAGAGTCTGTGCTTACTGGGTTCAGAAATGAAGACTCCCGGGGGGATCTGAGACTTGAAATGGCAGGAGAAAAGATCCTTGTTTGACAGGCAACCACAAACCAACCTCAGTGTGCTGATAGCAGATGAGGTCCTGAGTCTGAGCAGGAGGTTGAGAGGGTGATCCCTCCTCTCCTGAGCACTGGTGAGACCACAGCTGGAGTGCTGTGTCCCATTCTGGGGCTCCCCAGTAAAAGAGAGACATGGACATACTGGAGTGAGTCCAGCAAAGGGATTAAGTGCTTGGAGCATCTGTCATAAAAGAAGAAGCTTAGAAAGCTAAGACATTTCAGCTTGGAGAAGGGGAGTTTTGAAAGTGGGATCTTATCAGTGTGTATAAATATCTTACTGGGGGAAGCAAAGAAGACAGAGCCAGACTTCTCAGTCATGTTCAGTGACAAGAGGCAATGGGCACACACCAAACCACAGACTACACTGTTTAAGCATAAGAAAAATCTTTTTAGTGTGCAAGCAGCCAAAGAGTGGAACAGGTCACCCTGAGAGATTGTGGACTCTCCGTCTCTGGGGATATTCAACATTCTACTGGGTGCAGATCTGAGCAACATGCAGCTGTAGCTCAGTCTACTGTGAGCTGAGGGGGTTGGACTAGACATCTCCAGAGGGCCAGCCTCAACAAAATCCTGTGATTTTGTGTGCAGTAACTCTGTTTCTGAGGTCTAGTGATCCCAGACTTTCAGAAAGTTGCAAATGATCAATGAAAATGACATGAATATTTGCAGCCATTTGACTGCACCACCAAGTCAGGACTGGTGTAAAACAGCCACAAGAGAACCTTATTTGCTGCCTCATTTCCTGCTGTTAAATAACAAATTAGGAATATCTGAAAAATCAACCAAATCTGTTTCATGAGCCTCAGGTCTAAATGAAAATGCTATTATAGTTCTGTGCATGTATTGTCTTTGTGAATTTATGCAATGCAGACTACACAATCCTGAATGAGAAAGGAAGATGACCCATGAAACACCCACACTATTAATTGCTGTCAGCCCAGTGGAAAGGCTTCAGGAGCTCAGCTCTCAATAGCTTTGTGTTGGAGGAGCTAACAAGGGCTCAAGCACTGAAGAAATTATACCTGTAGTCAAGGCACTCATGATATGTATGATTCATGTGCTTATTTGGGTATGAAAATGTATAATGCTTTCTTTTTAGAAGTAAGAAAGATTGAAAAATAAACTAAATAGCTGAAGATAAGTGTAAATAGAAACAAATCTTTTCATCTCTCTGTAAAAATCTAGCTCTAGAAGCTAATGAAAATCTTTCTTGCCATTGCACTGATCTTGTCCGTTATAGACAATTCTTGATAATGGCCAAATATTCCCAGAAATTAATACAAGTAATTTAATTAAAAAGAGACAATCTTGTTGAAGACCTTCTTCCAGGAATGACAGTGGACAGGTCAGGGTAGAAAATTGCATGCAAAATTATATAACCTTAGGATATACACAATGGAATGAGCTGTAAAACTCTTCTGTTAGTGTCGTTTTTCTCATTCATGTGAACTGCTCTTCTAGGATCCATTTGGCAATTAATTGAAGTCTCACTAGATGATAATGCTGCAACAGAAATCTACAGAATAAATAGTGCCAGTGCAAAAGAGGCAGTGATTGACAGGCCTTTCTTAATTACGACATTAGATTTAGCACTAGTGTTAATCTGAAATTCATTAACATGTCTCCAGATATCACTAGTTAAATCCAGTTTGCCAACAAGCAGAGTCAGCTCTGAAATTAGTGTTTCAGAAAAACTTGTTTAATGCCTGCTGTCCTATAGAAAAAAATACACTGAGGTCAGGTTTCCTGACATATGATTAGACTGGATTCTCAAAACAATTTATGATATTCTCAAGGGGCAACTCTGGACACAGAAAAGCTAGAATGGGGTTGATGCCAGAATCGCTTATCGACAAGTAAATTTTGTATTTCTTCAAATAGACTCTTAATTCCACTTTTTATACCTTATTGATATAGTCTTCCATGCTGAATTGTCATGATCAATAATTATTCTACTCATATAGAAATTTCTGTACATGATGCAGACAGAAATGCAAATAAGAATAAAAGTTACCTTTTTATTTTTTTTCAGAAATCATAGAATCACAGAATCATAGAATGGTGTGGGTTGGAAGGGATCTTAGAGATCATCTAGTTCCAATCCCTCTGCCATGGGCAGGGACACCTCCCACTAGACCAGATTGCTCAAAGCCCCATCCAGCCTGGCCTTGAACACTTCCAGGGATGGGGAATCCTCACCACCCTCACTGTAAAGAATTTCTTTCTAGTATCTAATCTAAATCTCCCGTCTTCCAATTTAAAACCATTGCCCCTTGTCCTTTCACTACACTTCCTGACAAAGAGTCTCTCTCCAGCTCTCCTGTAGGCCAGTATAAGGTTTCCCCGAAGCCTTCTCTTCTCCAGTCTGAACAACCCCAGCTCTCTCAGCCTGTCATCATAGCGAGGGGTGCTCCATCCCTCTGATCATCTAGTGGCCCTCCACTGGACCAGTTCCAACAGATCCATGTCCTTCCTGTATTGAGGACTCCAAGAAATGGATCATGCTAATGATCCTTGTGTCTTTCTTTGATGGATAAGTTATTTACTTTACAAAGTAACTATGATAGGTACAATCTCTCCAGCTTTCAAATTTTATTCCATGGGAAATGACTGATTGAAATTGAGGAGACAGGAATCAATAGCTTGACTGTAAAGTGGATAAGTAACATCAAAAAGGAGATCAAACTGGTTGTGCTGAAAGTGTCTGGGTATTGGTGGGCTCCATGTACAGTTCTTCACAGTCTATTTTGGAAAATTTTACTTTTCACCAATGTCTATGCCCTCAAAGAGCAAAAAAATATATGTGCTAAGGAACAGTGTTGAAAGTGTGAAGATGGGATACAGGGTAATATGGAATAAGATCCAACATTACATGGCAGAATCTGGGTAATCTTAGGGACTGAGGTAAGAAAAAATATGATGATATGTATATTCTAATGCATTTGCAGGCTAATATCAGGAACTTTGCTAAGTAGTAATATAGTACCTGCATTTCCAGGCACAAGAGAAGAGAAAATAGCGTTAACAGTTCAGATAAATCTAACACTAGGTTCCTGTCTTTCTCTTACACTCTTTCTTCAGGCACATTAAGGATGTATTATGTACCTTTATAATGTTGTAAAATTATTTTTATTTCATATTTTTATCTCTGATATAATTACACTTGGATTCTCTATATTATCACAACTTTTTCCCAATCTTATTTTGTAGTCCTTTCTTATTATAATCTCAGAGCAGCAAATCTTGCAAGGATTTGACATAGATCTTCTCAGATACCTAAATAGACCATCATATGAAGTCATGAAAGACAACTTGTTATTAAACTTTGAAATTCATGTCTTCTAAATCTAGCTTCTAGCTTTCTATCTACATTTTCATTCTTACTGCTTTTTCATTCGTATAGGAAATTATTTTAGATAAATTTCCTAGAATACACTACATTCTTTCTTGGAAATATTTGGTCATTTTGCACTGGATGGACAGATGCCATAATGTTGGATTGGGTAAATGCTACAGAAAAATGAACTGTATAACTCTTTCCTCATCTCATTTGTATAACTATCAAATTTCCTCCCTTTCTTAGAGGAGTGCTGACAAATGACAACTGAAAAATAGCATTGTCTTATTGAGCTCCCCAGAGTCTCCAGAATTAAATAGAATACTCTTCTACCAGATCTAATTCTATTTACCAGGTAACTGTTCCAGTTTACTTGTGTTGCAAATAATAAATAATCTTGTAAGTACTGTTGCTTGCACCCATGCACATTTTTTTCTTTTAATGTTCAGTTTCCCAGCCTTGTCAACCCCTATCACTTTTTGTCAGAATTACTTTTCTAACTGTTGTACGGACATACAGTATATTATATTCTGCATTTACTTGTTTCTATTTACCAATTTTTCCTACCAGTTTCAGTAGCCTCTTTGAGACAAATTTTATTTTCATTTTTCCTGAGTTTCTTCCTCATTGGTATTTCTTCCCCTAATCCTTTCTTTCCTTACAACTCGTGGCTTTTTTTTTTTTGAGTTTTAAAGGTGTTTTCATATTGGTGTAAATTAAAACCTTGTTTCACATCTTAACTATCTTAACTATCTTTGTCAATGTTAATAGTTTTATCTATAAGAAGATCTTATCTTTTGGACATGTCTTAATCAGTCTATACAGTCTCTGTGTGTGTGAGGGAAAACTCCATATTGATTACTTCTCCTTTCACTGCTTTTAAAGCAGACACAAAATAGTAGTCTAATTTTATTACTAAATAATTTATGGATATTTTTACTGGTGTTGTTACTGGTAATTACATTAATATTACTTATAATTATATTATATATAATTATATATAATATATTATATTCATTAATAATTAGATTAATGTTACTGCTAATTAGATTAATATTAATACAAAGTAGTGTTATCATATGGCTTTTGTACCTACTCTAAGTTTCTCCCATTTCTTCTTTCATTTGGTAAACAGCTTTCAGATGATTTACAATAATAACTCATCACTTTATTCCCAGTTTCCTTCCTCAAACTGTTTTTTTTCCCCCAAAAAAACAGAATAGTATTGGAGTAATCTCACCTGTGTTTCGAAATAGACATCTAAAGCTGACTTAGTTTTATAGGTTTGCTCTGCTGTCAGTGGAGGCCTCTGTACAGCACAATTCATCTGCCTTATTTTAGACAAGTAAATGGTGAGGTGAACCATGCCCTACTAAGTGACTTTCTGTTCACTATAAAAGCAATGTAATCAACTACTTCACATGTAGACATCTTCAGTGTACATATCTAATGTGAAATAAATTTAATTCCATTCCTATACTGTTTGGCTTTATGAATAGCTAAAGTCCCTGTGTCCCCCATTTTTATATTTGTCCCCTCTTCCACTATATCTAGTTGCATGACACACAAAATAGAGCAAAGTAAGTAATTTATAGTGGTTTTGCTACTATCTTTTATAATGGTAGGAAAAACCACAACTTTTATCATCTACATCATCATGTGTCTGTATTGTTTGTTGTTATTTTTCATGGGAAAAAAGGGAGGGGAAAAAGCAATACCATTATAAATAGACCTTGTCTCTAATCCATCTACTGTTCAATATTTGTAGCACATCAATCTGCTGAAGTTATAAGCCCTTCTGTTTTTCTGTGCCTAACCTTATTACTTTCCATTTCCTGGCAACAAATCATTTGGTTCAGGCACCAGCTTATGACCCTGTTCTATGGGAGTCATGTTCATTTGTTCTCACCCTCAGAGCTTTGTCCACAGTTTTCTATTACTGTCAGGTTTCGTTATCCTTCTACATTTCCCTACTCAAAATCCCTCGTTACTTATCTGTCTGGCATTTCATATCAAGCTCTGTGCTCATTCCTGTTAAATACTCCATTAGAAATCATTAGAAAGTCAGGACCATAAAGATGAAAGATTTACATTTTCAGAAATATTTTTCCCTTAATCTGGATGTTATTGATTCTGGCAGAGGGACCTCTGAGTGAGGACAAAGAAGCGATTGTAGTAGTAGCAAGGGAGAAAAGCTAAAAATATTGGTGGAGGGCAAAAAAAGGGGCTCTGCAAATGAAGAACTGCCCACAGTACGAGAACCTCTTAAGGAACCTGAAGGTGTATAAGTCCATAGGACGTGACGAAATCCATCAACAGGTCTTGAGGGACCTAGCGGATGAAGTTGCTAAGCCGCTTTCCATCATATTTGAGAAATCGTGGCAGACTACTGAAGTTCCCGCAGACTGGAAGAAGGGGAACATAACCCCGATATTCAAAAAAGGGGAAAAAGAAGACCCAGGGAACTATTGGCCAGTCAGTCTCACCTCTGTGCCTGGCAAGATTATGGAGCAGATCCTCCTGGAGTCTCTGCTAAGGCACATGGAAAATAAGGAAGTGATGAGACAGCCAACACAGCTTCACCAGGGGCAAATCGTGCCTGACAAATTTAGTGGCCTTTTATGATACTGTCCACATACTTGGACAAAGGCGGATGTCATCTACCTGGACTTGTGCAAAGCCTTCGATGCTGTCCTGCATGACATCCTGGTCTCAAAATTGGAAAGTCATGGAATCGATGGATGGACCACTCGGTGGATAAGGCTGGGTGGCTGCACTCAAAGGGTTGTGGTCAATGGCTCAATGTCCAATTGGCAGTCAGTGATGAGGGGTGTTCCTCAGGGATCTGTGCTAGGACCAACTATTTAACATCTTTGTTGGAGACATGGACAGTGAGGTAGGGTGCACCCTCAGCAAGTTTGCTGATGACACCAAACTCGGTGGAGTGGTCGACACGCTGGAGGGAAGGGATGCCATCACTTCCTGGACCTGGACAGCCTTGAGAGGTGGGCTTATGCAAATCACATGGAGTTCAACCAAGCCAAGTGCAAGGTCCTGCATCTGGGACATGGCAATCCCAGGCACAAATACAGGTTGGGCAGAGAATGGCTGGAAAGCAGCCCTGAGGAGAAGGACTTGGGGGTGTTGGTGGATGAGAAGCTCAACATGAGCTGGCAATGTGCACTGGGAGCCCAGTAAGCCAACGGCATCCTGGGCTACATCAAGACAAGTGTGGCCAGCAGGTCGCGGGAGGTGCTTCTGCCCCTCTACTCTGCTCTCATGAGACCCCACCTAGAGTACTGTATCCAGCTTTGGAGTCCTCAACACAGGAAAGACATGGATTTGTTGGAATTGGTCCAGTGGAGGGCCACAAGATGATCAGAGGGATGGAGCACGCCTCACTATGATGACAGGCTGAGAGAGCTGTGGTTGTTCAGTCTGGAGATGAGAAGGCTCCGCAGAGACCTTATAACAGCCTATGAATATCTGAAGGGAGCCTACAGGAGAGCTGGAGAGGGACTCTTTGTCAGGAAGTGTAATGAAAGGACAAGGGGCAATGGTTTAAAACTGGAAGAGGGGAGATTTAGATTAGATACTAGAAAGAAATTCTTTACAGTGAGGGTGGTGAGGCACTGGAACAGGTTGCCCAGGGAAGTCGTGGATTCCCCATCCCTGGAAGTGTTCAAGGCCAGGCCGGATGGGGTTTTGAGCAACCTGCTCTAGTGGGAGGTGTCCCTGCCCATGGCAGAGGGGTTGGAACTAGATGATCTCTAAGGTCCCTTCCAACCCAAATCATTCTATGATTCTATGATCTTGATGACTTGCAGACATCTCTTCACATTACATGGTATATGCACCCAGGGAAGTATTAGACCCTGGCCACAGAGCTCACAAGGTATGCATTTATAAGCATTAGTAGACCACGTCTGTAAAAACAAATCACCACATCTCCATGCATGAAAAAGCAGTCTGTACTTCTCAAGTGAAGTTGGCGTTATTCACTGTTTGGCAAGTACAGGCAGTGTCTATTATCAGCTTATGTTCCTAGGAAATCCGTAATCTGATAATACATAAATATAGAACACACAAAGTTCTTCTTGTGTATTTGGAGGAATCAAAGGTGAATTTCTCAGCTGCCATTTGCTACCTTCTTTCTTTCCCCCTCTTCACCTTGCTCCTTTTCACCATCTACAACTCTCATCTCCATAGGAGCAGTAAGGTCCTGCTATTCAAACCAAAGTTAGGTTAAATCACTCTGAACACAGGTTCGGAGTCCTTATTTAAAGAGAATGGTTCATGTTTTTATTTCAAAAATTTGATGGACTGAGATAACAGCCAGTTATGTCTGCTATGTACCAAGCAATAATTCATTAAAACATTGTAGTTAAAACACATTCACACATATGCCTTCACTTTTGTTGTACAAATTGGTATAAGCATGAAGTACTTGAATCCCTGACTTCTAACAGAGACTGTAGGTGCATCTTGCAGAGGGGTACGCCTGCTATGGGATAGCTGGCAGAAGGCATAGATCTTTGCTCTGACCCTTCACATCTTGTGGCAATGAAGTTTAGCAGACCTGACAATTCTGTGCCCAGCACTTGTGGACTTGTGAAACTTACTGACTAAAAAATATCTACACGGTCTAAAAATTCCTTGAAAAGCTAAATAGGGTTGTCCCAGGACTACCTAAACAAAGAAACAAGAAAACAAACAAATAAAATAATATTTGTAGGTACTTTTTGTGTTAGTAATGCAGCAAGGTAGAGTCAGCAGGTGTCAGGCAAATAACATAGAAACATGAGAAGTCCTCAAAAATTCAAATTAGGTCTAGGGCAAATTGGCTTAAATAAGGAAAAACCTCAACATGCAGCTGTAACGAATTAAAAATTAACAGCTTCCTTCAGTTTGGGAACACCTACTTGAACACTACTTTCTTTCTATTTTTCACATTCCTTCAAATATTCTGATTCACCATACAAGGCTCAGGACAACTCTCTTACTACACTGAGAACAAAAGCACGTGCATTTTATGCTCAGGTAAGCAAGAAATCCCGCCTAAGCACTGTGTGCATGAACAATATCCCTTGCTGGTAAGAAAGAGTGAAAGTGCAAAACAGAGAAAAAATTATCAGTGTTTGAGCTGCAGTTAGTCCATGCATAAGAGAGGATCAATACAACAATTTGTAACTATCAAGAGCTGGAGCCTTTAAATGCCAGCTGGCTTAGCAGAAACCTTCCCACAGTGGCTGTATGTCAATATAAGGGTTATTTCCAAGCACCTTTAGTTGTTTTTCTCCAACATGATAAGCAGTGGACTCTAATATCCTGAGGCTTTCTCTTCAGATGTCTGGGTAGGGACTTGGAGGAGCCACTGCAGACTGCACTAAATAAGCCTTTGAAGTCTGCACAGTCTTGCGTGTGCTGAGGAACCTGACTGCCCTGTAGCAGCATATCCTGCACACAGATGATGTCTTGAGGTCCCATACACCATTTTCACTTTCCTTTAAAATCCATAATAATTACCTCCAAAAAGTGGGACACAGCTACCATAACTGGCCATATTATGACTCGTGACTTAATGCTACAGAGGGATACATTTATAAAATGTGTGGCACGGGAACAACGCCAATACATTTCTGTCTCTCAACTTGATCAAACTACACTGGAGCAAAGCCAGAGTAATCCTAGAGTGGCTGCAGGGCCAAACAGGAAAATCAAAAGTTGATCCAGCTGGAGCTCAGTGTGCCTTCTGTGATTATATCTGTTTGCTTAGCCTTACAGCCAAAGGAAAGCACTCTACTATTGAAGTCTCTATAAGATGCTACATACAGAATTGTGGACTTTTTGTTATTTTTAAGAGCTTATTCGGTATAAGTATGGCAAACCTTGAAAGAAAAATTCTAAGGAGGCAGCAGGACACAGTGCATGAGTGATACACAGCTGCTTCCTTTCCACCAAGTCTGTACAGACTGCCACCTTTTTCTGCCACTGAAAAACACAAACTCCCCCACCTTTCCGCTGAAAAACATATATCTCCCACCGGAATATTCATTCAGTGAACGTCAAGGACCGTTTCTTACTGTGCTGTTCTTCTACAGACAAACATATGTGACAGAGAGCACATCTGTAAACTCAGGATGCTCTGAATTCCCCTGACAGGTCAGGTAACCGCTATGTAACTATGATGCTTTCCAAGCTCTTAGGAACTGTCTTGCTGTACAACACCTAAAGCTGAAGACACATGTAAGTGATTTGGTAATACTTATAATAAAAATAAGTAATTGTAATTGCAATTTTTTTTTCTCTCTTTGCTTGCCAACTGACCTGGATTTTGTTTTAATTATAATTTATTATTGTAGTAATTCTTTAAAACTGTTAAGGTGATTACTTCTTATAGTAGGTTTCCAGTATGGTTGATGAACACTGGTATTCCAGACTCACTAAAATAAACAGTAAATTTTCTCTTGACTACAGTACACTTGGAAATTTATAAACCTAGTGTTGATAAACAGTATTGCTGCTTTTCCCTGATTAGCTGGTGGATTTTCCTTTTTCAACTAAAAAATGAACAGGTAACATTTATTTCCTACTTTTCAATAAATATTTCAGCAAACTTAATTACATTTTTCCATTTCAGAATGTGAAATAAAAAGGGTAAGCTAATTTAGAAAAAAGTTAAATATTCATAATCGCAGAGAATTCAGGTTGGCTCAAGGGTTTTTAATGTTTCTAGACACTGGAAACATCTGGACAGTAATAACTAGCATTTATTTCTGTCTGCTGTGATATTTGCATGTTATTGTACTTCTAGGACAAGAACACAGATTAAAGATGGAAAAATTATTGCAATCATCATTTAAGAACATTTTTTTTCCTTAATTGATTAAACACTTGAACAGATAAGAGTTTCTATTTTTTCTATTTCTTTATTGCTGGTTATATTGGTAAATTCTAATTACCAATTTCTTTAGCAACTCTGAGTCGTTATTTGTTTTTATTTAAATCATGTGGAAAAAACTTACAAGGACATATGCAGACAGCATGGACCTAAAAATGCAAATGCAAAAAATTATTTCAGGAACAGAGACATAGCAAAACTATCATTTGAAAAACTATTGTTGGAAAATTATTGCTTGAAAAAGCCCTGTGTAAAATGTTGGGCTTTTTGCAAGAATGGACTTAACTAGTCACTCCCATTTCTCTCAAAATTCTTTTAATCAGGGTCCTACCTAATCAAGCTATATATCACATACTGCAAGAATGTTATAAGAAACTTGAAAGATATTCTTTTCATGATAGCATAACATCTAACTTTTTGTGGCTCATGGAAAGAAAAAAAACAATTGATGGTATAATCAACAACCATTACTACATGAAAACTTTTTTTTGCCTAAACCTAAATTTTCTCCTTTATATTAAAAATATGGTATTATGTTGATACCTTCTTTCTCTAACCAAAGTTGGTTGGGTTTGGTTTGCCTTGTTTTGTTTTCTTATTGGACAATAAAATAAAATGTTTACTAGCAAAAAATAATGTTTAACAATTATGCTAGCTTCTCTAATCCTTTGGAGATAAAAAAAGATATGTTACTTTAATCTCAAAGCGCAACTCGCAATTCATCTTCCATAAAAAAGAAAATTTTCATCTAAATGAAAAAGAAAAATATTCCATATGTTGATGATAGGTCTTTCATTGTGTATGGTGCACAATAAATAAAACTCCAACAAATGCATAAAATTTACCATGTATTGCACTAGGATTTCTTATTTCAGTGCTGGCTTGGTAGAAATATGGAGTAATATATTTATAGCTGTTTCAATTCTGCTTTCGGTAAATTAAAAATACAATGAAAGCTATGACTTTACATAAACAAATAGCCACCTAGTGCTACTAAGATAGGATATTGCAAGTCCATTTGAATAGAACTTCTAGGAACTCTTGCATTCTTAGCTGCACAACGACCCAAATGCAACAAGACTAAAGAATATCCTCCCAGTCATGCTCTATACTTGTTCAAAGCTTGCTTCTGGAACATGTCTTCAGTTTTATTCGGATTAAAGGCTTAGAATTACTTTATTTCTTTAGTGATTATCTGAATCCCAGACTATTATGAAAAGTTTGGGGGCAGGACCGAGCTCCAGTGTTTCTACTATCTTCATCCCAAAGCAGAGTTAGCACTGCAATATTAAATATTTCTAATTCCTTTTTGGAACTGTTCATAGGTATAAACTTCTTCCCCTTGACTTAACATAGAGAGGTTGTACTACTCTCTTCTACCCTCCAGCTGAACTCGTAAAATTTAGGCAGGTCAGTATCAAATTTAATCATACCAGGTAATAAATCTCACCTATTGAAACTGGTGAGTCTAACGAAGAAGCTATGACTGGTGTGTAAATTTTGATACAGTAGTTAAAAACACATCCACATTTTCATACTCTGAAATGCAGCTAACTATCCTCTAATAATCTTACCTTTACATAAGTAACTCAACTATCAGCAGATAAAACTGTATTCAAGTAGAGTACCAGTCAAGCTGATAATTTGTTAATAGAGCTGTAAGTAATAAAGAGAAGCACAATTTTCAAACTCATCTGGCTATGTGGGTTACTATGACTTGGCTTAAAAGAGTTTAGGCCTCCAAATGGAACTAATAATAAAGAGTATTCTGTACCTCCTATATTCCAAACTATTTTTTTTATTAAATGCTAATGTAATTATAGAAGCTAATAACCTAAAGAAATGGGCACAAATTGAAAAATGCTAATATGGAAGCTGAACTAATGCATCATTACTTTGAAAGTTTGCTATGCACAGAATTGCAACTCAAATCTTTACTGCAAATTATTTTACCTTTAATTATCAAGTGTTCAGTTTTGATGATAGACATAACAGGAGAATTGAGACAATCTCTCTGTTTAAAATAGAATGCCTCAGCAATTTGTGCATCAAATCTGTTTTATTTCAGGCTTACGAGGGAGAGATTTGGCTAAGACTATGGGGAGCAGCATTTTGGGTCCAATCTGTTCAGCATAAAACATAGCCTGCTGTGTGGCCAAAGTTATTGGATACCTTAATCCTCAGGAATAACAGCAAATGCTTAGTCTGCTGGAGTAAATTAGAGAAGCTTCTTAGATAAACTATCTTCCACATATTTAATGTTTCATACTATTAGAAATGCTTTAACCAGCCTTTGAGAAAATCTCTCTGACTGATAACTGCTTGCAGAGAAACATACAGAAGTAGATGAGTTGCTATTATGCCTAAATGTTAATGGGCAGGCTTGCTCTCTGGTAGCCTTTGGAGGCATCAGCCTTTCCCATAAGCTATATGGAGAACTAGACACTTACTTTAAACTTCACTAGTTACCAAAAGTGAGGGGAACCTGTTTACCTTTAAGGGATGAACTGAATCCCATCACTTTTCTCTTGGATGTCTTGTTTAGTTTGCTCAGATTCTCACTGGTTTTGCTTAAGATCTAACTTGCTTTTGAATCCAGTACTGCTTTGACTATATATCTGAACTTGGTTGATTACTGACTGGACTCCCTAGAGTAGAAAAACTAAATAGTGCTGTCTGATGGTATCAGCAATGTCCATTAATTATGGATTTATTTTCTCCTCACCATAATTTCTGCCCTACAGTATTTAGTCTACCTGATTTCACTATCATTCCCTTTAGCACAGAGAAATGCTTATTTTTCTCCTTATATGAAAACCTAAGATTCATCAAGATAATTTCACTGACACTGACCTCCCTGAGAAATTGTTCTAATTTTTTTTTTGTCACTTACCAGCCATTAGCAGTTAGATCACTTTTTACATGAAGTGTAAATATATACATATGTGTATACAACTATAAATGTGCCTTCTTTGTATTATCAAATACCTTGTTGCGTTTTTTCCACTTGATATTCTCTCCAATGTGCCTATTTCATTTTGTCTGTAAAAGTTGCTGTAGGAAAATGAAAAAGGCTTATATTATTCTGTTATAGAGGTACTAAAAAGCAATTCATTTGCCCTCATGGCTGTCCTGCTATCCTGTTTTACCAAACAGGCCATAAATTAACGTATGGAAAAATTAGTAACTTATTCAAACACTCTTACTTGATTTGATAGATTTTAGAGCAAAATTTAAATTTAAACATTTAAGTTAGGAAGCCTGTCAAGGTATTCTTTTCCTCAAAACATGTGGCATACCTTCTTCCTGTTAATAAAGGCAAGAACGATATCTGAAGTGCTTAATAATGCTGCAGAACTGCAGATGTGATATTTCTTACAGTGAATAAGGTTAAAAAATACACTCATTACGTATCCAGTTTCTTTGTACTCAAGCACGTTTTCACTCAGAATGGCAAGGGTTAGTTTGTACTACTACTTGGTATTGCTCAAGTTTTTCACTTGATCATATTAGAAAACTGCACTCTACTATATTTGAATATTTTCCCGTATCAGGAGATGCAAATCAATTTTCATGGGTAATGAGGGTAAATCCCTTATGACCTTCCTTTACATATTAATTATTAAAGTACCTTATGAATTAGATCTTGTTCCTCAGAACAGGGAATTGACCTCAGTCACGTTCTACATCATGAATTTTGTATGTGAAGCATAAATATTGCTCAATTAATCAGTGCTTAAGATCCGTACGTAAGCAAGAACACAGCTATAAACTGCACTTACTTTTAGGTTCTACCTCCTAATTTCACAGTGATCATTTTCATAATTTCTGATTTTAATCACATGGACTCATCAGGTACCTAAGTTTCATAGTAGCTCCAAGCTTTCCTTGCTGTGTGTGCTTATATTATAACCATATATTACTAAAACCCATTTAGAGTGATTCAGACCACTGTGCAATTTTAGTTGCTTGCATAGCCACCTGGGTTAATTCTATTAAAATCATTAGCAAGCCAAAACAGAATTTATTTGAAATCATACCCTGCTTATCCCCTATAATAAATTAACAGAGGTAACAACTCCTTTCTTATTTTAACATACAGGTACTAGAAACTAGACATCAGGATTATTGCAAATGGTTTATCATAACCCCAGTGCATTCACAAGTCATATTACCCACCTCTGAAACCACGATGAAAGTACATGAAAAGAATGAACTCTTTTGAATTCTGGGATTTTATGAGTTCAGCTCTATGTTAGTTTTAAGCTTTATCCATGTTTTCAAACATTCCTCTGTACCACAGGATTTAAAAAAAAAAAATAAAGTACATGTGATTAACTTATGACAGATCAAACATCACTGATTTTAATAAAACTACAGCTGATATTCCGCCTTCCACTCCTTCTTGTGCAGTATCTTTATTTCTTTGGCAGAGTACAAATCAGTGAAACTAGAGTTGCGAGTTCAGCCCTTCCCAGCTCATTGTTAACCTCGCTTGTCCCTATCTGATCTACTCATCTGCTATTCTTTCCTGTTATACTTACAGTTTTTAACCCCATAAGAATATGGTACCAATAGCACTGTATGATGCTAAGTGTTTCTGACTGTACAAGCATGTAAAATATGAATTGACAACAAGAACTCATAACTTTAAAAATTACAGGTGTGCCCAACTTCAACTATTTAAAAAAGTTTTTTCTCTGTGTTGGTAGCTGCAGATTTGAGAGTTGGATTTTTAAAAATCTGAGCTAGTAGCATAGCTCCAGTGTATTTTAAGTGGGACCTTTACTTCTATTGTGCTTAAATGTCTTAAAAAAAAAGTCAAAACTTAACAACCTCAAAAGGCACCATTTTAATCTTCTGTTTTAATGATAAATAATGATTTGAGAATGTAAATTTTACTCCATGAAAGAATAGAGACGTGTCAGCTTTCTTCAAGAAAACATTTAAAACAGCTTGAACTGCATATTAAGTCAAGGGAGTTTTGCACAGAATGATGTCTTAGCAACTTCAAAAGATAGCAGGAGAAGAATTCTGTAAACAACTGATTCCACAATAATGATTCTCTGGAGGATTGAAAATTCTCCATGAGAAACCCCAATCTTCTTTTTTAAAAAAATCCTGCCCTATATAGATACATATTACAATGCAGAGTGATCAACAATTTTTAGTTTACAAGTGTTGACACCTTATTTTGAGTTTGCCTGATAATTCCTGTTCTTATATCCTACAGTATCATTCTGCTCTTTCAGGAAGAAATTTTACATGTTCACTTTTTAAACAGGGCTAATCCTGCACACATGTGTGTCCCTCCGTGTGTAGCCAAAATTAATCTTTTCTCAAAGGCATTTAATTAACATATCTAAGACTCAAATAACAGTTCACTAGTCCACTCAGACTATGAAATTAGTTCCAGAAAAATAGAGTAAAGGTAACATACGTTCATTTAATATTTTAAAGCAAGGGTAAGGGATATACTTGTCCTTCTTTCAAGTCCATCTAGGGCTGCAGCATCATGGAACGGCTGAGATAGGAAGGGACCTCTGGAGGTCACCTAGTGTAACCTCTCTGCTTACGACAGGCTCAGCTAGAACAAGTTACCTGTGTCAAACATGGTTTTCAATATCACCAAGGACAGAGACTTCACAAACTTACTAGGCAACCTGTACCGATGTTATTGTAAATTTGTCACAAAATCCCAGCAAGCAACATAGTTGCTTTACTTTGTCCCAGAGAAGAGCGGAGAAAAGGTTATTCAGTCAAACTCAGAATTTATCTCCAGAGTTTCCTCTTCACCAAGACAGGGAAGTGATGTTGCAGTGACCTCTGGCAGACAACATTTATTTAAGTAGTGATGGCAGAGGGGAGGCAGCGCTTCCACCTGTTCTCTGCTCCCTTCTCACTTATGCCTTCTCACCTAAAAAGATGTCAAAGGAGCAAGTATCCATGTTCACCCACAGGATAAGTAGCACATAAAAGCACATGAAATGTCTATTTGTGTGTATAAGAGTAAAGGTTAACTTGTGCCCTTACCTTAAGGGCAAGTGAAAAACTCATATTGTACTATCTGTGTGTGATGTTTTCTCAATATTTATACCTGGAACTACTACAGTGCATTAATGTAAATATAAATACAAATATATGACTAAATGTAGGCAAAAACTATCTATCCTATAATAGCTATATATCTATATATATAGAAAGAGTGAAATTTCTTCTATATGAAATTTTTTATGTAGAACATAAGTAATAAAATTTACCTTTGGAATTTAACTATTTTGATCCTTGCTTTTGTAGTGGGACAGCTGGGGAGGTGGAAACTGATTGGTATTATAACTTTGTGTTCTATTTCCATCAAAGAAATAGCACTGTATCCATGTTGTCATCCTTTTTTTTCTTTGTCCAGAAGTGCAAAGATAAATCTTTTTCTTAAAACCAAAACCAAACTAAATCAAAACCACCTCTGAAACACCTCCGTCAACTGCAAATGCATGTTCAAGTCCTATTTCTGTTAAATGACGATCACTTATGTTGAATTCAGCAGAGCACTTCTCATAGACCACTCAGCACATGCTAGGGTAAAACCTCTTAGAAAACATCTGGTTATTTTGTAGACAGAATAATGAAGTCAAATAGAGTGAGAACACTAGAATAATGTGATGGGAGAAAATCATGCCACAATTATTACACACATCATCATTTATAAACCTAATTAACAGAAAAAACTATTTGCTTTACATAACTTTAAATATGAAACACCAGTTTCACATAAATACCTCATTTTGCTTGGAGACAAAAACTGGTATGGAATATCTTTAAAATGCAGCTTCTTTATTAAAATAAGAACACCACAGAGTGACAATATTCACTTTTTGCCTGGGGAAAAACAAAGATAAGTAGGAGCATGAAACTTCTGAAAGCTCTAGGTATTCTTTGACCAAATAGCCAGAAAAGGCTGGTTATGGTCTACTAGCAATGACCATCAAGAACACAGGGAATTAAACTTGCCTCACTTCAGCACACTAGCTTTATATTCTCCTGTTGTTTACAATTTTTTCAATGTACACAGCAATAGGCAGTACGTGTTCCATGTTAGAGGCTTCTTTTCCTGTTATATTATTAATTAAACTGCACATTATAAATGAAAAGCAATTGTTTTTAGACATCATACTTAGCTGGCTGTCCTAAGAAAAATACAGGCAATACTAAAACAGGAGACTACACTCAACAGAAACTCAAATCTCACGTGCAAATAAATTTCTTCATTCCTGTTAGAAATGAAGAGGTTCTATCTCCATTAAAATCATGCTGAACTGTGAGATTTTCTGCATTTAGTATACAACTGGTAGAAGAATATCTAAGCAGAAGCAAATGTCGTATCAATTACATCAGTACACTGTGTGCTGGTGGTTATGATCACCCTTCAGTCATGAAGGTGTCATGGAATATTACTCAGATGAATCCTTCAGGGGAACAAATCTTCTTCATAATTTGTAAACAAAAATAAACACATTTCAAAGTGATTACTTGCAATCAAAAGCAAAGAGTTACTCCAATAAACAGAAATATGTGTGTCTTATTCCCTTTGCAAATAACCTTCATAAGGCAGAGAGGTGTCCTTCATAATACAGGTCATACTTGGTGAGGTGAAACCCACTAAGTTGAACCTAGGATGCACATCAAAATTGACACACAGCACTACTGTCAACTCCCAGCACAGGAGGTCTAGCAATATTCACCTCTGTAAACCAAGTCAGACACAGTGGCAGTGAGGAACAGGAATTTGGGATTAATAGGAAAAGGCAAAGGGTTAAAGACTGTCCTCTGCTTATTCCTCCCAAAGCATGACCAAAAAAAAAAAAAGATATTTGGGCATATAACATGACCAAAGATATTGGTATATCAGCACATAATGTGAACTATCCTAGTAGAGGGAACAGTTAACGTATCCTAAAGCCTCACAGAAATCTTTCTTCTTTTTTTTTTCTTTTTCTTTTTTCCTCTCTTTCAGTAAATCACTAGTTCAAAAGCAGATACTTTTTCATTAGTGTACAGAGTACTTTATCCCACTCTTTCATCTCCCCTTGTTGCAATACTTAGAGTCAGCCAAAGAAATCTTGACAGGTATTGATGAAATACCACAATCCAGGGAGAGAAAAGTTTCATATAAAATGGACAGCTTATCTTTTTATGCTGAACTTCCATGCTCACCAAATGAAAATAGATCACTTTCTCTGTGCTTTAACAACACAGGCCCAGAAGAATATCTACTAGAAATGTAGATAATTATCACTGCAAACCTTACAATATGCTGCCTACCTTTGTCGTCATAACAACATTTGCCATTAATAGGAACATTTTTTCCTCCAGGTTTTCTTTAAAATCACTAAAGAATCATTTAAACATCTTCTATCTTTATATTCCTGGAGACAGGGATTCCCTTTTCATGAAAATCACATAGCAAGAAAAAAGTCAGAGAAGATAAAAAAACCTGTGAACTCTAGCCAGCACTCATATCTACCAAATGGTCTGGTATATTACCTAAAGCAAAAAAAGCTTCCGCTCAGAAGCTAAATTCAAAATGACCTTGTGCTTTTTTCAAAAAAGTTGGCAGCTGAGGTCATTGGAATAAATTGTGACAGACAGTGCTTCTCTCTGCATAGTTAGAAGGCATGTCTAGTATATGAATTACCACCAAGTAGGGAAAAAAATCAACCAAAACACAGCAAATAACATTATTCCATTTCTTTGCAAAATAATCCTAAATATAGTCTACAATAATTCTGACTTTAATGAAATAATGTAGGTTTTCAGCAACTTTATTTCACCATCAAGTATATTCTACCCTTTTTAATTCTACATTCATAAATTAATTCTGTTCTTTATTGGCCTCTACTGTTAACATCACAAGCATCTGTAACTGCATTTCCCCAGCAGGCAGGTCCCAGCTGCACAGAATATTACGTAGTGTCGTTTAAAAATATATACTGTAGTTGTGTTAAAGCTCACTAAATCACTGAGTCAAAAATAATGACATGGAAAAGAAGCTGGAACTGCTAGTGAGTGTTTTAATTGAGATTTAAACATGCAAATTGAAAGCAAACTCCTCACTATTCACTTCTGTAAGGAAATTGTTAACAGTAATTTCAGAAGAAGGCAATTTTCAAGAGGGTATTCTTTTCAATTCATTCTCTTGCAAACACATAAGCAACCTATGTCAAAGGATCTTAATCTGTCAATAGGACTGCTTGAGTCCTCAACTTGTTTTTATAATAGCAGCTTTTCACCAGAATATTTTGATTGACAGATTCTTATTTTTAACATCTGCCTCTTTTGGGAGCTGCTTAATGTTAAGATGAAAAGTACACTTGGGGTTTCAAAGCAGGTGGAAAAACTCACAGTTCTGAGTTCTAAAGCAGTTCTCTTTATATGAGAACTGCTTCTAATCCTGTTTTCCACTGTGCCTTAAAGTATCCTATATAAAGAAGAAAACACATCTTGTCACTCCTGAAACATTTAAAGAAGAAAAAGCAAGGGGGAAAAAGAGTACATGTAACTTACCATTAAAGTTTACGGCCCGTATATAGCTAAGTAGTTCTTTACCATCAATTGTGCTCATCCTTGGGCATAGACCAATATATCCAGGACAGAGATCTTTATGCATGTTGTGTAGTGCATAGGCCATGGAATATACTGCATCAATTACAAACTGAACTTTTCCTTCTTGCTCGTAGGATGAATCTCTTGCAATTCTTTCTAAGCCTAAGGAAGAAAGAGAGAGAGTCAGTTGACTTCTATTTGTGTGTGTGTTCTGTACGTCCATGAGAATTTTTGTGCAAAAATTCACAGTAGCACATAAATAATTACAGTCAGATTGATAAGTAAAGTTAGGAGTCGTCTATCCATCACCTAAATAAACAAGACAAGGAAAAATATGACCATCTGGTTTTGCTTCTAATCATTGTACACTGTGCCAGGTATATAAACAGTATGTTGGATTCTGGTCTGGGAAAGAGGACAGAATATTTCATTACAAGAAAAAAAAATACAGATATATGTATTTCTACAATCCAGTAGAAAAATTCTCTTTCCACTTTATTGACTTTCATTCAACAGCTGTTTATTGTTATTTATAGGACACTCCTACAGCAGCCTGCCATTCTGTTTTAGATAAATTTAAGGCTACCTTGATTTTTATCCCTGTCTATTGTTTGATAAACATTATTTTAAAATGTCAGGGAAAAAAGCTGAATGCTTGCCAAGTGATGTGGCCATCTGTCTCCATATTGAAAAGTGCTTATTCTGAGACTTTCCCTGTATTTACTAGTGAATTATGCTTCACATTGAGAGCCATGTACTGCCTGCTATTTCCTACAGGGACATTTTTTCCTTCAGAGGGAATACAGAGCAAATCAATACTTTATGAAATTTTTATTCTGCAGGAATTGTCCATATTAATCATCTATTTCCAAAACCAAAGAACTTTTTACATTCATAGGTAATAGCACTAAGTACTTAAAAAAATAAAGTTCAGGAAAATTATATTTTAAGTGACAACCAACAGGAAATCCCATGTTCTATGTAGGAATTCAGCCACCAATTTCAAAGGCTCAAAATCTTCTTTTACAAGTGGAAAGAGAGGTCTGAAGATCTCAATGTGAGATCTGCCCTGCTGAAATCTACAGTCAAGTAGATTCCCATTAACTCAGTGAACACAATATTAAATATGAAGGTTATCGACCAGATTAAAAATAACCTATTCACATTATTTGAAACTATTTAGAAAGGAACTGAGAGTTTATGCACCATTTTTTTATTTTAACATTCTACATCTTATTTTATGTTTCTTTCTTATCTCTATAGTTTTTTATCAGTTCAAGATATCAATTTTATTGTATCCAAGTGTTTAAAAGTGCATTGTTGATGCCTGAAAATACACTTTATGAAAGATCTTTCTTTTGACAAAGGATGCAAGCCCATGTGAAATGAAATAAAGGCCAGGGAGTCTACTTAGAAGCTTTTCTTCTGTATGCCTGCTCCACTTTGGTGCCACCATCTCACATTACAACGGTAACATAACTTTGTAATTTGACAATCAGTAGTGTTTTGTGCTTTAAACAATCCTGAGCACTGGGAGTCTTGAAGGAGATAGCCTTGAAAAGTCATTATGTGTTTCTACTTCTTCTCAAAGATTAGTTAAAAAAAAAAATCACTGCCTCTTGAAAAGGTGCTAACTATTTGGAGAGGGAAGCATATAACTCATCTTTGTGATTTGTTACAAGTAACTTCAAAGAAAATTTTTAAGACACACTATCTAATGACTGGGAAAGAATTAGTAAATAGTGTGACTGTACTGCAAATAAAAAAAACAGAAAAACTTTTCCTTGCATGGGCTGAAAATTACACCATTAGTTGCAATGCATTTCCCAGACAAAAAAGATATGAAGGATGGCAGCTTAATTAGATTGCAACTTTATTAACTTATTCCATTTGGGAACTAGCTTCCAACAGTAAGTGACAGGTAGAGCTCATGAGCCACACCTTAATTTTTCATGCCTTGTTAAGGACTGACGGACAACAAGTGAAGGACAGGATTTACAAACTTCTGCAGGCACCTAGCATTCAATAACCTGTATGTGCTCCCCAGAGCTTCCACATCCTCTAAACAGGACGATCAGGACAGGAGGAGCTTGAAAGAGATATATCTGCTATAACGGCCAGGCTAAATATAATTCCCCTGACATATCAGATGGATGGATGTGTATGTTGAAGGGTGAGACGTTGGTAAAAGACAGTGGGGAATAGTTTTCTGTAATAAATGCTAAATCATAAAACACTAAAAGTTGCAAACACTTAAGCAAATACATTGTACTAAATGGTACAGATTTTACAAAGTGGAAAAAAAATCTGTATTATACTCCTCTGTGTTATATTGTAGTTTAAACACATGTAGAATTTGCATAAACTTCTTCCAAAGCATAACTTCTTACCTTTACTCTTCAAAGATATATGATCATAAAATAATTTATCATTTAAATTACAGAGGAAAAAAAAATAATTTATTGAGACTGAATGTGTTTCATTACATACAAAGTGGTGAGGAACATCACAAAATTATCAGTTTTAAACCTGTGAAACCCAGAAGGCAATAGGAAAGAAGAGCCTCTGTGCTTTGTATAACTAAAAAAACCCCAACAAATTGGATTATGTGCTCTTTCATTTTGAGGTTTCTCTTCATATTCTCTTTTTAGAATTCTCAAACATCTAAAACAATAATTTATAAAAATGACAAGAACTCATCAACTTAAATTACATTACACTGCCCTAAATAAATGTTAATGTATAGCAGTAAAATTATGCATATTGTCTAAGCCATAAATATGGTCAGCTCCTACAGAGATAATATTACACATTTGGAAGGCATGATTATAATTTATCTTCAGACTTGTATATTAAGTAATAACAGTTTCATTTATAGCTTGACTCTCAGCTCTATGTGGCATGTTTCTACACACACTGGTGACTTGAGAGAATATAACAATTTGTATCTCATAATAGAACTGTTTTAATGCTTTCTTAATGATCACTTTGACATTTCATCCTACAGTTTTTCCTCTGAAAAAAAAATTGCCTAGGCTGTGTCCTTATCAAAAAGAATAAGAGGTTCCCAACTCTTGAACCTGGGCACTTGATACCCCCCTGGTTTGCCAGTGTGTCAAGACTGAGACAAGAACTGGCCCCATGCTATCCCTCCCTATTCTGATCTCCAAACAGAGGAAATCCAGGGAAATGGTGCTTTCCAGCAAGTCTTCTAATCCAGCTGTTGGGGAATTTCAGCAAGATTTCAAGACTTTCCCCAACCAATGGAGAAAATACAGACACTTGTACTAATGTTATATTGGGCTAGAGATGAGCTAAGAGAGGTGTAACATTAGCCCAAGAAAAGCATCAGCTGTTCTCTTTTGGGAACCCTAGAATGAGCCACAGAAATGATCCTATAAGAGCCTGTATGTGTGGAAGGGTTGCTACAGCTACTCTTGCACTTTCTGAGCAAGAGGGACGAGCTGGGCTGCTGAAGGAGGTATTGGCCCTATACCTTCATTTCCCTCCATGTTCCTATAGTTTCTGTGCTGCAGGAATAATTGTGCATCCTACTCAGGATGGTAGAACTCATCTACGACAGGGAAAGATAAGAAGCATAACAGTAGCAAGGTGAGAAGTAGATTAGGTGGATAAGGAGGTGTGTCTGGGGCTACTAGTCCCAGGGGGAAAGGCCAAGCAGATGACATTGTCAATTCCCCAGGTATGAACCAGGAATCAAGAGATTTCAGGCAACATAATCAAGAGAAAGTAGGCCTATACAACAATGAAATAAAATGTATCTTAATTAAAAGTTCAGTAACAGCATACAGTAAGAAAATAAAGACTATTGTAATATTGCTTAGATAATAAATTCATACATGGGTGATGATATCACCTGTGGGATACAAACAACTATCTTAAACTATAAAAACTTAAGTTGCTGTTCTCACCAGCAGGAGACTAATCTGCTGGGTGATAAATCTTGCATCTAACTTTTAGAAACCATATTCTTAATGATGATCTTAAGGCATATGTAGAAGTAACTTCTGTGCACATATTCATCCATAGCAATAGGAAAACTTCAGAGCAGGTTCCTAGTTATTACTATCTTAAGAGTACAAAACAGTTTAAATAAGGTAAATGGATATAACTGTTTTGTAACTTGTGACATAGGGAGAAAAATTATTTATTTAACTGCCTGTTTCTGAAAATTGCCAGTTCACCTAACATTTCTAAACAATCCCATTCCCACTGACTCACAAATCTTTGTTTCCATTTAGCATTATTGAAAGCAATTTATGTTAAAGTGCAGCCTACATAATCTCTCATGATTATTTCTACAGCTTCAAGAATCCATTCCATATCTCTCTTTAAAATTATTTATGCTACTTGAAGACCAAAGGTCGAAGTCAAGGAGCTTGTATATACAGCCAGCTAGAGCTTCAGATTGGAATAATGTGAGGATACACGGTTTGAGAAAGGTTTTGTACAGTTCCAAGCTTAGAAAAATATTGCAGTCAGAGACAAGAAAGTAGGGATACATAACTAGAGCTCCATGTAGGAAATAGGATGCTTTAGGATGTTGCCCCCTAACCTCTAGTAATTTTTTCTTTATTTTTTCTGGGATTGATTGGAACAAAACTGCCAGCTTGCTTCTCAGTTTCAGTTCAAGTATTGGCTCACTGTTAGCTTTTTTCCATTGATTTGGGGTACAAATTCTCAAAAGCTTATCAAAAGAAAGGTTAAAAACTCAGAAAACTTCCACTTTTCCTCTCTGAAAACTCTCAGGTGGAAAGTACAGAATGTTCTTTCTAAGAACTCTCACCTTTAGTTGTTGTAATGTATCATGGTCTTTCACTTAGCTGAAATAGAAATCACTTTTTCATCATCAACTGGTAGGGTTACATCTTTTATTTGACTAACCTGAAAATATTAGTGTAATACTTGTGATTTTCCTGCACAATTATTGATACTGTGACTGTGCTCTAAATAAGGAGAGAAATCTTCTGGGGGTAATGTTGGGGGGACAAGTAATGCTGAGGGGGGGGGAGAGAAAAATTACAATGAAAATTTTGCTAACAGGCAAAATGGTTACTCATTAACAGCTTTATTACATTTGCTTCCTGTTACCTGCCTTTACTTGTGCATAATTACTGCTTAAATGCAGTTGGTGCATCTGTGCAACTCTTGGGAATTTTTTCCAAGCTTCCAAGTCTGGATCTTGCATATTTAGTAACATTTTTTCCATTCATAGTTATAATTCACATTTTTTTACTCACTGCTAAATTATTTACCCCATTACTTGGCTCACAAAACAGTTTACTTAAGCTGTACTTGGAAACAAATGAAATCAAAGATAAATATTGTGTTGAGATTGATCTTTCTGTCCGTGACAATCACAATCACAACTAAATCACAATAATTTGTAAGCAGGCTCCCACTACTCTTCAACTCAGGAATGATAGTACTCTATTCATCAGAATTGCTTCGAACTTCCCATCTTTGCAGCAACATTTTTTCCCTCAGAAAGTTGGCATCTGTAACTGTAAGCCATTTCGACAGTCTCAGCAGGAAGCACAAGGAGCATATGTTGCTCCTATTGAAGTCTACCTGATTATTCAGCTATTTTCCTGACACATTATAGAGTTTTCTCCCGGAACAAATAATGCAGTAGAGATCATCATCTTCTGTTACTCAAACTTAGGGGGATGATATACTTTTATGGTGGGGGAGCTGAGTTTTCTAATAGCTGCTTTGTAACTGTGATGTTTGTTTTGTGCATGAGTTAGTTCACAGAGAGCATCACAAAACCAGCAGCTCCTCTGTAATAGCATGGTGTCAGTTTAAGAAGCAATTCAGTGAGGAAGTTAAGGATTATATCCATTTTCTCAGCAATTTCAAAAAGAAAATTGAGAATGTAGAAGCAATAATAGTGAAATGAAGCAATTTGTCTGCTCTTCTCCAACAACTGACAGATGTGCTTTTGTGGTTTAATGAACTGGCACTTGATGTCATTTATGTGGGGTTAAGCCTCCTTTTGTGCCAACTCACAAGCAAAAAAAAAAAAAAAAAAAGACAGCAAGACCAATTAGAGAAAGTCAGAGAAAGAAACAGTTTCAATCCCTGGAATAACGCGGAGATTTTAAAATACTTCCTACGCAGAACTGGGCTGAAATCCCCATTTTTAAAACACTTCTAAAACAGAAAATAACAAAAAGAACATGTCATTTAAGTGAATATATTTCAATAATTTTCACTTTAACATCACTGTAAATGAGAAACTTGATTTTTTTTTCTTGGTTCTTTAAATGATTTACCTTAAAAATTCTATCATTGCCCACAAACGTTTTTCATTGGAAATAACGTAACATTTTTCCTGCCCTTCACAGTAAATCGGAAATTTGTTTCACTTCTAACAAATGCACAATAGCATGTATCAAAGTGGAATTAAACCATTATTCTCGTCATACTGTTTGGTTTTTTTTATTCTGACTGCTATATGTGACATTTACTGGAGTGTTTTCTTTTAGAAAAACAAACTGAAGCTGCATTGCCAATAGAAGATTCTTTTTTTTTCTATTTTTTTCCTAATTTCTGTGCTTTGAGAGAGTCCCTATCAACAGGTTGAATGTTATCAAAGTGAAAAACTTTCCCTTCGCTAGTTACTGCCTTCACGTTGCTTAATTATATCTCCTTGAAACAGTGTATGGAGTTGGAGAACACAGGCATTCAGAACTCCCATACATTTGAAACCCGAGTCGACTACATCTAACACCAGCAGTATTGTGTAAAATACTATCTTGCTGTGACATGTATGTTAGGCTAAACAGTAATGACTGCATTCAAATAATGAGGAGACACCATTGGATATGGTTTCTGTCAACAACACTGAGAACCACACCATGCAGTTAAAAGAAAAGGTGTATCAAAAATGAGGTGGGGTAAGCAGTATTTCTTTCAGACATATCCTCGTCAGTATCAGTAGAATTGCCCATGTAGGAATATACTATTTATTGCATATAAAACTTGAAGCTGGGTATAATGTTTTAAAAAGTATGTCCTTTTATCAACCGATTGAAGCTTTGAAACTGCAGGCAGAGTATTACCAATGTTACTGCCAGAAGATTCTTGCCCTCTAAAAATGGTGCTCAGGCAGAGATACGTTCACCTATACCAATTCACTTTCTAGCTACAAGACATCCGAGAGCCTGAGAGCACATACCCACTCCAGAAAAACCTGCAGAAAAAAAAGGAAGACACTGTAGATATTTAAATAAAAGGGAGAGACTATTGCATGATTAAGCAAGAATCCACAGCAATTAATAAATCTGACATCGCAATAAGTTTTGTTAGATTTTCTCCAGATTTCGTTCCAGAGACCAAACCACAGTGAAATTTTTCAAAGCTTTCTTTATAATTCATCCCATGCATTTTGCAGGTTTCCTAAATATTTACATGCCCATTTAAATATCACTCAAGTCCCCTCTTACGGCTTCTGTTTTTCTCAGAAAAGACACTGAAGTGAGACATTCACATCCCAGTGTTGCTTCAGTCTTATACTTCTGCAAATTTTGTACCAGAAATCATTTAGAAGTGTTAGTGAACCACTGTCTCTTTCATTCCTCTATATTTCTACTTTTAGTATGTATTAAAGTAATGCAGTTGATTTGATTCCCCCTTATTATGGTACTTCACATTTTTAACATCCTAATTATGTCTATTCTGCTTTACTTATAAAAATAAAAATCCAATGCAGAAGTAATTTCAATGTATATATTCATCAAATGTAAGGTTTTTCTTTACATATATCAGTATATAGTAACATGAAAAATGCAGTTTCAAATGTAAAACCATGAGTTGAGGCCTTAATTATCATACCCTAAATTCTACAAAAATAGGGAGTTTCTGTCTCTAATGTTGTCAGTTTGATTTGTGAATGAGGAGTTATTTTACTGATTTTTGACCAAATCAAAATGTCACATGAAAAAAAAATGTTTCAATTATGTTTTAAAAGAGGTGTGTTTCTCATAATTAAATCATGTCAAAAGTTTTATTTGAGCTTTCTGAGCAAAATAACATAAAGTAGAACACTTGCTAACAGAGAGATCTAAGGACTACTTGATCACAGACATTTTAAATGTTGGTTGAACTTTAACTCTCAAAGTTAGGTCAAAGTTTTTGAGTCTACCTTGCATTTCTGTACTCATAAATGTTTTCATTAATAACAGCAGAAAAAAAGTATGCAATAACATGGAAGCCTTTTTCATACTCCATCCTACTTCAACATCTATAAAGTCCATGAAAATTTGCCACACCAGTGTATCCCATTCATTTCATAACTGGAATCCAAAGACATGCTAAGGAATTCAGTCCTGCACCCCAGTATCCTAGAACACTCCTTTATATGTGTATGATAAGCAAGAACATAAAATTTGGAGAAATCCCACGTTTCTTTATCTCACAATAGTGCCAGTATACAGGTGTTAGCATGAACAGACAATCAAATATTCTGCTGAATTTCTCACGTTTGAAATAAATCCAAAAAAAGTGGTATCTTTTCAAATCTCAAGGTGAGTATGTAGACAGAACCTACATTTTCTAACACAGATTACACATGGGAAATTTCTAACTATGGGAAGACATTGCTACTGTACTAATCCAGGCATATAGGTGGAAATAACTGATATCACTCTAAAACCCCACAGGCTGCAATCACTTCTAATGCAGAATTATAAAGCCTGTAGCAATGGCTATGAGCAAGAGAAAGATTCAGTACAAGCAACTGAATTTGTTCATTGTCTGTTACCATTTAATCTCAGAGGATCTTCAGTGCATAGCAACAGTATGTATAAGAATCCTTTCCTCTGCTTATTGACCGTGAGACCTTTTAAGTTTCAGCTTCAGACGAGAAACTCTTGGGACTTTTGTCCTCAGGAGTCTTATTTTTAGTTACAAAATTGATTGAGGTCCTGCTTAAGAAAGGACTTACTTGCAATTGGAAAGCATTTGTTGGAAGTATAAACAGACATAGAGGTATCCAAGCACATCCGTTTCTTAAGCATTTGTGGCCACTATTTGATATGAGTCTGTTTGGAGACTAGACAGCAAGTTACAGCAAGACTTCACCAAAAATATTGCAACATCTGAACTACTCACATTAATAACTACTGACCAGAGGTTTAAGCATTTTCCTTTAGTTTGATGAAAAGCTCCACAAAAGCAGACTAATGTAGGCTTCAAAGAGTGCATAATCAGCTATTTATTGAAGAAAAGACAAGTATCAGTTTGAGATGTCATTCATCACTTATAGATACTTGTTACTAATCCTTCTGTAGGAATTTAAGGCCTCTTCAGCTGAGCAGGTGGAAAGAATTTTATGTAGGAGCTCCCGCTCTAAAAGAGGTAGGCTGAATTATTTGCTTCTGCATCAAATGAGGACCACGTGTGATGGATGCCTGTTCTGGTTTGGCTTGAAGTCTGCAAGCTAACAGGCAGCAGCATCCCATCAGGGCCATTTCTGCAATGAATATTTGATAGTTTGTTTATGCAGAGAATTTAAATATAGATTTGGAATGTACTGTGAATTCCCACTCAGACTCAGTGTTTTGACGTCATGACTTTACATCAAGTATTGAATAACTCTGGTTGCTCTTGAAAGGGAACTTTCATCAGCTTGCAGTATTTCCTTGCAGTTAGTTGCTTAGGCAGGATTCACCTCAGGCAGGTTTTTTTTTTTTCCCCAAAGAGAACCCTCACTCACACGCTGAAAATAAGCATTTAAGAAAACAGGTTAAAGTGGATTCTAAGTGCCCTCCTGAACTGACTTTCTTGTGTGACTAGCTTAAACTATATAGTTAACTCCTAGAGAGCTAGTATTATGCAAGATCATAGAATCATACAATCATAGAATCATTTGGGTTGGAAAGGGACCTTAAAGATCATCGAGTTCCAATCCCCCTGCCATGGGCAGGGACATCTCCCACTACACAGGTTGCTCAAAGCCCCAGATGAATCCCAACTGAAAAATAAAATAAAAAAAAACCAAACCACAAAACAACAACAAAAAATCCCAAACAATAAGTCTTCTGCTTATCTTGAATTTAAATGAAGAAAAGGCTTTTCTCAACCCTTGGATAAACTCACTGTGATGTCCAGCATTTCTATTGGAGAATGGTTTCTCCTCCTGTCCCCACATACTCCACTCACTCCCAGGTGTCAGTTCTTAACCCAAGACCTGAGATTCCCTCTGCCACCAGCCCACTTATCCCACCCTTCCTACTCATTCTTGTTGGCCTGTATTATATTTGTTTACTTACTCTGTCACCACCCCAGTGCTTTTTAGTCACATTTTTCTGCAGATCTTTGTGAATACTTTGCAGTTCTCAGATGAAACCTACTGCTAGTATAAAACAGTATCTCACATACTATCTACCATTTGGTCAGCTGCTATGGGAATAGAGACTCTGATCCAGCAGAACAAAAATTCAGTTGTTATGTTTTCTTACAGTTGTTGCAAGGACTGACTATAGCTGTGAAAATATATGTCATATTTTAAATCACAGGGCTTAATTCACAGGAATGCATATCGCTGCTAAGAAGAAAATTATACAAAAAAAAAATTTAAGACAAATGCAATGAAAACTAATGTATAATTAAAATAAATGTAATCATAAAACTTAAAATAATTTCACTGTGAGTTACTGCTGGGTCTGTATTCACAGTTTCAAACTTCCAAGAGGAAATTTTTGGAGCGGGACAAGAAAGCAGTATTCATGACAGAATTCACATGTGGAAACAGAGTGGGTTTTTTTCAGGAAGAAACAGTTGGGGGGATTTTTTCAACTGCAAATAAAAAGAAGGGAAAGAATGATTTTCACAGCAAAGGGATAGATAACAATTTAAGCATATGAAAGACCCAATAGTAACTTTTTACAACATTAAAAACTGAAAAAAGTGTTACATTAACTTTTCCATTTGCCCTATCTACTCTCTCTTCCTGCTGTGTCCTGTTTTAATGATCCCATCACACTGCAAGAAGTAGGGCATGATGAGGAAAAGAAATAGCTGATTTCAGTTAATGTATCCAGTAGGGAAAAATACTACACTGTCATAAAAAATTAAATATTTTTTTTCTTTCCATTTTTCATTTTTCTGTAAGAAAAAAAGGCAATTTTTTGATGGTCAGAATGCAAAATGGGGGTTCAAGAGCTTTGAGTTGCTACAGGCTATAACTGTGCCATGTATAAGTCAAAGTAATCCTATGTGATTTTCTGGAGATGGTGAAATATCACTTTGTTCTACAAACTATGTAGACAACAGCTGAAAGACGATTTTCAACAGGTGAAAATCTTTAATATCCCCACTACTATAATTAAAGGTGTTTCTTCAGCACCTGATAAAAATAAGAGCACCATAAATTAGAATAAAGAAGCTGCTTAATGGACTGCTTTATGCCATGAACAGGACATGGACAATTGGCTTCTGGAGGAGGATTTAAATCTAAACCAGGAAGACAGTTTACCCACAAACAGTACTTTTCCCACAACCTAGAAGATATCTACTTCTTTAATCACAAACTAATTAGAACTGATTGGCTTCATTGTTAAATTAGGGACATTAAGGGGGTTTGCTCCTTTAGTAGGTTTGCTGCACATGCTCCATTGGCAACACTCTTACAGCCATACATACCCCATCCTCACAAGGGCAAAACAGTAACAATCATGATCTCAAAGAAAAGCTCCCTCATTGACAGTCCTGCCAGATACAGATAATTGATTTGCTCTACTTGCTCCCTCTGCATGAATCAGTACAATTATCTATAAAGAGTGGAGGGAAGAGAAGGAAGAGACTAGTCTGGAGACGGTATTTTGGAGGTGGGGGTAGAAGATATGCTGTCAGAGCTTTTGCAGCAAATTTGAGAATTAATTTGGCTAAGACATGCTAAATTAGATAGTGCTGAACAAGATGCTTGTGACTAAGCAACAAACAATACCCAGAAAAGTATAAAGGTCCCTACAGTACAATTTAAGCATCTAATATTAAAAAGTAGTCAAAAACATCCTTAACTGCATAAACACCTTTAAATCTCAAAACTTTACTAAAGTATCTGAAGTTCTGCTATTTTCCACAGTGAAAAGCAGAGCCATCTTGAGGATATGAGGGCCTTTCCTCTCTACCGATGGCTATCTAGAATTCAGAGTACAAACAAGTTTAATTCCTCTCAGGGGATGAATCTAACAAATACATCTGAGTACACCAAATTTACACTGAGTTTAGCACAAAATATAGACATCTGATACTCATCTTTTCCTTAAAAGTCTTAGTGATTAAGCACTTTCTCAGGAATCAAATCTCTCCTTTAGGTGCCAGTACACTAGTAATAATAACATAATAAATATGCAAAATACTCTTCTTTGATTCTACTGCTTTCTCTTGGTAGGAGATATTCACATTGTCATACTTTACATACCAATATCAGCAAAGCCCCTTGCATGAATTGTTTATGAGCACAGTGAGGTTTCAGACTTGCAATTCACTGCACATTTTCATAACAGTATTCTGAGCCTGAAGTTTTATTTTCAACAGTGATTCCTACTGGCAATACCCAAAAAAAAGCAAATCTTGAGTAGTTTGTACATATCACTGTAAAATTGAGACAGTGAGCACCTGCTTGCTTGCTGTCATGCACTCCAAAATCAAATGAAAAAAGACATGACTTTTTAGGTATTCTGAGTATTACATTAAAAGAAAAGACCACTTGTGATTACCTTTGTACCATCATAAGCGTATTATAGTAACCTAAGGCTAGCCAAAAGTCATTTTTCACCTAATCTTGAACAAAATTGAAATGCTCCCATCTACTTTCTTACAACACATTTTACAATTATAGATACACTTTTGGAGAAATCAAAACTCTTCTGCAGAATGCCACAATCTTGTGGAGTTCATGTTCCAATTTACCAAGTGCAGTTCCATCTCATTTTACCAAGGCTGTTTCATTTCTCCTTATTCGTATAACTTGTATCATAACCTTTACGTGCAGACTGATGGGAAAAGCCTCAAAATCGTGTAAGTGTTTCACCAATACATTAGATGTGTAAATGTGTTTTGAGCCCCTCTATATAAGAAATATAACAATAAACTGGAGCAAGTTCAGCACAGAGCCACCAAGGCGTTCAGGAGGCTGGAGCGTACACCCTGTGAGAAAAGGCTGAAGGAGATGAGATGGGTTTGTTGAGCCTTGAGTAGAAATGGCCTTGAAGTCAAGAGCCCCAGACAGTAAACCCCAATGCTTAAAGGGAGATGCAGCCAGGGTCCTCACAATGGTATATGATGCAAGGACAGGACATAATGGTCATAACTTGAAACTTTATACTGGTAAAAGCTTTTTTTCCAATGAGGATGCTCAGGCAGCAGAACAGGCTGCCCAGAGAAGACAGGCAGTCTGTCCTTGGAGGTTTTCAAAGCCTGACTGGATGAAGTGCTGAGTCACCCTGACACTGTTTTGAGCAGGAGGTTTGACTGGGGACCTCCTGAGGTCCCTTCCAACCTGAAATATCCTGTGATCCATTACTCAGGTGCCAATGCTACTGAACAATCTCAGTGCCTATGCACATGTGCATATGTACAGGTTCACATGCTTATACAGATGAGCATGTGGAAATCCACAGTCTAGATTGAGTTCACCTGGGAGGGAGCTCTGGCAACACCCCAGGTGAAGAATTACCCTCCTCCCACCTTGTCTCCAGACCCAAAAGGCAGGTTTGGAAAACAAGAGTTCTGACAACGGGGCCTTTTGTTGATTTCTCTCTGTCTTAGGTTTCAAAGGAAACAGAAAACTAGGTGGATTTGCATGAAAAATATTACTAGGTTTGACCTCATCATGTTAGATATCTGCATCTTTAAGGACATGTTACATAGACAGGGGTACAATATGTTTAGTGTTACCAGGTTGGATGCTTTTTATTGTGACTACCGTTAAAACTGATTGTGAGAATTGTATAACTAAGACTTTTCACTTGTTCCCATGAGGCTGGCGTTCTATAACAGTGGGAGGAAAAAGAAAAGTTTATTAATGGAAAGTGGTGGGGAAAACCTTGGTTTGTTTTCAAATATGGTTCAAATATGGTTCAAATATTTTTAATCAGTAGAAAGCTCACTCACCATGACCTCGGTGGATATCAAAGTACTAAAAAACAGAAAAAAAAACCAAAATTGTGCTTTGGTAAGATCATTTTTAAGCCAGACTAATGATCTGCAAGTGACCTGCTTCATGACTGAGAGCATTTGGAGCACTTGGCACTGACCTCTTCTGCTGGCCTAGATCAGCTCGATTTCAGTGGAAGTCTACAGGACCTCCAATTTTGCCTCAAAATCTGATGTAATATGAGAATGCCAGAGATATAAGGACAAGAATTTTATTTTTTAAGACAAATTGCACTATATTCTGTTACAGTAGACTGGTTGCTTCCTTACAGTAGACTGATTCGAATGTTCCCTATTTTAATTTAATCAAAGAGAAGGCACCTGAAGGGATAGAAATTCAAACATAACCTAGATCATGTAGCTCAGGGAAGCTCTGGTCAGCTTTTCATTTTAACATTCTCCGGTCTCATGGATACCTGCATTTAGTTACACTGGGTTAATTAGTTAGTAATATATAATAGTTGATACATAATTTAATCATCACTGTAAACAATGTAAACAATATTTTGTAATTCTTGTTTCCCAAAAGCTATGTTAAAACCTAAAATAGATCTGATAATATTCAGAAAGAGCAAAAGGAAGGTATAGGAGTGAAACAGTAACACAATAATTACTATTCAGGTTGGACAATAACAGAGATGTTCTTTGTAGCTATAATCACAGTGTAATTATGGCCCCACAAACAAGGCGACACATAAAGAAACAGCTAGAAACTAGTGTCTTGCTCTATGCTATAAATTTGTGATCGCTTCAAGCTTTTAATCCTAGTTGTTCTTATGGACAATTGGAAATATATATTTTTTAGGCTGCAGCTCTCTTCATTAGTAGCACCACCCAGAGGTACATTAATGCTCTGGAGAAGCCAGTTTACTAAAAAAAGCACCATGGAGAATGACAACTATAAACATTCATTCATTTAGTTAGCTAGTTATTTTAAGTAAGGGAAGGTATGAGGACAGTTATTCCATTTTGTGTATGAGAAATAAACCAAAAAGAACATATTTTTTCACAAAAAATAAATAATAAATATATGTCACAGCTTCTTATGATGAAAAAAGGCATCCAATTATCTTCTGTTATGATTTCAACCTCTTAATGACTTGACACTGAGAAAGCCTTCCCAAAGAGGGACAGGAACCTTAACAAAAGGTCACTCAGATTAAAAGAACATTTTCAGAATTCAGTTTTCTCCATTGATTAATACATATTTATTTGGTTAGAATACTGAAGGAAAACAAGTGAAATCTTAATGAAATCCAAGTTATGCCAGACCACATTGATCAGTGGAAGCTTTGGTCACTAACAGTTGTGGAAAGAGGTAACAGCTGAAAGATTATTTGCTTCTTTTGTTGAATAGATCTATTAATTTGTCCTTATTAGTTATCATCACTATTCAATGTAAAAATAAAAGCAAACAAAATGTATTCTACATAAAGACTACTAAAAATTTATATTTTGGTGCTTGGTTAAACAGGATGCATTTGGCTTTATTACACAGTTTTCCACAGCTGTAAAAAAACCTATTTTGAGAAATGCAAAGATATAAAGATACAAATGGCAATACGGTAGCCTGATTCATTCTCAAAAGTGATCTCAAAAGATGAAAATTAAATGTACGTGATAGATTACACACATTAAGTGAATCATATATATTGAATTATTTGTTTACGTTTTCCCTTTTACTTGACTGGGAGAAATATACACTTTATTTAAACATTCCAGTCTGCGGCCAATACCTTTGCTTTGTATTTTTTGGTGGGAATTATTTTATAAAACAGATTATCCCATAATAATTCTCTCACGAATCAATGAAGCAGCTTTGCACAGGGAGTAATGGCAGAATCTGACCTGCATTTATTTTACCTTATCTGTCCTAGAGCTTTCTGGAAATAATTATTCATATGTTATTTCATAAGAAGTGAAAGTATAGCTAGTTGTGATAAGAACCATGATAAGAATCATTAGTAAAGAAGGGTCAGTTCATACCCAAAATACATGTCTGCGAGCACGACATGGAAAATTTATGTGAGTGTCAGGCTGTGCATAAACTATATAATTACCATTACTAAATGAGTAAACAGGTCTGGCAGTGTACTGAAGAAGTGGTTTGCAGTTAATCAGTGCAATCTAGGATACCAGACAGTCATAACTGAATGCTCTCTACATTTGAATGAAAATCTTTGAATATCTGTGCTAGGACCTGTGGCTTGCTGGTGTGAAAAGCATAGCTGAGAGAAACCAAAATGCTCTTGCCAACTGCGTAGGCAAAAATGAATTTTTGCTCCCCCAGGATGGATCACTTCTGTCACAGAAAGAGAAGTCAGAGAGAGAAAGACGGAAATCTTGTCGAGCTCTGAAGCACTAGGCCTGCTCTGAACACTGTCCCAAAAGATGAAAAGGATGGAAACAGCATTTGCTATAACCACAAGTGACTTCACCCATTTTTCAGTTGAAGCCACAGTTTCTTGTAACTTTGAGGGGAGCCAGGAGCAACCAGCTTGGGTCTGCAGGCCGCTGGGTGGGCAAGGCATGACAGTCTCCAAAGAGCAGCTGATTTTGCCTAGGCCCAATTTTGTCCCTTGCTTCATTTAGAAAGTTTGCAGGCAGAAATGCATAAAATCATTTAAGGAAGGCAGCTAATTAGGAACAATGGAAGAACCATGGTTTGAATCCCTCTATTTAAAATGCATTCCCACTATGATCTAGAATAACTGCAAGCGAACCTCTAAAATTGGTCTGGTTTCAGTAAAACAGAAACAAAGATCTTACAAAGCGGTACACCAAATGAGTATTATGCAAGGACTCGTACTTTGGTAAAACTCTCCATGGGTGATACCAGTAAACGTACCTTGCTAGTCCTTTTTCAAGATTTGCCCTCCAAAATTGTTTACTGAACAACCAGTCTGCAGAAAACCCACCTCAAGCCAAAAACATGCTACCTGTGAACAACCTGTCAGCAGAGGAGAACTATGGTTGAGGAGGTCATCTTTGAAACACAGAAGTGATGTATAGATGAGAGCTGTGACTAAAAGAGCAATGACACTTCTTAATAGTCCCGCCAGTCCTCTCATACTCTTATTTGTACATAACCAGTTTGGTGTGCTCATTGGCATCATTTCTGCCTTCATGGGACTGAGATAAAGCTAATTTTTTTATCTAGGTCAGAATTGTCAACTTCTAACTCAAAAGTAATTGCATTTATCAGCAGATGGACCCGATGGTCCTGATGTCATCAGTATCCGCAGTGTTTAATTCCTAAACCACTCAGATAGCCTTTGGCAGCATCACACACAATGAATAAAATGAATTACAAGATTCACCTCTTTTTTTAAGATGCAACAGCTGATAGCTGTTGCTGAAACAACTCAATATTTATCAGAGGGAATATGATCAGGATTTTTTTTTTTTAATTCTACTAGTAGAATCAGACTTTACTCTTTTACTTCTTTTTGTTCTAGACTCTTATAGGAAAAACTGTAGTCTTAATTAAAGGAGCTTAACCTTTTATTCCTTTATATAAAAAATTATTCCAATTTAAACAACCGATTTATCTCTTCATACAATATATCATTATTAGCACTGAAAATAATATAGTTGTAAATTTGTTGTGTACTGTCCCACTGATGCTAGGAAAGCAGCTATCAGGATACACAGACGCCTTGTCAGGGAAGAGTTTTAGAACATCCCTCTGCCCTACTGCTGTTTAACTGCATTAAGTTCACAGGCAAGCACTGTTTTGATTTGAGACCTTATAATTCATCAGAGCACAGACTCTCAAAAAAGAAAGTCTGTTTAGTCTATCTCTATCATCATAATGACAGTAGAAACACAAAATAGCCTGTGGCTCTGGGTGAGTTAATTATCTACTTTTTTTTCCTAGGACACTGTCTTGAAGTACTAACACATTAACCTTGCAGACTGGTCTCTTAGACCTTCTGCACAGCATGAGATTACTACTAGTCTCAACTGGTTAGTGTCAAGCTCCTGGCTCTCCAGGGTTACTCAGGTCACTCCTCATTGCCTGGAAGATTAATTTCCCTCATAGGGACAGGGTAAGTTTAAGCGTACAAACACTTGAACTAAGTGATGGAACATATTCTGAATAGAGAAAAGCTAAGTGAAATAAATCTACTGTTTGCCCTGATGAAACTGAAACACTATCAGTGAACAAGATATTTTTTTCACTAAAATATTTATTCATACCTATTTTGAAAATATATCCAATATATCTATTTTCATGAAAAGGACAAGGACTCTCCAACAATACACTTTGGTTTGCCAATACCATAAATGTCACAAAAATTTATTTATATATAAATACAATATATTTATATTTATACACAATACAAGAGGTGAATCTTCATCCACTGTAAGCCACCTGTATTTATGATTTCCTTGCAATCCATTATATAATTCTTGTTCTTGTTGGATTCACCAAGCTGTATCAAATGCAAATGAAGTAAATATTCGGCAAAATATTTTAAGTATGATACAAAGATTAGACGAACTAAATATATAATTTCTCTGCCTAGATGTTTTTATTTAAGCTTTTACTTTTTACTTTTCATCAGATTTGTACAATGGAAGTGCATTAAACAACTTCACATTTTGGTTCTTGGCATAAACACTATGCTATTGAAAGAAACAGTGATTCATTTAGCTGTTTGGATGTGTGGCTCGCTGGAGACAGCACACTTTTTTTTTTATTGTTTCAATTCTGAAGGGCTGTTTGGGTATGCCTTTTAGTAGACATTTGCTGATAATACCCTTGTTAATTAAATCATGATAACACTAGTTAATTAAATTGTAACTTTTGTAGGACAGATATTGTTATTATAAAATGAGTATCTAACGCCATTTTGGTTCAGCTCCCAAACCTAGTGGTGCTTCAAGAGATGTCTGGCTCACATTTTGTGACTGCACTTCCAGGACAGACACCTATGATGCCTGATGACTGCTGGCTGGATAGGACCTGCTGCTGCAACCCTCTGGCTCTGCTCGCCCTGCCTAGGGCCTGTGTGTTGGTGGCAGCACCAGAGCTGCTTCCCAGCAGCTCAACCCAGACAGGTTCCTAGCAGTTTTCTGAAAAAAAAAAAAAAATGTAATTCTCATCTACAGGAGGCATAGAAAGAAAAAGGAAAAAGTTAGTTTTGTGATACTGGTTTTACGCCTTCTAAACAACTCCAGGAAAAACTGACTTTCAGACAATGAGCAGTGACATGATTTCCCATCCTAAGCCTGCCTCTTCTAAAATATTTAACTAAAGTACATTTCAGAAAATAAGACTGCATCAGTACTAGAATTTCTGACTTTAGGTGATTTACTAGCTGTAAAGCGAGCCTTTACATAACATGCTTCTCTAACAACTTCAGTAAAATAAACCTCAAGCTTAGCCACTGACCCACCTATTGTCAATAACCCATTCAATCAGGAGGTAGTTCAGCTATTATTGAATAATTGCTGAACTATCTTCAGCTTTAATTCCTACAAATCTTTTGATGATATTTTGGGAAACTATTATTTCTCTAGTCCAAAAAGATAAAAAGAAAATGGAAATGTTTCTCTTAGAGAAAATTCTAATTATTAAATGCTAGGAGTACCATTAATAAAATATATTGACAGGACTCTCTCATCTTTCACTCAGTTCTAAAGTAAAATTTTTACACTCATTAAAAAACAAGAAGCACCCTGTTAGATCCTCTAAGTCAACCTATTGGTCATAAAATAACTTGAGTTTAAAAATAATGAGCTACTGATTTAGGATTAATGCTTGGTTATCTTTGTGAAGTTGATAGTAGTGACTCTTACACAGACTTGCCAGAATTAATGGGCCATACAGAAGTGACACAGAAAGGGCAGCCATCGCTCAATTATTTTTATTAGAATTTTTTTTTTTTTAATGATGGAGTTTCATGTGAAGCATGCTATACTTCACTTTCTCTTGAGATTTGGAAAATATGACTGTCAAAAACAAAGTATCATGGTTCTTTCTCATTTGGACTACACTAGATTGTTTTGTCTTTTTTAATGTAGCACATATTTGAGAGATTCTGGTGGGTATTGGGAATTCACGAATTTACGGATTTGACAGAGATGGAAGGGACCTCTAGAGATCATCTAGTCCAACTCCCCTGCTAAAGCAGGATTGCCTGGAGCACATTAATCAGGACTGCATCCAGGCGGGTCTTGAAAATCTCCAGATAAGGGGACTCCACAACCTCAAGAGGAAGCAAGAGGATTTGAAATTAAGAGATAAAAACTGAAATAAAAATACAAGCTCTATACAGAAGTGTAAATTTCTCTGCATTTCCTTTTGAATTGATAATGAATCAAAGCTACAACATAAATAAACCAGTGGTTCATTTTGTAGGACAAGAATGAGGAAAAATGTACGATAGATGTCAATGATAGAGTCAAGTGTATCCACTCTATCCAATCAGGAGACATATGCAGGCTGTTCTTCAGGTTTAAGTGCTTTAAATTCCCCCATCTGTAGTCAACATGCATATTGCACTTATGACTAGTTTTGAATCGTCTCATAGTCAAGAGAAGACACTTAAGGAAAGTAATCATACCCTCCCTATTTCATTGCCTCAAAAGAGTTAAAGGTAATGTGAAAAAGCAGTGAAGACCAGAAAAAACAGAGAGTATTCTGAATTACGATTGAAGCAGTCACCATAAGCTCTCCGTGGTATCTGACATATCCTCAAAATAGCCCACCTCCCTCCCTCAGTAACAAATGTCTTTCCAATTCAGTGGTCTAGATTAATTTAGCCACATTATTCTGAAGGTTGTAATAAATATTCAAATATACATATATATATGCACATTTGAATTATGTTTCATTCTCAAGTGTCCCAGAGAAATAAGGATTTTCAGTAGAAGGACAGTCTCATTAACTTGCCTTTTTACAACAGGCTTCTATGTAAAGATTCCACCTTTGTAAAAGCCAATGAGGTTGTAACAGATGGAAACAAGGTGAGTGCTAAGTGCAGAGCTTTATAGTGCATCCAGGTGTTGACTTTTTCATTCCTTCCCTCCCTATATCATATTCCCAAACTACATAGCTTATTCAGACTACCACAAATAATAACAGACACAAGGCAATTAAAAAAACAAGTCTTAGATTCCCAGGATCTGAGATACTCTCATAAACTTCTAAGGCTGTCCTGGCTTTCCAGGAGTACTGGTCTAGTAAAATGGGGCAGTTCTTGTCGTTTTCCTGATGGTTTGGTACTCAGAGAACCAAAATTAACCCCATTACACTTCCTCTTCCTCATGTGTTCCTACTGAGTAAGGTATTGGTAGAATAGTAATATCCTAAGGATTCTATAGGACACAGGCTGAAGCAGCCAGTTAAGCTGAATTTATGACCACTTTCTATTGCAGAGCAATGATGAAGCCTGAGGCAGACAAAAGGTCTTGCAAAAAATCTCTAGTGCCATCTATTCAGCTTTGATAGAGGAAGAAAAAAGCTCAGCCACCCTTAACTAAATTACACTGAACACTGATACATGAATATGGTGTCAAAGTTAAATGAAGTGCTATATGGAGATAATACTCTCTTTCATTGCAAAGACCCAGAGCTAATCAAAACAATTAACTAAGCTACTAACCATACTGAACATACTGACTAGTATTGTTTATTACTCTTCTCAAAAGAATTTCTCATTTTTCAACGATGATGGAAAAAGAAATAGATTATCTTAAGTGTGGCAAGTGAAAATTATAATGATCCTACAGCCATCTCTGAAGGGTGTGTAGGAGAGCTAATAGAAAAGAAATTAGAAGAGTAGGCATGTTGGCACCAAATGTGTCAGCCTTACACTATTCAGGGGGTGGGCTGTAGAGAAGGTCTAGAATTAGTATTTTTTGATATATAATAATGCATTTTTTCACCCTACTTTTTTACTAAAATGCTGAGCAGAAGTGCTATTCTCACTGATATTCTGTCTTTGATTAACACACAGCAAATATAATGTGGTAGCTCTTGCCTTGACTTACTCTAAGCAGCTCGGTTAGGGGACCCTATTTCTACCAAATGGCATTGATTATCATCAATTACTTATTTATTAAAGTTCTGTATGGACCTTCAAATTCTTTAACAAGCACGCAGCAATCAAGTTTTTTAAGTTACAGACCCTCTTGATGTCAAGACCTTTATTTTAAAATGTTCTTCAGCATACACATGATACGGTGGGGTTGTCTGGAGTATGGCTGCTATGTCACTTGAATGGAAAAAGACAGAACCAGCCAGCTTGTTCACATCTCTGCCAAAACAGGACTCCACCTGACCCTAGTATCCGAAGAGCAGGCTCTTTGCATGTTTGCCTTTTATCTTTTTTTTGATCTAATGTAAAACTACCCTTTTAAATTAGTACCTCTCCTTAAAGGCAGATTCCATTTCAAATTTATTATTACTGTGGTACAATGCTGAACATGACATTGTGCTGATTCAAAAGCTGGAGTTACTTTGGGCACAAAATGCTGTATAATGAAAAATACTTTGGCAAACCATCAGTGTAATTCCAGGCACCTTGTGAGCAGCCCCAAGTTAGCAATCCCAGTCCTGTGTATCTTTTCTTCTCTTTTTTTATGTGAGAAAGTAAGCATCAAAAGAAGAAGCTTCAGAGATCAAATTGACCCACAGTCCTTCTCCATCATTTGCCTCACTAAGCTGTTCAAAGATATGGATTAAAGGAAGAAATGTGAAATCAACCCCTCAGTGGTGTCTTTCAGCTCAAGAACCATCAACCTGCTGCGAAACTTCAGAACGATAGCTGAGTTTTGTCACATACATAGACTGGTACCTGTAAAACTACAGGTAATTTTACAGAAGTCTCATGACTGTTCATTCTGTTGGGATATGCAGATCTAAAAGACAGCTCCAAAAATTTCAGCCATCAACTATCAAGTAAGCTATCAAGTAAGATTTTAAATGTGTCTGTTCTGCCTTCATGAAGAATGGAAATTGTAGGTTCTGCAACAATGGATGGAAATAAATGTTGAAAAGAATGAGTGACAACAAAGGATTTGCATTATTGTGTGTAATTTTTTTTATAAATATGACAAAAGGAAAAGAATCTTGATAACTTACATCATGAATCTAGCCTTCTCTAAACATTACTCTGTCTTTTAAGTGATAGAGGCACTGTAAGTAACTCAATGTGTCACTTTTATATTAGCATGTAAGATCATGAGTTCAATCCTCAAAGTAAAATAACAGAGATAAAAATGGAAACAAAAATCCATGGTCCAGGAAATAAAAGGAATCTGCAGGAAAAAAAAAAAATGTAAAGAAAAAGATGGCTTTGGTTCTTTGGTTAAATCCTGAAAGTTGCAGTATCTGAAGGTCCAACTACTCGTGCTGTGACAGATACTGTTGGCAATGGGTAACAGCAGCGCTAATACTGAAGTACTTCACATTTAGGAAAGCAAAATGAGAAGACTTGAACTTTAAGATAAAAAAATGTAGCGGGTTCTTTCTGCATTGCTGAGAATGTTGTAACTTTCTGTGTAATGCGAACCTCTATGTCCCAAAAAGTGTGACAGTTTCAAAAAACCTCTGGACAAAAAAAGGGTAAGTGTCATCATATCAAGTCCAGAAGGCATTCTGCTAATATTTAATACTGCCTCAGTGAAGCTGGCAGACCTTTGAGAATCCTTTACCTTTTCCATTCTCTAGTCTATATAAAACATAAAATAAAATGGTATTTTTTGCACAGATTATACATTGGCACCCAGCATTGAGTACTTCAGAACATACTGATGATAGCTGGCTGTGTGGAATAGATTGGTCTGGAGCATTCAGGGGAAAACCTGCCAGTCATTTCATCAGTAGGAAGACTGCTGGAAAGAAGAGAGATTTTAGTAGGATATCAAAAAGATGAAGAGAAAAGTAGAAAAGAGGGTGGTGAGAGACAGACTTCAACAAAAGTACTGGAAGACGGAAGAAGAAATGGCACTATAACATGAAGCTGAAGAATAAACAGAATAGCAGCAGGAGTAAAGCTGACTGAGGGACAAACTCTTGAGTACCACGGTCCCAGATGTTGTTTTGGATTTCTGTGCTACTTAAGCATTTGAATTTATGGATTATAAATCTGCATCAGGGTTCAAATGATATGAATGCTGCCATTCTGATTCATAAGCCTTATTAGAACAGAGGAAAAATACAATGCCCTCTATCAAGAGTGACTTGTCACATCTTAAAACCTTATTTCTACTGTTAATTCATTGTCTTTCAGATTACAGTATTGTCTTGAAGTTCCAGGCAACATCAGAACTTAGAACCAGCCCAAAATACTTAAAGTCACATTCAAAAAGGAAGAAAGAAGAAAGAAAAAAAAATATTTTGGAATCTCAAAAAGTGAGATATCCCTTTGCAAAAACTTTAGCTGCCCAGCAGAACACCAAGCCTCCCTTACATGCCCATGTTCATGCCCAGAAAGAGGAATCCATTTCAAGCTTCTAAAAACAATTCACTTACAGACCTATAGTACCTATAAACAGAGCTAATTGCCAGCAGCACCAGTAGCCAACTAAGAAAGGCTGAGCACAGGAATGAGCCAGAGCTGCCCATTGGCATCTTCCGTTTTGGTTCATCCTAGCTTCATCCTCAAGGTAGAATCTTCTCAAACTGTTCTTTTCTTTCAAGACCTGGTGGTGGTGCTGTTGTTCCTTTCTATACAGTAGCTTACTCTTTTCAGGTCTTACCTGGAATGTGAACAATCCTGAGTTTATTATCTTGCACACAGTGCTAGAGTGATGTTCCTATACTCTCCAGTCTTCTCTGTGGGCTGTAGCTCAGGTGTCCCTGCTATGTGTATGTATGTGTATGTGCTGAACACTTTAAAAATCCACTGGAAAAGGACAGTCCCAGTTTTGGAAAAAAGTACAGCTTAAATAAGGAAAATAAGACAGTAGGATGAGAGCAGGAAATCTGAATTGACAAAGAGTGTTGGAGTTGGAAATAGAAGACAAACCTCCCAGATTTGGGGCAGTGCCATATTTACTTGCTCAGGCAGTTTTTCAGAGAGAGGAACTTCATTCATATTCCTATCCTATTTATTTTAGAGGACTAAACTTGCTCATTTAGGTGACTGTAGAAAACATAAAAATGTAGAGCTGTAAATATCCCCCAACCTGCTGTGCGTGTGTTTGTAAACAGGAATTATCATTAAGAAGACAAGTGGTTGCTAAGTCTGAAAGACTCTTGCCAATGATAAGCACAGCATAGTTTCTCTGTAACTTTACTGATCAGATTTCCCAGCATTTTATATGACAAACAAATACTAAGGGAAGAAGTCTATTCCTTTGATTTACTGTTTATGATTAGTATCAGGTACACATCACAGTAGATGAAAAGCTTGCTTCAAATGTAAAAATAAATGGTGCAGGCAGAAAAAAAAGTCAAGCCATAGCAACAAGAAAATTTAAAATTAAAAAATAGGAAAGCTATGTACATTTCTCAAAATCCTGCTAATTATTTAGTCTTAAAAAAAAAACAAAACAAAAAACCCATACAAAACCAAGAAAAAATTTCTGCTAAGAGACCTCTCATTCAAAAGTTCTCACATTTATAAGCTGAAGGGTAGATAATTAAATTGTATGAACAAAAATGAATTAAGCACTCATGAGGGCTTTTTCAGGGTTTGCACATAATCTAAATGTCAAAATAAAGCTATCCTATTAAATAAAAAAGAAAAAAATACAAACACATGACTAAATCAAGCAGGACCAGATTAACATTTATGGACTGTAGGTCTGAGATTAGGGCACCAGCTTTTGGAATAACATAATGAGATCAGAATCCCAACTTTCATTTAAAAAGTATGTTCCTTATCCCTGCAACGGGCAGGAGAAAGGAACAGGGAAAGGGGAGAGCTTAAAAACAGGATTATGGGATAATTAATGTCCATGTCTGCAGATAAGTCCCATGGATCTAAACTGTAACACTGAAAAAAGTCATCACAGACATTGCAGAATCACACAAGACAAGCAAACACGAAAATGAGTAGATGAGTTTTGGTGTTGTCCTACAAGAACACCCTGGATTCTATTCTTCACTTGTGGCTGACTTGGGTACCATACAGCATATCACATCTCCTTTCTGTTTCTGAATAACAAATGTACTTAGAAATGCTATACTGAGTGATCTTGCTTTTGAAGCACATTTTCCCCCCTTCTCTGCTCTTTTTCTTTGCTGGTGCGCATTTACTGTCTTCACAATGTAGACAATCCTTAAGCTTTAATAAAACCAGGAAAAAAAAAAAGGATGTTCAGGCAGGGTGAAAAAAAAATAAAAACTAGGCAGTAGGGAGAGAAAAAAAAAAAAAAAGCTCATATAGCTAAAGGAAATAAAACCAGAAGAATAATGTCTGCTAAGAAGAGAAAATTGTGATTGCCATAGTTTTCACAACATTCAATATTGTGAGAATGGAGCAAGCAGCAAATGTGAGAGCAGCGTCATGAGCAGGGATAGACACAGTGGTGATGTGAAGGGAATGGTTATGTACCTACACAATTGCATCTATATCACCTCAGCACGAATTTAAGCTTTGGATGTGGCAGTGTTAATTTGAAGAAAGGAACTGCATCCCTCTCTATTAGTCACACTCATAAATCCATGCTTGTGCAGCGACATACTTCCTTGTTGTGAACATCAAGCATGGAAAAGCATTTCAACTGATATCCCAGGAACTATATGTCTATGTCAGAGTAATTCTTTCCTAAACTGAACTGGACTGAGACATCGTTTCAATATTATTTTTTTCTTTCCACCTAAATAAAGGGCCCAATAAGAATAAGAATATATAAATAGGAATTTAATAGTCATTGATGCCCTTTCCAAGTGGTTTCTCATTTGTCACCAAAATAAACATTGTACCTCTAATGCCAAGACAACTCACAAGCAATCTGCTCCTGAATTTGAGAGAAAGGAAAAAGGAAATGAGCATTGTCCATTCCTAAAGTCTCTGATTCTTTAGATTTCACTCTTTTGAATGTGATTACTACAGTACGGTTCACCTCTAGATGCAGATATCAAAATGTCTTGTATCCATGTTTGTGAGATTTCTTACTCCCCTTGAAGTTATGGGAAATCCAATCAATCAAGTCAATAGACTGTAATAAACTTTCCAGATAACAGTAAAATGACATCTGCATTCGGTGAGCTGAACAGACCTCCAGACTTTTCATTGTCTCTGTTGACTATGAAGAACATCTAAATTTAGATGTCTAAATCTGGAACGAAATTCCACTTCTGGGGCTCACTTCAGTTGTCCCCACATAGGAACAGTGTCGCCAGCTGCCACTCCAGAAGGGCACGTCACACCGGCCAGCCACATACAGACTTGTTGGATACTGAGCATCTCAAATGACCTATGTGCGAATAACTTAGTTGATTTACTGAAGTACCCAAACCAGATGCTTGTTTTATCTTTTTTTTGCAAGGATTTATAAAGCATGTGGATTTGCCTCCATAAGTTTGTTTAAAGATTCCAATCCTAACCATACATCCTGGGCTTTATTCAGGTTGTTGGGTAAATATAAATCTTGATCTCACTGACCTTAATCTGATACCACTTGTGAAGCTATGCACAGTTGTCAGAGAAACTCTCTCTGAGATACATATGGCATGTGAAGAAACCACTGTGTGAATGTATTTCTCACTGTCTTCCTAAATGGACTTTTACTGTCTGGAGAGTTGTGAATTGTAGGGATTATTCAACTTTCTACCAGAAATACTTCAGCTGAAACTTTGTAGGATTGCATTTGCCTTTTTCAAAGCCTAATCACATTTGTAATTCACAAACATACTTTGATGGAATACTAAATCCAATCTTCCATCTCTGTTTCTTCCATGTGATGAATTCTCATTCTGCTGTATATACCCTTTTTAGCTTTTTATTAACAGTCCCTATTAATTCTCATTTCAGCTATATTTATTTATTCCTCAGGAACTTTTTTTTTTAGTAATGGTACCAATCTTCTTCTAGATTGGTAATATCTTAATGTATTAGTCTTATAGTAGCTTAATAGTTACAACTTTTACAATTCTTACTAATGCCAATGTTCTCAATTTCAAAGTTATTATTTCTCCTCTAACATTGTGTTAAAACTTTTACTAATTAAAGGTACATTTTCTTGTTTTAGGGAAAAAAACCCCACAAAATTGTAACTTTCTTTTCAGATGTTTAGGTAAACAAATACCCATATGAAAATACACCTCCTTCCCCCAAAACGCCAGCTTATCTGTAGTCTGACTGAAACCCAGACAAATTCAGGCTACATTTGAATATAATATTCTAAAGTATCTTCTGCTACTGGTTGGTGCCTATCACCCCAGAGATCAACTAGCATAAGCTGCACAGCACCCAGTTCACACCAAAGCCCCACACAATCCACACACAGTGCTTGCTGGTTACTTTACAATCAGGTCCCAGTCTCACAAACATATTCAAAATTAATCATTGGGCTTAATACATCACCTAACAGGAGTATAGTGACACTCCTCTAAATCCAGCAGCCAATCACTTAAAGCACTTACCCACTTCTCTCAGGATATTTATGGGTGTGAATAGTGTTTCTGTTGTTTTTGTTTTTTTTTTCTTTGAGAAATACTGTAATAACAGGGAGGAGGAGGAAGTCATTGCAAATACCTGTTGTTGCAGTCAAGGAACTGTTGTTGCTGTCAGCACCTGTTGAGTGCTTTGACCTCTCATTCCATCTTGTTGAAACTCTTCATCATCTTTAACAAACTAATCAAATGTAATCTAAGCAAGAGATAGGTGAAAATTTCACTGTAATTGTTCACTGGGCATTTCATTTGCTTCTGTGTACCCTGGCTTTGTGCACTATTCTCTTCCTTTCCCATGTTTCCTAGGATGTCTTGGTCTGGCCAAAGAATGTATTTTAATACAGGTGTTAAAACACCTTAAAATAAACTGCAAAATACTGTATATAGATGTAGGCCACTGGTGCTATGGTAACAGATTACAAGGAAGTATTGTAACAGAGGATAGTAGAAATTTGTCTCTCTGATTTCAGAATTTTGGTTGGACTTAACCAACTGGTAAACATTTCACACACTGTGTGATACCTTTTTGTTGTTGTTGTTCAACCAGCATCATATCAAATCTCCTAAGTAAATGATGTGACAATGATATCTGTCCTTGAAATTATTAGTATTAGATAAGAGGTGACATACAAAACAACTATTATTAGAAATTTTCTCAAATTTCAAATTCAAAGTTTTGTGCCTTTCTTATTCCCATCTACTAAGTCACAGTAGAAAAAGTAGAACTTGAGAAGGAAAAAACCTTTTAGAAGTTAGTCTGCAAAAGTAGAAGATTGGTGAATACTGAAACAACCGAAGTAAAATCAACTCTTTTTTTATGACATTTCTGCTAATTTCTAGTTCTACATGTCAGAGAAAGAAAAAAAAATGCAGTTTCAAAGTATAGCTGCCTTGGTTTTTTGCAGAGCTGTCATTTGGAGAAAACATACTTTAATCTATCAGACTGTTCCTCTGCCAAGCATTCCTCAGACAATTCAAACTAGTGAATTAAACCGTATTACATAGGACTAAAGTAAAGTAATGACACAACTACAGGGAAAGTCCAAAGGAGAGGTAACTTTTAAGCTGTTTCCAAACAATGTATTATGATTACAAATGTATTCATCTTTCTGGACTTAATTTACGAAGAGGAAGTCACGTTTGACCAACCAGCTAACCTTATACGATGAAATGACTTGGTAGAGAAGGGGAAGGGAACAGTGGATATCGTTTACCTTGGCTTCAGTAACACTTTCAGCACTGTCTGCCACTAGATCCTCATAGAGGAGCCATTGATGTACGGGCTGGAGGAGCAGACAGTGAAGTGGATTGAAAATTACCTCAACAGCTGAGGTCATAGAGTGGTGATCAGTAGTATGAAATCTAATTGGAGTCCAGTAATTAGTGGTGTACCCCTGAGGTGAATACTGCATCCAACACTGTTCAATATCTTCATTAATGATCTGGATGATGAGTCAGAGCATACCCTCAGCAAGTCTGATGGTACCACAGAACTGGAGAAGTGGCTGATACAACCAGAAGCTTGTGCTGCCATCCAGAGGGACTTTGTCAGGCTGTGGAAATAGGCTGGCAGGAATGCCATTGAGTTCAACAATGGGAAGTGCAAAGTCCTGCACCTGGGGAGAAACACTCCCATGCACCAGGGAGTGCATGAGACATGAGTAAAATAAAATATAGACAATTGAAAAAAAGGATTTTCTTTGTCCAAGGGAGCTGTATTTCGAACATTCCAACAACCGCTTCCCCCAGATCAAGGAAAACAGAGTGATGAAGACAACTTTGTAGTCAAAAACAAATCATCAAATTTATAAATTAGATTCTGCAATCTAAGAGCCTGCATTTAAAAGGAACTTAAATTAGTGACCCATGAGACTTCTTCTAGAGCTTTTTTCTTACATAGATATTTCTTCTGATGAAGAAATGAGTAATTGAGGACTGCTGTCATACCACAGAACAGGAACTACCATAATATAATGTCATTGCCTTTGATGTATATTTTTATATTTCTACATAGTAAAAACATCACAGGATTTGTGAAGAAAGAAACTGTGATGAAAAATACCTTTATAATAATTATCCATACAGCTTCCAACTTATAAGACCAGAAAAAGTTCAACATCGGGTCTTAATGGACAAGAAAGTGATTGGAATAACGTATAATTTTCTACCAGTGTGCTTTTCCAATTCTTTTGTTTTAGTTAGGCTTGCCAATCCTTTCCAACAAAAACATTTTTTTTCCATAGGTTATTCACTGCATGAAATCACTGCCTGCTTTCCAAATAAAATTATGAACAGTATCAGGCAAAAGTGGCAAGGCAGTCATAGTTTTATATTTTGATTAAGGTACCTCAACAGAATTTCAGTTCAATTACCTCATTTTCTTGCAATCATGCATGAGTTGAATTCTATAGTCTTCTTTCTCCCATGATGTGCTCTGGGCGTAAAACTGATGTGATATGCACATTCTACTCTTTCAGTTAAGATTATGATATTGTCCCATTAGGAACCATTATCCGTCTTGGTATTGAGTAAGATACACTTTTCTGTCAGTAGAAAAGGATGGAAGCAACAGGCAATTAGAAATGCATTCCCATAGAGAAGTGTGACAGCAACCGCAAAGCAAAATATTGCTGGATTTCAATACAATATCACGCTCATAATGGTTTGGGAAACTTCTTATCTAGAAGTTGGGCCCCTCACTACAGGAAGGACATTGAGGCGCTGGAGCGTGTCCAGAGGAGAGCCACCAAGCTGGTGAGGGGTC
>JAOQGH010000001.1:22486560-22513696 GCA_025769975.1 Gallinago jamesoni | reverse complement strand
TAATGTGGTTGGACTCGATGATCTCAAAGGTCCCTTCCAACCACTAAGATTCTGTGATTCTGTGATTCTGTGAAAAACAGAAATCTTAAGGAGACTCTAGTGAGCGTCTCACATCACACATTCAGTGTGGTGTTTACTCCTTCAGACATATGTGCTCAACATGGCACAAAAATCCTATTTTCCTGCTGACCTGGGATGGGACAACAGATTTCCCACAGAAGCGTTGATGAGCTATGAAGTATTCTTCACAGTCTTACAATAACAGGCACATGTTTAAGCCAAACAACAAATTCAGTTATCATTGATAACTTGTAACAGCTGAAGAGCAAACCTCTGACTCCTCACCAGAGATCAGCAGCATTCATCATGAATTTGTACACAATGGAGCTATTTTTTTCACAGTACACATTGCCAAATGAAGGTTAGATTTGCCTCTTCCAGTACGAGTTGCCATTCTGACTTGTGTCAACTCTCCCATCAGAAAAGGCAAGAGATCTCATTTTACCAATGACAATTATGTCAAGTTTGTTGCTAAATGATTTCTAGTAAAACTAAGGCGATGAACTATTGAACACTCGGTTCATTAGCTATCATACAGCTTGACATTTCCATCTTTCAAACAATACTGCAGAAAATCAAAGATACACAGGGCTGCACTTCCAACGCTGCAGAGGTAGCCATACTGTCTTTGGGAAAAGGGACCATGAAGGCTATCGCTAATGGAATGTGGAAGATTACAGCAACCTTTAAGCAGATAAAAAGTGTTTGAAAATTGTTGCTTCCCTTAGAATCACCCTTTAGGCACACAGTTCTAAAAGGAATTAACATTAATAAAACAGAGGAAGAACATAATAAAGAACTTAATAACATAATAGAAACATAATATGCTGGAGACAGACCAAGAAAAAAAATCTTTGCACAAATGACTGGTATTATGCTGTGGCAACTTTTTTAAATCATCCTATGTAAATATTGCACTCTATATCCACATGAAAGACAGTCACAATGTATAGAAAACAAGTGAAAGAGTGCTTGTTAACCAAAGACCTTTATGGCAAAATTTTCATACCAGTACGCATGGAAAGGAAATAATCCTGTTCAATAATATATTTTATATGTTATGTTACCATTATTCTTCATTTACTGTTTGCTCTACCTTTAGTCTTTAAGCCATCTGATATTTTAATCACCTTATTATCAATATATCAACTAGATTCCTAGCTTAGGTAACCTCTCTAAAAACTGAAGACAGTTTTCTGGTTTTCCCCTGTCCTTTCAGTTAAACAAGGTAAATATAAAAAAATTTTCATCTTTTTAATTTTCTATTATTGTTTCTTTCAAGATTTTTCGCCCCTTTACACTCTCACATTTTCCTTCATGGATTTTAATATTAATTCTTTCTTGGCCTATTTAGAAAATACAAAACCTACTCTAAAATGCCCTATAACTACATGTTCTTTTAAATGTCTCCAGTTTTCTTCCAGAAGATGGGTAGATAGTGTTTGTAAGTACCTGTTTAAGTATTAAATGCATCTATTGCTCCCAGTCATCCTGTCTGACTCTGTTCTTTTGAAGTCAAATCACCATCTACATGTGACATGACAGGGATGACACAAGTATCAATTTATTGCAAGAAATGTATGATGTCTGTGATTTACTCCCCAGATCAGAATTGTATTCTTGTGTGTGCTGTTTATACCAATTTGCTCAGGCCAACTCCTTTCCATTGGCGTTATTTGGCTTCAAACTAACTCCAACAGCTTTGTGAGAAAATAATCCCCAGCTCCTGAGACTTCTCCGAAACCATGTCCCGAGCAAGCCTACGTGCTGCTCCACTCTGAAACTTATGCTGTTCCTCAAGCGGTAAAGTGCTCAGTGTAAAAGATCGTTTCTGTAAGTAGCTATGGATAAGCTTTTGTTTAGCAAAGGAAAATGTTAGATACTTGATTAAGAATAAGAAATCACATTTTCAAAATAGTGAATATCAAATATTTAGAATATACAAAGGACTTCACAGTCAACTTAGTTTTGCTCCCAATTGGTCCATCCTTCTCTGTGTGGAGGTTTTGGAACAATTCTACCACCTACTTCTGAAATTCTGCTTCCCTGAGCTAATTACCTTCCTTGACCACTGTACACCTTTAGTGTGTTATTGAGGAAGCTAACCTGCCACCTCCAACCCATGTCTGCTTCAGAACCAATCCTTCTCCAAGTGAACTATCTTTTGTAAGAGGTACTCTCCCTTCTTTGTCTTTCAAGCCTCTTGGTTTGTTTATCAGGAGAACCAGCGGTAAAAATTTATATAAAAAATCATTGTGCGGAACGAGGATGGTGAAATCTCCTCAGCCTACACAGGGTACCCAACTTCTACCTTCAGCTTATATGAACCAACCCTCCTACAACTAGCATCTAAGCTACTTATGTTCTTTGCAATGGGAAAGGGCTTGTTGATTTCAGGATCTCAGGTGTAAGAAGCACTTGTTATGTTTAAGTACCTAAGTTATATTCACAGGATCTTCAAATGCAAATATTCTTGTCATTAAAAGAAGAAAAAACTTTGTCATTTATTTAAAGAAGACTAATTTGCTAGACACATAATATTTCAGTACCGTTAACTGCATATATTAAGCAGAGAGTTCCAATCTCAACTTCTCCCATTTTTCCCTTTGGAGATGGATTTTAAAAATGCTGATTCAATAAACACGACATTCCTCTCACTTGCACCATGGATGAGGTTGTTGTAAACAACTTCGAATTTATCCATCTACTACATAAGTCTGAACATACTGCCTATTTCAGACTTTTTTGCCAGAAGGATCATTTTCAGTACAGTGGGACCAAGTGAAATGCCTGTTACTAGATTCATACATTTGCATTCACTGTTACATCTTCAAAGAGTCTGCACATGAAATGCTAGCAGCACAAATGACAGATTTGGGACCCAGAATTCTCTTCCTCCAATTTTGTGAACATTGTAGAAGTTGGACTGAGATTTCAGGAGTTGATAAGATGTTTTTTTTTTTTTCTTATTCTAAAGTAATTTACTTTTCATTATCATCATCAGGACAGGCTAGAGAGTTGGGTGGAGAAGAATCTAGTGAAGTTCTACAAGGGCAACTGTAGGGTCCTGCACCTGGAGAGAAATAATCCCATGCACCATTACAGGTTAGGGGTTGACCTGCTGGAGAGCAGCTGTACAGAGAGGGACCTGGAGTCCTGGTGGACAACAGGATGACCATGAGCCACCAATGTGCCCTTGTGGCCAAGAAGGCAAATGGTCTCCTGTGTGGCCAGCAGGTAGAGGAAGATCATCCTCCCCCTCTACTCTGCCCTGGTGAGGCCACATCTGGAATACTGTGTCCAGTTCTGGGCTCCCTAGTTCAAGAAAGACAAGAAACTACTGGAGTCAGTCCAGCAGATTATGAGGAAAGGCCTAGAAATCTGGGTCTGTTTAGCCTGAAGAAGAGAAGACTGAGAGGGGATTTTGACAATGCTTACAAATACCTAAAGGACAGGTGTGAAGAGGATGGGGCCAGACTCTTTTCAGTGGTGCCCATGGGGCAATGGGCACAAAATGGAACACAGGAAATTCCGTCTGAACATGATGAAAACCTTTTCTTTGTGGGTGTCAGAGCATTGGAACAGGCTGCCCAGAGAGGTGGTGGAGTCTCTTTCTTTGGAGGTATTAAAAACCTGCCTGGATGCATTCCTGGCTAGCCTGCTCTAGGTGAACCTGGTTTGGCAGGGCAGTTGGACTAGATGCTCTCCAGAGGTCCCTTCCAACCCCTACATTTCTTTGATTCTGTGGTCGTTGTTGATGGATCTGTGATCTAAACCATGTTTGTAGGTTTTTCACAAGGATGACAGGTCAGTGATTTCCTCTGGCACTAAAACGTGGCTATTATCTTTTACTGTTTAGTCATTTTCAAGATTCAGAGTCTACATTTATCTAATTCAAAGAACAAACACATATTACTGAGAATCTCTAAGCATTCTGCATCCTGCTAAGACTTCTTTATGTGACTTTGCATACAGTTAAGTTTATTCTTATCCATATAAAAGGCTGATGGTTATATTTCTGCACAGTAAAACCCAAATAAATACTGAGAGTCATAAAGAGTTCCCTTGTTTCTTTAGGCAATGCACTAAAGCAGTGCAGAAGAGTCTAATAGGTTCTGCAAGGCCATTGCTTTTTGCCCTTGTGCAAGTGAGCAGGACAGGATAAAAAGTGACTAAAAAATTATTGTGGCAGGCTCTCAGCTGGCCATAACTCAAGTTGGAACTGCTGTTCTCTTCCCTTGAAAGTGACCAGATTAAGGACCCTAAAATGGCTTGCAGCATCAATGATTTATTAAAACATACACTAAAACAAGTGACTTTTACATGTCCGGTTAAGCGTAATATGATGAGAGAGTAAAATAAAAGGGTTTGCGAACAAATCTTCCCCTTATTCACTGTACCTCGCAGAGTAGGTCTTTTCACCCTTGCTTTTTAGCAATTTTTAGCAGCTTCCTGGACTCCAACAAATTCACTATGATCTTCTCAGAGTCCCCAGGAAGATCCCCTTTTCTACGGGGAGGTTTCCACAAGCTCCTCACAGATTTTCTGCCAGCTCCATGCTCTCCTCAGGAGTCTACCAGCCTGCACTTGTGCAGCAGCATCCCCCTCATGGCATTTATCACTCCCCATCTGTCCTACCTCACATGCCAGAATCCTCTCCCCTATAGCCAGGCTCAGTTGTCTCAAGGGAAAGAGCAATTTTCCCCCTTTCCTGCTGGTGTCACAATACCAATACTGTTAGCTGCCTGAGCATGGCCAACAGGCATCCGTCTCTCCTGCTGCTCAGCTGTATTTTATTTTTTTTTAACAATTGGTGTATGTACAGATATAATAAAGTGAGTTATAAATGGTACAACAGGTGCCACTTATCACAGGTATTTATAGTGAGTGATCTGGCTGATGTGCAATTAGTACACCGTTGTGTGACAAGCTATCATACTTATTGTTTTGAAAATCAACATGTCATTGACTTCTTCAGGGGTGGACTGAAGGGACAGCCACATTAAGCCTGACTACGGGAATCCAGCCACAGCAGCAGTCTTGTCTAAAGACCAATCATGTTCTTTTTAAGTTTCCAAGGACTCTGCAGGGCCGCTCTAGTTGGAAAACCCCATTTCTCTGTGGCAAGAAGGACACTGCTGTTCAAAACTTTTCTGTTGCAAGAGAATGACTTCAGGCAGTCTCAGAGTTGGACTCCAGCAGGAACATAAGCTCCTCTTTGCAAGGACATAGGAGTCTCATTTACCTTGTGCAAATAGAAGTGCCTTGTTTTGCAAGCACCAGGCAATGGTCTCTCACAAAGACACGTGCCATAAGTCACTGGTATCTCCAATCTCAAAGAAGTTCCTCTCTACTCAGAAACATAGGAAGGTACTGGGGGGAGATGGGGGCTGTCACTTGAAGCACTGCTTATATCAGCAGACTGGAGATGCCATGAGAAATTTAAACCTGTTGCAGTTTACGTTTTTCTAAAGCAACAAAAAGAGAACAACAAAGATCATGACCTCTATCTCTCCCTAATTGCACCAGAGCAGTCCACGAATATGTCATCCATTACTGCCAGCTACCCTGCAAACAAGGGGAGATGACAACTATGCTGTTAGAATGTGTAGGTTCATATAAAAAAATAATTGTACTTATTTATGAGATTTGGACTAGATGATCTCTATCGCCTCTTCCAACTCTAAAAATTCAGTGAAATTCAGAGAAATTTTCCTCTTAAACAAATTGGTATTTTGTGATGAAGGTTATTTTGCTGGATATTATTTTAAGGAGCCAATGACTTTACAAAATTGCTTTGAATTAAATACTTGTCTCATGATGAGAACTTTTGTCATTTAAAAAATAGTTTTACTTGCTTTTTTAAGCCCATTTTCTTTTTTTTCCCTTAGGATTCTTGGCTGTTTTGTGTTCCTATATAACTGTAAAGAGGAGTATGATATTATTTTTGGAAAGCTTGCTTTTTGTATTCCCTCTTTATTACTTACCCTAGTCTCTTAGTCTTATTTGGATATGTTTGGGTGTTCTTTTCATCTGAAGGTTTTATTTACTTTTTTCCCTGTACAGTATGTTCTGTACTTCCAGACCTGCTACATACTAATTTTACTTAATTATCTCTCCATAAAAGTTCACCCTCTTAAAATTATCCTTCCTTAAAATTTGCTACTATGTGTTGCAGACTGTGGGTTTTTGACAAAATACATTAAAATTATTCATCACAATCTCTTTGTCTCTCTCAAAATCAAATTGCCCTTAAAAAAAGGCAAAAAACCCCTTAATAATTAAATTATAAATGGAACATAATAAAAGATATTTAATAATGTGCTAATAGCACATATTTTAATTAAAATGTAATAATGAAAAAACCCACATATTTTTCATATTATAGATGGAAATGCAAATCTTATTTATGTATCAGTTGCCAGATTAAGTGAACAATTTCAGAAAAAGCTTAAAATTTTAATACAGAAGGTATGTTTCATTTCAGTGAATATTTGTGTGTGAGAAGATTAAGAAGACTGATATATCATGGAAATGAAGCTTTGTACTTGCAGGTTAGAGATTGTCAATGTAGTCATCATAGGTGAAATTTCTATGAGTGGAGATATCCTGCATAAAGGCCGCCATACCTTTTAGCTATTTACCTTCTAAATTTCTGCAGGCCTATAAAGGTTGTGTCCAAGCACCAGTTCAGGTCTGTTCTGGTATTCTGGCTGCATCAGGGGGGTCCCACCCTGGAAACCCAGAGGTCTACAACAAGAGCAGGTATGAGACATGAGAGGTCGCAGCACCCTAACCTATTTTGTTCCAGACACAAACTGACACCTAGAAAATAAGAAACAGTATTTTCCTCCCCCAGGAAAGCTAGATAGAAATGCATCTGCAATCCTACCCCTGGTCTCTGTCCTTGCAACAGTTTGTTCCATAACGATGGATTACACTGATGTTCATTGGGACTCATAAGATGCACCCATCCTGAACAAGTATTCCTTGTTTGACAGCTGTGTAAAGCACCTCCAGACAATTATTTTCGTTAGATTTCTGGAGCTATTTGTCTGTCTTTATATGACATAAAGGCATGCAGGCAGAGTGATTCTGCCCACCTTTGGCAGAATAGTAACAGTTTCCTTTCACTTTAGACACATTCACACCACAGTTATGTATATTTTGAGTCACTCAGATGTTTAGGTCCTTATAAAGACACTGGTCAGGAGGCCTTGGTCACAGTCCCTAATATTTCATGAAAATCAAGGTTATTACAATTATCCAACTTCTTGCTATTCACAATTGTCATTATTCCTAATGACTTTTTAAATGAACCCAGAATGAACCATAGAATTTCCAAATACCAAAAATTATAGTCTCTATTCCAAAGGTAACACATCTTATTTCTTTAAGGTCTCCAGCTCAAAATATTTCCTATCAATAGCATTTGGTTCAGCCTGGAGTAGAAATTATTGATTCCATTCATGGGTCACAGTTTATAATTATCTTCAGTCTCTCAGATCTTACTCATCAGACAAACCAGCTATAACGGACTTTACAAAAGGCTTTATTTTGCCTGGTTTTGCACATAAATACTGTGTTTGTATTTACTTCAGATACAAATGGTGCCACCTGCTCTTCTTAGTACCCTGACATTTGGTACTAATTAGATGGACTTGCATTATCAACAGCAAAGTAATACCACGCTGCAGCAGTCACGGTTACCATGGATCCTAATGCACTCAGCATTCCACAGGAAATTTAGCAGAGCATAAGAAATAAATCTATTCCTGTGTGAACCTGCACCAGTTCTGTGACACTATTAAGGTACATCCTTAAAGTCTGCTAAATCCAAAGGTAAATACCATTATTATTTCTAAACTTTTATTAAAGCATTTTACCATTGAGTCACCATGTAGGTGAAACAAAATTGCAAGTTGATTTTAAACACCCTGACAGTGCTAATGGAAACAAGTCAGGCATTCAAGCTGTAAAGGAGAATGAGTCTCAATTGGGGATCAGTTGCCACAAAAAAAGGCTACTAGCATCTGTACGTGAGAACAGTCAAAATAATTCATACTTTTAGGACTGCCACACTGAATAGTTGCAGTGAAATCTCACGCTATTTGTTCCTTTTCATCCCTACCTGAATGTACCTAATCACTCTGATGATAAAACCTAACAAACATGGGCTAATCCAAAAGTTGCTCTTACAGAGCGATTTGACATAGTTCAATAAATTCTACACATCAAATTAAATGAGGAGGAGGAATGGATTATGGTGAGAGTAGAAGGTGAAGAAAAGAAGCTAATAACAGAGAAATAAAACCATTAAATAAGAAGGCAATGTAAAAATAAAATTCTTTCCTTTCTCCCCTCTTTACAGTGAAATGCATATAACAGTATAATTCTTCCCATCTGTTCTAGCATCCAACCACTCCATATTTTACAGTTGAGATAAATTAGCATTTTCTGCTTCAGGCATTAACCTCAGCAATTGTTTGGGGTTCCTCCTTCACTGACAGAATTATCTGCATGTCTGTCCTGTACACATCTTCGAGTGCCACGTAGCCAGAATTCTATGAGCTTGAAGGTTCTTTCAGAGTCGTACCCAACCTCTCACATCTTAGAAAGTTCAACACCTGAGTTATAAATTGTGCATCCTGTTTTCTCTGAATGGGCTTTTTTAACAAACTACCAAAGGCAAGTTTGAAAAATTATCACCTTCCCCTTGTGACTAGAATGGTTTGCTATAGTTTGGAGCAACAAACTGCAATCAAGGGAAAATCAGGGTGAGATCCACTCCCCAAAGCTGAAATCTTCATAACACAATGCTGGGAAGCGTGCAGTACAATACACAACCTCACCAGTCTCAGGCCTCTAGCTCCATGGGAGTCCTCTAGGTTTCCTCACAATTGCATTCTAATTGAAATATTTAACCTTTAAAAGATTAAATTCAATTGAGAATTGTCTCACTAAGCTCCATTTCTGTAAGTGATATAGCCCAAGGGAAGTAGAAGAAGACAGGCCAGACAGCATCTACAGATGTAAAAGCTTTTTATGGGGTAGCACAGACCTACTGACTAGGAAGATACAATTAATAAACCACTGCACGCAACAGATCAGTAATCAAACATGTAGGCAATACACGATTTGGGGCAGGATACAAGTAACATTTCCCCTCTTTCTTTCTCTCTCTCTTTTTTTGCCAGGTGGACGGATGGAAAATGGACCTAGGTTTGCATAGCACAGCTCTATTCACAAGCAATCACATTAAGAATCAAAATCACACCCTAAAATATTAGCAATTTGTCTACATTTGAATTATCAATCAGTTTCTAATTGTGGGGAAATTGCTGTATCTAAATTATCAATAACTGAAGTGCCAGTGAAACCACAATGTATGCCTACATTGCATGCTTTTGAAATGGGAAATCTCAAAGTTTACACACGGCATAACAAAACATAAAATATCCACTGATCTGACTGGAGACTTCACTTTGTTGGAGCCCTGAAGACTGTTCAGCCTTCACAGTAGCTAGATGCTTCCCCTCCACCAGAGCTTGTCAATTGACAAAATTTCACAGCTGGGATGAAATCTGTATCCACGTAGCTGAGTATATTCTTACCCTGGGTGGCTTACCAATAACCAAGAATTTGTCTGTTGTACAGCATGAATACCAAAGAGGAAAGAGAGAGCTGCTCTAATGCCTGGCCAAGAGGGGCTTGGTTTTTCTAAATGTCTGAACAACACACAAAAGTCCCCACAAATAAGAAAGAGGAATAAGGAATCTTCTGAATGAGAAAAGCTTGTATTAAAGATTTCCACAATTATCAATGTATTTTGAATTAAAAACAAAGAAAACCACAGCTTTCTTGAACAATAACTCATCGTGAACAAGATTTACTTAACTTTTAATGTCATGGTACTGCCCAGATTCAGTCTTTCAAAAAAACTGAGTAACATGTCCCTATAATACACGTGCAGTAATTTGCTAAAGTTTTCATCCTCATTTTATCAGGGGATCACAGGTCAGGATAAGGGAAGATACATAAATAGAGCTATTTCTGGAAATAAGTTTTAAATTTAAGAAGTTCTGTAAGAGCATCAGATTTGCATCCTCTAGAGAGCTTCAACCTCTTGTAGTTATTGACATAGCCAGGTTTCAGGAAGTACATAAATGTTAAGTGGTGAGTATACCTGCTCCCACCTCACATTCTGCTTCTACAATCACATCTTTGATTTCAAGAAAGAGATTAAATGCATAACGTAGATATTCTCTTCTGAAAAATATCCCCATAGAAAGATAAATCCATTGTCTAGAGAAATGGAAAATTACCAGACATCAACATTTTTATCTGTGTGATTCATGATAACCAGCATGTAATTTATACACAGTTACTATTGTCTCCATCAGCTATGTGCTAGATAAACATTTGCACAGGTAGCTGTTTACATAGATATTGTATGCAATAAATTGTAATACACTGCTTTGATAAAAAATATTTTTTCTGGGTCCCAAACAATACTTTTTTTCTCACCTTAACCTATAGCCTTATAGAAAGGCTTTGTTACAGAGTTACATTTCACTAGAGGATGCATTTCCATCACAACAAGAACACTTTCTAAAAACCTAACTCACGAATATTTTGGTGTCTAGTGAAAACAACGCAGAAAATCAGCACTATGTTGAAAATATAATTGTTGTATTTAGAACTGAACCAGTTTGGAGCATTTAGTTACATGCATTTGATTTTTATGTTAGATAACACACTATAGTATTTTCATTAAAGTAGAATAAGGTTTAATTCTCTTTTGCTTTAAATTTTAAAATGGTCTGGTTTAATTTCAATTCCAAGTGTCAAATTCCTTTTTGCAATAGAAGATTGATCTTCTTTGCAGTTTTGCTTCTCAAGAGGATTTCCTGAATAATAAATTAGGAATAAAGGCTTTGACCCTTATTGTATTCATTCCTGCTTTCCAAAATAGGTCCTGAATGTATAACAGCAGTCATTGGAGATGCTCTGCTTTTTTGAACAGTTTAAGTATATCATTGGAGATTAGCAAAGAAGGAGAGGGGACTGGGCACAGTTCCCCCTGTGGCCTGCCAGTGCTTGTCAACACCAAGAGGTCCAGCTCCAAGTCCCAGCTCCCGCAGCTTCAGCTTCCCTTTCTCCAGGCAGTCTGCTCTGACTCTTAGTAACTCCCTCAGCCCTTCTCCAATCCTGCTTAGAGTTTCTATGGTGAATTGAAGTAACAGAAAGATTAGAGGGAGGAGAGAGGGATGGGAAAGGCAAAATATTTTTGCTTCAATAGCATCCTCTGTGGACTTGCATACAGGTAGGGTTGACAATGAAATTAAGGTGGAGGGAAAGGAGATTTTATATAGGAGAATAAATCTATACCGAGGCATATACACATGCATGTTGTCCACCGTAATATTTTAAAATGGAACACCCCAGAGAGTAGATCTGTATGGACATCCAAAAACAAGGAATAGAGTTATATCATCACCCTTTGATCAGAAAATGGAACACATACAAAGTTAAAGAACAGAAAATATGACCAGTGAAAAGTGTTAATAATGCAGTTTTTCAAATAGCCACCTATTTTCTAGGGATACAGATACAAGAAGGCAAAGTACAGGCTCTAAAAATTACTATTTCTTTGTGGAACTGACTATGGAATATTTTTACTTGGATTGAAAATATATTTAAGACATGATGCATGTTGCTATAATCATTCTTGAGTCCTTTCAGCTGTGAAATCATACTGAATTCAGTGCAATCCTGCACAGATGTGTAAGTGCGCCCCATACAGCCTACCTTGCAGGATTGGAGCTGTATTTCTAAGCATCACACAGTAAACTATTTGAAGGCATAGTTACACCTGAAATGCCTGATCATAATGTAATTAAGTTCCTCACCCTCAAATGAGAACTAATTTAAACTTGAATTCAAAACTTAATTTTAAAAAGGACAACTTTTGAAAACAAAAAACCCAGTGAGAACACGTTAATAACGGGATTAATGTACTGACCTATAGCAAAATGTATATAGTCTTATAAAAGAGTTACTAAGGACTTGAAGACCATGAACCAAATGTCTAGGAATGATAAATGACACCAGACCAGGTGCATAATTAACACTAAATATTAAAGAACAGATGGGCAACAAGTTAAATTTTAACCTTATCAACAAGTGTCACAGAACTGAATTCATGTGATCAGAAAGAGTGAGAGGACAATGTTTTTGGCCACTCAGCCACAACAGAAGCAAAGGAAATGAAATGCTACAGAAAGTTATACAAACTGAAGAAGCAGAAAACATGATCATTTGAAATTTCAGATAGTCACATTTCATTCAGGCAAATATCATAATGAAGCATCAGTCAGAAATACTGTAAATGATCAACACGAACAAGCAAAGAACCCAAACAAGAGAAAGGATGTTGGGTTTTTATCTAGAAGAATGCATCAAACCCAATTCCAGATAGAATTACGAATGAGCACGTTTGTAATCATGAGCAAAATATGCTCTGACACACTTCTCTATAGTAAGAAGGAATAAATAAATAAATGAATAATAAATTAATAATGGAATGTTAATTTTTTAATATTTTTAAGTAACAGCATAAAAAGGCAAGAGAGTTGATAAAAGCACCATCCAAATTCTAAAAGCATACTTTCTTTTTTTTTAATGTCACATATATAACTGCAAGTAAACATATAGCCCTGATCTTAAAGTCTCTAAAGGCAAAGGACAACATGATTCAGTATCACAATAAAGGAGACTGCAAGAAGTTTCAATTCTTTTTTTTTTTTTTTTTTGCCCAGAAGAGTGATTCATGCTAAAATGAGAAAAACAAAAAGGATAAACTGTGGAAAATAGAAGCACATAAATGCAGACCAAGGAAGATTTCAGAGTAATACACACTGCAGTTCTCTCCCACATACAATTTTCCTTTCATCAATACTGAAGAATTTTAAAATTTAGTATTGTTGACGACAAATTCTTGGTTGGTTACCCTTTTCATAGGATGTTCAAACTTCTTGTCTCTATTTCAAGGTTCTGTGCAAACTGTCTATAAAGTTCTACTTATTTTCACCTTACTTTTAAGATCTAAACCTCTTGTCTTCTGAAGTGAAAAGCAATGTAGCTTCCCTTCTGATCATTCCTTTAAAGCTTTTCTTATCCTACTCAGCCTTTGATTACTGACCTCTATTTGATTTCCACATAAAAATCAAGTTATTACTCTCATTTGGGGGGGCCATATCCTCTCAAATCTCATACCTCTTCATGTCAATAAAGCAACACTCATGTACAGCATTGAAGATTTGGCCATTATACATCCTTTGTACTTTATCTTTGTGCAACTAAGTTACAGTATCTTTGGTCTCGTGTTCCAAATCCTGGTTCTTTTATTGTCATTGTAAATTACATGAAAGACAATTTCACAGAGGAATTAGTGAAAACATTTCAGATGAAATGGAAAGTGACCTTAATACTCATCCAAAATTCAACCCAAATCTTATGCAGACCTGAAAGTCTCATACTGCCCTTTTCTAAGGTATGGGTCAATCTGAGTCTGTGTATAGGAACAATGTTTAACAGTGAATGCCAGGAAAGTGTTATCGTGAAGGCTGATATCCAGGCCACAGGTAGATCTGCTGAAAAAGTGCAGAACCTACACTATAATATGTAGATTAATTTGCCCTTTTTCCTGCAGGCTGTCAAGTACCAATCTTTATATTCCACACTACCCCATTGCACACAGAAATTGCAAATGTAAAAGACCTTTACATACTCACTTCCATTTCTGTTAGCTGCCATGAAGACTTGTACAATCTAATAAGTGAATCAATTTAATACTTTTTTCCTGTCTCCATTTTAAAACACTGTTGCAACTACAGATTTCACTTAAAATCCAGTGGAAAGGTATCAAAACTTCATGAGCAAGTTTCTTCCTATTTAATTTCAACCTAATTTTGCAGAAAAGTTAAAATTAGATATATATAGTCTAGTTAAAAAATTAAAAGCAATAAATTCCAGGAATTAAATGCCTGAATGTGTGCGACTTATGTATTAGTAAATAACGAGCAATTTATAGAGAAAATTTATCCTCATTTTCACTTTCCAAATTGTGTGAAAGCCGTTTGAAATCTTATGTTTATTATTTACTTGGAATGACTAATTACAAAGCTAATGATTAATTTGTCGTCTGTACATTGTTCTTTCTGGATTGCTTTTATCTAGATTTTGAGGAATGTTATATGCTCTTAAGTAGGATGCAGAACACATGACAGCTTTTTTGTGTCATAGCCACACTATTCAATTTTGCAAATTGCTTTTCTCTACTCCAACTTTTTTGGCATAAGCTAACATTTCTTTCCAAAAGTTAAAAATCAAAATCTATTATTCAGTAATCTATACACATGGTCTGTTTGTTATATTTTCAGATTTTATATCTAATATAGCTTGTTCTATCGCTCTCCAAGACAACACTTAGAATTTTCCTAAAAATGCCACTTTGAGAGTCTCAGGCTCTTTTTCAAAATTTAAAAGGAATAAAATGAATCTGCCTCTTGTTTGCTGTAGTTTCAAAAGTCACAGGAAAAGACAATTTAAAATTTTACCTTGAAGAGCTTTAGGTGCTGGAAATTTGTTCATTTCAAGATGAGAGAATAATAGTTGATCTATCTGAGAGCCTCTGAAGTACTGCTCTTTCAAGGGTATGGCTCAGGAAGAAGTCTACCAATAGTCAGAACTGAACACTGAAAGTGAAAAAGGACCTTTATTTTCTTAGATAAGGAATGCTTATGCAGTATTATAGTTCCACTGAACTCCTCCAAGTTTATGGGATTTTGACACGTGCAAATGCCAACTAGTTTTTCTTCTTCTTTGCTGCTTGAAAGAATAGATCAGGGAAACACTGTTTAAAAAAAAATAATCTGAAAAACACAGTTTCTGGGCCAAAGAGTTTATATTTTAGCACATGGAAAAGTAGGGAACAGATGGAAAGCAAGGGAAACCTGAACAGCATGGTAGACCATGGCCTCAGCACACCACCAGCCTCATGAATACAGAGCTTTTGAAGACATTTGTGTCTTATTATTCTCTGGAGTCAAGTGGAATGTATATAGTGCATAGACCTTCTCTTTCACTATCTTGAATTTTAACTAAGACAGTAGCAAACCAACTAAGGTACCATTCTTGGCTGCCAAAATTTCAGCAAATGCTGAAGATACAGCAGAAAAACCCCACAGCATTAATCACCCATTGTTTACTGATGCAGCTGAAGATACCTCTGATGGAAGCACACCTTATCACACAGTATCACTTTAATAAATTGAAAGTAACTTGTTTTCCACAGTGTATGTAGCATGTGAGATCACAACACCAGCTGCTTTTGTCTCAGTGACAGATCATGTACGTTATGTGGATTCATCAAAGATTTTAAAGCCTTAATTTGTCTGTCTCGTGGGATTATCTCATCACAGAATAAAACGATCTTGGCCAGAATAATTAAATACTTCATTTTTAAACAAAGTCTAAAAATAAACCTGAAATATAAACCTTTGTCAACGAGTCTCTTTAAAATATTTTGTGTAATTCAACAGGATATTGCATCCTGAAAAACTGTAGTATTATCAATAGGCAAATAGTCACATATTCAGATTTGAGGAACAGTTGCCAATAATCCGTGTACAGAGGACTGTCATGTATTACTTTCCCTTTTGTTTCTATCTGTGCAAGTACCTGTAATGATGCTAAATTACCTATGAACATTTAAGTAATGTACTCATAATTAATATAAGGAAATATTAAACACCAGGATCTTACACGAACTGTGAAGGCAGATTACTTTATTGAGAAAGTGGTGATCTGTGCAGCCATGGAATGGCATTCATTTCACTTGATTTGAGCAATCTAAAAGTGGGGCAAAGTAGTCATCTAGGTCTATTTGCAGTCCATAAAGAGAGATGGGCATCCTCACAGGGTAAGTCATACCAGTCTAAGCAGCTTATTAAGACATGTGGAGGTGACTTGCCAGAAGTTAAAGAATTAAGTAAATCCTGTCTCGTGAGCTCCGTCCAAGGGCAATCCTGCAAATCTTGAACATGCACTAGTCCGGAGGTAGAATTTGGGTCAAAATCATAATACACAGGTTTAAATGCATGGCTGGGCAAGTTCAATGTTACAAATATACCTCTCATCCCCTGTACACTGATTTTAACACAAATTGGGGACACTTATGTTTCTAACTGACCCTTCTCATAAGAACCCTCCATATAAAAACACCTATCTCAAATATTGGATACAAATAATATTTTGGAAATATTGAACATAATTGGTGCATTTAATGGATATGCATATCCATTAAAATACAAATTCTGACCTCCTTTTCTACACTGATTTATACTATAACCCATTATGTACGCCCCATTGATTTTGCTGGGTCTATTTCTGCAATACAATTCTACTCAGTAAGTTAAAAAGCATCTGCATCTGTTTACAGATGACCAATTTGAACCCCTTTCCACAAAAGTTGAGCAATTACTTATAAATCAGGGGTATTTCACATACACAAGGTGAATAATTATTCAACATATTAAAAATGTTCATGATCTGAAAGCCATCCACACTAAGTATTATCATTTCTTCATGAAATGATGAAACCACTTAGTTGACCTGTACTAATTATACCATAAAATTAATAGATTTATTGAAAATATAGATTTACGTGGGGTATTGGTGGTATCTAACATCAGAATAACTTTAAACTTTTTTAATATCAAACATAATCAGTAGAAAGATCACAACAGAAATATTAAATAATTTCCTCTTTTACCCCTGTGCTCATATCTGTTTTAACTTGTTGATATCCTGTAAATCAATATTAACTAATAGAAAAAAGGGTGTTTTGTGGGAACTTCTACATCAACAGTTTATGATGTAAGTCACTCTGCATTCCAGTACATGTATGAGATGACATTTTTCTGCAGTTACAAAACAGGATAAACAAGCTACTTTTTTTTTTACCTACTGAGAAACTATGTCCTGGTAAATTTAAATATGTATCTTGAATCATCAAATACTCCAAGAATATTAAAAATAGCTTATAAATATTGAGCTGTGTATTAAATAGACATTTCCCCGCTCAGAACAGCTAATCAATGGAAAAATGCAGTTAGTTTGTAGTTAGCAGTCTTCTGCGAATAAAGGCCAAGAGTGGTCAAATCCTGCTTGTTCACAGGATCTGAGCACGGAGAAGGCTCTACATCCTTCTTATTTACTCAGAAGGATCTGTATCCTGAGCAGCCAATTTCCCTCATCATACAGACTCTGAAAACACTAGATCTGCGGGTCCACTTTTCTTCAGCTCTACCCGCTCAGTCCCTTGAGTGCAGCTACACTTATGTTTTATTTGGATAAGAAATGTGTTTTTGAAACAAATTTCCTGAGTTCCCCCACCTTCACATGGTGGAGCAGTCTCGCTGTGCACCATCCCAGTGCCTTACAGAGGAAACCAAACCATGGGATGAGTACTGGGTATACAGACAACTATGGCCCTCCATCACAAAGGACCACACTAACCTGAAGAAGGTCCCTAAAACCTCTTGAAACCACTACAGTAAGGACCTCAAACACTCATTGTTGACTGCTTTGCTCTGCAGAGGTGCACTGTTTGATAACACAAATATGGTGGTGAGGGTACCTGGGTTATGTGGGGAACCTCACAGAGGCCACTCTTTCTCTGACCAGCTGGTATCCCCCACCGTGAAATAGACCAGGAAAAAAAATATATCATGGATCACTACTTCTGAATATGGAAAAACATTTTCAACCAAATTAACATGCCTGCTGCTGAGCTGGGTAAGAGAGTTTCACCTCCAAAACCCTCAACTAGATTAGTTTGCAGAACAGTACTAGAGTGGTTGGAGTTGGTCAACAGATCTGAAGGATGAGTCACTTTCTGTTATGTTACAATGAGCAGATCAATCTGTCTGACTGCAGCCGAGGACATTGAAAACTATGCAGTTAATGGTCCTTTTTGAAGATATAAACTATTTTTTAATTGTACTACTTGTAGTCTAATGAAGCATATAGTCAGGTTGCAGGCATGCACACCGAATGTGCACACATAAAATGTTTAAGCCCTATAACCTGAAGTGCTTGATTAATGGCATGGATGATGTATATACAAAATTAAAACAGTTTTTCCAGTCCTCTCACAAGGCAGGATTACAGGAACTCCTTAGAAAGAAAAAAAAAAAAAAAGAAAAAAAAACCCGAATATCTTTTCTACCTGAAGAAGGATATCTGGGACTTGGCCTTATACAGAACCTGTTTTCCTGTTCACAGCAAGGGTCTGTTTGTGGCATATAAGGAGAGCAAACTGAGGAAGAACAGCATGCAACTATCAGTTTTCCCTTTCTACCGGCATCTGTCCAAAGTGGTATAGGCTGGCACTGGAATTCACAGAGTAACTCACTATCATCTCCCACATGCAAGAACTGCATACAGATGACATTCTTACATGTCTGACATCTAAGTTGCATCACAGAGTAATATTGGTTAAAAGTTTTCTGAGGGTACATTTCAGAAGGTGCAGTTCCAGAGTTCACGTAAAATCATTCTTAAAGCAACAATTTGTTCACTAGGATATGCTGTTCTTGCAGAGGCTCTAAGCTAGAATAAGAATTTTTGGATTCATAAGTTACTAGCAAACACTTCCACGAATGTGCACCTACATAAGCGTATTAAAAGTATTCCAACTTGGCAGCAAGTGCATCAAATCTAAAATGGCAAGATATTCTATTTAAATGATTCTGCAGTGGAATCTGACTCATAACTTTGTAAAACATTATAAATCTAAAATTGATACATTTCCTGACAGAATACAAGACTTGAATTCCTACTTATAAATAAAATTATAGAGAAACAAAGATCTTTATGGAGTAAATCAACAATTTCTTCTTCACATTAGATAAGAAGCTCTTTTAAATGATACATTTGCAGGTGAATTTAATCTTTGACAACAGGATTGAGAAATGATATTCCACTGGATATATTATCAAGAGATCTAAAAATGCTAACAACTGGTGAAACAACAAAATGGAAGACAGCAAGTGAAATGAAGAAATCAAGTCAGTGAATGGGTAGCGTACGTTAGGTCCCCTGATTTGACAGCTCTCAGACATACTGAGTAATATTCAGTATACTGCACATTAGCAGTTGCTGGGATGAAATATCATTCAACTTGAATCTTCTGAAATTCTGCAGTTTCCAGAATAAGAGCCAGAACTGGCTCTTTGTAAGACAACTGAATATGTATGTTTTGATCAAATATACCTTAAGTTATGGTCTTCTATCACTTATGAATCTATCAGACACTGACAGCAGAGAGACAGCAAGGTTCATTCCTGCCAGTTCTCCACCATCACAAAAGAATTTCATCTAAACGTTCTGACCTGATGTGTAGCACAAGAAAACCCGTATTTCAATCTTGTTAATTTTGGCAGAATGTCACTCACCATTCTCAGACACCAGCTTTTTCTTTGGAATTGACTACCTAGGCTTCTGAAACTGGGAACATCTGCAAAAATGGTGAATTTATGACCTATGGTATACCATAATAAAAAAAATAAAGTTTATTTAGGTTTTTAGGTTAATTAGGTTTTGACCTCTTCCTCATTAGGAAAAGGTCCTGGTGCCACCTGGGACATGATCTATTGCCCTAAAAACAAAAATAAATATTATCTGGCTCCATGCATTATTTAATGACACATGATGTAGTGTGATTTAATGCTATATTAGAGGCAGCATGGGACTACTGCAGTGCAGCTACTTGTGACACACAATTCTTGTAGTTCTAAGGCAATGTCCAAAGGAGAGTAAAAACAGCTTAGACTATGAAAATTACTCCTCAATGCCTTTTGTGTCCATTTGATGTGATGGGTAGCAAAGATTCAACAGTCAACTTGACTCCTGCTTATCATGCTGCAAATTTAACTACTGTGATTTTTACAGAGAATTACTGTACTTACACAAAATGGCAACAGACATAAATATAAAGTCAAAAATCCTTCTGCAATGTGTTTATAAGCTGCTTTTCACAAAGGAATCAAGAAAATGGCAAAAAGAAAAATAAGAGAAAAAATAAGAATTGCCATTTCTACCTCATGCATAAACATACTGGTCACAACACAAGTCACACAATGAGTGAGAGCGTGCAGCTCTTTCTGTGTGCTCAATAACAGTCCCTCCTGATCTTAGGGACTTTGGGAAATTGTGGTGCAACTCACCACGTGTCTCAACTGCACCTATTCTGACTTTTTTAAACTTTGTGTAGGTCTCATCAAGAAAAAACCACCTACTTTAGGAGTGATTTTATCGTAATGGAACCATTACTCAAATTAAATGGCAATGCACTGTACTTCTGCAAGATTCACATTCTGCTACTGAAATTTTTAATTTGTTCTATAAATTTTTCATAATGTGGATGCATACACACATGAGTAAATATACATCTTTCTGTTAATATTCTTAGGTGCAATTGTATCTTTGAAGAGGTTAGTTAAAACAATTAATGTATCTGTAAAGGTCCTAGGTATGCATGATGTCTACTATACTGTACTGTGATTTTTTTTCAGTGAAACAAATAGTTCAGTTTGATAGAGCAAATTGAAATTAGACTAATTTACACAGATCTCTGTATGCTTTTGGAAACTCTTCCATCTATATTTTTAGCAGTGCAGTCAGTCATTATAGGCAGTTACAGACCGATTAGGTTTGCAGAGTAGTTAAAATGCTAACCATACAAAACAGGGGGAGAGACTACTTCTGTAGGGATGTGCACAAAGGAGCTTTTTTAATTAATATTTTTGTTGAGGTTTTATTAAAAGACCACATCTTGCTGTTCAAAGACTGCAAATGCTATGATAAATGCATGCCTTGAAGGGGTGCCATGGGGAAAATCCAGAACAAATCTCAGTGGAATTATATCTTCTTATATCAGATTTAAATTTGAAGCTACCATTGTACACATTAAAACACCATATGGTGAGCAACTTCATGTTAGATTTCTATCTGCTTATGCATGCAAATGCAAACAAACATCTACATGTGTATGCACATATATACAAAAAGAGAACTTCCTCGGAATTTGTTGTTGAATGAAATAAAATATTAACATTCTGCAAGGCTAATGGAAGCAAATCTGAGTGCATTTCATTTATTTCTTACCGTTCTTTCTTAACTCTTCATCATTAATACTGCTTTCTTTTCCTATCACTGTGGTTTGGTCTTCTGAAAGATTGATATTGTGCATATTGTCAGCCCCACAATTCAATGTAAGAGTACTCTGGGGTATCTTTGTTTCATTTTCAAATCATTGCACTCATACTTTTGTACATTTCTTAAGAAACACAAGGTCTAGAAACCTATCTTAAGGTGGGACTAACAACTAATAGCTCGACAACCAAGATCTGGAGTTAACACAACACCAGCAATATATCTGGTCAGTCTGCAATGGTTCTAAGTATCGTTAAATCTTCAGCTACTAAAAACTCGGCCCACAAATTGAGTCAAGTGGGAAGCTGAGGGTATGGGAAAATTCCCCAGGATGTCAAATATAAAGTAGAGCAAGAGGCATACCATCTCTGCCATCTCCCACAACCATGGTGCAAGCCATTCCTCTTGAAGAATGCAGGTAAGCAAAGGATGAGTGCTGTCTCTGTCTACAGTTTTCTGATGGGACGCAGGGATGAGTGAAAAGTTTCTCATCCCCACAAAGAGATCCCAGTGCTAAAGAAAGGCTGTTGAAGATCTCTCAAAGATTCATGTCTCACTGAAGATCTTTTTTATTGAATATAGAAAACCAGCACCTTGAATAAATATGTCAAGTGAGGCTTCTTGTAATCTCTACAGACAGTTCAATCCTTGTAGTGCTTTGTTCTTTTCTGTTTTGTTGTAGTAAGACGAACGAGTTCCCTGCAAATGCCTTTCCCCTTCCCAATTGAAAAAGTTTAAGGGTAGTTATTGAATAATTGTTTCATGTTTTCTAAGTTAACAGCCCAGTTTGGTATTTACTTTTTTTTTAGTTCCAGAAATGTTGGGAAAAAAACCCCAACACTAATATTTTTCAATGCACTATTCTAGTCTTGATGATTTGACTAATGTACATGTACATTCAGAAACACATAGAGCTAATTGCAAATCAATAGTGGCAAAGCAATTTCTTTTTCAAAGTTTAGGTGAATCATTGCTTTCTGTAAATTGGCAAAAAATCAGAAAGCAAACGATCAGACAAACTCAAAAGAAAGTTATTATTTTATGTATCTATCGCCAAAGCACAATTTTTTTTAGGAATAGGAAGCAAAAGCAACCATGAATAAACAGTATTTTTAAACAGTTTTAAAACAGCATTTTTCTTTAAATAAACTGTTTAAACCATTACCACACTAGACAAGAATAACCAGTAATGTATAAGAACAGGAGATATGTATAAGGAGGGAAGAAGGCTTATGCTTTTTTGTAATTCTTAACCTTGAAAAAGAGGAAATCCCTTTCAGGACTTTCAGTGCTAAAAAGACTTGAGTTTACATAGAAAAGAAAGGAGAGAAATATTTTATGCTACGAAGCATTTTTTAGTATCTTCATAGGAAAGAAAAATGTTTGAAATTGGATTAGATTGTTAGAAACCTGACTGCAGGTAATAACAATTTAAAGTTATGAATAGATAACTTGACTAAACAGAGAACAGGCATATCAGGTTTTTTGTTATTGGGAATTACAAACATCATATGAGGAAAAGATTCAAGTACCTCCTAGCTAAGATAAACAGGAACGCCTAATAAAACACAACTCAAGCCTGAGAAAAATTTATACCTATCAATTTGCTTTTTAATATCTTTGGAGAGAGAGATTTTCAGATTATGGCTGTACCTTGGGGTTTCAGATTTCTTTCAGTGTATCAGTGGTAATTGACATGACATACAAATTGGGCTGGTGGGCAAAAGATAAAGAAGATCTTATTATCTGCAGTTCCCAGATAAAATATGGGAAAATTAGGATAAATGGTGGTGTTAAGTTCAGTCTTCAAGTCCTGAGCTAGAGATGGGAATACATTCCTTTTAAGAATTAGGCTGAAATTTAGGACTGAGAAACTACACAAGCTGCAGAGAAAATTGGCAACTAGGATAGATCAGTCTTCAATATTAAGTTATAAATAATTAAATATAACAGCTCTTATATTCCTATTGAAAGTAAAAGGTTCATTCTTCTATTTACAGCCATTCCTTCAGAGCAGACCTGGCCATGAAGTAACATCTTTGACCTTTTAAGGGAAAGATAAATTCATGGATGGGATATTCTCCTCTTTAATCTTTAGCAGGTGTAGAACATCATAGTAGGCTGACTCATCTGCTTTGAGGGTTATGGTATGAAGAACCAGCCAGGATTTCATTGCTGCCTCTCTTTGTCTCATTGACAAATGAACTTGTGTGGCTCAAGACGCCATTTGTGATTCCCTACGTCTAGACTGGGGGGGTAGGGGGTGGCACTTCCCCATGCTCTACCTAGCATTTCTCATTAAATCACAGTAGGTTTATTTTGAACTTCCACTCTCATCTCTTCATTCAATTTTCTTAAAAAGAACAGATTTTGGTTATTTTTGTTATCCAACCCTTTGAGTTAGATAAGCAAAGGGATCATGATGAATCACCAGCTTGTTTCCGGCATGCTACTGTCTGAGGGTCTTTTCTACTGTAGTAAGCCACCTTGAGGTGGTTTTAGTCAAGGGTCCCATCACTTATAGGTACTCCTACTTGCAGAAGTATTCATAGATTCATAGGTTTTTTTCCCCTGCATGTGAAAATGCACATGCCACCTTCGTATGAGACTGCCTACCTCTTAGTCCCATCCTTTGATACTTTAGTAACTTTCTGGGTGCAGAATATGTTTTATTTTTTGTTTTCAGGCACAGAGACCACACCATAATTTTGTTTCATAAAAACATACGGATATCCGTTTCAAATCGCAAATTACTTTCAATCTATCAAGACACAGCCTATGCATTTTATACACTATTTTTCACTTGGTAATTCTATTTGACAGATGTGATGAGGCTGAAACAAGTCATACAACCATCTGTGGTAACATTTAGAGCTTCCCAAACTACAGCACATGCACCAATCATTCCACCTGAAGAACTTAAAAAAACCCATCTATTTTCCACTTAAAATAGTAAAAACAAAATAATCCCTTCCCAGACATGGGTAACTAGCCAGCCGTGACTTATTGCTGTATGAATCAAGGCCAAGGAGTAAAGGATTAGAGTAACGAGCTATCATTTAGCTCAGTGAGAAACTGAGTGTCATCCTTTTCTTTGTGGAGTATGTGCTAAAAGGCAGAAAACAAGGTGCCATTGTTGAAATGAGAGGCGCATGCATGGCTTTCATATTTCTGTCAGATATATCTGTGCATTGCAAAGCCCAGTGCAGTAAGTCTTTGAATCGATGGCACAGTACACATACAATAAAAATCTGATGGTTCAGGAAGCACAGGACTAATGGTGCACGTGGTTGGAGACCACACAGTGTGTCTGTCTGACAAACGCAGGAGTGTGGTGCTGGTGTGCAGCTTTCGTTTGCGGAAAGTTTGGAAGCACACCCCCCATAACAAAGACTGAATGACAGTGCCACCAGGCAGCCAGAAATCTTGGACCAGTGAGTGAACAAAAATCTTTACATTCCATGTGGAAAATACCTGGTGAAAGAAAACACTGCCAAGGAAATCAATGCACACAGATGAAGTATGCAGTGCATATTCATATTTAATAGTCCCGCCACTGCTAGTCACAGAGATGGTGGTCACTACCAGTACTGCTGGTGGTGGTCGAGGTAATTAAACAAATGACACAGGGAGTTCTGATATTAGGAAAACCTATCTATACAAAAAGTAACATAAACAGTCTGCTGTAGTCACTGAAGACTAAAGGTAGCAACCTTGTGGTAAGCCCTGCGAGGAAAAGCAAAAAGCCAGTATCTCACAGGTGAGACGAAACTTGGAGCTACCTGATGCGACTGCTACATGAGCTGTCATGACAATTGTGCCTCGGTATGCTGCCTGAGCAAGCACATTTGAGAACACCAGTGCCAGTTACATGAGGTACATGTGGTTTTGCTCAAACTTCATAGAGACTTTCAGCTTCATAGAACGATACAGAATCCTAGAATTTCTTTTCACATGAGGACAAGTAATAAGGACATATTGATTTGATTTTTATTTCATCCTCAAACACAGTTTGTAAAATAAATAAGGAGTTCGTGATTTGACCTATTATCAAGACCTCGACAGTTTAAACAGAAATTTAATTTTCTCTGTATATACTTCAGGGATAACAACATGAGAAAAATTGTGATGTGCTTGTTCCCTAAAAAATGTATATTGACAGCTATAGATGGGGTGAGAGAGGAGGTCATTGAAAACATGAATGGAATTGAACCACAGCCACGTGCCTTCAACAAAATCTGTACCATCATTGGATTTGTGCAAATTAACTACTAACTTTCTCAAAAAAATCACAGTTTTACAGCAAAATAATTTGTATTGGAGAATTGAAGGGAGCCAGAAGTGAGGAAAAGAAAGCAGTCCCATTCCTGCACTCCAATAAACAACTTACAGATATTTTCAGTTACCTGTGCATTTCTTGATATTGCTATTTCTTTTTCCATGTGATCCTAACTTGCATCCAAAGTTCTCCTCCCAAAATTCTGCAAACCATACATTTCTTCGATTGTTAGCAAGTGTTCGACTCCGAAAATATCTATCAAATCCTACATTTAAGAGAAGTGAAAGAAGCATTAAAAAATTATACAATATAAAATTAGTCTTTTAAAGACAACAGATCTTGTATAAATATCAGAAGAAGAAAAAGCTTGAGGTACAAACTACTATAACGCGACATTTTATGAGCATAGCTGTATCTAAGGATTAAAAGAATAGTACATTTGTTATCCCATATTTGCTGTAGAATATTTTTTTATTTAAATATTTACAGCAGTTAAAGCGTCTCTAAAGTTCCAGCAGAATTCTATAATTAAAAAATTCATTGCAGATAGTTAGGGAAATTTTTAATACACAGATGACCCAAATAAAGAATTGGATGTCTACAAGAAATCAGACAAACTATAATCACTACTTAGTCAACGACTGTGATCCAAATAACTTCCATCTCAAGACCATCTAAAATCAGCAGGTACCTCTCTGTTGAGCCAGAGGGCTTCCAAAACACCTAAAATTCTTCTTCTATTTATAATATTTAATGACCCCAGCTGAGAAACTAGACTCCTGCTTAAACCTGGTCAAATTCTGCACCAGCCTTACAACGCAGCAGCCGTAATGAAATCATGACTAACACATACCATCTGGATTAAACTCGTTACAAATCTGACTAAATTCTCCAAGTAGTATCAATAGTGCTCAGTTTTTCTAATTTTTTATTAGTTTAGTGTGCTTACCCAGAGAGTAAGAGATATTACTATGTCCAGAGATATTACTATGTTCAGTACCCTCCCAGGAATAAGGGGATCCAAACCAACAACTTCTACTTCATCCACAAATTCAGAACCTTTGTTGATATAGTGGCTTCTTAAAGTAAGTTTAGGAGAGGAAATCAGGGCCTAGACTGATCTCCTCCCAGGAGAATGTGCGTCATTACCATTAATCCAATACTCTCCTTTTTTGTTCTAAAGAACCACCATGCTATGGGTAGGAAGCTCTCTACCACACATGCTCTAGTTATTAGACAATAATAAGACTGCCAAATTGCAGATTCAGCATCTCCTCATCTCAACAGAGATATTAAGTAAATATTGGATCAGGCCAGCACAAATTGTCCCTGTAATAAAGGACTACATGATTTTTTAATGGTTTTGTGGGTTTTCTTTTTTAAGAGAAGTAGGGAGCTTTAACATTGTCAGAAAATGATGGGTTCGTGCTCTGTGCATTCCTACCATCTATTGAAGTTCTTTTGGGCAGAATGGTTACTGCTCCTTCCGCAATCTCCTCCTGCTGCTGAACCGGT
>JAOQGH010000001.1:22474399-22486460 GCA_025769975.1 Gallinago jamesoni | reverse complement strand
TTAATGGTTTTGTGGGTTTTCTTTTTTAAGAGAAGTAGGGAGCTTTAACATTGTCAGAAAATGATGGGTTCGTGCTCCTACCATCTATTGAAGTTCTTTTGGGCAGAATGGTTACTGCTCCTTCCGCAATCTCCTCCTGCTGCTGAACCGGTGAAATTTTTGACCCCCAGCTATCTGAGCCAATCCAGAGGAAATGGCCAGATTGATTAGCTTTTTTGGCTGCTTCCAATATTCGCCTGCAAATACACAACAGACAACTAATTAAAAAAACTGCATTTACAAAGAACTTGAAAATCCCCAGCATTAATTCTGGCTATGCATAAGTAAGCTCACACTAACAAATTAGTCAACAGTTTTCAGTTTAAAGCAAATTCAACAACATCTGTAGTGAACTCAACTGAAGAAGTTAATTTTCTAGCATTCTTACTGGTTTCTTTCTTTTCAGTGACCAAATAACAATCTATTGTAGCTGCACTTCTAGGAGCTAGGAAGAGGTTAGATTTCCACAGAATAAAGGACCAGATCTCTAAATTATTGCAACTCAATTTATCACCAGAGATCAAAGAATTTTTACAAGGGATTAAATCTTAATCCTCCTGTGTTACTCTATTCTGCACCATCCGGTTGAACATCTCTGTGAAGAAAACATCTTTAACACATAAAATTACGAAACAGGCACCTAATATCATCTTCATTGGCAAACATGATCACTGCTCGAGCATTTGGAGTTTCCAACAAGCGCTTGATGATCTTTTCAAATTCTCCTGGTCTTGGCTCCCGAGGGATTTTGAGTGACTGAGCAATGCAAACACCTCCTGAAAAAAAATAAAAGAAGAAGAAGAAGAAAAAAAGATAATTTTAACACATTAAATGTCCATGCTTCAGATAATCCACAGTTAACCAGGCAGGCAAGAAAACAAGACAGTAATCCGAGATAAAGCAGAGCAGCCAAAAGTTACCTTATCTGTATTTTGAAATATGCACTGTACAAACTTACACACTCAATACTGCATTAAAAGTTCAATTCAGGTACCGGTTATATTTTTTTATATAAAATTTAGAAGAATATCCTGAGCCAGACCCACAAGCGCTGTACTCTGTTAGGACTGAGTTCTACCAACCTACCCCAATTTATGGCAGCTGAGAACCAGTCCTTGCCACAGGATTGCATTTAACTGTGGAATCATAATTTGACAGTTATCTTATGTTTGTAAAGTGGCTCTTTGCTACCAGGTACTATCATGCATCTCTCCTTTTTCAACAGAGAGTATAAGGTTAACAATAAATGCTGTGGTTACAGAATCAAGTAGAGAACTTATGAATGAATGCATACAGATCACTTCTAATTGTTATTATGACATTCTTAATTAAGTTGTCTTAATTATTTAAGAGGGTTTGGGTTGTCATTGAATATTCTAAATTACTAATCAGCAAATGAACACAAACTCGTAGATGTTATTTATATCTCTTCCTGACATAAGGAGGAAAGTGTTAATTGAAATCTTTACATTTTACATGTCCTGAAAAAAGGGATAAATTTCTATAGAAACTCTGATTTTTAATGCCTTTCATACAAATATGCAGGGGAATCCCTACTTCCCAGTTATGACACTGTTATCAATGTTTGAGCAGACAATGAGAGAGATTCTTTAAGCATGTTCCATGAAGCACTGAGTACATATTGACACCAAATTCATATACCATAGATGATCTTTGCATGATTGTTTGCTGATTTGGTTATTTTAATTTTTTTTTTTTTTTAAGAACTATAGCTTTAATTACATTGGTACATTTAACTCCCACCAATATTTGCTGTTGCCTGTAATTTCCAAAATAAGAGCTTCTTGTGAAGAATCTAATCATTAAAAAAACAGGAAATGAAGAAAATGAGAAAATGTTTATTTCTAACAAAAAGCGACATGTTACTAGACAAAGGCAAAGCAAATGATAATTTTTGAATCTCTGCATCTAAACACTTCAACAGTGAAGATTGCCTTCAGCGTAAGTAAGAATAGGAATGTGCTTTAGAAAAGGTCTTCTATTTTTAATGAATCCCAGTATTTATTTTCTGATGTATAAGATCATTTGGGGCATATACACATCTACATATTAAAGATAATTAGACAACTAAAATCCCAGTTAGATTCCTATGTTGTATTTGGAGGGGCTTTCCAACTTTCTCAACAGTTTAGTTGCCCTTATCAAAATGTGAACCTTATGTTTTTCCAAAGTACTTTACAAATTTGGTTGATACACTCTGTCAGTGACAGAATTTGAACAAAAACAGATGTCCAGCCAGATGCAGCTACATGAAGTTACAGAGGTGTCTTGTGTTAGCTTTATTAAGCTGAATGTATTTAATATTTAAGTGAAACAAACAGTCAAAGTAAAGGTATTTATGGAGCCTTTCTATTTCTTTTACTCAAATGTAATATTTAGAAAATGTTAGGGATTCGTTATCAGATTTTGTTCTGCCTCTGCAAAATCTCATCGACCTGAATAGTTGTCTGCACAGACAGATCCTAAGTTTGAATCAAGTTTAGACATGGCATAAATGAAGCATGGAATTATCAACTGACAGTATAAAAATAACAACTTTCAAATGAAACCAGTTTTAGACATAGGCAAACATACCACCTTTTTCAGCTATGCATCAATTTCTTGGGAAGTTACATTATTATTTTATTAGACTGAGATGTGCATACTACCATATAGATTTATCCTGAATTATTCTCTGCTTTACACGAAAGAAATAATATTTGCAAATCAGAACACCTGTCATTTCTAACAAAAACTCTTTGTTCACATTTCTTTATCATCTATAAATAGTATAAAGATATAACATAAATTATTTACCTGCTTTAATATGAAATAGAGTGCATTTCTCTGGCAACACATTTCTTCACATTTTTATGAAGAGCCTGGCTCCCCATGACAGACAGTTAATTTGCCAATAGCCACAGCTGAGCCCATATAGTAAGTGACCCTCATATTCACCAGGTATCTTTGACAATCCAGTAATGAAAAGATGGACACTGTATTACAAAAAGCTTTAGACAATTTTCTAAACTGATATTAAGCCATTGTGATAGACACTCAAAAAGGCCTTTACTGCAAGCTCTTTCTCAAGTAATGGGTCTGTAAACGTAAGGGAAACATTTAGCAGACATCCTGCAAATTTCACAAACAGCAATTCACTGTTAAAAAGGAAAAACTGAAAAACAATGCCAAGCTCTCAACTGTCCCCAAAGTCATTCAGGCACAAAAAGTAAAACAGATCCTAAAAAATGACATAAAGGAATAATTTGTTACCTCATAAATTTTTAGAGTACATTTTCCAACCATTTCTATTCATGCAATGGCCCTTAGGAAAAAAGCATTCTTTCCACATAAAACTCAAATGCAAATATTACAAAATGCATACATATAATGCACTATATACAACCATCCACATTTTGTGCAGAGTGGATATCAAGCAATGAAAAACTGCAATATCTTAAAAAGTTATTTTCAGTCAAGATGCTGTAGAAGAAACACCATTCCATCATTGCAGCAGCAAGTTCAATCATGACAGTACCGTGCATCTTAGCATCTCTACATTGAAGAATGTGTTAAATACTAATAGGAACAAAATGAAATGTACTTCATCCCTGTTGCTACATTTATAATGAATTGTGTAAGCTATTTCCAACACACAAAACACTTTGTGTACACCCTTATCTTTATATTGCATATACAGCTGTTGCTCAAACAAACAGCAGAGTATCAATTTTCAGCTAATGATGAAATGCTAGATCCACAAAGGTACTTACAACATTACAGTGTCTAACCTCTCAGCACCCCACTGCCTTTGAAATCTACAGCCTGGGCTAAGTGCCCAGACACAGAGAGAGATGAGTGTCTGGGAAAAGGATTCACAGGAGCCAGCAAACTGAATAAGGAATATTTATTCCTCAAAAAAAGCTAGCAGAGGTACTGAAAGGATGGGTTTTAGGACCAGTAGTTAGGATAATCTTATGAAGTGTGAATAAAAGAGATTTCCCCAAATCAAGAAGAAATAGGGTTTGAGAACAGATGTCTTGTACGTGGTACCCATGGATTTGCCATTTGCTGCAGAGGTGTCAAAGGGCAGATGGTTCAAACACCTATTGCCCCTGGAGGACCTATGATTCACACCTATGGCTGTGAATCACAAGAACAAATAGTGTCTACATGTTTCACCCTGTCAGCATTTCTGACTGATTTGGCATGATGACTGATTGTCCCTGTTGCTGGTTTCTAAAATGTTTGTTAACCTTCATTGTCTGGGGATATACCTAAAAAAGTACATTGGTCTAAATTTCTCTTGGCTAAAATGATGATTAATCTAATGTTTGTATGAGGAAATGAGAGCTAACTATCTTCTTACTGAAAAGGAAATGTGTTCAAACACAGTCAATTAAAAGGATTTATGAACAGGCTTCAGAGAGGGCCACAATAGAAGCTGTTACTGAGACCGAGAAGGAGGTCACATAGACACACCCAATTCAGGTATCTCAACTAGGAACAGATAGCAATAATTGTACCTTGTCCTATTGTACCCACTCCCTAACATATATATGTGAGAGGAGATGAAATTAAGGGTGTGCATGTCACACATTTTAAAGACATTAAATAGCACTGATGGAAAGTAGTTCTGCAACCATCCTGGGGATTAAAAATAAAATGTCTTAGCACTAAACTGTGCAAAACGTCTTTTTTTCTGGTCTCAAATCCATAAAACTAAGGTTGTACACAGTCATCCTAGAGCTTGATTTGAGGAATAAAACAGTTAATATGAAATGCACTGTGCCAGTGATGATAAGTATCCATTTCTCTTCTGTCTAACAGCTATCAAGTGTGATAACCAGCACCTGGGGCCAGGGGACCATAAAGAGAAGGAGAGCAGAGGTGGGAGCTGGAAAAGGCTCATGGCAGGCACTGCCCCACTTATGATCAGGGTCTTGGTCCAGCTGCTCTGCACCATAGTTAGCAGCTGGTAACTCATGTACTTTTAAAATGGGGACATAATGCAGTCCTGACCTACAATAATATGGTTTTGGGTTGTTTTCTCCATTGTGATAAAAATCACATCTTAAACGAATTGTTCCATGCTAGGCTTGGCTTGCTTGCAGGTGCTCTGTATAGCAGTTTGCGGGAAATAGGTTATCACCAAACAAAAAGCTAGTAGATTTTGAAGATATTGTCAGTACACTGGATCAATGAGATTTTTCCTTTTTTTTTTTTTTTGCGTTCTTACAACAATGATTCTACCAAATAAAAAATAAGATGAAAGGAAAATGTAGTACCTGCATCATTTTAGTGGTTAAATTTATGGTGATTTTATAATGATAAATATTCATTTTAGCTCTCATGGGTTCTGAAATCACAAGATGGCATGCTAATTGTAAACCATTAAATACTCAAGTATGCGGAGGTGGGTGTCGGAAGAAGTGATGTTGAATGTGTACTTGGAAAATAGCAAGCAGACTTTCACTAACAAATTAATTTCCTGAAGCAAATAATGGAAGACAAAGCTAAATGTAAATACAAGGGTCATATTCTCTCTTACCCCAGCTAGGATCCAGCACTACATCATGGACCAACTAAGTACAACACACAAAAATGGGCACTGTCTTTGTACCAAAAAAGCTGAAGACAGTTTTAAGTTCAAGTGGGTTCACTGTTGGGACCGCAACCATACTACTCAGAAACAGTTTAACCTCTAAACTATCATATCTTCCCATGTGTATACCTAGCCCTACCATTGCAAAAAGGGAATGGATAAAGCTATGTGCTTTCTTTGACTTTCTTAGCCTCTTTGAAAAAGGCTATCTTTTTCTTAGCATAAGGAGGTATACCTCTCCTGACTCAGATGCATTATTGCAAGTCAATTATTTCATGGCAGCTTCATCACAAATCACATTGTTCCTGAAAAATCTCAAGACAAATACCCAGAGCATGTCTGGGACCCAGTCCTATCTGGCAGGACTTTCTCAGCTGCCTTCAAATATACATTTTGTTTCACTTTTATGATTAATTATATGTGACTGGTCTCTAGACCAAGAAAATTTTAATGTAGGCCTGTGGAAAGTTCCTAAAAGACATTGTAGAAATATATGAAGGCAGAGAAGTTCTTATTCCAAGTAGGGGAACAGATGTCAGAGACTCAGAACAAGCCTCAATGAGAAACTCTTCTGTGAGGCACACAGGGTGCTGTCACAGACACAGCCCCTGTGTGACAGAAGACTGCACACTTCTGACAGTATCACCTGATGCAAGAGAACATGAGGAAAACTGGACAATTATATTTTTCTTCCTCTTCCAGTCCTTCCCCTGGTTAGACTGACAGTTGCAGAAATCTAGACCTAGTTACACTGACAGTCTGTTGCAACTGCCAGGAACCTAGTTCAGCGTGAAGATTGCTTGAGATATTAAAAAACCTAAGATGCTCCACACTCAAGTTCTGTTGACAAAAATCAGGATAGACTTGTGATTTAGTGAATCCATCAATGCCTTCTTTTTAACCAAACAGTTATTTGATAAATTTGGATATTAAGAAATCTGAATGTTAAAGTAAGGTAAGAAATGATTCTGCCTGAGACTTTCACTGATGCTGACAATCGGGAATTTTTAGGAATTATTATTTAAATCACGACCAACTGCCTGCCATTCTCCTGTGTATCCCTAGAAGCCCCTAACAATAACTTTCTAGAGTATGAATCAACAAGGATTAACACCTCAGAAGATATAATTACAAGTTGAAAATTGAATTGCACAAGCAATGATTCTTCAAACTGCAAAGGTCTCCTTAATGCCAAAGTACTGTATCTGAATGCAACCATACATTCTTTGCAGAGCTACCTTCACTTAACTACCCCAAGAAACCATACGATCACCGATTTGCCTACACAGACCTCAGGGTAGCTTAACTTTACAGATAAGAACCAGAGCCTTGTGCAGGCTCTGTGCTCCCACTGCAGTCTATGCCATGGCATTTTTCTCAAAATCCCTTAATATTTATGACAAAGATATTTCTAACGCACGAGCATTGTCGATGATGTTTTTTCACTAACATGTCAGCTAAACTCATGAGCTTTTCTACTCAAAACTAACAGCTTTTAAGAGCTCAAAGTCCCTCATTAATTTGTCTTAGAAAAGGCCTTTTAGCAATGGTTTTTGTTGGCTCTTCCTTTTACTATTTTTTTTGGAAAAAAAAAATTAAATAGAAGACATTCAGTGAAACCATGAAAAAAACATTCTGAGAAATACAATTCACGCATTCCTTTTAAATATGCTTTTTTACATTCCTATATATATTCACAGGCATACAGCCATGCATATTTCACAAACACATGTACTCACACAAATACTTACATCATGGGCAAAGCAGATGCTAATTCTGAAATAGAAAAGGAAGAAAGAAAAAAAACAGCTCTGGCTCCATATGAGACCACTGGCTACTGGCTTCAGTCATCAGAGTCTGTCTCTAAGGTGACGTGAAGCAAGAGAGATCTGTTATTTTATACTTCCATTATGAACAGTAGAGAATTCTCTTTTCTTTTATTTTTTTTTCCAGAAGAAACAGTTCTGAATGTACCACTACAGCTTCCGTTAACACCAGCATCACACGGAAAATAACTGCAAGCTATATTCTCACCATCACCAAAACTACTGATTTTTTTTTTTTGCAGATTTGAAAAAAAAAAAGACAAATAACACATTTTTCATCCTTTTACATTTAGTGCTATTTTTTAAAATGAAAGCCAGCTTTCTTGAAAGTGAGAGGCTAAAAGAAAAATTATCTGTAGTAAAGATGTTTATGAATGGGTAAAAACCTCATACCCAGAGAAACAACAACAAAAAAAAAAACATAAAAAGCCTGAAAAGAATGAATTCTGGAAGCTTGTGAGAGACGGATTTACCTCTCCACAGTGAATCACTGTATAACGAGTTCATAAAGGACATGGGATGCCCAGTCAAACTTCAAAATAATCTGTGGCCAAAATAATGTAATTGAATTGGTCTCCACTTACATTTACAGGTCAGATGTTGCAATACTTTCACAGCTATGTCTTTTTTTATCATCACAGTGGGTACAAATATCTCTGTCTGGGGAAACATGGTTCTTCCTACTTGCAGATTTAGAACTTGCAGAGGCATAATATGAAAGAAATATACTGCTACTTTGTGTTTTCTGGCTGCATGCCAGTTACATCCTTAATGAGGAAAGGACACCCTCTTTATTTTAGTTTCTTTTCTGGATATCAGGGGAACTTAGGTTACAAAAAAATATTTCATAAATGTCTAAATTCTAAAGGATTTACAAATTTTATTGTTTTTTAAAGTAACATCAGTTCTGGTTTATAACAAAGTAATAGTGTGAACTCAAGCCCTGGCCTGTGGTTGCCTAACATATTTTTCTCTGAAACTAAATTTGCCTGAATATGGCCCTTATTCTTCCCTCCATTTCTCTATAAGTTTCAGTACTAATGAGCCTGAGTAGCAGTAAAGATTTGGATTTGATGTTTTAAGGAGTTTAGACGTGAATTTCTGCTTCAAAAAATTCTAGAGGTGGGTCAGGCATATAAAAAAGCTGGTTCACCTCCTAGTCACAGTCCCCAATGGGTGTATTCAGCGTCATGAAGATGACACAGGAACTTATAACATTCCTTGTAACTATGCTTAGGCAGGAAAAAAATACACCAAAAGAAGGGCTGGATTTTGTAAAAATATTTCTAAATAAATATAACCTTTCCTCTTTTAGGATAATATGTTCCCTACAGGGATATTCACTTTAAAATTTTCTTATTACACTCCCTGCCCTGTTTATTTTAAATATTGTATCAATGATATAAAAGACTGGTTTTAGTTAAATTGTCCTAAAATGCCTGATTTTAATGGTAGACTGGTGATGTATTTTTCAGTTGCATAGAATCATAGAATGATTAGAGTTGGAAGGGACCTTAAAGATCATCAAGTTCCACTCCCCTGCCATGGGCAGGGACACCTCCCACTAGACCAGGTTGCTCAAAGCTCCATCCAGCCTGGCCCTGAACACCTCCAGGGATGGGGGAACCACAGCTTCCCTGGGCAACCTGTTCCTGTGCCTCACCATCCTCACAGTAAAGAATTTCTTTCTAGTATCTAATCTAAATCTCCCCTCTTCCAATTTAAATCCATTGCCCCTTGTCCTGTCACTACACTTCCTGATAAAAGAGTCCCTTGCCAGCTCTTCTGTAGTCTCCCCTCAGATATTGGAAGTCTGCTATAAGGCATGCTTCTTACTGCTATCATGGTGTTCAGAGATTGCTTTCAGTCATCTCCTCTGCACTTAAATGCTATACACAGACAGCAGAACCTGTCTTTTAATCATTCCTTCTAAGAAAAATAACAGCAGAGATTAAATGTTCTCATACTGAAGCTATTTGTTTGTTTTTATGAGTAAAGACATTCTTCTGCTTTGTGGTCATAAAATAGCCACAAATTTCTTGTATTTAAAAAAAAAAAAAAAAAATCCCTTCTGCTTTTTACTGTCTTCCAGAACGTTGGTGGCAAAAACAGTTATTTCTATCTTTCTTTACATATTCCTTTAACCAGTCTAGTATCCAGGAAATTAATCTTAAAATTAGGCTTAGGTAATTTAACTTAGGTTATCTCTAGTCATCAAATATTTATTTTGTCAGAATTTGAACTATTAAAATAGTTTGCATGTAAAGACTTACTTAACTTTAATGAAGATAAGTCTGAGTTTGATTACTGATGTTTGAACTTGAATGTAATGTTCAAAAAATAGTCTTAAATTTGAGGTAAAACAAAATAACTGTCAGTTAAGTTTTGTCTGAAACTGGAAAAAGAGAATTCTGTGTTTTTCTTTACATGAAATTATAAGACTAAATTTGTAATGCAAATGAAGAAGGGATCACTTCTGACAGGGAATTTTGTTGGTAAATCTAATCCCCAGAAAGCAAATATAATATAGATACACAGTCTCCTAAGACAAAATGTTGCACATGGAAGTAATGGGAAGTAAAGGGAAGGTGTAATCTGGTTACACCTTTTTCACCAAAAATGGAGATCTATCTCCCTCATTCTTCCAAGCACAGCTTGTACATTACTAAGTTATTTGACTAAGTGATGAGTTAAATAACTTTCTCCCATATGAATAAGGAAGTTTATTTAACTAGGTCTGTATACTGAGAGTTACGTTTGCAAAACTCATATACCCATTTTGATGTTAGTACCTGACTATATTTATCTGACTAAAGTACTTTGAGAGCTGGACACTTGATTAAGAACACCATTAGGATCTAAAAATACTAATGAACTTTATCTGCTGGCTTCTTACAATTGAAGGTTATAAAATATGAAGAGAATAAAGCTAAGTGATATTAAGAATCAGCAACACTTCTTTTATAACACAGCAGTAAAACAAAGAAATGAGTCAGTGCATGAGCAAGAGTCACTCTATAGCTTTCTACATAAATAAACCTACAAAAGCCTACTTTAAGTTTAAAATATAACTGAATTAAAGTTGGCTACACATCTGTATCTTTAAGAAAGTCTGCGGCACTATGTTGTGAGATTTGGATCAGAGAACAAAGTCAAAGAGAGGAGCCTGATGCCTCTATGTGTTTAATACTGAGTGGTAAAATAGTTCGCAAGAAGTTTAGGACTGAGTGGATCTGCTAAACAGTCTTTTCTTGAAGCATGTTGGGAGGAAGGATTAGCTTAATTCATAAAGCCCTAGAGAAAAAAAAAGCAAAAGGTCAAAAGTGACTAACCAGCAGACATACTGACAGGGCGGCAATGGTCCTGAGAACTTAGAACTGAAGGAAGAGGCAGGAAAGTGTCCAGAAGACCTAAGTGTGCAATAGAAGACAGCCTGCAAACTAAACCAGCGTTAGTCTGCTTTAACATGTAGCATGTAACAATAATGTAGAAATGATGGGACAAGAGACCAGCTCCAGGGCAGGTAAAACTGCACTGGGAGAAGGGATCTGGAGCTAGAAAGGCCGATGAAAAGCTCTTTGTGGGACTTTTGAAGCTGGGCAAAACCCCCGCCTCATGCTGGGGGCTGCCAGCTGGCGGGCGGGCTGCTGAGTGAGCCTGGGCAGAGCCAGCTCCTCCCGGGGTCCATCAGACCAGCAGGTTATAAGGAGCCTCAGGGAGGGCAGGGACTAGCCTCTGCCCGTTGAGCTCAGGGGGATATCTAGTGCTTGCTTGTGTGCCCCGGGGGGTGCCTCAACCCGCCGCAGCTCATACGGTTGGGCACTGATCCTCTGCCAGTGTAAAAAGGCTCAACCCCCTCTAAGCTTTCAGACAGCTAGGGCACCCATCCCGACTGACCCTCCAGTTTCCAAGGGTAAACTGCTTGCATACGTCTAGCCATGGGTACTACCCAGTCAAAGGCTGTGGTTAGAAAAGGAAAGGCTGTGGGCACCCAGATGGAGACCCCACATAAACATGCAGGCGTCCAGGCCTCTGGCTGCAGAGAGTGCTGGAGCCTGGCACTGGCAATGGAGGGCAGCGGGGACAACACCTGTGTCCGATGTGAACAGGTGATTGATCTGCTCCTACAGGTGGCTGAGCTGAAGGAAGAAGTATAGAGGCTGAGGGGTATCAGGGAGTGTGAGAGAGAGATTGACTGGTGGGTACACTCCCTGAAGGTAAGGGAACAGGATGAGACCTCACATAAATCAGAGGACCCTCTCCTGTCTTCTCACCAGGCAGCAAGAAGTGATCTCAGAGAAGAAGGGGAGTGGAAACAGGTCCCTGCTGGGTGAAGCAGGCAAATGCCCTCCCGACCCCTCCCAGCCCCAAAGTTACCCCTGCAGAACAGGTATGGAGTCCTGCAGGAGGAACTGGCTGCTGAAAGGGAAGATGATAAAACCAGGCCAGAAATGCTTGGCACTGGTGAGGCCCCACCTTGAGTACTGTGTCCAGTTTTGGGCCCCTTACCAAAGAAAAGACATTGAGGTGCTGGAGCAGGTCCAGAGAAGGGCAACGAAGCTGGTGAGGGGTCTGGAGCACAAGTCTTATG
>JAOQGH010000001.1:22431924-22474299 GCA_025769975.1 Gallinago jamesoni | reverse complement strand
AGTTGCACCAGGGGAGGTTTAGATTGGATATTAGGAAACATTTCTTCACTGAAAGGGTTATCAAGCATTGGAATAGGATGCCCAGGGAAGTGGTAGAGGCACCATCCCTGGAGGTGTTCAAAAGATGGGTTGATATGGTCCTCAGGAATATGGTTTAGTGATTTTTATTTCTTATTTATCGTTTTGTCAGAGTTAGGTTGATGGTTGAATTAGATGATCTTTAAGGTGCCTTCAAACCTAGATGATTCTATGATTCTATGATTCTATACATTGAAGTGGTTTAAATTGTGGAGTATAATAAATGCTGAAAAGGCACTTATATGTTCTTGGATTAAAGGTACATATGAAATATTGCAGAAGCACAGCAACATTTACTTTTACTAAATGTCTAATTACTTATATTTGTCTTTTGCTTCAGGAAACAAATGTCAAATTAATTCACTCTAGGCATTACTGCTTTAGCAGGGGAGTTGGACTAGATGATCTCTAGCGGTCCCTTCCAACTCTGACAATTCCATGATTCCATGAATTAATCCTATCTTGTAAATGATACAGCAGGCATATACATCTACTATGTATTCTCAATCCTTATTAAGGAAAAAATGGAGTCCTTATTCAGTAAGAATACAGGTAGCAACTCTGTAAGTTGAATCACTGAAAAATTCTTAGATTCAGACTAAGGATTCTAGATAGGAAGCCCAAAGATTGATCTGATTCAGGCCTATTCCTGCTATTTCTAAAATGGTGGGAATGCATTGCCTTGCTTTTTTGAAAAATGACCAGCAAGTCTACTCTTATGTAGTCTGTCAGTAGTTGTGCTAGGACAGAATTTAACCCTGCCTATTCTTTTTTTCAGAAGGTAAAAACATGGCTTCATTCTCACTAACATTCTGAAAGGAATAAAGGCTCTACCCAGCATCAAAGAAGGAAAAACATGGGGGGAAATCTGTTATCCATGCAAGAAGAAAGAGAAAAACCTGCTCTTTCCAACAAAGTCCACAGCTAATGTAAGATGCCCTGTAAAGTATGGCAGCTAATAGGAAGAAGAACTTTTGCTCTCCTTGGCCAAACTTGGAAAAGCTCAGCAAGAACTTATGTATCTCAGTCAACCTCAACCAAGTTGCTCAGTGACATCAGATGAATGAATAAACTGTGTTCAGAATTAAACATGCTAACATACACTACAGTAAAAGGGAAATTTGAATACTTTTACTAATGTAGCTATGAAATGGATGAAAGCAATGTCTCTAAATCAAGAAATGTTAGATTATAGAAAACAGATCAAACACTGGGGAGGTGATTGGACTACAGTTCAATCCTTGCCACAGAGCTGTACCCTTCTTTGTTCTACCAGAGACAAAATCTTTCAAGTCCTATTCAGGTTTTGTTTTAAAATTGGAAGAATCCAGACCCAGATCCTTCCATGATAATAACTATGCTACAGGAAATCACCATTAGCTGTAAAAGAAATGGAAGGAAGTAGTTGCTTTGTGATAGATTATGTATTGAAGGTGTCTAGTAACTGAAAAAGGATACCTGCAAATCACCCTTTCTAATAACATGGATGATAGATCCACCCTATTTTGTACACAATAAAGCAAAAAAAAAAAAACCAATTACAGAAAAAACCCTATAATCACTAAGTAGAAAATTACTTTTACTGAATATTGCATAGTAGGGGACACCATTATGTTGTTAATATAAGCTGAAATAAAAGCCTATTTTAATGTGCATCTAGTCTCCACACAGAACTTTGATCAACAAACTATCTCATCAAGGGCCTGAAGGATTCTTCTGTGTCCATGCTACTCATCTGTTCACATGATTTCAATAATTTGATACAATCTTTCTATCGCATATAACATTTTTAAGCATCCTTCATTATGTTTTTCTTTTTCCCAAAAGCTATCAAAAATTACACCAGACAAAAATCTATTATCCATGGGGCACTTGTATCTTACTCATTATAAAAGAAAAATGCAGAAATACATGTTTTCAAAATTAATTAATTAATTCTGAAATGTATTGCCCATCAAATCTGTCAAAAGATGCAAGAGAGGCAAAATGAAGGTACTTCAATTTACTCTGAGTTATATCTTGAATAAAGACATATGATTAGCCCCATGGACTCATGAGAAAGAAAATTCACCTTTCAGTAACAAAAACACCCATCCTATATTACTTGATAAAAGTAGCAAGTGAGGATAAAAAATGAAGATAACATAAAAGACAAAGGGAAGATAACAAAGCAAGTAAGGATTGGAGAGCTGTGCTACAATCACTCATTGTTCAGTGTAATGCACAAATAATAGTGTTGATCCTAAAACAAAATCTTCCGCAAATGCCTAGTGCTAAAATAATAATATACCTTTTTTTGAAATGCTTTATGATTAATCACTGTCAAGTTGTGAGTGGAAAAAATATGCAGTAGGAACCAATTCTTTATTCTCCAGACTTCCAAAGAACTTCCTTGCTCTGCTTATTTAAGAAGTTCCATCAGTGAAGAACATACTTCTCCCAAGAGAAGAGTAGAAGAACAAATATAGCTCTTCCAAACCCTCCATAATAAAGCTACCTGGGGAATTTGCATTGAAAATTTCAAGTCAAACACATGTTTTCAAATCCCAGAAGAGATCAATAAAAGTTACTAGAAATTTAAATATTCAAATTTTAACTTTTTCAAATTTTGATTTCTGTTAGCAGCCAAAATACCCCAACTTAAAGACTGTTTCTGCATATGAGAAAGATCACAAGCAGCCAAAGATGTACAAAGTTCCAGTGAAGTAAGTGTTGGCAGTTTCATTAGGAATGACTTTGCCACAATTTAGAAAGTTTCTAGCAATGGAAAGATGAAAAAGCAGAAGAAAGTAGTTTTCAATAGTAAAGCCTGAAGAGCACAAACAACTTCAGTCCTCTTTTTTATTGTTTGGTTTTTTTCTGTGCAGATGGACTGACTTATTTTAGAACACAGAGTAGCCAAAAAATAAAATTTAAAGGAATATCGGGTGAGGGAAGGGGGAGGGGGAAGGAAGGGAAGAGACATTAACTACAGAATAGCACTAGTGATAGCTTGTCTGAGGATAAATTTCATTCCAATGAAAAAAGCAACATTACATGCATATATATATATATACATGTATATACACACACACACCCCAATTTAAGATACCCAAGTCCCTGTCAATATCTCTCTACAAGGGAAAAGGACGTCAGGCACAGTGAACTTGCTATGCTCATGCATTTCCACGCTGTGGTATGTGCAGATAAGGTGTGCTGCATCCCGTAACAGACATTTGTGTACAGTCTGTGAGACACTCACAACTCCAACTTCAGGCTTCAGATCTGGTCTCCCTGGGTCAATACTTAAGGATGTAAGTGTCCAAATACAAATCATCTGAGTTTTTGTAAAATCATAAATTGATTACCAGCCTGGACTAGCCCTTTTCACAAAGATAAATACACTAATAATTGGCAGGTTTTCCATAAGAAGTAAACTGTGTGCATAGCCATCCTAGCAACCAGCCATTTTCCACTCATACTTTCATGATCTTCTCCTCCCCTGTAAAACTTCTACTGACTTCTTTAAGATTTACCACTTGCTTAGGAAAGAAAAAGAAAGCCATGAAGCATGAGATTACAGCTGGTAAGGAGATAAGGAGCAGAAAAGGAACACTAAGGGTCTTCAGGTTCTCTGTTAGCCTCCTGTTCCTAAGCCAATGTATACATTCCTAATCCAGTATTATTCTCTGGAAACTCCTTCCAGGTGAGAAAACCCACAAAAAACTTACTGTGCTGCACAGAACCTATGTCTTTGTCCCATACCATACCTCCTCCATGTCCCATGAGAAGAACGCTGTCCTACACTGTCTTATGTGTTTGGTCTCCTCATAGTTATCACAGCTGCAGTCAAGCCCAAAAGTATTTCATGAGGGAACTATGTCTGCCACACGCTTGAAGAGACTCCAGCAGCTGCAATGCTACAGACATGATTGGAGTAAAATCCTATCTTTAAAAAGGACATAAAGAGTGCAAAACTATATGCAATAGAATTAGCCATTGATCAGCTTCTGAAGCAATTATTTTTTGGAAAATATTATACTAATGTCCTAGCAATCACCTTTTACCATCTGTGTGGCTGCTAGATTCAGGCCAGTCCTTCAGAAGCTGAAGGGCAATGCTGATGATGATAAAAGTCCAGAGGCAATCCCACATGGGACTTCCTAAATTGAATTCCTGCTCTCACAGCGTTACTACGCTTTCCTCCAGGTTGCATGTCTCAGATTGGCATTGTAAGCCAAGCTCGACTTGGGCACAGTGAGTGCATGATTTAAAATCAAAGCCAACAGATTCTGTCCATTTTTCAACACAGCACAGTGAAAGGATGCTCATGGCATTGGAGAATATACAATCAGCCTAAGTCGCTCAAACAGAGGCAGTGAAATGAAACAAGTGAGAATCTATCACAAACAAGCACAGCACAAGGGCATGTCTGTAGAGTTACCTGCCAGAGTTGTAAATTCTGAGAAACAATCAAGACCATGTCTTAACAGATAACTTAGATTTCATTCTCACAGCTAGCCAGGAAGCAGCCCAGCTACTCTGAAGTGCTAAATCTAGTGACTAGTGACTAGCAAGGGAGAAGGTAAGAAAATATTTTACTTATACCACAGTCTCCTTGTATTTTCCCATTGAGTACATTCTCACTACTTTCAGAATACCTGTCAAAATCTCTCTCCAAGTCTCCTCAGGTACTTCTATCTACAAAGCCAGGATCATCCTTCCTGAGAATGAATCAGTACAATAGGACTTAAATGACCCCCTCAAAATCAGTTTTCCCAGGGAGGATATGACTTCAAAAAAGGTACTCTAAAGTAAGGTTGTATATGCAGATTTCCACCCTACTAAGAGTTGGATAACTCCACTCTGTGAGAAAAGAAACTTGTTCATTACAGGAAAACAGCATGTACCTGGACAGTTACAGTGGAGTTTATGTGCAAACTCATCCCCTGTTTCTTTTCACTGTAACTTCACAGAGAGATGAAAACTCTCACCAGCGCTTCTCAGACCACATATGAGCAGCAAACATCTTTTTGTTCATAATTAATGAAGAAAAATGAGATAATTTCAAAGAATAAAATATTTGTGGCATTTTTTTGTCAATGAGGGGACTAGGAAAAATGCATATGATTATTCTGATTGAAGGCCAAAATGGACAAAATGCTTCCCTTCTAATAAAATTGTATGTATGACAGGAAAGGATCCTTTTTGCATCTACTCAGAAGGACTAAATTCCATATTTTTATTTGGAATAGTCTTTTCTTCCCCCTTCTCCCCCCCCACCCCCCACCCCGAATTGTGGCTGAAAGCTCCCTGCCAGCTGTCAGTTTAATTAAATCTTGCTAACAGAGCCCACTGGATTTCCAGTTGCAAGGGAATATCTACAGAAGAACAGCCGTTATGTGTCTGACCAAAAGCTCATCTAGCCTGATAGTCCCATTTTTGGCTATAACTCATAATGAAAGTGCAGAAGAACAGAGTAAACATATGTGCTGGCACGTTGTCCCAGCCTTCAATAATCTTCAGCTCAAGGGCTTTTTGAGAGAAGGTGTCTTTATGCTCATTAAAATAGATATAATTTTTGTCTATTAATACATCTAGTCTGCCTGAACACAAGTAAAAGCTGTGTTAGATGTTCCAGAGGTTCCCTCAACATCACTAAGTTTAAACTTCACAGTTCCTAAAGATCAGCTTTCCTTTTTCATTCTCCATGTTTAAAGTCTTAAGCTCCAAAAATCACAGTTTGATCCTAATACCATGACAAAGTCTTTCAATGTTACATGTATTTTTTAGCTTTGTCTTCTAGTTAAGCCGGTGATCCTGTGCATCTGATATATACATCACTTTTCTCCCCCTTCTTTAATGAACAGATCTGCAAAGTATATTTAGATCATTTCTATAAAGCTTCTTAGAATATTCAAGTATCTAAAAAAGTAGGCATATTTTTATATCCCCATATGCGTGTCTGCAGCTTTTTTTTCGTGGACCCCAGAAAAATGGCCAAGAAAACCATATGCAAGAATCTGAATATACAGGCGTATACATACATCTCTGGAGGCTGCATGAAAGTCTTATTGAAATAAGAGGCTCTTTAGTTTCTAGGACAACTTAAATCAAGGATCAGACACTTGAAAAGCAATTTGGTGTTCTGAAATCAAGACAACTGCATTTTTTTATTAATAAATTATGAATTATTTTACAGAACAATCTCAGATATGTTTTCTTTGTGGCTTATTAACAATAGTCTGACAGTTGATCTTATAATTACATATTGAACTGCTTCATGTTATATATTCAAATATGGTGATTTTCTACGTCTATTTCTGTATGTAAGTATCCAGTAACTGCTCTCTTTTAAGGTAGAGTTCTCATATGAGATGCTGAAGAAAAAATTTCCCATACATCTAGAATAATTGTATTTATAACAATAAATTTAACAGGAAAAAATTGGCTACTGATTTGAGTTTTCCAATTTCATTAAGTTTGCTTCTAGAAGTCCTATTTCATACTGTATAGATCCCACTGAAGTCACTGAAAGGTTTTCATTTTTCATAGTTTGGAATGTTCATTAGATATTTATATGAAAAATGAGAACGAACAGTAGATAGAAGAAAAACAATTTCATAGGGCAGTAAACCCTCATACTCCAGGGCATAAACCAACCAGTAATTTATAGGGTTAGACAGAAGCTTTGCTCGTGGACAAGTTATTTCGAAGAGAACACAATTAAATGTTAAGTACCTTCATTCAAAACATCCCTTCAGCTGGAAACTGGACAAAATACGGTATCACAATTTATTTGCCTGAATCTTTGTGCAACCTGCCTGCCATCCTTGCTAGAGTGACTTCCACAGCTCTCTGACTCCAGACTGGTCTCAGTATTGTTCACATAATCAGATATCAGTTGGATCAGCTGATGATATTCTGTAGAACTTGAAAAGCATTTTATAGCCATTTTACTGCTTCATTTTATTTTATTCTATTTCCTACACCCTTTATTCTTTAAGAAGATTTTTTTTTTCAAGTAAGCAAGGCAAATTCTCTGTATATTCCTTGCATACAGTACATACCACCCTGAAATAGACCTACATTTGAAAGCATAAATTATCTTCTTCCTGCATTTGCACATGGACTCTTTCAGTTGTATTCCTGTACCCAAAGCACAGATATGTGCAATATCTAAAATCTATTGATCAAATTTATCTCACCTTTGCATTAAAGGAAGATAAAGAAATCCTTTTTAAATGTAGAAAGGTTAAACATATAAAACATGAACAATTATCTACCTTGTTCTTAAAACACTTCAGAAAAAACATTGGATGAAGCAAAATCCTTCATCCACTGCAGCCACTAATCAAAGGGTCCTTACAAAGCACCAAGACTAACTGTTTCAAAAGTGATCATTATTCTGATTGTCCTTTTAATTCAAATGTGCTTCTCATTTGCTTCAGCACAATTTACCGTACATGAACCTTATCATTAAATATCATTACATCTTTAGACCAATTTATCAGTGAATGTATCTTACAAAATTACTTGTGTACAACTTCCTTCCCCTTTGGGTTCTGTTTTACTTCTGGTAATAGGTTCAAGCTCAAACAAATGATCAGATAAAGCATCATAGGAAAGGAATTCAAATAAAGCAAAGCAGAACGTGATTTGAAGTTTTCATAAGAATCCACAGTGACTGTACACGGTAAGATATGGGCCTTTCAGTCAACACAAAGCAAAACAGCAATCCAGTCCTAGAGTGTGCAGCACAGTGAACTGTGAAGACTTAGCCATCAGAAGTAAAAACATCCACTCCTGTTTCTTCCCCATTTCTTAGAGAAGAAAGCTAAAATTGAGTAAGTTTGTCTAATTTAAAATGGAAAACTTAAGGCAGGGAATTCGTTCTCATTGCTTCTTTCCATCCAATACCTTGTGGTGTCAACTGCAGCTGCTTTTTACTGCTGAGCGTGCTGGAGGCAGGTGCCACTGCACATTCTACCTGTACCAAAAGGGATTGGTGTCAGTCAGCTCCTGAAGAGACCAACAGAAAGTTTCAGTAGTCAGTCTGGCCCAAATCATGACACCTCCAGCATGATACAGCACAGGGGCAGCCTGAGGTTTCAGTGTGACAGCCATGCACTAATGAGGCAGCAGGTACGTTTCACAAGAGCAGGGGATCTGCCTTGCAAACATCCCAAATCAGCCCAGAGTCAGAAAATCCACCTTGTCCATGGGGGTCAAGGTCAGAGACTGTGTCTACAGACTTCTGTTTCCCTCTGCTGCCTCTTTCCCCAAATCCGAAATTCCTCTGAGAGAAGAGGTAAGAAAATTTTGCTTGAACAAGTCCCACAGCAGAAACTCTTTGGTAACTTAAAACAGGAAGATATTCTGTTGCAGTTTGTTAAGCTTTGCCTGCCTGCTAAGAGAAAATAATTAAATAAATTGTGCATATAAACAGAAATGTATATTTAATTAACCATGATTCTTGCATGGCATTTAAGAGGACTGTGTTTTCAGAATGAAGCAACATGATCTGATTTCTAAAATACCCTTGTCTTTGAGATGCTCATCCATTTTATAAGCAACTACTCACTACTTCATGGTATACAATGTGCAACTATAGATTTTTGAAGTTTGGGCCAAATTCTACCATCTGGACTTCAATCGAGAAGTCTGTTAAATAATAACAGAAAACATTTGTCGCAGAGCTCTATTTTAAAGAAAAGAGATTGCAAGTAAGACCGTCTTCTTACTTTAAAGGTCCTTCTTTAGGTTCACCGTGGTGTATAACTAATGATAATGGGAAAAAGGAGTGGCAGTATGATGACAGATTATAAACAGAAGAGAAGCTATTTGGTTACTTTTTTGCTAACATCCAATATTGGCTTGCTGATGGTAGGTGAAAGGGAAACATAAGGACAGGTTTAGACATTTTGTATTTCTGAACCTGTCCTTGGGACAGCACACATTTTCTTTGATGTTTCTTTCACATTTACTTGGAACATGATAAATATATCTATCCAAGCAACTATATCAACACTAGGATCTTATTTTATCTAAGACCAGGTGCCTTGTGTTGTTATGTAGGTGGAAAGGCAGTTAAGTTTCTCCTTCTTCCTCAAGATGAGTAGGTGTGTGGAAAAATGCCATACGAATCAAATTATCTTTGATTCATCATTATAACATTCACAACATAAAAAATCATTTGCATTTAGAAACTCTTTTTTTACCCCTCCATCCCTGGGAAATATACAGCATACAAAAGAAAAGACCAGGACCCAAGGAGTGCACTGATTCAAGATCAAATTTCTCTTTGCATTTGCTCCACAGTAATTTTTTTTTATTAATTTTATTGTGTTTTTATTAATATGGTAAAAAAAAATCCTACTGCAACTAGATCTTTTTGGTAAATGCCTACTCAAAGCACTCAGAATCATCTTCTTTGAAATACCTGTGGTTAGAGTAAATCATATAATCTATAGAAACCAGCTGAGCTCAGCTTGACTATGAATGTTCTTTTTTAATCCACCTGGATCTCCTCTACTCCTCCCCACACATTTTGTGGGCCAGGAAAACTAAAGATCTTGATTACGCCGAACGTCCCACAGTATTTTCTTCTGGACTATTCAAGTATAAAATTAAGGACACATTGCACCATTCCTTTAGAAGTCTACAGTACTGGTATTACCATAAATCTCAAACTGATTTCCTTATTTGATCTTTTCCCAGCATGTGAACATGCAGGCACTGGAAGCATCTGTGGGATTCTGAATACATCTGAAGTAATGTGCACATAAGTCCCCTGCTGAATGGGTCTTAAATCTGCAGCATTTATTGTTCAGATCACTGCTTCAAGTTGACTTGCAGTGCAAGAGGATTCCTGCAGAGGCTTTATTAAAGTCCAAATTCTGCAGTTTGACATAAACAAAATGCAACTTCTCAGCTTGTTACATGAAAAATACGTCTGCTAACAACACTCTATTTCATTCACTTGACATGCAAAGCCAATTGGGAGAATGATTGGTGGGGGAAGAAATGGTTTTGTAGTCTCATTCCAGTCAAAAGATTGAGGATGTGTTTCTAGCTGAGCCATAAGCAACTCTGAAGAACCATAACCTTTTCTTCCTCTATCTGTAAAAAGGGATATTTCTTATTTCTCATGTAGACCAAGTAGGCTGAGGTTTTGTTGATTTCTTATGCTATAGTAGTGAAATTAAAAATAAATTAAAAATTAAAAATATTTTTTAAAACAGAGACAGCATTCACAATTAAAGAAAAGGTTAAGTGGCTTCCTTATTTGAATTAAAAACAAAACCATCAGTTTTTCCAGATTTTCCATCCCACCACAGAAATTACCCAAGCATTGCAAAGGTTCCTGCTTAACCAAATTGATCTCTTTCTATGACCACGTGACCCACCTTCTCAATGCAGGGAAAGCTGTGGATGTTGTCTACCTGGTTTTTGTCTTTGCCTTTGCCTTTGTCTTTGTCTTTGACACTGTCCCGTACGGTGTTCTCCTGAAGAAGCTGGTGAATCATGGCATAGACAAGTGTACTCTTCACTGGGTAAAAATCTGGCTGGATGGCCATGCCCAGAGAGTTGTGATTAATGAGGTGAAATCCTGTTGGCAACCAGTCACCAGCGGTGTCCCTCAGGTCTCAGTTTTGGGGCCAGTCTTGGTTAATATTTGTACTGATGATCTAGATAAGGGGAATGAGCGCACCCTCAGTAAGTTTGCAGATGACACCGAACTAGGTGGGAGTGTTGATCTGCTTGAGGGTCAAAAGGCTCTACAGAAGGACCTGGACAGCCCTTGGATCAATGGGCTAAGGCCAATGGAATGAGGTTTAATAAGACCAAGTGCCGGGTCCTGCATTTCAGTCAAAACAACCCCCGGCAACGCTACAGGCAATGCCTGTAGAAGAGTGGCTGGAAAGATGCCCGGCAGAAAAAGACCTGGAGGTGCTGGCGAACATCTGGTTTAACATGAGCCAGCAGGTAGCCAAGGAGGCCAAAGGCCTCCTGGCTTGTATCAAGAATAACATGGCCAGCAGGAGTAGGGAAGTCATCGTGCCTCTGTACTCAGCACCGGTGAGGCCTCGAGTAGTGTGTTCAGTTCCAGGCCCCTCACTACAAGAAGGACATTGAGCTGCTGGATCGTGTCCAGAGGAGAGCCACCAAGCTGGTGAGGGGTCTAGAGAACAAGTCATATAAGGAGAGGCTGAGGGAACTGGGCATGTTTAGTTTGGGGAAGAGGAGGCTGAGGGGGGACCTCATTGCCCTCTACAACTACCTGAAAGGAGATTGTAGAGAGGTGGGTGTTGGCCTCTTCTCCCAAGTGAATAATGACAGGACCAGAGGAAATGGTATGAAGTTGCAATAGGGGAGGTTTAGACTAGATAATAGGAAGAACTACTTTACTGAGAGGATGGTCAGGCACTGGAACAGCCTGCCCAGGGAGATGGTGGAGTCTCTGTGCCTGGAGGTATTTAAGAAACGTGTAGATGTGGCACTTCAGGGCATGTTCTAGTGCCTGAGATTGTTAGGTTTTGTCTGTCTGTGGGTGGGTGCGGTGTGGGAGTGTGTGTGTTGGGTTTTGGTTTTGGTTTTTTTTTTTTGGTTGGAGTCAATGATGTCAAAGGTCCTTTCCAACCATGATTATTTTGTGATTCTCTGAAAGTAGCAGGAAGGTACTGGTGCGTTGAGTCTCCAGATTTCAAAGGATTTTTGTTTCCGTATTCATACAGCAAATTCAGCTAAAGGTATTATTAGTTCTCTTTTTCCTCAGTTCATCTAACATGGGTCTTTCTGCTTCTTCACTCAGTGTTATTTCTAGGTGTGAATGCCTTTTCTGTCATGGGAAATTGATACCCTATCTCATTAACATACTATTTCTTTTTGGATTTCATTTTCTCTCTTGTCTATAGCTAGTATTCTCTATTTTACTTCTTACTTTCTTTGTTGTTGCTGCTCTTACTCTGTAATGTGTTTTGGAATGCAGTTTACATGAAAGATACTATGCAAAAAGCTAAGGCTAATCTAATTTCTTTCTACCAAAGAAAACAGAATTCTCCACAGGCAAGACTTATATCCATTATTGTAGTGATTCAGAGGGGCTAGATGATGAAAAAGTCAGAGTAGCTAGTGAGGGTGTATTCTGCATTATTGCTGTTCTGTAAGGGCAGAGGGAATGCAACGGGAAATACTGTTTTATTTGCAGTCATTAATTTCTGCGTTGCAAAAAAAGTAACACTGAGCAGATGTACCTTTTTTTTTTTTCTGAACCGGAGTTTTTTCTTCCTAATTAATTGAGGACTTATTCAGAACTGGCTCAGCAATACAAAATTGACCTTTGAAGATCAAAGCAATAAGCCATACGGGGCTAAATCCTGCTTCTCTTATGTATGCAAAACTCTCACACATTTCAGATGATTTTGCATCAGGATTCAGACAAGTGATCATCATACACCATGAAAAACAGCCCCTGAGACAGTTTAATCTGTAAAACCAGAACTTTCATGTTTCGCTTTATATTCTTCCCCCTGCCCTCCAGTGTCCACCCCTTCCTTTTTTCCGTTTCTTCTGGGAAGGTTTTACCCCCACTCACATCTTCCTCAATCATCCCATATTGCTTTAGCACAGTTGGCAAGCTGCTTGTAAAATACACAAAATCTTGAGAGTGAGAATACTAGCACTGCATTATTTAAGAGAGCCTCCTCGTTACACTGCCTCTTCATTTCAATTGTTTGAAATTGTTCTGCACCTTAAGGCATATGCAGAATCCAAACCAGGATTCAAGTGTGCTTACATTATATTATTATTTCTTGAATGTAGGGGTTTAATACCAACATCTAGAGGGTTAAACTAATAATTCAGAATCAAGCAAACATTTTTCTTGTGAAATACCTTAGAAATTACACTGACTATATAGTTTTGTATTACATATTTATAGTTTATATTAAAAATACTCACTATAATAATACTGTCGCTGCTGCCATAAGGATTGTTTTATCAACATTACCCCAGAAATACTTCTTATATTTAAAATAAACCCTGCTGCTATGACAAAGTGAAAGTTGTAACACCTCAACACCACCACTAGTCAAAAGTATATTAAAAATTTGTGTGTTCAGTGTATTATACTCCTTTCTCACTACCACAGTTGCATTTTATGGTGGTTAACTGTCTAGGCACAGAATATAGTCTATAGTCATTCTAGTCATTAAAAAGAAGTCTAAAAAATTCTAGTGCTCTGACATTGTCATAACAGCCAAATGACACAGGTACAAGATGTTCACAGTCCCCTACTAACTCTTCAAAGCTCGTGATTACTTCATGTGCTGAGGGTTGTAATACACTAATCACACTCGAATTAGGGAAGAAAAAGTGGTGTACATTTCAGGTAAATTCCTGCACTGGTATTGTTTAGATAGAATTGGAATGCACCTTGGATGGTGTCAATCAAAACAGCTCCTTGATCATCAATACAGCTATGTATGATAACACAGTTGTGATTATATTTTTAACCTTGTTGTGGTTGGAATTAAGAGTAAAGTAATCTTACTGTATCTTGTAATTTGCTAACAGACTGAAAAGAATTGAATAATATTTATTAAGATGTTTTTAAATTAGGAGATGGGAAGACGAGACAGACCCGTGGTTCATCTGTAAAAAACTCCAGGCAATTCAGATGTGGTGATGAGAAGAAACAAAATCCTTATAAAGGTTCTGCCAGAAAAGCTTTGATAAGGTCTTGTGCCTTCACTGACACCAAAGTCAATTAATAAAGATGCAAATTCACAGGAAACCAGTCTTCATATGTTCTACTATTTATGGAACTGTGCCATAGCCGTACAATGGTTTGTATAGAGCAAAGCTTTTAAATTGTGCTCACTCATCCTAGACTCCTCTTATTTTAAGACATCTTCCAGGATGTTGAAAGTCTAGGCAGCTAAAACCCACTACCCAAACTCTCAAGCAGTGACCTTAGAAGGTCAAATACTCAGGGCAGTTGAAGCAATAAATATAAAACCAGGTACTATGCTATATTAAGATTTTGTACCCTGTTATACCTTTGGTTTACATATTAAAAATAAAAGCCAACACATTGAAGTGAAATAAAGAAGGCTTCTCGAGGGTGAGATGTACCAATGCTGCGATTGACTCTATGAGATGGTAAAATACCTACCTACAAAAGAGTGGAGCTGTAAGGATCACTAAATTAATGTTTTTGAACTACCTTAGATATCTCTAGCTACATAAATTCTGCTCAACAGTTCCATAAAAACACTCAGGATAAAATTCTACACTGAATTAAACCCCCCAAATTCAGTCCATCTATGGTCATCTTGTTCTATCAGCAGTGACAGAAAAAATATTGTAAGACACAAGGGCTATTTAAATAAAGCAGAATGTTAACACAAGAATAAATGTATAGACACAGACTATGAACATGTCTAGGCTGGAAATCAGAAGCTTCGTAATTAGCTGTGAAATCCAGAATATTATTCAGTAGGTGTAGAGAGAGCAGTAAAGACCAGAGATTTTAAGAAATACTTAAGTTAGGTTATGAACGTGATTGTACATCCTGATCAACCTAACCAGTGTCCGTTATCTTTTCAATCATATACGCTTATGTTGTTGAGTGAGAGACATTCCCAGAGTTCAAATCAGAATTATAAGTGATCACAGAGAACCACAATACTTCAATGCAGACCCAAAAAGACTTGTGATGCTACAAGATAACGAAGGCCATGCTGCTGCCTAGGAGGCTGGGCTGTGACCTGGATTCAGTTTGCTGCTCTGCTATTTGTCTCTCATGTTTCCTCAGGCACATCACTGTCCCAGAAGCTTTTAATCTGTGACGGAAGGAAATACTTAATGCCATCAGAGGCAGGTACAAGGATCAATATCGTATGGATCTTAGATACCAAGGTAACAAAGACATACAACTATCTTTACAGGGTGCTTTTAATTCAAAATTTATTTTTTTTTTTTTTTTTTTTACGGGCACAGGCTCCTAAGCTCAGTTAGCACACCTAGCTGGCATTTGCATTTCAGGACAGGTGACAGCTAAGAGGGCACAGACTGGCAAGTGAGGCAGCTCGCAGAGAGCAGGAGGCAGCCAGGGATGATGCAGTGCCCGTGGTCCTGCTGCCTACCGAAGCCAGGCTGGAGCCCTGGACCACACTGCGGCTACTGCACAGAGGGGAAAGGGAGTGTAATGAGTTTATGTGTGTGAGTGTGTGTGTGTGTGTTAGGGGCGGGGGTCAGGCTGGGGGGCAGCTTTGAACCCCTCTGAGCTGTCCCCTGCCTCCCTCAGCCCCAGTATGAGAAGCACAGTTGCCTCCCTGGGTCTTTCCCCTCAGCCTCCTGCTTCGTCTCCATCCTCTCCTGCCCATACTAGGAGCAGCAGGGCTTTGACCAGGCCCTGTCTGTTGTCTCTGATGGAACAAAATTCAGTTTCACTGCTCTGCTGGGAGGCACTGAGCTGGCGTCGGCTGCTACATCAAACGATGACTCTGCTGCTGTCACCATCACAGCTGCTTTTCAGTTCGGGGGCTGGCACTCTGGCAGTTTACTGCATATCTGCTGGTTTGGTACCGCCTGGTAGACACTTTGTGATGACTGCATCCCCAGAAGAAAGCACCGGGATTAATATGCAGCTTATCTGTATTTAACAGTCAGTCAAAATATCAAAAAGCTATTCATAAAATTGTATCTCTGTTACTACCTAAAGGAGTCTATACTCTTCTGTGGTTTTCCTGTGGACATTGATTTTGTACTCTCTTATTCAATTAGGATTTTTTATACATATTTTGCGGCTGAAGTCATACATCCAGCTTGTTAGCCTAAAATTCACAGATTGTCTACAGTGCTAAACTTCCTCTTTTAACAGTACATTCATATTTCTGTTTATAGAAAGTGAAGTAAAAGTATAGCTCCCTGTGGGGTATTTCAGAGGATGACTCTAAATAAGCCAAAGGCAGTATATTAAAGACCAGATCTTTATTATGAAAGCTTATAAATTCACAGTAACTGGCAAGAAGGGAAGACCACAGAAAATTCAAGAAAATAGACTAAATTCAATAAATATGTTTTATTGATGGGTTAGTGGAGAGTAGACAGCACTGCAGAAACAACAGCTTAGAAGACAGATCGCTATCTGTGCTAATAACAGTTCACACCCATATCTGGCTGGAATTCTAATACCCCCATACAGAAGCCAGGGCTAACTCAAATAATCAAAACGTCAATATAGGATTTGGACTCTAAGCCCAAACCTGCCAAAAGGTCAAGAGAATGGAAGGGCTCAGCTCTAATTAGGACTTGAGTATCTCATTTACATCCACGGCTTCTGCATGTGCATAACGACAGAAAATGAGGGAAGCAAATTTTTTGCACACTGACTCACTGGATTGTTTTTTGTTGAAACACATCCTGCTTTAGAGCTTATTAAAGTAATTCTCTTCGCCTTTATAGAACTGAAGTTCAAGTCTGTTAAATGCTGTGTGATCCCATGGTGTGAGTATTTCAGAATCCTTTACCTCCATTAAATGAATAGAGTTGAGCGAATTCATCATGATGCACAACTGGTCATTTTGGGGGCTTGCATCTGGTGAGGCTTTAGTCATGTTTATTGTTTTGCTTCGGGTTTTTGAGGGGTTTGGTGGGCTTTTTTGCTTAATCACTTGGGCCTCATCAACGTTCTTATTTTGCTTAAGTAAGCAATTTCTTTGTGATACAAAATTCTGACTAAATTCTTTAATCAGCTTTTGCTCGGAAACTGTTTATTTCCATCTGCATTACAAATGCAGGATTTAAACAATCTATCAACACAGCATAATGCAGCAAGAGATCTTGTCAGTTTGTCCTTTCCTCTCAGGGATGCAGCTACTGTATTCTGTACTTCTGAAGAAAGGAAATAATGGGATTAGAAAAACATTGAGGACAAGGGGATGTCAAACAAAAGAAAAGCATGCTGCAGTTCTAAAGCATTTCATCTAGTATTTGAAATTGTAATCCATTTGGGCTAAAGACTTTGCCTCTGCTCGTTATAGAAAAAAGCATAAAAGACTCATATACTTTGATACTGTAGTTTGGCCTATAGGGAACCGTAATTAAAACATATTTGAGTAAATGCAATTTTAGTCATTATTAAGCAACCTAAGTACAGTTCGCCACACAAACACAGCATTATCTAAGGATTACAATATGTGAGGCAACCAGCAATCCAGTAACCTTAAAGGTCCAATGCTTACTTAGCATATCAAAAATTAGTACCATATAATGTCCAATGATTTTAGAAAAATGATTCTACACGTTCTATGAAAGAAATGCAAAAATGTGGGCCAACAGGAGTAACTAACTGTAAGCACTTGCAGCTATTGTGCCGAAGTTAACTCAGTTCATTATTCAAATAAATAGCCTTTGTCATATAGCACAGAGCTCCAAGCAAACCCTCTAAATCCAAATACCTAAAGCATTCCTTCACGTCACCATCAGACAGTTGCATTAAAAAAAGGAATTCTATTTAAATAAGTCCCAGTAACATCAGATATACAGTATATCTTTCTTTTAAAGAAAAGCTTTGTGGTCTATTTTTTTGGTCTTCAGCGATATGAGTCAGGGTTTTTTTCATACACTTCTGTATTGCCTCAGCTTCAGGTATTAGGCCAAATACGCGTTCATGTAAGACTTGGTTCTGTTGAATTAGGATGGTATTGAGAAGAGTGACCTTCTCTGCATATTAAAGTTTACTTAAGAAAGGTGAAAAAATGTTTGTGACGTCGTAAAAGGCCATGCTTTCCATTTAAACATAGCAGCAAGCACAGATCATCCTTAAGGGTGTTAGGGTTGTGTGCTAATCACTCTCAAGTCTGTAACTGGGAGTGAATAGCATCAGGAAATCACACAAAATAAAAGATGAAACCTACTCTGCTGATAATAAGTCAACTCTAAAAGCAGTGTCAAAGCCAATTTTGAAACTCAACACATTTCTCCTATCGAGACCAAACCAAAAATAGTAAAAACTAGAATCAAACCAAAACAAACCATACCTTCTCCCCCTCCACCCTTCCCAAAAAGAAACGCAAAACAAACCCAAAACCACTTTTTGCTCAGAACATGTTTTCCTGTACCTGGAATAAGTGAGCTCCAAGTCTCAGAGAGGAGGACTGTTGGGATTTCAAACACAGTAAAAGAGAGTCCAGTGAGACTGTGAGATTCAAGACATCAGTCTCTCACATCTAGATCAAGGTAATTCAGAAGAGAATTCATTGTTTCGGAGATGAGCTGAACTCAAAACAGAATGGGAGCAATTTGACATTCCCCATTGCTGCAGTTAGCAAAGCCAACCAACGTTTACTGAGTTTGTACTTATCGTTCTCACAATGCCTTTTCTTGGCCAATTCTTGTGTGCAAACACCATAACAATATAATATAATAACACCAGCCAACTTTAGGCCCCTGTATTCCTCAGTGCACATTCAAACAAGGCTTATGCAGTTTTGCCCAGATGTGTCTACATTTCTGTGTATTGAGGTTTGCAGGGAAAAAGCCAAGATCAAAGCCTCCTCTCTCCCAGGTGAACAGCGGAGCTACACAGTCACTCTCCCACCCCACTGAGCTTAGTTATTCATGAGAAGGTACAGGATGTTCATCCTACCAGAAAATACTACTCAAGCAGGATAAAGCTATCAACAAATACTTTGGAAAATGCCTCTGGAAAGCACTGTAAATGTCCATCTGCTCTTTGCAGAAAGCAGGATGCTGAGATGTGGAGATAACACAAATGTTCAGGAAAATACAAGTTACCGACTCTTTCTGACCCACTTGGCTGCTAGTGTATCTATATGCTAAAACACTAAAAGTAGTCATCAAAAATATGGCTGCCTACCAACTGCTGTAGGATTTCCACTTGTAAAATGTTGTCATATTGCTGCAATCAGAGAGAGGCTGTTTTAGCAATAGCATTATTTTCAGCTGCCCAACAAATCATGAAATCACTGGATGCCACCTGTTTTTTCACAACATCCCTTAGCGTGGCATTATTTTGTGTCTCTTCCTCAATCTTACATATAATGGCAAAAATCATGAAGAGCCCATAAAGCTCTACTTTTCAGAGCCATTCAAGCATGAAGCTGCTGCAGTTCCACTGACCAGCTCTACCACAGGCCTGAGTGAGTTCTGCTTCATAGGACTTTCACCAGACCACTCCCTCCTGGAGTATTTCTATGGCCCGCCTAAGCAACACTTGCTTGAGAACCAGGTTCCCTAATCGCCCTGCTTGTCTCCCTGTGCTAATCTTACAGATTGTCCCCTGACTCCACCAGCCAGTCCTCTCCACAGCCTGCATGCCAAGGAGGCAGGAGAGCTACTCCTCAGCCTAACCATGTCACACTGGAAGTATTTCATACCTAGAGATGAAAGCAAACTTGTTCACTACTAAAGCATGAAAAATACATGGCTCTAGACATAGGTACACTTGAAAATATGCAGTTTGACATCTTTTTAAGTTGTAAAGTGTCTTCATGACATTTCTGGGCATCTTGAGGGTTAATTCTGAAGCCAGGAGTTTTTTCAGCCCTTCTCACCTTACCAAGACCAACAGCTAAGCCACACACACACTATTCAGTGGCAAAGTTCTGCCCATCAGTTCCTCTGTTTTTACCTGCTGTGTTTGTGCCAGGCTTTTCAGATGATGCTGAGCGTCTATCTATAGATAGACGTAGCAGAAATTTAGCTTCCTTATTCTGTATTTAGTAATTTTCCACCCTATTCCTGCAGATGGACAAAGTATATTTGTTCTTGGTCAAACAACAGTCATTAAATTATAAGTATTGTCATGAGGCTGAAAGGTATGCATTGGAAACCCTGTCAGTAAATGCAGATAAACATTTACCAAGAAGTATTCACCATACAGCAAATTTCATAGCTACATAATAATTCTGTAATGTTGATTGGAATCCATGTATCATATGCAAGTTTCCCTAAGCATCACATGTACCTACTGGTGCCTCTTTGAGCTTCTGCAAGGGCAGACAGCATCTGCAGTTGTTGCAAAATGTGCATTTATATAAGAATATAAATGTATCTACTCTAATTTTAGGTCCTGCCAGCAGGGGAAAATGTTTGCAGCTAAAATACAAAGTTTGAAATTTTTCTAAACAATTTATTCTTACTTACTGTACCACCAACCATACGCACACATGAATAAAACCCAAAGGATTTTCCTGTTAATTTGTTCAGCATATATTTGGAATTTCAAATACGTTCAATTACAGCTTAACCATTTTTCTACATTTCTTCTGATTGTTCTGCTGCTGCCCTTTAAATGATGAGACATCTCTCTGCTGTGACTGCTGTATAGACTATTTCCTTTCACTATTAATAATCCCATTGAGAAATATGAAGCAGCCTGGCAAGATTAGTTTAAGCTTTATTATTTTCCTAATTTCCCAAAACTGAGTATTTCCCTAGTTATTACAGGGATAAATTATATTTAACACTGCTGTTGTCAATTGAAAAATATTTTCACATTTAGAAATATTTTCATGCTATCTGATTTACTAGACAGCAGCAAAATAAAGTGGCAGAGCAGAATGGAGAATCCTCAAAGATGGACAGAAAACTCCTTGCTTTTTTATTCCTTCAGTTTATATTAGGTTTGGGTTTTGTTTTTTTTTTTTGTTTTAACTGGTTGCCATGTGAACTGGCAATACGACATACAGCCTTCTATACCTGTTAACGTCTTCCCATTTTGAGAAGAGGTAGGCAGTTTTTAATGTATCTCTCTTAGAACAGATTGAATTGCAGACTGGACCTTATACACAAGAATAATTCAAAATATCATAAGCAATTCAGCAAAACGACAACTTTCACCAGGCAGATCTGACAATACACTTTATTTTGGGAACAAAACTACTGACTTTATTACACCAAACACAAAATCATCACTAACAGGACTAACAGGAAGTGCTAATAATAGAATAGCTCTTGAAAATTAGGATTTAGTTATTCAACTGAACTTCCAAAGAATTGAGCATTTATGAACAGAAAACTTTAATAGTAAGTACACATCTTCTGCAAAACCCTCATTATCTTGTACCTCAAGAACAAAGTAAAATGCATGGGAATATAAAAGTGTTTGAGATGATTGTTAAATGTGATGGGGAGGAAATCTTACATTCCAGCCATATGCTGAGATTGATCTTTTCTAGACAATCTGCATTTGATACAAGTGTATCTGGAGAAGAGCTCTTGGCTGGGTACAAGTCATAGACACTTGTACTCGATTTCTAAAGGGAGGAAATGGAAGAACAAGAGGGAGAGGAAAAGCTATATTAAGAAGTCAAATTGCAGGAGCCCTTTGACTGCTATTACAAACTGAAGAACATCTTCAATACTGAAAACCTGCCATTAATCTCTTATGTACATGGAAAGCACATGCTTCTTTTTATCTGAAATACTTACAGTAATGACTGTAGCTGGGACTAGACAGATAAACACAATATGTCTGGTTATCAAGAAATTTAGATTTCTTATCTAAATTTGGGGTTGAAGCTGATATTTGCCTACTGCAAGCAGATAGTGCATCTGTTCAGTGAAACTTATGCTCCAATCATTTTTACTGCTAATAGTAGTGGTGAAATAACATTTTCATGGGGCCGGATTTTTCAGGAAGTCATTCCTAAGGGGGAGATAGTCCAGTTACTGAATCCTCCCCAAAATCACAAATGATGAAGCCTGAAAGTTTACAATGGTAAATTCCAACAAGAGGCTAGACACAAATCCATAAAAAGTTTTTAAGACCAAATTATTCTGAGGGAAACATTTGAGCTAAACACACAGGCATTTTGTGATGGAACCACTCTCAGAAAATTTCCAGGAAGGACTGCCTCCTGCTGCATTTTTAATCAGACTCAGTAAATACAGAAGTTGTATGCATCTGCTTCTTTCTATGAATGTCTGATCTGAAAGTGCGTGATGGGGAGTGGCCATGTTTATTTATCAGCTTTAGTTAATTTTTTAAGAGTTCTGGAAGCATGTGTAATTTTTAACAGGAGATTGTGTGGTCCTTTGAACATCTGCGCTGTGTAATGAAAAACAGTAAAGTTTCTGTCTTGTTTAACCAGCTAAGTCAAAGTCACGGAAAATAGGAGGCCATAACACTACTCACACAAGGAAGATACAAAGCCATCTCTGGTTTTGTTTTCAGGGTATTCTGTCATGTAATTTATGGGCCTCATTATAGGCTAACTTACCCAACACACACATCCACTTTGATCACAATATTTATTCTAGCGATTGGCTTGAGGTCCCCACATGGATACTCATGCCATCCAGTGCAGCACTTTTGAAAGCAAATGCAAAAGGAATGCAAACATAGCAATTCAAACTTAATCCCATCATTCATTAAAAAACCTACTTTTTTTCTCACTCTCCTATGTGTTGATCTCAGTGTCTCTCCTATTTACATAAAACTCCCACTGATTACACAGATGATGGTAATTAAACTAAATCATTCCATGGGAGTGCTGTCAAAGTCATAAACCCAGGTCCTGCTGTACATGTGTCATATAATGGGGATATTAATTAAAGTGCCCAATACTGAGCACAGAGATCATCTTATTTTAACATACCCACAGACTCTTACATTTCTGAATCATAAGGGCAGTTTATCTACTGATCTACAAGCAGATGCTCTGTTGTGGGATAATGTTAATTAAGAGTGCTAGAAAATTGTCCATACATATCTCGAAATTTTACTCATTTGTTCTTTAAACACCATTGAGTTGTACCTAAAGAAAAAGATGTGGGCAGTGTCAACACCACGTTTGTCATTCCTTAAGAGTAGTAACATCTCTATTCCTAATAGACTAATAAAACATACTGATTCTTGAAATCATTGGATTTTTACTCCTTATTTGGAGGACACACTCTTCACAAACAGTTGAATCCCATAAGGTCTGTGAAGGTGCAAGTCTGGATTGACAGGAGAACTGAGGGACTAGTCACATTTCATACTTTGAATACAAAACCATTCTGCCAGCTGCTTATGTCATTAAGGTAATATTGTGCCCCTGAAAATAGTTAGTTTGTATTTTAATGGTACCCTACTGCTTGACTTCCTATCTCATATTTGCTGAATCAACACTATCACAAAACAGCAAAGCCTGCCAGACATAGCAATGTTTCCATACATGATGGTTCATCGCGACAGGACACTGAAAGCCCGGTGGTACATGCAGAAAAGCTTTAAATAGTAATTAGTTGTTAACTTACTTTAATTAAAAAGGCAAATGCACAAGAGAGAAGAAAACAATCTTCCTGTGCCACATTAATTTTATTTGCTCCAAATACCAGCACAGGATTGTTTTGGTTCCACTAACAAATTCTGTTTTAAAAGAATGTTTTCTTCCCTACTCTCATATTTTCCTTTCTGTTCTGCATAGCATATCTAAAGGCATACAGCTACTGGCTGCAAATACTACAGAGAATCACTAAATATAGGACAGCATGAAAATATGTTGAAAACATTTGTCAGCACTGTATTAAAACAGAGCTGCATAGCAAAAAGATTCCCACATTGCTAATAGATACTGGCTTTTTCACCTTTCCCAAGGTGAGAGCACCCACAAAGGTATCATAATCAGTGATGGTTTTGCAAATCGGTTCAGGATATTTTATTTATTTTTCTCTCCATAAAATACATGCTGAAAATGTGCTAATGAAGGTTACAGAACCTTTTAGTATTATACTATTAGCAGAAATTCATTCTTTCATTTGAAAATACAGAGGTCTGACCCTCCCTTGTTTGAAGTGTTTCCAGCACAGCTGCAGAGTGCATCTCAGATTAATGGGATCCATGACAAACAGAATGAATTACTCCCATGCAAACTTTCCATCAAATATGCACAGCAGGTAAACAATTGCAAACCTCCATATTTTCTCTGTGCTGTGAAGTCATTGCAGATGACATTATGTTGTTATGTAGCAAGGGACATCAAAGCAGTATGTCACATCAGCAGAAAATCCAGAAATAACACAAGAAATATTTCTACAAACTATTTTCAGCCTTTCACAGGAAAACTACTGTGAAACTGCATGGTAGAGCTAAAAAATTACAGCAGTTTGTAGGTTTACTAATCCATGATACACAAATGGACCAATGATCCTTAATGAACAGCCTTTCAGCTTTGCAACAGCTCTGCAGAACAGAAGGGCTGCAGAATTCCCTATCAAAAAAGAGAGCTTTGCTAATGATACAACTCAATCATTGATTTTTTTTCTTCAAACACATCTGTGAGATTCATGGTGCTACCTGAAAAATCTCTCATCCAGAGCAAATGTGGCAGAAACCATCCCTTCCCCAGACTTTAAAATAGTTACTTTTATTCCTTACAGCTAACAGAAGCTCCACTGTGCATGCCGAGCTGTGATGAGAAGAGTTACCAAGTATGTTTTAGAATCATGACTATAAGTGAAGACAACTCTTGGAATCTACATTTAATCTGCTCTGTGCTACCAATTGCTGTTTCTTTAAAGTCTCTTCATGACCCTGGAAGGGTTAAATGGCTGCACCCACACTTTCTACAGCCTATGAACAATCGAGGACCAATGCAGAGAAATTCTGTTACTGATAGTTTTCAACACACTACAAAGTAGTTTGTGCATCACCAGTGTCAAAAATGTCAACCACTTCAGAAACAATAAGTTTTTCATGTTGATTTTGGTAAAAATACCTTTTTCTTTTTTTTCCCATTGGGAATATATAATGAAAGAGAACTCGGTGACCCTGGTAGTAGAACAGGTTTTTTGAACATCTCAACAATAACCAACTATATGTATACTCATTTATTAATAAAGTGGAGATCACAACTGTGTTGCTTTCTTAACTTTGGCTACTTATTGGATCCACATATTTAGCTGTTGTGATAACCACAGAAACAAACACCCAAAAAAAGTCCAAATTCTCTGTCCCTTGATGACTACTTATTTGTACTGATTCTCCCCTGTTCCCAGAAAACAACTTAGGTGAAGTGCAAGATACTCTTAATAGCATTTGTTATCATACAGGCTTCTGGCGGACAACAGTATCTTAGGTTTCCACTGGCCTTTCTTATCATTAAATGGCCATGTAAGTCTCCTGGTTTTAGCAGATACCTTGCCTACTGCTCTTTTCTTCTCACATTTAAATTAATAATCCTCCAGTAAAATTAGTCATACTTATAAAGCTTACACCTAACTGCTAATTCATAAAAATAAGTAACAGAGAAAATGCAATGTTATATGAATTATCTTACACAAAAGGCATGGATAAGTTCTCTACACCCAGGGTATAAAGAACACAAAGTAATGAGATTAAATTCCAACAAGAAAGATTTGGGTTAGTAACAGGAATAGCAGCCATAGAACCAGGGCAGCTAAAACACTCAAGCAGAGTGTTTGTGTCTGTGACAGGCTCTGTGATGCCTGTCATTGGAGGTATCTAAGACTGTAAACAAAAATCTACCTTGAAATGTTATAGGTCTTGTCAATCTTCCTGTGTGTGAGAGGGACTAAATAACTTCTTGTAGTCCTTTCTGTCCCAATCATTCTAGAATGTGCAGAAGGCAAGAAAAATGTAAAATTCAAAAATTGGACTAAAAAAGTTCATGCTACCCTCTAAATTAATATCTGAACTCATCTCTAGAGCCTACTTTCTTTTTATTCTTTCAACACCTATTAACAGACAGCACACCCCATGGGGAACCAGTAATTCTAAAGCAGAGAGTGGGAGAAGGAAGGGGAGAGAAAAAACATTAGACATAACCAACACTACAACTGATAAAAAACTATCTTCAACTCTTCTTTCCTAGTTGGGATTTAGAAACTCGTAAAGTGACATGGCTCAGGTGGAAAGAAGTAAGCGTAAAGAAAGTCCCACCAGAAATGCTACATAACACAACATTCCTTAATATTATTGTCATTCATAATAGCAAGGTCTCATTAAATATCAATGAAAATGAAAATGACACTGACTTATACCAAAGTAACAGACATATCTCTTCTACCCACGGCTTCAATTTCTCTAGTGATTATCTTCATACCATTAGCTACACATTTTGATATCAGAAACATATGAAATGTAGTAAGACAAGAAGAACGTTGAAAGCATGTACCTATCCAGGGGGAGGCAAGTAACCCAAAGGAATCTGAATCTATGTCCCAGGGAGCCAGAAGCACCAAAACACCATGGCAGCAGCCACACAGCCTACTCCGCTGTAGTGGAGGGGGTCATCCCTGCAGCATCCCCTGCATGTCCAATGCCAGCACAGATGTTTAAGCAGTGGCACAATTACAACCCAACCCAAATGCATGATCCAAGCTCCGAAAGCTTCTGTAGCCACAACTCAAGTAATAGTAAACCACTATTTATGTTCCTTGCACTAGCCCAGCACAATCTGAGTTCACTATGATCAGGACACAATACCATGAGCAGCTGAGCTTGTTGGGTGAGAGGATGAAAGGGAAGAGTGATCCAAGGAGCTGGGCTTAAAAGTCTCCTAGCTGGCCCAGCAACAGCTGAAATGCCTGAAAGAAGATGCATGTTCAGGCCACCAAGGAGCAGGGAAAGGCTGTTGTGCCCTTTTTCCTCTAGTAGAACACAACTTGGTGTGACATTTCTGTGTTTAACAGGACTCATGTATTGCAACATTTTTCTCTGCGCACATGAAAATAATGTCCATCCGCAAAGAAATTGCAGATTTTCCACCTCTTTTCCTTTATTGCTACTTTAAAATACTTTACTGAGAATTTCTTGATAATGAATAATTTCTTCTAGTCACTCCTAACCTCTGCCATTTAAAAATTGTCATTACAGAATTCTAGCTGTATTTTCAGACTATAAAGTCATTCATAAGGTCAAAAAGTTGAGAAAATGAAGCTAATTTTTGTGCATAAAGAAGATTCATGGACAAATTGCCTGCTTTATGGAGACAAGGAAGCTAACAAAAGTTCTCTGATGACAGTTACAAAAGAAGCAAGATTTCCATTCTTCAAAGCTGCACAGAAAAGATCAGTAGAACGCTCTAGTATTCAATACTTTAATCTTAAGACTCTATAATTAAATGTTAGATTTTCTATTAGAGAAATGATCAGATTAAAGATGAGTTAATCAAAGATTTAAATTTAATTTGGCTACTTTAGATACTCTAATAAAGATGTTCTGTTGATTCTCAAAACAGTAGCACTTAATTTAAGAGTGTTTCAGGGAATGCCTCACCACATTGTGAACCACAGCATGTTCTTCTGTACTTAGCACAAAATTCTGTCCTTTTAGGGGAAAAAAGACAAGCACATGATAAGATTTTCTGCTTATCTCTGCAGGTTAAAAGGATGATAAAAGTTCTACTATATACTATCCTTTGAATTTTCTCAGCCTAATTGCTCACTACACCCACAGACTCATGTTTCTAGAAAATAATATTTTAATAGACTTCAACCATACCTTTTCAACTGCATTTTTTATTCATTTTCATCTAGAATGCAGTTCTCAGCAGAGGATCAAACCTGTATCGACAATGCAAACTTCACCCTGTTTCCCACCATATACAGTATAGTATATGATGCATAGGTCTATCAGGACAATGAGGAAATTCACTTTTATGTCAGCTAAAATGGGAAGTCCTTGGACATTATAATTATCTTTCTTTATCTTGCCCTGTAAAAGAAAAGTTAAAAGAAAAGTTCAGCTTACCCTGTAAACTGAAAGAAATAACTAAAATGCAATACCTTTCCTGCCTAGTTTTACTAAAACAATGGTACAATAGGCTACATGTGAAGAGACCTACAAAAGAACAAAGATATCAACATCATGAAAATTTTAGTTCATAAGAGCTAAATGTGTATAGCTCAACTAATTAGTAGGAATGAAACTCAACAGTAAGTGAACAGAATGAGCAATTAGTCTATCTACCAGCATTTCAAGTGCCACATAGACATTCGTAGCTCAACTAACAGAACTGAAAAATGATTTTCCATTACACCTATGGTATATTTCCCTAAGTGTTGGGCAATTTGTTTACTCATGTTCTCAAGACAATAAAACATGTAAATCTGCCCATCAGATGTCCTTGTACTTCAGCCTTGATTTTTTCACTTCTCTTTTATTCCTTTGAAATGATGCAGACTAAATGATCATTTGTTTCTGAGTCCCAAAGTCTATCCTGTCTAACTTAAAAGTACGTAACAAATAGAAGTCTACACTGAGACCCTTATTATTCTTTCTCTTCATTGTCCATATAAAAATGATTAGACTTTGTTCCACAGGCATCTCAACCTACTCAAAATCTCAACAATTTTCTCTCTCACACACATATAGATAGGTAAGGATACCTAAAATGAGGTGCAAAGAATCTGGGCCTTATGATCTGAATCTTAGCCTGGATTCTGCATCTAAATCAGTCTTTAAAACAGGACTGTATCTGATCCTCAATTGACTGAATTTTCACTTTGGGTTCTGAGTGATTTCCTTTTTGAAAACAAGAAAAATAAAGTATTTTCCAAATGTGAGGGTTTAGGTTAATTACCATAAATTCTGCAGTGGCCTTAATAGGAATCACAACAGGTGTGGTTATTTCAGTGGCCTAGAACTACAGCGAGGAACTGTGCGCATTATGCTGAATGGGCCGACACATAATTCTAGCAGTAATGGATTAAGTTGAATGTCATGAATAATTGCATGAAAAGGATGTCATAAAGGGTGAAATAGTTTCATAAGAATAATCACAGAAGCAACAAGACTTAGCATCTTTATGTTAGAGACACAAAGGCACCTTGTATGTTAGACAAATATACATAATGTTTCCGTAAGACCAGTTTTTCTTCATCTACAGTTGTGTACATACAATTCTTTGCTCTCATGTATATGTGACAAGAAAGGTGAAAAATGGAGTGTTTATATTTAAAGTCACACACGCAGGTATGAGGGCCAACTTTGACAATTCTCATGCTTAGAATATTGCTTCTTCTTGATCTTCATTACGACCTGAATATCGTGAGGGTGGAAATGACAATAAGCAATGTCTGATAATACATATGATTTTTAAAACTCTTAATTTCTGAATGTCTTTTTCTGAACAGTAGGATGAGAATTCTAGAAGTTAACAATGTTTCTTCAGTTCATGAAAGGATACTACTTGAATTCTCAAGGGCCAGAATATTTAATATCAATATTGCAAGAGACAACTCTTGATACAGGCCCATAAATCCACATAAAAGAGACTAAGTGGGATCTTGAGAAGTAAAGCAAATGCAGGACGACAACATGGTAAAAATTAAATGTGCTACTACATAAATGTTGAGACTGTATATAAGGTACAAAAAATTCTTGCCTTCTTGATTATTAGATCTCAGTCTTCCTTTCACAACTGGTTATTGAATATGTTACGATTTGGAAACTTCCTTTTTATTATATATCCTTAAGTATCACCCTGAAACATTGTTTCTGAACCCATTAAAAAGACTTCTTTATAACAAAAAGATTTGAGATATCTAGGTATGCTCCTTAAAACCTGAAAAATAGTATTGAGGAAAAATATAATCAAAGTAGAATAATTTTATAGTTTTCTGAACAAGCCAAAAATATCAGAAGCACCAGCAGCATGAGGAACAGAGGCCTCTGCAATTCTAAAAGAAGATTTAGCCATATTGAACAAGGAAACCGTGGTGTTTCTCCACCTTTGCAATCAATGGCAAGCAGCTCTAGCAGAAGCTAGGGGATTTCATTTGCAAACATGCACTTTATAGTTAGGAGTCTTTAATTTGTAGTAATTTCTAATCCTCACAAGATATATGCCTACTGTTGGGCCTTTTTTTTTTTTAATCTACTACTCAACATTCACGTTTGTTGCACTGTGTATTTTTTTTTTTAAATTTCCATTACCACTCTGCCTTTGAAATCCCTTTACAATTTATGTCTTCCCTCTTTCCCCTGTTTCCACATCCTTGTTTTCCAGACAAGTGTGAGCTCTGGGAATGTGAAAAGACATCTCTCTTTCCTACCTCATGAGGCAGAGACTTGAGTAGATGTATCAAGAAGTTCTCCATATAACAGTGTGACAAGTAAAGACTGTAAGTCTCTCAGACTGCAAAAGGTCAGGCTCATTGGAATTTAATCTATGATCATTAAATTTTTATAGAGAGAAAATTCAAAACAATCAGGTAAAGCAGCATACAAAGAAAGAGAGCTTTTTAAACAACTCTCCCCCATGAACAGGTCTTTGATGTGAGGTTTGACTTCAGCCTACACAGCAGCATCACAAGGGACAGGGAACCCAGCACAACCCCTGCCGGCTCCTCAGCAACCTCTCCCCAGCCCACCAGGACTGGTGTTTCTCCTGCCTCCTGGCAGCATCTGGTTCATCCTCTCCTTTGCCACTCAGGAGATGCCAGTAACAGGCAGTTGTGACCTCCAGTGAAAGCTGCAGAACATAGAGATTTCCTCATGTCTTGCTCTGAATGTTCAATATTTTTTCTTTACTGAAAATTTACTTTGTGGTTCTATAAATATATGAAAGCAAGATTTTAGAACCTGATACACGTCACCTATTCATCATTTCAAACACGCAGTATCCTACCCATCTATTGATAACCATGTCTATTATTATTGATTCACCAATTTGTGTCCATTTCCTCGAGTAAATTTGCTATTAATCTGTGACATTATTAATCACAAATTTGGAAGCTTCTCTGTAATTTCTTTATAAAGTTCTGTGAATGCATTAAACCAAGTAAAGTAAAAGGAATATTTTCTGATAAATTCAGAATACATTATATAGGGTGATATATGTTTTTTCTCCTGTGCTCAGTGACTCATAATGAATGAATAAACCAAATTTCAAGATTCCTGCCCAGCAGGAATATCCTGTCACCCAGCCAGTGACCTGTTGCAACATCTATTATTAGATGCACTATTTAATTAGGATACACACTCAGGAGATCTGCTTAATCAGGATGTCTCCCAGTGAACACATTTAAGTCCAGCAACACTCATTGGCAATGACTTTCATAATGGGGACAGTAACTTTCCTTAATTGGAATGCCTTAGGGTGAGTTAGTGTGTTAACCTGACTATTGTACTTCTGTCTTCCCTGACATCAGCTTTCAGATTTTCTCAAGCTATGATAGAGAACATATGACTACCTACTGCCTTCTCCTAGCTCCAGCTGTGCAATAATACCAGAAATAACAGAGTTAAGGATTGTGGGTTTGAACTCCCTCCAAACCAAGTTAAAAAATGAATTTTCAGTGAATGTTATGAATTCCAAAGAATTACATCGGGGAAAATTCACATTCAAAATTAATAACTTAATTTTATAGAAAAGTTTTCATATAGACCTCAAAATTAATTTTCTGCGAGGGGAAAAAAATATCTCTACTTGCATCGTGAAGGCTTCTGTCAAACACAGCATGTGTTGTTTCATTTGTACTATAATTCAAGGTACCTACTACAGGCTTGTGAAACCAACAACAAGGTTATCTTAACAAGGGATAACACTGAAACATCATAAATAAAATCAGTGAAACATCCTCTTTGACTATGTTTATGCACAAGGAGATTAAAAAAAAAAAGCGTAGGAAAAAGATTATCCAAATTGCTCATTTGTGGAAGGGAAAAACCATGCACACACCATCTGCAGGGCACAAATGTCAAGCAGATGCCCAGCTCTTCGACTCTTTTAAAGTCCCAGTAGAGACACAGTCAAGGTCTGCATACAAACTAAACTTTAATAGGCGTATTAGACCCAACAGTTCAATAAACTGCTTGTGCCTGGCTGAACCTTTTGTCCAGTAACACCAATGTAAAAAGTTCTACAAAAAGACCGATGTGAACCCTATAGTTCATCTCTACACAATTTCTTCATCTGAAAATTGGGCTAACTGGGGCTCTGTGGTAAGAGCTGATATTAGGATTGCAACTCCAATCACAGAGGCTGTATCCTACGTGTTATTGATCAACCTCACCTACCAAACAATATAAAGGTAATGAGAAATTGCTAAACACCCTAGAAATCTGGCCCACCTTTGTAAAAAGGGTATTTCTTTTATAGTAAAAGTCATGTATCATAAATGTTAATGATATCCTTTAATTTGTAAATCTTAAAAGGATCTGCAGTTTGGGGAACTTTACTGTAAAATAACAAGACCATTTAAATAGGATTCCTTCCTTACCTTTAAAGGTTTGCTACAGGTGTTTCATATCTTTGCTTTTGAACAGAGTGTTTCTTATATATTATTTATAAACTCTATAATAGCAATTAGTTGATCAGTGTTGCAAAGATGAGGCTAAAAGATTGTCATTTGACAATTTACTTCATGAGCTCTGTCTCAAAGGTAGCACAATTCAAACCAGAAAATTTGCACTCAAAGCCCTTTCACTTTCCTTATCCAGACACAATTTTCTTGTTTGAAATACTAAGTTGAAATTAGTAGTGACCTTTCTTTCAAGTTTTGCCTCTGTTCCTCCTAGCTCTGTCATTACTCAATACCTTTCAACTCCTGGAAATGCACATTCTTTGGATTTCTAGGACCCCCATTCTGATGGTATTTGGCACATTCATTCACCTAAAACCATTTTTGTCAATTCAAATTGTGCACTCTCAACTGCTTTATATCTGAACAAAACCAATCTAGTTCTTGCACTGTGTATATTTCACAAAAAATAATTAAAATATGTATTTAATGTTGGCAACCTAATGCAGCAGATCTCTGGCTATCAGGGCATTCACACTAATTGTGATCATACAGGGGGAGCTTCTATGTCCCTCTGTAGCTTTATTGACACTTCTTGCCTCTGGAATAAAATCTCTAGTCTAGTTCACACTAGAAAATTATGAAATTCCAAGGTAATGCTTTGTGTATTTGCATTTAACTACAGAGAGGGAGAGAGAGAAAAAAAAAGAAAAAAAAAGCAGTGTCTCATTAACTATTCTGCCAACACCTGGGAATACGTATTCCATTTTTGATGAAAGGAAAATACTGAGCATGACCAATCATCTGATTTTATTAGAGATTTCTTTTTCTTATGCATAACCATCATAATTCAGAAAGCTTTGTCCTGCCACGCGATTTTGCTTAACTGCTCAAGAACTAATCTTGTTTTAACTGCCTTTGCTGTATTTCTTCACAGATCCATTCTCTTTCCGTAGAAATCCTATTAAAATTCTTTGACTAAATTTTTTCATTGAAATGAATTACACTCATTATATATTTCATTCAAAGACAAAACTTTTTCAAAAGTATTTATGCTAAATTTACTACAAAACAATTTCACTGCATGTCCACAAGTTTTTATTATAAGCTTAAACCAAGGAGAAGAGTTTTCCAGTCTCAGCTGATTCCATCATGGTTTTCAACTACTTTTATGATCTCACTCTTTATTGTTCTCTCTGAATTAAATGATCTAAATCCCTTTAATCTGTCTTCATTTAGAAGCCTGGCCTAACATTTCACTGTCCTATTCACCCTTCTCTGGTCATCTCAAGTTCATTACCATCTATTTTGAAATAATTCTGCTTAGCTCTTGCTTACTATAAAACATAAATGGAATTTTTATTCAGTTTAGTTTTGAATTAACTTTTTTTTTTTTTTTTCTAACAGAACTAATCAGAACTGTTTCTAACAGAACTAGCTGGTCAGCTAGCCAATAGCCTTGTCATTTGCTCCTTGCTTTGCTGCCTGCAAGCTCTGTATTTTTAAAATGTTCAGGTTCTGCCAGAAACCCCCCCTGGCAGCAGGTAGCACGCTTTGCTGTATATCAGGCACAGGTTGTATATCTGTGCCTGATGAAGTGTAGGCTGCATCTAGACAAATAAACAACATATTCCACACAAATACTGTACTGAAAATATGTGACAATTAATTTGCTAAGAAATATATACATACTATCAAGCACTTCAAGCTTACCAAGCACCTTTAGCTAACTCTCGATTAAACTCAATAACCTACTTACTGTGTCCCACAGATTCCTTCTTTCTTTATCAAGTGCCAAGTAACACAAAAATTTCCCCCTGTACCTGAGCTCCATTCTGCTGCAAGGCTTAGAGTGACAGCTCTGTCCCAGTGTTAGGTATCAAACTGCAACTCATGTATTGAGCCCCAGTGCCAATGGTTCCTACAGCTAACATTGGGGAATTTGCGCTAGCCCAACATCTGGTCCAACCTGCTTCCTTCCCAGTCCTGGTTCAGGCCCCAGCCAACTGTCACAACCCCCTGGAATACAGCACTGCATCATCTCACCGCTCTTGCTCCCTCCCTCCTTCTATTTGGGACAGGAGGTCAAGTAATATAAACACCCAAGGGCTTTTCTTCTACTTTGCTGCTTCTGGGATGACTCTGTTTACCTTCATATATGGGTGTGTAGATTGTAATTCACATACGGTGCTGTCGTTTGGTTGCCTGCTTAGTTTTTCTCTTCTACTCCTTTTAAAAGCCCTCTATTTCCATGTTAAGAATAACTTTAAGGTCATCAACATCCACAAGGTCATGACAACTCCTGTTGATCAGAAGAGACCCAAGGCCAAAAGCCTTCAATTTCTCATAGTAGGTCAGAGTTTAGAGCTGGTTGAGAAAATCTACGCTGTATCCACATGTTAGAGAAGAAAGCAAGCAGCTGTGTTATGTGCCTTGATTAAACTGCGTTTTTATTCATCACCAATTCTATCAATCAGCCTCAGTTGAAGAAACATTACCAACAGGCAATTTTTAAAAAGAAAAAAGAAACAAAATCTTCAGTCTTTTTGTGCACATGTTCAAGTGCCATCTCCGAGAAGAACATCTATTGAAATAATTTGAGCTAGAAATATGCTGCTCATTGACAATCCAAGATAACCAAGGGCTTATTGAACTCTCTCCTCCTCCTTTTCCTTACTAAGAGAAAGAAAGAATGATAAAGAGCTTCTGTTGAGACAAAATGCACCATACTTAACATCAAGTACAATGCATAAAAATAAAAAGTTTAGGATTAGCTGAGATCTGTCAGCACAGTATTAGTGAAAGATTTTTTTTTCAGCCCTACCTTTGCCCCCTAAATTCTACAACAGATGGAAAGAAAGCAAAGGTAATATCAAATATGTACATCCTGGGAATGCAAAGCTGCACAAAATCCTGTGTGATTGTACAAGCATATCTACATAAGCAGATGCCATGGCTTGTTCACTTGAGATCTGAGCTGGCTGGATATAAGCCAGCTCCAGTCCAAAAGCTACAGAACCATGTTAACTGGTTTATTATTTTAGGATTAGCACTATGATAACGTGCTGATGGCTTGCACACAGCTGTCTGAAAGCACAGATGGAACAGAAGCACAACTGTCCAAACCTGTAGATGCAAACATGTTCTGCACGTCACTGCAGATCTCCATTTCCTAGGACAGGAAATCCATGGCATGTACACAATGAATCTGATTCTCCCCTCACTAAGATTCATATAGGAAGTAATGACACAAAAAAAACAAATTGCACCCATGACCATAGATATTGAGTGCAATGAGAACCTGGCTTAGCAGCATCTCCAAAGTATATCCATTATACCCACTGTTCTAGAGTTCAGGTTTTCTCCCTTTCCAGTTTCTGGTATTTTTTCCTTCCATTCTGGTATGGCCAGGATGGATTCTGATGACAGAATATATGGGCAAATGCTATAATTTATGCCTGGACAGTAAATATCTGACAACATATTAAAGCATCACTTCATGGTTAAAGTTTTCCTGAATATAAATTATATCACTAGAAAACAATTATATTATTTGCTTCTTGTCAAGTCACACTGATATCAAATAGAATCATAGGATGGCTAGATTTGGAAGGGGCCTTAAAAATCAAGTTCCAACCCCTTTGCCATGGGCAGGGACACCTGCCATTAGACCAGGTTGCTCAAAGAAAGCCCCATCCAACCTGATCTTGAACAGTTCCAGGGATGAGGCATCCACAACTTCTCTGGGAAACCTGTTCCAGTGTCTCACCACCCTCACAGTAAAGAAAAATCTACCCTCCTTCAGTTTAAAACCATAACCCCTCGTCCTATCACTACACTTCCTGACAGAGTCCCTCCCCATCTCTCCTGTAGGTCCCCATTAAGTACTGGAAGGCTGCTATAAGGCCTCCCTGGTGCCTCCTCTTCTCCAGACTTAACAACCCCCAACTGTCTCAACCTGTATTCATAGAAGAGGTGCTCCAGCCCCCTGATCACCTTTTTGGCCTTCCTCTGGACTCACTCCAACAGGTCCATGTACTTCCTGTGTTGAGGACTCCAAGGCTGGACACAGTACTCCAGGTGGGGTCTCATGAGAGCAAAGTAGAGGGGTAGAATCACCTTCCTTGACCTGATGGCGATGCTTCTTTTGATGCAGCCCGGGATGCAGTTGGCTTTCTGGGCTGCCAGCACTCATTGATGAGTCATGTTAAGCTTCTCATCCACCAACATCCCTAAGTCCTTCTCTTCAGAGTTGCTCTCAATTCACTCTCCGTATCTGTGCTTCTGCAGAGGTTTCCCACATTGTGCCCCTATCCAACAGGGCACTGAGGATGTCCTGGATGAAAACAGCATCCTGAACCCTTGCTAGTAACTGGGAAGTTGGTTGCAGTTAATCAGCATTATTCTAGGAAGAAATCAGCATCTTGACACATCAAGTAACCACTTCATTGTCCTCAGTAACTGACTGTGTTTACAGACATTTGATTGATAAAGCCCACAGAAGTAACAGAATGAATAAGATTTTGATAATGCTCAGTGTCCAGCTGGGTGAAACTACAAGAGAAACGGTGGACTTCTAAAATCATATTTTTGCCTCAGTGATGTTTTCCACATGACTCAGGTTTCGTGAATGACTGCACATACGTAATTCTATCATACTGAAAAAGTTAAATACGTTCTTTTTATTCTTAGCTGTGCATCATATAAATTAAAATATGCCATTTTCTAGGACTTCTTGCAGATTCTTACATGGATTTCCTAATTCCTATTAAACTTTATACATCCAGAGAGAAAAAGAAAAAACATCTCTTTGATCATCTAATGTATCTTATTCCCACTGTGTGTTCTTTATAACATACCTCCTAGTGTTTTACCTGCTCTAACCATAATGGCAGCATCTAATCTGTATTTTGGTGTCTCAAGTGGAATTTATTTTTAAACCTAAACCAGGAAGCATGAAGAAAACACTTACCTGTGCAGGCACTTAAACCCTGCCATTGTTAGTGGTGTTACAGTTCCCTGCTTCCCAGCCCCCCACTTCTGCTTATGCCTAGGGCTGTCTCTTCCTCAACAAGCTCAAACAACTCAGCATCTATGTCAAACAAAAACCCTATTAAAATCAAATTTGAATTCTGTGTTCCCATTGAAGTCCCTCAAGAAGTTTGAACCATAAGTCTAACAGAACAGGGCTTTCTACAAAATTTGGTTACAGCTGTCACTTTCAATGGTGAGATGGTTCAGTGAATAGTCTACCACTTTTTCTATAACATAGGTGACTTTCTATAAAACAAGCGAGACACTGCTATTCCATGGCTACTTCAACCTTCATCTCCCATCAAGAAGACAAAGGACAGCTTTCCAACCACCAGACTGTGAAATGAAGAGTGCCCACCCCTGCTAACATGTTAAGAGCAACAATTCTACTCTGCTTTTGCTGAAAAGACTAAAAAAAAAAGCAGTGTTGATGTCTTGGTTCCGCTGAATTCAGCAAAACCAGACTGACAGGTGGCCCTTCCCTCTTAGTCCAAAAGAGAGGAGAGGAAGAAATAAGGAGATGTAGAAGTTTAGAATGAACTAAACTACTTTAATTAAGAATTAATATTAAAATAAAAAAGAAGAAAATAATGAAATAGATGCAATATATATTAAACTGTATCAAGCTCCCAGGATGACACTGGCAGGCACTGGGGAAGTCCTAGGCTGGACTCAGCGAAGGATGCGAACTGGGTTCCGGCTCTGGAGTCAGGAACACATGGATCGGGATCAAAGGCAGATGAACAGAGAGAGTCCTCTTCAGACATTGGCCATCAAAGAAAGAGAGCTGACCCTTTGATCCCCCAGCTTTTACACTGAGCATGGGGCAGATGGGATGGAATATCCCAGTTTGGGTCACCTGTCCTGTCCGTTCCTCCCCACAGGTGTGACCCCTCTATCTTTTTCCATTTCCGACCCTCTAAGGGTAAAATAATGAAAATTGGCTGACCTTGGTTGTTATAGCAATAAATATAAGCAAGGGTCTCTCTGCATACCATTCCTTGGCATGTAGCACAAACATTGGCCTTATCATTCTGAGAATGAGCAGTTTTCTCCACAATATGCCACAAAATTTCAGAGAGGTAGAAGATGTAAAATTACAGAACAGAAAATTGGTTCTGTTTTATTTTACTTCAAACCAGGACAGATGAGAACAAAAAGAAATGAGCCCCGACAGAAGTTTTCAAAAACTGCTGCTTTACCACTTGCCAAGAAAAACAAAAACCTTAGGAGAGACAAAATTTATTTTTTGATTTTTTGAAGCTGCAGAAGGAAGTCAGAAATACTTTTCTTTTGCTATGTGTATAATGACCTCAGTTTAAGAGATTATAGAAGAGATCTGGAAGTGACGATCCACTTGTTATATCAGAGCTCTGCTTGTATTCAGTGAAGGAGGATTCAGTAAAGGAGCCCAAAAGTGTGTGCTTTATTTAGACAGCCTACATGATCAGAACATTCTTCTTCCGTGTCTGATCGCTCCCCTCTTTCAGCAGCCAGTGTTGGATGTTTTCTAAAATGAAAAGGTTTGTGTATACTTTTTTTAATTCAATTCCTATTCTGAGCTGAAATTCATTGATTTTAAAGAAAATGTAGAACTTATTACTAATGCTTGGTATTATCTCCTACACAGTATACCTTACATCAACCAGAATTTTCTAATTCAAACCCATACCTTTAGGTTTAACTGGTGAATTCGATTTTCTTTTGTTTTCTCCTTAGTTTCTGAATTCCCAGGTGCAGAGATCATTTTTTTGTTCAACAGCTTCCGCATCACTTGATTTCTAAAGCATTCAGCTAGAAAAATCTCCAGACTTGGCTGGCACTATTCAGCAGTGGAACTATCTTACATCATTTGATGAACTTTTCTTATCCTAGATAATGTTGCAGGTAAACAATTTTTTTCTCCCCAATATTGTCCAGCAGCAGTTATAGCTATTGAATATTGTAATACCTTTTGTTCTACAAAGGATATCTTCTCTTCCTGAGAAGAGACACACAGGCTAGTTCAAATCACCTCTTGACCTTCTCTTCAGTAAGCTCATTGTGTCTCCCATCATAAGATATATTTTCCAGCTCTTAAACTTTTTCTTTCTCTGAACCATTTCTTTTCACTGCAGGACTCCAAACTGAATGCACTTTTTCATTACTCTTATTAAAATATATAGAGGTAATTTGGTAGGTGCTGTTGACTCTCTTGAGAGACAAGACGCCTTGCAGAGAGATCTAAATAGTCTGAAATGTTGGGCTATGATTAATGGGATGAAATTTAACAAGTCAAAATGCCAGATCCTGCACCTAGGATGGAGTAATGCCAGGCATAAGTATAAGCTGGGAGAGGAATGGCTGAAGAGCATCCCTGCAGAAAGGGATCTGTGGGTGCTGGTCAATAGCAGGCTCAATCTGAGTCAGCAATGTGCCCCAGTAGCCAGAGGGGAAACTGCATCTTGGGGCATATCAAATGCAGCACAAACAGCTGGTCAAAAGAGGTGGTAGCACTGGTGCAGCCTCACCTTAAATAATGTGTGCAGGTCTGGGCCCCACAATTTGAGAAGGGAAAAGGTCCTTGAATGTGTCCAGAGGAGGGCAACAAAGCTGGTGAAAGGGCTGGAAGGCATGTCCTATGAGGAGGCAGCTGAGGACTTTGGGTTTGTCTAGTTTGGATAAAAGGAGGCTGAGGGGCGACCTCATTGCTCTCCACAGCTTCCAGAGCTGCACCAGCACCAGCTCTGGATCATCAACAGCACCTTAACTAATTGTATATTCATTGCAGATCTCTAAAGTCTGGTCTAGCTATGTAGGTAATATAAAAATGTTGTAAATGAAAATAAATAAAAATCCTCACAAATAATATTTATCCTTTGATATTATACAGACTAATAGATATTGATTTTATAAAAAGCTCATGCTGCACATTACAAAACATAAAAACATAACAAAACAGGCACTTTTCCACTTGTCGTGTACATGAAATTTTTTTTATAGAGTAACAGTGCATTTTTGGTACAAAACTCATTGCATTTTTACATTTCAGTTATGCTCCTTGTCACAATTTATCATACATCTCCATGCTTTTGTTGTTGTTTTTTATTCAATTTGCATATTTCTTCCTTGCATTAATAGCATTTCATGTCTCAAAATCTGTAAAGACATTTCAATTTTAATCACCTTCTACACCCCTTCTTCAATCCTCACCTATGGAAAGATTTATTGAGCTGCAGGAATATTGTTCTGTTAGAGATATTTAACAGATATCACTCCTTTGGTCTAAAGTGCACAGTTTGGTTTGCTATTTAGTCCAAATAATTTCTATTATAAACATTTTGCCTTGAGACTTTAAAGAAAACAAGTTTATATGCTGCCAAGGTTCATTTACTATCTTTATTTTAGGAACTCAAAAAAAAAAATCAATTTCAATTTTAATTCCCTCTATGGAAAAGAGGACCAAACATTCAAGGATACACACACACAGCGAATGTAAGCGTTCATAAAATGCATACAGAGAGCAAAAGACAGAGAGAGAACAATTTGTTTCTCAGAGGTTCATTTTTTTCTCAGAACACATTTTTTGTCTTCAACATCCAGCTATTTTTGAAGGGGTTTTCCATAATTTTGATGTTTCCATAATACTGATGTTCTTAAATTGACAGTCTTATCTGGCATGTGGAGTGGGGTTAAGGAAGGAAAAAGAGGTATCTAAATATGCTGTTTAACAATAACTCCACATGCCTGTGTCTCAAACAAGGATGTCATCTGGTCTCTGTGCACACAAAATCCTCGTCTTGATTCGTGCCTGTATCACTAAGGTCCTGGTAACACTGTTACAAACTCCTCACCTCCAACACATTAGGCTATTACAGATGTACTAATAGCACTAGGGCGGCCACTTTCAGTCATCCAGAAATGTTTGTTGAAAAATCAGTGAACAATATTCCAGATTTATCACAGGTGAAAAGGCAAGGGCAACTGTAGATGAGGTGGGTAGATTCATCTTTTCTACCACTTACAGCAGGATCCAGACTATCTCACATCATCTTTGTTTGAAATATAGAGATTTTAGGCACTAAAGACCCTCAAGAACAAACCAAGAAAAACAGTTGTCCTGACTTCATACACTAAGTCCTGTAAGTGCATAGATGTGCTCTAGAGAGCTCAAAACTCCTTCCATATCTACAATTACATGTCTGCACATGCTCAGCAGTGGGAGATCCTTACCTCTGTTCTACTTAAGGATCCCCTGGTCATCTTAAAGCAGTAGTAAGCCCACCTTCGAAGTCTATTTTGGCTGGCATGCTCTGAAATGATCATTTAATTCCAGTATTTTTTCCATGTGGCATCTGCACAGCTAAGAAACAAGTTGGTACTCTAAGAGGGTAAGTGATCATGAATGCTGTTATTGCAGTTATCAAGACCCTCCTTCTTAGAGAATCTTGTATTTTTATATGATTTTTCTGCATTTCTATCAGAAAAAAAGACAATTTCTGCTCTTTAGAGAAGAGGGTCATCTTAAGAACAAAAATTAAGAAAGAAAACAATATGAAGAAATTGAAATTATTTTATTTTAATGTTATTTAAATGTTTTACATAGAATTTATTCACCCAAACATGGACATCCAGAGCTTTTTTAGGTCCTGGAAGTGCCTAGACTCCTTTGGGCCCAGCAGCACCTGAGGTGCTGACTCTGCCCTGGTAGGTACAGCATGGGAGCAACAGGAGATCCATGCCTTTTGGGAGCTGCAACTGATGGCAAAATGACCTCCCCAAAAGCACCTACACATCACTAAGTGCCTTTCCTTCAGCCACTGAATAAACACTGCCCTTTTTTCTCATAATCATAGAATCATAGAATCATATGGGGTTGGAAGAGACGTCTGGAGATCATCTAGTCCAACCCCCCCCCAATCCGAGCAGGTCTACCTAGAGAACGTTGCACAGGAACTTGTCCAGGCAGGTTTTGAATGTCTCCAAAGGAGACTCCACTACCTCTCTGGGCAGCCTGTTCCAGTGCTCTACCACTCTCACAGTAAAGAAGTTCCTCCTCATGTTTAGGTGGAACTT
>JAOQGH010000001.1:22414675-22431824 GCA_025769975.1 Gallinago jamesoni | reverse complement strand
CCAACTAGACTCTGTGCCAGTAATCATGATCTTCTGAGTTCTGTCTTTCAGCCAGTTTTCAATCCACCTAATTGTCCGTTCATCTAACCCACACTTCCTAAGCTTAGTAAGAGGATGTTGTGGGAGATGGTGTCAAAGCCCTGCAGAAGTAAAGGTAGACAACAACCACCACCATTTTCTCATCTGTCCAAACAGTCATGACATCATAGAAAGCTATCAGGTTAGTCTGACATGACTTCCCCTTGGTAAATCCACGTTGACTACTTCTGATAGCTTTCTTTTCCTCCATATGCTTTGAGATGACACTCAGGATGAGGTGTTCCATCACCTTTCCAGGGATGGAGGTGAGGCTGACCGGTCCATAATTTCCTGGGTCTCCCTTCTTGCCCTTTTTGTATACTGGAATGACATTGGCCTTCCTCCAGTCCTTGGGCACATCACCTGTTCTCTAGGACCTCTCAAAGATGATGGCGAGTGGCCCTGCAATGACTTCTGCCAGCTCCCTCAGCCCTCTCGGGTGTATCCCATGGACTTGTGGATAATATCAAACCACTGCACAAAATATAAAATAGTAAGGTAACAAATAAAAATACCATGTATCAATGTAATTTCTGTTAAGTTAATAATACCACATGCATCTTATTATAAAAACAATATTGTCTGGAGAATAGGGGGTAGATGGGACAACAACATTTGCTACCATCACAAGTAAAACACATTCCCATTTTTCAAGTTGCATTAATCAAAAATAATTTTCAGTCTTTACTCTTCCTTCCCAAGGTAATAGTTTCAAGTTCTTCACCACAGCAGTTGCTATTCATGGCGCTTTCCTGATTTTTTTCTAGTTCTGAAGTGCCCAGCCCTTTAGCAATTTCTTCTAGTTGTAGTGTTAGCAGCTCTCAGAAAGGGGCGTTATCACCTTCTGTTCTAGTTGTGATGCCTCTAAATATGCTGCAGTTCTAAACTGCTTTGACTTTTTGCTGCCATATTTCACAACAAACTTATATCCAATTGTCTATTATTGCCCTTAGGTCTGTTTTTCAACATTATTGATTTCCATCAATCTTCTTCCTGTTGAAGGTGTTTGGGATTATTTTTCCCCAGATATAATCAATCTTCCTTCCTGCCCATTCTTTAAATCTTCTCTAGGAACCTGCCAGTATAGTTCTGAAACACTATCTCGGTGCTTTTACATGAAAAAGCCCACGTTATAGACACATAATTACTGGTTTTTTTTCTATTCTTTCCTGGAAAAATAAAGATGATTTGCTCTACTAAGCAACAGAAGATCATTATTCAAAGGGGTAGAGCAAGGTAACAAAGCCACTTGCAGACAATGACACCTTTCTGAATTCAACAAAAATGGTGGGATTGCTCCAGTAACTTACCCACCAAGTTGAGCTCAGGATCAGAGTGAATGGAGGAGTTCTGCCCACACTGAACATGCACTATGACATTGTCCTTCTCACCAGGTCATATCAGGCACAGCTCTAAGTTAGCAAGAAGTTAAGAAAGCAACACCAGAGACCCACAGATTTCTGAAGTGACAGCAGGGAATTGGGGGAACAGCTAAGTCTAACAGTCCCTTCACCTCTGGCACTCTCCTACTTAGAAATTCAGAAGTTACACGGTATCCTATTTAAAATCAGTAAATACAGAACACTTCAGCCTTTGCATACTCATTTCCACAAAGACCAAATGTAACTGCAATGTATAATTAGAGTCACCTTTTTACTGTTGTAAAACAGTTTTTGAACAGTCATTTAGTTTTGGGCTATGAAAAGCTCACATTTTGGAAGCATGATTTATTATAAAATAAGAAAAAAAGTCCCACAATCAACATAGTCTAAGAAACAGATTTTCCAGTGGTTTTTTTTTTAGAGCCATTTCTTGATGTGGGGATAGTATTAGCCAATATAATACCCTGGCAAAGCTGTATAGCAAAACAATTTTGTTTTATTTCAAATCTTACTTTTGTAACTTTTTTGCTAATGCAATTTGAACAAACAGGGTAAGTCTTTCCCCTTTATTTACTTGTGATTTCATTACTGAGCTTGATGAGAAGAAATTATTTTTTAGTAAAAAAGATTTAAAATTTTCTGTAGAAAGCCATATATCATGTGTTAAATTTTGTCTTAGAATGCAGCACAAAACCTATCTAAACTAGAGTTTCTCTACAGATTTCCACTGCAAGGCCCATGTTGTGATTCAGATACTGAGGTTTCAGTAATGAGTGCAGAATATGCCACCATTTTCACCAGTCAGGTTCTAGTTAAAATAGGACATCTTTTGAAAAAAGGGCACTGAATATTTTTAATAACAGTGTCTCAACTCCAGCAAGACATTCACACTTGGCTGTTCATTTTGAAAAGCCTCCTCTATGAAGAAATGTATCAGTTGCCTTTTTATTGTAATTGTTACTTCTCTACAAGACAAGCTAGTCTCTCCAAAAAATCCATCAGACTTTCTCTTCCCTTTGGAGGATGTTCTCAATATACACTTTTGTTACAACCATTGCAAAATAATCTGCTGATTATCAATGCCAATCTGCTCAGTAGAAATGATTATCTAAATATATATTAACTAAAATGAAACAACTGAAATCACAGAGTGGTTTATTTTCCTCTACATTCATTATCATAATTTACTTTCCTCCAGCCCAGACATCATTTATCGTAATTCACATCCTGTTTCCATTTACTATGAAGTCTTTGGGTAGGGGCAATTTCTGTTTATCAATACACTGAGCAATATGCAAGGATCCCAAATTTGATTGAAACCTTTGGGTATTATTAAAAGAGAATTAAAGCTATCTCATGGTATCAAGATACAAAACAAGATTGTGGTCTTACAAAGCAACCCAAGAAAACAAGCAGTTTGATTGACTCATGAAGGTTCTAAGAACGTAACCATGAAGAACTTTCTTGGGTTTGGATGATTTGAAAGTGGCTCAGAACAGACTGAGAGAACAAAACTGGCAAGTTACAACACACTTCCCTTCCCAGATTACATTTGTCCTATCTTCTCTCTTCTTTATAAGCAGTACACTTCATACCTGCATTAACTTTGTTAACATGAAATGTGAAATCCCTGAGCACACTTGCAAACTGAAGCCATAAACACTTCAACCATACCCTCCAACAGAACTCAGAAAAGCAGCAATAGCATTTCCTACTCTTTTTCTTAACGTGTGTTTTATGGATTTTTAAGATTCCTTCTACCTCACAGTCTGCACTCCCTGTTTTTTTTGGTGTTATCTGTGATTTTCCCACATATGCTGTATCAGTGCTCTCTAGTACAGAAGCAGAAGGAGGACAACTGTTTCTCACTTCAAGATGACAACTGTGCCAGGCAAACATTAGAATTCAAATCAAGCCCTCATGACACTCAAACCAAAGGAGTTAGATCAGTGTGAAAAACAGTCTTATAGTAAAAGTTCAGGCTTGGACTGTACACATAATTTGGTTATCTATGGAATTGGGACACAGACAAATCACAATCATATATGCTGGTATATTAATGTAAAGAATATTTGCCACTACTATGCAACAGGTACTCACATACGTGCTCCAGAAACAAGTTACATCACATTTAGGGCAGCAGCATGTGTCCAGGCCGTTACTGTAGTATTATAAATGATGCGGTAAATTTATGTCCCCTCATAATTTATTCATGTGCCTTTATCCTAAGTGACATCTTCTAAATGATGAAATTATGAAAATAGAGACACTTACCGGAGAGCTTGCAACTCTCCCAGAGGAATATCATGATTCAAATCTTGAAAAGCACAATTAAGAAACTTGATCTGAAGGCAGAGCTGGGAGATTTTCAGCAGTAAACCTTAGGAAAGGTTAGCAGATCTTTTCAGTTTCCAAGTACAGCCCAAGAATAATGATGTCCACCATTCTGGGAAAGTGGCTATTGGGTCACATCAACATCTTGCAGCTTTAAATAGTTGACTATTGATGAATAGTCACTGCTCTGCATTAGAAAAGCAGTCCTGCTATAACTAGTCTTTAAAAAATAAACTCCAGAGGGAAAAAAAAAAAAAGTAATGACTGACACATAAAGGACCTCTGGGAACTGATTTCAGACATGTTTAGTTTTACCACTTACATAGACTTAATTTGAAAATTCAGGTGCTAAGAAGAACAGACAATCAATCCTGCAAACCACTTTCAGAGATCCCAAACTGCTCTAAAAAAATTGTGACTAGATTGGAAAAATGCTATGAAAATGTACAATCTCTCTTGTTACTGAAAGTGAAGCCTCTTCCTACACTAGAAGAAAAAATTATGTAACACAGTCTCAAAAATTATTCCAGTAGGAAGCTGGGACTGATGGACTCTGCTGCTGGTTAAACAGCACAATTTCTCCTACACAGACAGGCTCAAAACTAGTTCAGGGTCTCCTTACCACACTCTACATCACCACTGTGCTGTTCTTGTTCTTTCTCTAAGGTGCTTCATTGATATCTACATCTCCTGAAACTTGATCAGAACTACTCACAACACTTCCTATGGGCCTCCACTAGACTTTTGATTCCAGCGTGACCAGATCTAGTCCCCAGACTTGAAACTAAAGATAATTAATTTATGACAGCTCATAATCCAGTGAAAAAAAAGGGGAAATATCAGGTTTTATACAGCTGAAATCCACAAAGCATTATAGGTATGTGATTTCATTGGAAAAACACACACTTGGATCCAAGTCTGACTGCCTATCTGAAATGATGGAGGCTTAGATAGCTTCCCAATTAATTTTGTTTGTCCAACAGGCAACCCTGCCAATAAGATGACTATGTTGTTACATTTAAAACTTCATAACAGGGGTTCCCTAGCAAGATCTGTGTCTTCATGATTCATGCTTTCTAAATATATTTTAAGACCTCTACTTTAGCGTCCCTACCTTCTGCTCTCTCTAGACTCCATTAGAGGCCATATTGTGTTTTGCTCTGAATGGTGACAGGTCTATTGCCATGAGAATACATTGCTCAAGGTAGTGTTCACCTCGAATAAAAAGGAGCCAATTTCTGCATCAGATGAGATCAGCAGAGCAAAAGCCTTTAGTTTCATGAAACCCTCAAAAACACAATGAAGGACTCTGACAATCATGTTCTAGTAAATCTTGCTGTCAAAGTTTAAATATTATTATATCCACTAGATGTATGGTCTCCAAGCTTTTTTGCTTGTGCACCTCTACCAGTGAAAAATTTTCAAGCACAGACCTGAATAAATATTTATTTATAAACTATATACATATAGTACTGTATTACTAAAAATAATATACTCTTGCTATTATTATTAACAATACCATATTATTAATAATAATATAAACATAGCCAGAAACAAATACTTTAAAATGATAATTTAATGATGAAATAAATACTACTGTTAAATTTATTTTTTTCATTTTTTTAATAGTACCAAAAATTTTCTTCTTATACCCCAGTGAATTGTCTTGCACATCTACTGGGGGTGTGCAAGCCCCACTTTGGAGACCAATGCACTAGATCACCCTGATTCTCAGCCAGATAACATGTGTTTGTGCTGTGGTCACACCAATACAGAGATAAAATATTAAGTACAATGTATATTTATCTGAAGTTTATCGATATGGCATGATTGTGCCCTAGAGGCGACTGAGACCCAGACCCAGAAACACAATGCTTTCTGGTACCCTTATTATAGGCACTCTGTTATGTAGCAGCGGGGTTGGGCAGACAGCTGTAGAAAGCAGGGGAGTGCATCCTAAGCAAATCAAAATCAGAGTCACTACTGAACATCTGTTAGTGCCGAAAGGCACTCAGTTGATTGTTCCATGTAGACCTCATTGCCCTTATTTTCATTGTGCTGTGAAGCAGTTTGTATGGAGCGAGACCGAATAGGGAGAAAAAACAAACTGTCAAAATGTTCCACTAGCCCTAGGCCTGAATATTTTGTCTATTCTCCAAAAAGTGAATATAAATCAGGTAATCAGAAATGACAGCAGTATCACCTAAATTTCAGTCTCTAAAAGTTAGATATTAGAGTACAAGACAGCCATCCACTCTGGGCTTATCGTCACTGGGGAGAAACCAGCCCTACCAGATTGCTGTTCATCTCATCCCATTGCAGGTTTTTAAGAGAAGTCAAATAAATCAGCTTCTGAAGCTGTCTTCATCTTTCCATGCTTTGTATGAGACAGCTTATGATAACTAATGCCATCACAAATACATGGTATTTGAACCCTTAAAGTAGGGCAGGTGAATAGCACCCTGTAAGCCTACCTGTTCCGCTGCACATGCCAAAACCACGGACTTATACTTGGAAATGCTCAATGACATAAAGTTTCCCTCACTTTATATAACCAGCTTAATTTCTCACCCTACATTCTTCTGCTATGAACACCAATGAGACAACAAAGACTACCGCAATAACTGTGTTACTATCATCCTGTTTTCATATGGTTTCTTATGATAGCTCTTATTTAATTTGTGGCTGGGGCATTTAGAATACCTTGTATATCAACAATATCAGCATCTAGACAGATGTTTTGTGCATTCCCAATGAATTACAGCTTTCTGACCTTTAGACAACACGAAATAGAGCAATAATTATTCATGTGATTATTTACATTTTGGTAACATCTACAGGGCCGTACCATTTTACCATAAACTTTGGACACACACTATTTGCCCTGCCAACCCTTGACTCAAAAAAAGATCAAAACAAAATCCATGGAGAATGTATACAGCATACAAAAGAGCTACTGGCACAACAACAGTCTTTGGTATGCTGGTCAGGAGGAAAAAGAAAACTTAGGAGGAGAAAGTTAAAGACTAGGGAAGGAGGACAACAAGGGAAGGGAAAGAGCAGGAGGAAGGAAGGGACAGGCAGAGAAAATAGCAAGATGAGGTGGCCCATGAGAATAAGTTCACAGGCTGCCAAATGAAAACAGTGGTTTCCACTGATGTTTCAGCGCATCTGGAGCAGCCTGTTACCAGCAGTGAGCTGAGTGCTCAGTGGGCTGAGATGGTGGGTTTAGCTCTACCGCACAATAAGAATTTTTAGCTATGGGCAAGAAAAGTTCTGGCACTTACAGGTATTTGGCCTGTTTCAGGAAGATGTGCAACAGACCTTTGCTTTAATACTCTCCTGGTGCACAGCTAAATCTTGGTCCAGTACTCCTGCTACTCCCAAGGACTGTCTAAATTTTAGGTTGACCATGAGCTCGGCATACACCATTGTAACAAACCAGGTATCTGGTGACAAATTATGTCCCTCGGGAAACAGGCCTGTTCATTATGTGTGTTATCTAAGGTGTGTATTCCTGTTACTGCAAGGGAAAAAGCATCCAACACAAACATTCCCAACACTCACAGCAAGACATTCCTTTTTTTTTTTTTTTGGCAACAGAAAAAGCTTTATAGTACTCTAACACAGCGAAGCAGGAATAAAATCTGAGCCACGAATGAAACACCTGAATATTAAAGAAGAGAAAAAGATTTTGTCCTTTGCTTTCTCAGCTTTTCATAGATCTGTAACTCTGCTGCCAGTTCACTAACGTTTTATTAATTGCAGTAGTCATGTACCTAAAAGGTCAGGATACTCAGTTAACTTAGACCTTTAAAATTCTCTCTACTGCTTTTGCTTTTATTAAAAATCTCTCTAAACTTCAGAAATACCATGGTATATTCTCTTTTAACAGGTAGATCCTCTTTTATACATCACCTTTGATATATTCTATAAAGATACACTATTAGGTGCTCTATTTAACAAGTAATTTGGCCAAATCTTGCTACAGCTGCTCTCCCATTGCTTCAGGAATTTTCTTTTCCATCCCAAAAGAATGTGTTAGCTTTTCCTCTTAAGTCTTTGCTTTAGGTGTGGCAGGTCCTACTCTTGAAGTGTCTGCATTCTAGCAATGTAGAAATTAGTTCTCTCACAGGCAAATTTCTACTACTTTAAAAGAGTTTTAAAACTTTCTAGAAGTGAGGCAGCCCTACATATCTTCATGAAATGGATAATAAATTGAAATACTTCAGAAATATTTAATGGTCTCTTTTTGAAGACAGGATAATCTTATCAGACCATCAATTGTTCTTGCTTCAGGGAATTTAAATGCACTGTCTCTGTTAAATTTTCTCGTGTTACTTAACATTTTTAGCATATACAGCCAGACATAACCAAAGGCACCCCCAATGGTAAAAAAATCACCTGAACTAGCCAGGTAAACTTATGCTTAGAGAGCCTCAAATTTATCACTTGTTGAAACCATTTATAACCAGCTTTTCATGTTTTTCAGTAACCCACATCTTCGTAGCTCCTTGTAACATAAAGTATTAAAGTAAGTATTAAAAAACTGAAATAACAAACCTCTATGGTTTAGGGCTATATTTTTTTGTCATACTTAATCTGTGTAGCCTTTATTTATTATCCAGCTGCCTGAATTAATAGTTTTCTTATTTAATATAATCTTGGTGATACTAAAAACAAATTAAAATGTATCATGGAATTGTGGGGGTTGTATTCTCAAATATATTTTAAGAAGCAAGCAAATAAAAAAAGACTACTGAATTGAAAAAATTACAGAAGTTATTTTAGGCTTTTATGAAGACACTGTATTTAGGGAAGTCTTCAGTATATACTTCAACTCTGCAATTCTCAGTGCATTTCCATCTGCATGTTCAAGTAATTTGATTTTGGAAAGGCTCTCTTCAAAAAAACAGCTACTCTTCCAAAAGGTTACACAGTGTAAGGACACATATGGTCTGTTCTTCAGAGAATTCGAGGTATTTTCTTGCAAATGTGAGGACTTTCACTAGTATTTAAATTTTACCACTTAAAAGTTCCCATTTTCAATAACTGTAAGATCACTTTTTTTTTTTTTTTGATTTATAGTCTTTTTTGATACCTCAAAGCAAGAGCATCTGTTCAGTATTCTGGAAACTTTATAGTGTTTAAAGTACAGGCTGAAACCCTTGCTTTTGCTTCGTATCCTGGGAAAACATCAAGCAACTACAACAGACACAATTTATCTGTGATTAGTTGCAGTTTCTAAAAGCTTCATACAACCACAACTACCAGAAAAACCACTATTTCCTACACACAGGGTTTTGCATCTTTTCCCTTGTTATTCCCCAGTTTAACCAAGGAGATAAACGTATTCTTCACAGACTACAGGGCTGACAGTTTCATTTTTTTATGAGCCAAGAAAAGACATAGAGATGCAAAGTCAAGATGACCAAGTGTCTTCTCCCAGTCCCATTCAGAAGGCTACATATTGATCACCTCCATAGTCTGAATACTATCAGACCAATCAGGTACCCAGTAATCCAGAAGGAAATTTTTTTTTAAAAGAGGAAGGTGTGGGTGGAGGGGGGTGTGTGTGTGCGTCTAAGTTGCTGAGAAGGTCCATTTGACACTCACAGACCAGTCATCATCACAAGATGATTTTCTGAATTCAAAAAGAAGGTACAAAGGTACATATTATTACCCTTCGACCTATTCTTATTTATGGAAGTAATAGATCAATAGGATCTCCCAGTCATTCAAGACAGGAGAAAAGAATATGGTCTACTTACTGATTCCTCTTTGTTAAAAGACATTCTTAAAATTTAGTAGATAGAGAGCATTGTGCTCGTGTGGCAAGGTTTTGGTAGCAGGGGACTATAGGAGCGGCTTCTGTGAGAAGCTGCTAGAAGCTCCCTCCACATTCAGTAGAGCCAATGCCAGCCAGGTCCAAGACATATCTGCTGCTGGCCAAGGCTGAGCCCATCAGCAACAGTGGTAGAGCCTCTGTGATAACATATTTATGAAGGGGAAAAAAAATTGCTGGGCAAAAACAGTTGCAGCTGGAGAGAGAAGCGTGAATATGAGAAAGAAACAGCTCTGCAGACACCAAGGTCAGTGAAGGAGGAGGGGAAGGAGACTGCATCCCATGGAAAGGACCCATGCTGGAGCAGTTCATAAAGAACTGCAGCCCATGGGAAGGACTCACATTGAAGAAGTTCGTGGAGGACTGTCTCCCATGGGAGGGACCCCACACTGGAACAGGGGAAGAGTGTGACAAGTTCTCCTGAGGAAGAAGGAACAACAATGCGAGATGAACTGACAGTAATTCCCATTCCCCGTCCCCCTGCATGCTGAGGGGGGAAGAGGTAGAGACCAGGAGTAAAGGTAAGGCTGGGAAGAAGGGAGGGGTGGGAGGAAGGTGTTTTTTTTTTTCTCATTATGCTACTCTGATTTGATTGCTAATTTCCCCAAGGTGAGTTTGTTTTGTCTGTAGTGATAATTGATGAATGATCTCCCTGCCCTTATCTCAACTCATGAACCTCTTATTATATTTTCTCTCCCTGTCCAACTGAGGAGGGGAGTGATAAAGCAGCTTGGTGGGTACCTGATGTCCAGCCAGGATCAACCAACCACAGTGACCACCTGGAAAGGGATAACATAAAGACCACTCTCTACAGGACTTATTATTATTGTTATGACATGATGTTCCTTAAACAAATCAGTAACCAGAAATTCAGAATTTCAGGTACGTCTATAGGCAACTGTGAGGGTTTAAATATTGTCAGTGCTTAAAAATCAGTATCTTAATTGTTAATTATCTCAAATTTCCATGTGTTCAGATTCCAAAGCAAGGTTTCCCTCTACACATAAGATTAAAACATGCGTGATTTTACTGAGACTCACATAAGCCTTTGGGCTGTCACTGTGCTGTTTGGTGATCCCAGTGGGCCAGACAGATGGGCACCTTTACTGATTTCTGCAGTGGCAGATACAACCTCAGTTTTATATAGTCCAACAGTCTTTCATACCTCTCGAAATTCACTGCCATGACTACCTGTAACTCTTTCACCATGCCATCTTTTCCCATAGTTTTTTTTACAGTTCAGTTTAGCTGTCTCAACAAAGATTTTATACAGTGCCTCCATTTGCTCTTCATGTCTAATTTGTATAATTGAACTCAAAGATTAGGATTTAAGATGTAGAAAAAAAAAAACAAAAATATTTTCCCCATAGTTTAGAATAAAACCAGTTTTACCTCTTTACAGATATTTTCTAGGGACTGCCATAATAGATTATAAAGCTGTAAATCATTGTATGTAGCACATCCAGGAAGCAATTTCAGTTTGAATTAAAATCCGTGCATTTCTATTACCAGATACCAACAGGTGCACTATTCCTTTGGCTGCCAGAAAAGGTCCAAATTCATCACAGTTTGTATTTTCCCAGATTCTCAGCTCCACATTTTCTTTCGTTGCAGTTCATATTCTACAGTCAAAGGAAAATTTGTTCCCAATGATATTGTGTGACAGCTGCTACTCATGGCATCAGTGTATGCACTGACTGCTGTAATCATGACCAACAAAATTAAATGTTACAGAGTGGTACAAAGTTGTAGTGCATGTAGTTGTTCATTTTGTTCAAATGACACTGTTATTAAAGCCACTGAAATACTGGAATTTGCCATGTTATATTTCTGTAGCTTTACATCCCCTGTCATGGAAGGGCCTTGAACGCATTTTAAATGAATGCAAACACCTCAAGAGCAGAAGCTTTATTAACAGTATGAATAGTTCACTCAATCACAAAACTGTAAATAAATTAACCTCTATCAAGCCACAGATAATGTTCCAATAATGTTATTTTAAAAAAATGACTATATGTATGTTTTGTAATGTCAGATGCACAGCCCTAGTATCCCATAATTCTCCAAAACCAGTGGGTTCTGCCACATCCACAAAAATAGCAGATTCAGCTATGTTGCATTGCTTCTGAAGGCATGAACTAGTCATAGCATTGCAGAAATGTCTCAAAATGGAGGTTGGAAGAACAGGCGGGTATATTGGAAGAACCAAGATAGGTTGGGTGAGGCGAACAAGATGACTGACTTCAGAGAGTAACTGAGTGATTTAGCTTGAAAAAACAGTCTAATAACAAACTTCTCACAAATAAGATATTTCCATCTTGTTGCTGCTGATGACTGCACCTAATATTCATGCAATCATCAGGAACACATTCTTTTTTATTAGGTAATCTTTGGGCAAGGTTTGCACGTGCCTATCATACTCTGAGTGCCCATGAAATGGCAGTAATTAATGATGAATCATTTATTCATTGAATTTTGTCTCTTCTTATGCTTGAATACTGACACAATTAGTCTGCAGCTCTTAGACTTATGTTTCAAAACTGGTGTATCCAATTATTTTCAATGAATATTTCTTGATAGGCAGCTTCACACGAGCTGTTCTTACTGAAAATATCAGAGCATCAGGGTCTCAACAAGCAGATGGAACAGATTATATTCGACAAGCTTTGAAGGAAAATGTTTCCAGTATGGCCCATTTCATTATGTCAGACATCGTAAGCTCTCACCTTGAGTTAGGTCATTCTTGCTGTCACATCAAGAGATCACATTCCCCAAGAAAGCAATAGGAGATTCTGCATGTTACATCACGTGCCTCAGCAGAAAGGAAAGTGGATGTCAGATGCCTGCTATTCTGCAGTTACCAACTTGGGGGATGTCATTATTAACATTTGCCACATTGCCTCTGAGAGGCAGTTACAGGATATAATTTTTACTTCAATGCAATGCTCAGAAGCCATCATGACAAACTAAGAAAGCCTTTTAAATATGTATTTTCTCCTTTAATTTCAATAAGTCTCCGAACGCCCTTTTCCTCACGCACATTGCTTTTCTACACAGTAACAATTAGCAGTGCTTGAAGCTAGTTTCAGTTAAATCACAGAATCACCTAGTTTGGAAGGGACCTTTTAAGATCATCTAGTCCTACCAGTGGAGAAAAAAGAAACAAAACAAAACAAAACAAAACAAAAACAAAAAAAACCACACAACCACACACCCCACCACACCTAAATCCACTACCAATCCACTACTAATCCATATCCCCAAGCATTATGTCAACTCGTCTCTTGAATATCTCCAGGGATGGTGCCTCAACCACTTCCCTGGGCAGCCCATTCCAATGCCTGACAACCCCTTCAGTAAAGAAATATTTCCTAATATCTAACCTGAACCTCCCCTGGCGCAACTTGAAGCCATTACCCCTTGTCCTAGTTTGGTGAAGCACAAGAGTACGTCCTGTCTCATGTTCTTTACACAACTTCTTTTCAGTCTAAAGAAGTCACTCAGACACAGTGAGCATCAAAAACTATTCTTAATTAAAATATAAAGCACAGTACCTGCATTTATAAGCTGGCTCTGGTTTCTACTAGCTTCTGAAAAGCAAGATATACTTGGTAGTCAGCAAACAGAGTTGAGACAGACATATCCAAGGTATCTGGCTAAATCATTCAGTGCGGTCAGGCCCTGGGATCCTAATGCAGTCAACAGAAAATACTTGCAATGCCTATTCAAATATGTATAGCAGACACTCCTTCTGTGACCCAGAATCCAATTGCAACCTACGGAATATCTTAACATTACATCTGAATCGTCTATTCTGTCTCCATCACCTTACAGAGACCATCAGCCTGTTTTCTCATAACTTCTATGCACTTCCTAAAGCATCATTTCCATAATCAAACATGAGCACCTAACATAACAAAGCAATGTGCTGAAAGTCACTGGGGCAGAATCCTAATGGATATAAATAGAATCCAGCTTTCCCCCTTCTCCTACACTGTAAAGAATTAAGGATGTTCTTTTCTTTCTAGAACAAACTATTATGCTCTGGGACTAAGAGAAGCATTTATATTCATCCATTTCCAGATTTCAGCACATTTTTCCCTGAAGTCAGATGATGTATAGTGCAATTAGGTGCTCACAAAAACAAGTAATAATATAATTTAAATGTTATGAAAAATCTCTTTGAACACTAACTTGAGAATATGACCACCACAATCAATATTTCTCTAGTCACCTGTAACAGACTTAATTCTCCTGAGAAATCCTAACAAAACTGGAAAATTTCTTCCTGCCCCAAAAGAATAGTTTTGTTATATCCTTCTGTCATTCAGAGGACATTATGCTTGGGTGCACAGGAACATGGGATTAGATGGAACTAGATAGGTCCCCAAGTCTATTCCCAGTGACAGCAAACAGTCTGGCAATAGATCCACTGAACATCACTTTAGGTGCCCATTCAGTAACAATGAAAAGTTTAAGGACTACCTCCAAACACTTTCCAAAAACCAGCAGGCCGAAGAAACAACAGCAAAGCAGTACTGCAATTCACATAATGCAACAGAAGAACATAAAATGCCTGCAGCGCAATTTTGCCCCTGGGATGAACACATAAAAGCCACTGACAGGGGCTGAGAGCTTACAGGGAAATTTTTTCAGCAGCTGAGTTGTAAATTTGCTTTCTAGGGCATCTTTTTTGCTAAGGTTCAGGTCTGGGTTTTTTTCACATCCAGCGCTATCCTGCAGATCTCCAGTCACAGAAGTGGAAGGTATAGGCAAGGAGAGAAACACCCTTGAGGGAGAAGATCCAGCAAGGAACAACGCTACATAAAAACACTCCTGAACCATAGCTCAATACTTCAGTTTTTATCTTGCTTTGGAGGAGCTGAGAGAAAAGATACATGTGTATGAGCTGCTAATGCAGGAGCACAGGACAGCACATCTCAGGCTAATGTGAGGAGAAGAGGGTTAAACTCTCCTTAGCCCTTTGGTAAATCTTCATGTCAGGCAAGATCAGTCCAGAGGAAAACCATTATGCTACCTCGTTCTGGAGAAATAAGGAAAGGTCAGAAAGGAGTGCTGTAAAAATGACCCAGGTAAAAAAAAAAAAAAAAAAAAGTATTTTCTTTTTTAATCTGTGGTGCCAGAGGAAGGAGATAACACTGAACCTGCTGCAACTTCACCTCAATCACACCTCTACAATGGATGCATCTGGTCATTAATAGCTACAGTGGTAGAACTGACATGGAAGTTTGTGCTTAGCACACCACTGAGACTTTTTACCTGTCCTAGTAAAAACTGGCCTGTTTCTCAGGCAGACCTTGGCTATGTGAATTTTCATGAAAAATGCCCACATAAGTCAGAACTGTGAGGGACTGAGTCAGACCTGTATAGTAAGAAATAAATTCTGTTTGCAGTTGAAGAAAACACTTGTAAACCAGCTGAGAATAGTGTAAGGAGTTAAATTCCTTTATTATTTGTTCCAAGCTGCAGCCTTTAACAATGGCCTCTTTATTTTCATCCTGAAAAGGTTAGGCAGCATCTAGGCAAAAGGCACATTATGGCACTGACAGTTTATTTAACTGTGGTGATATTAAATTGCAGTGCATGTTGGAAGGACACTATCACAGAAATACATTCCTCCTCTTCTTTTTCCTTTTCTTAGGTTCTGGTTTTTACATCCTAAAGCTACATACTTACAATTTCACCCATAGAACAGCATCAGGTAAACTATGTTGATGAATCCCTTCATCATGCAACTTCCTGGGGAGCTGCTCATTGCACGCTTCTTCCAAAACAGCAATAAGAAGCCTGCGGCTTAGTAGGTGCAATTAAAATCTTGACATTTACCACACACAGTACTTACAGTTACTGTGATATTTACAGTGTGCCACACTGAGTTCTGAATGCCACAATTACTATAGGGAAGGTAAATATTGCCATGCATGAAAGATGTAAGCACTGATGGTTTTCAGTGTCTTGTAAACAGTGTATAAATCATAGATAAATAAAATACTTGATTTGACTCCTTTATTTTTCCCTTTTTCTGGGGAGATAAGACTTCGGAAAGAGATTTTTTTTTTTCCTCTCTTATCTCCAATAATTACTTCCTAAGATGGAGAAAAACTGCAGTATTTACTACAACAGCTGTCATTTCAGGGGTGAAGAAGGGGCCACTCATTTAACACTCCGAATCGAGTTTTGACCACATTATTTGCATGCTTTGCACATTCCAAAGATTTTTAAGAAATAAAGCTTATGCAATCATACTATCATATTCTGTATGAATGCATGTAGCCTTTTTCAGGCATATTGCATGAGGTCTAACAGGTTTTTGCAGAGTTTTGCCAAATTTGACATAGAGGTGCAGAAGCTTATTAAGTACGTTCATCTTTTGTGAAAGCACAAGGCTGATTAGAGACAAAAGATCCAGTTAGTGGTCTCTCTGTGGGAGAGGCCAGGGTCAGCTTTTGCTAGACACCATAGCATTGACACAGGACAGAGCCATCTCAAAAACCCCTAAAACAGATAAAACTTTAATCAGACTTCTCAACCAATTCAACCATGAAATACCAAGCCATAATTAACAAGACTGCATTATGCTCCTCCTCACATAAGTTCTTGTTTCTTTAATGTTTAGAACCAGAGATAGCTGCAGTTTAGAAAATCCCAAAGCCTTTTTTTATCTGCTCTCAGGCTCCCACTAAAATTGTATAAACTCAAGGAACACAGACTGATCAAATGGCTATTAAATAAAATGGTTCAGCTACACTCCATGGGCTAAGAAATCCTGGTGAATGACTGCACGGACATCCTGTCCTTAGGGTTTTTTTCTGCAAACTGCCTTCTCAAAGACCTGAGCTATCTGGATCTTTGATTAGGCCTCATTCAGCTACATTAAGGCTCTCATGTTTTGTGAATTCTGGATGATTGCTTTAATCATAATTAAATTTCACTGACCTCTCTTCCAAGAAAAACTCAGACATTTGCTATCCTTTCCCTTGAATGAAATGGTGTCTGCATTCCATAATATTAAATAATGGATTGATCAAAACTCACCAATTCCTTTCCTACAAGAGTTCTTCTATTGGCTCAGAATACACATGGGATGAAATACAATCCTGCTAATGAGATGATTAAGTTAGGCACAGCCTGATTGAAATTTTAAATGTCTGGGCCCAAATGGGGACTCCTCAGTCCACTTAAATTGACTCTCTAGAGAGTTTAGGCAGTCAACAGAAAAATGCAGAGGAAGATCTTGTTCTCTTATTACACCTCCCTCCTCCTGCAGTAGAGCACTGAGCCCCTTTTTTTTAACAGATGTAAATCTAAAAACACTCCATTAGAACCAATGTCAGGTTTTTAATATAAATATGGGGTCTGTTCACAGCAAAAGAGAGAAATAGGAGAAAAGAGGAAAAAGGAAAAGGAAAAGGAAAAGAAAAAGGAAAAGGAAAAGGAAAAGGAAAAGGAAAAGGAAAAGGAAAAGGAAAAGGAAAAGGAAAAGGAAAAG
>JAOQGH010000001.1:22400159-22414575 GCA_025769975.1 Gallinago jamesoni | reverse complement strand
GAAAAAGAAAAAGAAAAAGAAAAAGAAAAAGAAAAAGAAAAAGAAAAAGAAAAAGAAAAAGAAAAAGAAAAAGGAAAGAAAGCAAGCAGGTCCAAACCAAACACCAGAGACCTTGATTCCACTCACTGTAAAAATTAAGGACAGGCATAATTCCCCTCACTACTCATACAAGAAAGGAAAGAGCTCACTTGCTCATGCACACACTTTCTCACACTCTGTCTTTTCCTGATGCTCTCAGAGACTGCTATCTTTAGTTAGCCATCTTTGTGGTAGGTTTCTTTAAATTGTAATTGGATGATCTTCCTGATTCTGGGGGACCCTGTCAGAGAAATTCCTGGGGATATAACCCCTATTTGATGAAACTGAGAACTGCTAAATTAACAAAGGTCTGACAACAGGTATGAATCTTTGTTCATAGCAGAAAGCCTATTTTAACAGCAGCTATTTTTAAGGAGGTCTATGAGAAAATAAATGTTTGTACATTCATGTTCCTTTATTTTATTTTCTGCCAAGTAAGACTCTGAACTTACAAATATTGTTTTCTCTATGTGTGTCTCTGAGAATGTGGACCTTTGCCTGCCTGCCTCATTACACACCCTCAACCCTAGAGATACCAAATTTATAGGCACTGCTTGTAAACTTATTTCCCCAAATCATTTTCATTTTTGCATGCTCTCTAAGTATGCATGTGGCTTATAGTCTCATGCAAAAACCCCTCCCAGCCAGGTGGGTTCTGGCTGCAGCCAGTCTGGAGAGCGTGTTCACATACCTCCAAAAATCATCGTCCACTGGCTCTAGAGTGACCTCATGCTCTCATGCAAGAGTGAGGAGGCCCTGACAACCACGTTATTAGATGAAGTAAGTCAGCCTCCTGATGACAGCCAGTGTTTCTCTGAGGACTTCAGTAGACTTGAGAACATGGCCCGCTTACAGCCAGAAGCCTCCAGTGGGAGTTTTCAAAGGAGTGAATTTGGGTGTCTAATAGTTAACTCGACTGGGAAAAGACAGCTGGAAGGCCATCTGGGGTTCCAACAGGATGGATGGGATAAAGTTCATGGCCTCTTATATTACATAAGTCATTCTCTATTCTTCATCTTCAATTCCTCTTTGTCATCAAGACAAAGGTCTTGTGGTAGCATGTAGTGCTTTCATTTTACCTACTACTCTACCATCAGCTTTTGGACTATGATCTTTGTCTCAGCTTTCATACAAGCACCATTCTACTTCCACCACCAACACAAACATCTATGCATACACACCTTAAGTTCAGCAATTCAACATAATGAATCAAAAACCCTATAAAAACAAAAATGACTCAGTTCTTGAAGAATGTAACACAGCATGTTGCATCTAAAACTAAATCAAAAGTAACTAATACTGCAGTAAAAGCTTCTGGCAAATAGCTTAAGCTATGAAAATAGTGCAAGTCCACTAGACACCTTAACAGGTTCTCTTTTCATAAGTCTACCATGAGTGGACGAATACCAGCTTTGTTTCTGCCTTCCAAAAGTTGTTTTACTTTGATAACTGTGTTCCCCATGTTAGATGCCAGCAATCAAAAATTGAGTAGCTAAACTTGATATACATTTTTATAATTAACTTACATTAAATGCAAAATATAGTTAAATATATGCCATTTTTGCACTTTTGCTGTGTCCATTGTCTTAGTCCTGCAGGACTTGAGAGAAACAGTCAGTGATATTAGGATTACTTCAATACACAAATTATAGGTTCTTGCCCTCCATGCCCTCACATTCTTCTGCAATGGAATGATTACTTTATTTTCCCTTTGGTAAGCAATGAATGATTTCAGTAAGAATAAAAAGTTCATTGAGCAAATTAATCAGGGGAAGGCTGAGGTTAATCTTGGTATCTCATCATGCTGGCTGTTAGCGGCATCAGTCTTATTTGTATTCCTTCACAGTCTAAAATCTATTTATTCACATGCATGGAAAGGAATGAATTAGAATGGTGGGAAATTCAGTGCTTGTAGAAGTGGAGAATTAATAATGTTGGGTAAGCAAAAGCAACAGTGCTGTGTAAACTCTCTCACCGTGCTCTCAACGGCACATGGCACAGATTGCTAAAATAGTGAACTGTGAAGATTTCATAATACTGGAATACCTCCTGATAGGAAGTTTGGAAACAACAAAAGTTCTTTTTCACTAATAACTAAGATTTGAGCCCACTTGCAGAGGGGAATGTTTGGTATGACATAAACCTATTTGTTATTCATATTCTGGTTTTTTAGTTGATTAACCAAAAGTCCACACAAGCAGTCACCAATGTGAAATCTGATCTGCCCTGCAGTCCACAAAACTACAACTGTTTCAATAGGAAACTTCTAATTGAAAAGATGACTTAATATAGATATACTCTCCAAGTTAGATCTGCATTCTGAGTTCTATTTGAAGACCATATCTCGTAACTGGAGTGAAAAACATTATTTGTGGATGTATTTCATTTCTGCTAGTTAAGACAGAGTGAGCTAGAGCATAAGGATGTTGTGCATCACCAAAAGGAACATTTACTAAAGACTTGTGATTTCATTTGAATAAATCCATTTAAGATGGAATAAAATTACAGAGTCATCAATCAGAATAGCATCCAAAAGAAGTGGAAATTCATGGCTTGAGTAGAAAAAGATTATTTGATGGGGCATATGTAAGGCAAGCTCAACTCTCAAACTTGGAGCTTGCACAACTGTTCTGTCCCCAGAGCCTGATCAAAGTGTAACAATGCAGCACACAAAAGGATCATCTGGGTTTCTGAGTCAGACCCCACATTGTCTCAAGCAAATGCGTTGAACAGTCCCTTTTATGCAATGATCAAGATCTATTCTTGAAATTTGTTGCTTTACCTTCCCATGAATAAATTCAATTAAACTGGGCAGAATTCAGGTGCTTACTCCCCTGTTCAATGAAATATTAGACTGCCTAGAGTATCACTCCCTAAGAAAACATAAGGACATTTTGTTAAATATTTTGTTAGGCTGAACATAATGTTAACAAAAGGATGATAATAGATAACAGAAGAAATTAACTTAGCATTTTCCACATTTATGTTCTTTCTTTCCCTCCTTTCATTTCTCATTTTTCCTGTTTTCTTCTGTGTAGAGTCTCTGAAATTGGACTAGGAAAAAAAAGTATTTGGAGACGATGTATTTTACCTTTTAGGCCTGCACATAATGTCTCTCCTGCACAAGTTTTTCTATGCCTGTATAGCAACTGAAATAACAAACGAGCAAAAAGAGTTATTAAGAAGGGAACAGAAGGCAGCTCTCTACCCGCCATAGAAGTCCTTGAATGCCTTTCATCACTCCTCCTGAGAAGCACCTGAGGTGCAGGTAGCCCAGAGGGGCTTGTCACAGGCTTGCAACGCCTGTGGCAAGTGCACATATGGGAACTGATGCTCTTCCATCATTAACACATTCCATGAATACATCCAAATGTCCTTCTTTCAGAAAAGAAAGGACTTTGTAATTATTTATCACAGAGAGACAAAGAAAGCTAAGACAACTCCAGTTAAACTGACCTTAGTTAATGAACCTTTTAACTTCATGGACATTACTGTGGAAAACTGGCCATTACAATTACTGTCAAATTGGGAAGTAATTCTACATCTGAACACTCACCATCATTTGAAATCCTCCCCCTTCCCACTGTGCTATAAGACTCTACCAAGGTCCACATGGGAAGAAAATTATCTTCAGAGACTCATGACTTTAACAGCCTCCGTACAGATATCACTGTTAGCTCATGTACATCTGAATAACTAAAATAGCAAAGCATTGAAGGGATTTAATCTTAAAATGCCCATTAACTTCAGTAAGAGATCTATAACTAAGCTTGTGCCACCAATACGATTCTGTAGGTTACTTCATTTTTAAACCAAATTCTTTACACTTAACTGGAGTAAAAAAAAAAAAAAAACCACCACATATTTTGCATATATTTTAGCAATAGAAAGAATATCTTCAGATTGACTTCAACATCTCAGTTCTGTGAAAGGGACACTATGCTTTGCAAAACAAATTATTCTGGAAAAAAATTAAAAACATTAAACAATTAAAATAATTTCACTTAAATAATATTTCTGCCTCCTGAATAAGCTCTGAAAGGATTTAATCCATAAAATATTACAATGTAATGGAAGTAATTATGAGGTTTGACAATTCTTATAAATTGAGCAGTGCGATTATCTGCACTTCATTAAGTGCATTAACATGTTGGGTAAAATACTTATAATCGTATCACTCAATTTACTGGACTTAGCTAATGTTGTAATGCATCTCACAGCAAATCCAATATGCTGGCAAAATATAGTTCAATACACCTGCTAGAGCATACATAAAAGTACTGCCCTCTTCTGGCTAGTATCTGAACACAGTAGAGAATAAGGTCTCCAGTTTATGGATTTGTGCTTTATTCCCGTCATCCATGGGAAATTCTAAGTTGTTATTATATGCAACAGGGACAGCACTGAAGACCTGGGCAGGCTCTGATGAGCTATATGACCTCTGATTCTACCATTAAAGCAGGCTTTCATGGTACTCATGCCAAACTTCAGCCTAAACTTTAATAAAAAGGAGCTTGCTTATTTCCTGGGACTGCACAATACCTTTCTCTCTTATCCTTCTGGGGCCTTTCTACAAAAGCTGCCTCTATGGGTTTCTCTGCATCCCAGGAAGCACTAGTGAAGTTCAGCATGATGCAATTCTCTCAAAGGTCATAAACTCTTAGATGATTTGGGATATGCACGCCGTTTTAAAGGGAGTAAGCTGTGCAGAAGATAAATTCAAAGAAATCCACCCCAACCCCCTCTCAAAATAAAGGAAAAGAAGTAAAGAGGAAAAATAGGAATGCCTACAAAAATAAACAAATTCACTGCAAATTTAGTTCAGTCTTATTGTTCTCATTTTTGAAAGACAGCAGATCTTGACTTGGTATACTCCTGAAAACAGATGTGATTGGTCTTTATTTAGAGAGCATTTATACTCATGGGATTAATGACATCCTGCAAATGTCATGGATTATTTAACAGTAATGAAACATTTCCAACATAAATGTTTACAGGAACCATTGAGGTGTTGGGATAGTTTTGTTTTTTTCTTATTCCCTCCTTCCCCAAACATTTACAAATTCCATAGATGCATACACTTCAGTGGACTCAGTTCATAATTTGGAAATCCACAACTGCCTTGTTCTTGTGTTTGCAAGGGTTTTGAAATTTTGTTCCTCCCTCTATGACCAATCACAGCATTTTGGCAAGCAGCCCAAGGAGAAGCTGACTTATAAAGGCATATGAAGGGTATTCTGCATTTCGTATACTATTGTATAGTATGCTCAGTGTGTACATGGCAGGAAGTTTTCTGGACCCAGAAAGCCAAGCAGCACATAGGGATTTATCCACATGACACCTCTGTTACTCAAAACAATACTCAAGGGTATTGTTTTGTAACTCACTCCCTTGATTAATTGTCTAGTCAAAACATCCTCCTTTAATTAACAATGTTAAAAAAAGGGACCAGCAGTTTTGTTAGAATTTCAGCATTTAAAACAATTAGTTCTATTTCTGTTTCTTCTAAAAAAGTGATGAAAAGCCAGTAATCATTCTATATTGAAGAAATGTTAAAAAGTAGAGGCATAAGCAGTGCAATTTCCATCATAGAAAGTCCTTGAGAGAACAGAGTTTTGATCTAAGAAACAGTTTGGTTTCTAGTAAGAGAAAAAAATATCCTTTTTTTAATAATCTGTAAGATTTCACAATATGTATATTTCTACCATCCCAATTTATAGTGGTGGTATCACAGCTTTTAATTTGCATAACAATCACGCATTTCTAACACAAAAAAAATTCAGTGTAGGAGTCTTTTCAACTATTAGTGAAGCATACACATATGCCTGTTTTTTTCTGGGGTGAAGAATAGTGAATTCTTTGAAATATTCTATTCTTTGAACAGAACTCTTCAGAGCTCTGTGGGCAGTTCATTAGGTAACAGAACTGAAGGAATGACTTGTAGCTGACTAAAAGGGTTACCCCAGCCTGAACGCACGCAGACTCATGCCAGCATCTGAGAGAGAGCTGTTCCCGCTAAGCCACACCACGGCAAGTTTAATAGCAAACGTGTGCTTACTGTGACTGTACTGTGACAATATGGCCTCCCCACCCTTCAACAAAAGAAAGAAAATAAATAAAATGAAGAAGAGAATGTTGCTCTGACATTTCCAATCAGACATTCTTAGATTGTAATCTTGCAAGAATATTCATCAGCGTTGTAACGTTTGACTCATTTCAACCCTTCTACATCATGCAGATGAGCAAAGCTCAAGTGTCCTGTATCATCGTAGCATATTAAAAATAGCAGTCCGTGAAAATTGCAAAAGGTTGTTTCACATATAGGATACTTCTGTATTGGAGAGGGAATGGGGGAGATTAGAACAAGTACGGAAAGTCATAAAGAAATAAAACGAGAAGTGAAGATCCTACTGATAGACCCAGAACACATTGGAATTTACCATATTGTAAAGGAAGATTCATAGTGGGCACCTCTTTAGTAGGCCATAGTTTGGTTTTGGTTTTACTTACACTATCCTTTTTTACCTCTTAGACACCCCCCAAATAAATCCCAGGAAGCAAATCGTTTTCAGTCTTAAAACAACTGCCATGAAGTTATAACAGCCTGTGGAGACCCGACTACGTATATATCCTGCTGCTGAGGATATAGTCATACATGTCACAGCACAGTACATAACATAATGTGAATAGAGTCACATATCATGTTATGTAAGCTTACAAAATGATGAATAGTTATTTTCTTGCTTTGTTTTCTCTTCAGAGAAAAAAACAACACACTGTCTATTTAACAGCTTCCTAGATCCTGGTATAACTGCCCAAGAAAGAAGACCATATATCATGTACATACACTATTTATTAATTATTCTCAAAACTTAATTTGGCCAAAGGAAGGAAGGAAAGGTGATTCTTGGGTAGCATTAAGTTTTATGATTATTTTTTCTGACAGATATCCCCATTTAGCCAAAACTGATGAAATCTTGAAAACAGTTTTAATTTTGTTTGCTCACTCATTCTTTTTAATACCAGAAGACATAATTGCAAAGACATCAGATGAAATACTCATTTTCTGTTTCATTTTTTAGCTTTGTAAAAATAAAATAATACTGAAATTTGAAACAAATGTGCTTCAGCTGAACAGTAATGCAGAAGCTTGCACAAAAAATGTAATGCAATTTTCTTCTGTCTTTATAGTGAAATTATCGGTTGTGAAAATTTCTTAAAAAAAAGAGAGACATTCCAATTTTCATTTAGGGCTAATCTAACACTTGGAACATTTTGGTTCCCTGTTACATGGGCTTTCCATGTGACTGAGTCACTGGCTTCATGACCAGTTGGATGATAACAAGAATTCAACTCAGCACATTTTGAAAGTTATTAACCTTCACCCTCAAACGACCAGCACTATTGGTTCATTAATAGATAGTGTGATCCTACATAATAGGAAAATGTATGAGTTTAAACCACCTTGAATAATAAATGCATTCTGGAGGGCCATATAGTTAAACAAGATTTAAATTTAAACAAATTTCCCATCTCTCTGCATTCTGTTATTATTATACAGAAAGTAACAATGGTTACCACCAAAACAGATACATCATCAGCCTCGCATACAGAATATAGAAGTTCACAATAGAGTTTTTAGAAGAAACACTTCAGGAAGTTGGGATCAATAGGCAGAAACTGGGGACTAGGGAGAGGGAAAGGCCCCCTAACAATCACAAACAACTAATAGAAACAGTCAAAAATCAGCACTGGAAAAGGCTAACAAACATGCTCCAGAACTGCTTACTAGAGTGTGGTTCATGTAACACAATGCACTTCAGTAAAAGGGAGTGAGAGAGTATTGAGCAGAAAGATTAGAAAATTTGAAGATGGTATAAAATTATTTGAAGAATAGAGAGGGGAGACAGAGCATTCACAAAGTTAGATAAACAAGTATAGCAAAGAAAAATATTGACTATTGACAAATGCAAGGGAGTGCACACTGGCAGGAATACCTAGAATTGTTCGCACACATCATTGAGTTCTAAACCAGCTGTAGCCTTTTGTTAATAAACCTTGAGTGTCAGGACAGATAGCTCTTGGAAATAATTTGCTTGATACCCAGCAGCCAACAGAAAAAGCTTACAATTTGTCAGGATGTGTAAAGAATGGAGCTGAGAATAAAAATGAGATTACAGTGACACTACATAAATCAATAGTAAGGCTTTACTTGGAGTGTTCAGTCACGGCTACAGAGTTTAACAGAGATATAAATGAAATAAGGGATCCAGAATCTGACAACAAAAAAATATTAAACTGCAATTACTTCATATCTTCTAATCCAGAGCTAAAATAAGTAAGGTGGCACACTACAAAGGAGGTTTAACTGGATTCTACTGCATACCATTCATAGCATCAAAACAAGGGGACATTCAATGGGTAAGGCTAAAATGACAAGAAGAAGAAATCATAATGTTTCTAAATTTTCATGCTTTGGGAAATCTACACATTAAACACTAAATACCTGGGGTTACAGAACACTGTTTAGGTAGGTAATTCTGCCAGAAAGTAAGCTAGATTTTAAGTAAGATTTTTGTATCCTTCTCTTCAGGGTAATTGTGGCAACCACTGGAGACAAGATATTGACCATCAGTGTCTCACTCAGCCTGGCACATCCAGTGCTTCATTGTTTAAACTGCAGCCACACGGCGTGACAGAGTGGATACTAAGAGTATATTACTAATATTCAATCATGAAGTATTTCTCACACATGGTTTTTAAGAGGTACAGACTCTGGGTAGAAAGTAAAGCTGCAGAAATGCTAAATATTTAAAACTACTAGAAACCATTTGAAGACAGAAAGACGCACAGACAGAAAAATGCAATTTTCTGAGCAAACTCAAGAGCAAGGAACTTCTCTTTACCAGGTGTAACTTCTTAACGTGAATGAGACTACGAACTCTAGACCAGTGAAGCACAACCAAGATTACAATTCAAATACTGTGAGCCCTTTAACATGTTAAGAAAAAAGAACATGTAAATATAGTCCAAGTCCATGTCACCATGCTCCTTCCTGTCACTTTTGCCCTGACGGCGCCCTTAAGTATAGGCTCTCCTTAGAAAAATCTGTGCACACTGGGAAAGCAAAACCATTAAATGTTATTTTAGCAAAGTTCATTCACACAGACTCTCGTCAAGGATATGCTGTGGTCCATATATTTGATCCCTGATTCAAGTTGGCCTCACAGCAGTCATTCACACCACCAGAATACAAAAGGTGCAATGCTGATTCTTGTGTTAAATAAAGCTTTTTTCAGAAGCGACAATAGCAGAAGGTTTTTTTAAAAAATAAAGGACAAAGGAGCTTTTAGTCAGTTCTTGATAAAGGGGCAAAAAAATCTCACTCATTGCAAAATCTGTGAAGCTTCTAGGACTTATTATTGACAGATTGTTTTTCTTATTTTTTTTAACAGTTTTTCTTATTTTTTTTAACAAGTTAGGCACCACTGGCATGGAAAATAAATTGTCAAAGTATTTCCTGTAGTTCTCCTCTGTCTTGCACCACAGCTAAATTGTAATGCAAAACCCAAACATGGGCATCTTTATTCAGACTGCAAATTATATTGCATGTCCTTGACACTTTCCCTTCTAGTATCACCTTTACAAATACATTCACTTACAACAAGAATATCCACTGGGATTAATGCTATTAAAATCCACTTCCTGTTAATGCGATTGTGTGAAATTTGGTCATAAACATCTAGAATGGCTATATTTTGATTCCGACATTTCCTAAGTTTTTTCATTATGTGTGAATTATTTGCTCTGGGACTGTCTAGCAAGAGAGTCACAGAATCTAAGGGAAGCTACAGGCTCCACAGTAATACATACTAATACGCAGAACAGCAGCACTTGAAAAATTTCGTTTCTCTCATCACAAAGATCTAACAGTACATTAATACCTATATATTTATCCTACCTTTTATTTAAAAAAAAATAACAGTTTATAAGTTATAAAAGCACCCTTATTATGATAAAGGTCTGATCTCAAGTTTAGTATGGACTACAGTTTAAGCAGTAATTTCTAAATTTCACCCAATATTTTATACTGAACTTCCATTTAGAAAGATTACTCTTATTCATTTATTGATTTAAACCTCAAATAAATATCACAGTATCCCTTATTATTTTTAAATGCTTCTTCACATCTAATGCTTAAAAGTACACCTTACATCTTATTTGAAATTGTTTCCCTTAAACTACTGAGTTCAGCTTATAGACACTGAAACTTGTAATTTCCAACCACTGCTGCAAAGAGCTCTGAATTTTCAAAACTACTTTATGAAAATGCATATTCATTATGAATATCATACACTATATTCAGCAAAAGTATGTTTTTAATCTAGTCAGATTGCTCTCTTTAAATTAGCATCAATACATTTATAATTTGTTTGGTTTTCCACATTTGAAAATCTTGAAACAGATATCATGACAAAGTTAAAAGGTTCTAGCAACAAGCCATTGCACTAACAGCACTGCTGAAATAGAACTTTGTTTCCTAGATATTTTTAATATACTTTGAATTTGTGCTCACAACCAATGTAAATATATGGTGTTCACGTGAAGTAGAAGAAAGAAAAAATCATATAGTTGAATGATTTATAGGGTACTTATTGCAGTAAGTTAAATATGTAAACATACATATAAAGGTGCTGAGATCCTCCATATTACAATGAGCTTTTAACATTTATTTTTCAGAGTTTTCTAAATGTTCTAGGTATCACTGTAGAAACATACTGGTTTTTGCTCTGAGGAGCTTATTTGTCTCGGCTGTCCAAGAGCAAAGCAAAATGAAATCATATTCAGACTCAGAAGAGACTCAATATCACAACTATTTTGTAACTGTACCATATAAAAATAGTTAATGAACTCAGTCTTGAACACAGTTCACACCCCAGCTGGCATGACCAATAAATATCAGTTGGCAAAACCTAGAAGTGTGAGGTCTCCCCACTTCAAGCCCTGTTGGCAACCTCAGAGACAACCTTTCTCCGCATTTAATCCTTTGCTAAACTCCATGAGATTCAGGGAAGTGTTCACTGACTTCTTTCCATTTCAAGCACATACAGAAGTCCTTATTTCCCAGGACTTCTTTCCAGAATCAATTAGCAAATTATCAAATTATTTGTACAAGTAGGGGAACAAGAGGAAGCGTTCAGCATGCCCCTTGTAGCATAGGGCTGGTATCTATGCCAAGCTCCAGACTAATGCCTTCTTGGCCAACTCTCATAACTCTTTAGTTCAGTCAAGAAGTATTAAACTATAACGGTGGTTTCAAATATGTGACAACATTGCCTAGAAAATCCATGATAAAATTATTTTGTATCTAAATTACTTAGGCTTCTTTGTAACTGTTTCCAGCATTTTTGTCATATTACCTTAAAAGCACCCCTATGAGAGATATTATTGCTTAAATTGGACACAGAATAAGAAAACTTAACAGAATATAACTCTTTCAAGTTCATCAGTTACTCCCTGCCACACCAGTTAAGGAAGCAAGGCTGGCTATATAACTTTTGTCTATACAGTCCACTGTATAGTACATACTCTTTGGGGCAGGTATAAAACCCAGTTCTACAGAAGCTTCCTGCCTTATTCTCCCCTCCCCACCCCCCTCAACTAGTACATTTTCCAGTACCTAGCAAGATTTCTACAGAAGGTTTACAAAGTGCCTCAACTAATTGACTGAAGAAGAAACCCCTTAAGAGCTATTAGAGATAAAGAAGTCCCTCTTCTAACAATCACTGGAGGGTCAGAGAACATACCAGGAAAAGTACCACTGTACACTCACTGCTCTGAGATGCCTTCCTAAAACTACAGGGAAAATAAACATAGAATTAAAGATGAAGAATATCATATTGATTAGCACCACTGAGAGAAATTAAAATAGTCCTTCATTATAAATCCCTAAAAATTACACTGTTCTCTATCAGGTACTAATTGGTACAAATATTAAAAACTGCAGGGATAATATTCAAGCTTTTGCAATATTAACACACCTACCATCTGATTTTGTAATTTTTCAAACATTACTTTGAAGCTCTGTAGCCAATTATATAGTGTTATTATTAATTACAGCTTGCAGCTTGAAATACTGTGTTATCAATAGAGTTCAGCTGCATAAATATAAAAGTAAAACTTAAAATTGAATTAAACTGTTTCTTCTTTGTGAGGACATGTTAGAATATTATTAGTTGTGAAAATCAATTTGTTAAGCTTGAAACCAGTCTTTAAAGCAGAAATATCTCAGGGGAAAAAGGTTACATTTCATGTACATTTCTTCAGTCTTCACGTTGCAAGGTTTTTTAATCTTCTATTAAATAACATCTTGGGGACACACACAGACACAGACATCAGCTTACTTAACAAGATATAAAAAGCTTTAGCTTTATATCAAAGGTATACAAAGATTACTGCAGTAAATGTGAATTAATCTTAACAGCAATCCATCACACTTATTTCTAAATCATCCATAAATAAACTAAGTGGAGACAAAAGGTTACACACCCTTAAGAGTTATTTTTGTGCTCAACCCTCTTCCCCACTTCCCACTAAATTGTCACTTTATCCATTGAAAGCCTTAGACATCCAAAAGATATTAAAGGTAAGAAGTAATCCAATAATTTGGAGTAAAACAGAGATACAATGCACAACTGTAGACACACAAAAAAACATCAGGAGAAAAGATGACCTAAGAACAATGTCAAAGAAATGTCACAGACCATTCTCTATATAAACAAAACACAACTATCTATGCTGAAGTCTGAAAACATTCAAATAAAGCTACTGTAGCATTCATTCAGTGTATGTATTCATTACAACTAGTTACCAATGTGACTGTATTGGCAAAATATTATGAAGGATCATAAAGTAACTATGGTCTCTTCTCAGAAAAATGCGATTGACTGCAATGTAGGTAAAGGGAGTAGGTAAAACTACAAAACCCTGTTCCTAAAAAAAGTTTTCAAGGGTACACACTGATATTAAGTACACATTTTTCTTCTGGGGTAAAGCATCTCTGAAGTTATGTCATTTTGGCTCAAAAATCTGGTCCTAAAACCTCTTTGCTGTCATCTTTACACCCCTGGAAAGACATGCAAGACTGACTTACAAGGAAAAAAGGGAGCAAGCAATGCTGAAGTTCCTCACCTGTTCCCAAAGACCATCCACAATTCCCTGTCTTTATCACTCTTACTTCCTCTTCTGATAGTTTCATAAGTGTTTCACTGCCTCTACCCATCAGTGCTTGTGTCAATTTTTCATTGACCACTAGTGGGAATAAAATGTGCCATGTAGCACTTCATATACTATTTCTGGTTTTGTTATATTTTCCAGTTATATTTTCCACTAACTGAGCAAGTATTCTGACCCCAACATGATTTTTCTGAAGCAACTGTTTTTGTATTCTGTAAAAAAAGTGAAAAGAATCCCATGATTTTCTCTGTGATGGTAAATTCATTTGGTATCTAATAGCAGGGGGAATGAACCATTAAAAGAAGTCTGATTAGAGACTTTTCAACATTTATTTTGTCAAACATCATTAACAGCAAAGTAAATAGAAGAGCAATATTCTGCATGACAGTTTAATGAGGACTTGGTAAAATGTGCTTCCTTCCTTTCCCTTTTTTAGTTTCTGTTGGTGAGTCAAGTTTCTCTCAGTTTAATGCTAAAACTCTTAAGCATTCTCATTTTGTACTAATTCATTCCTTTGGCCAATGTACCAAAGTTATTATAGTGGTGTCATTGATTAACTTTGTAATGGGAGTAGAAAATTCTATAAATTTAATCATTGTCTTCAAAAAATAATGCATGGAAGAGTACATTGGAATAAGTACCATTCCCTATTCTCCTTACAATCATTGTCATGTAAAATATTTAATTTTCAGCTATGCTTTTCCCAGACAGGATCTTTGTCATTAAAATGAGAGCAGATTCTGATAGGTAATATATTCTGTGACATGTCAGAGTGGCACTACTTTGACCTTTTCAGTATTCCACATTTCATTTGGGAGCCTGTTCCTTCCTTTCTGCTTCTGGTGCTGATAAAGAAATAGAAGTTTAACAGAGGTCCAGTCAAACTGGAAATTAGAGGCAAAGAATCAAGCTCACAACAAATAACTACCTGAAATCATAAGTATATTAAATTAATCTCTATTTTAAAAATATTTAAAACCCTAACCCTTCTTAATTCTTAACTGACTGGAGAAAACAGAACAAAAACAATATAAAAGACAAAAAAGAAAGAAAGAAAGAAAGAAAGAAAGAAAGAAAGAAAGAAAGAAAGAAAGAAAGAAAG
>JAOQGH010000001.1:22374260-22400059 GCA_025769975.1 Gallinago jamesoni | reverse complement strand
AAAGAAAGAAAGAAAGAAAGAAAGAAAGAAAGAAAGAAAGAAAGAAAGAAAGAAAGAAAGAAAGAAAGAAAGAACAAACACAAACATACAAAAAAAACCCCTACCAAGTTTTCCTATTTATATTTTCAAAAATGCTATCTCACATGTCCTCTCAGGTACTGAACTTTTATCAGAAATGAACATATCAATTTCTTTTGCATCCTTTTGTCAAATGCATTGCTTTCCATTATGCTTATCTTCACATATATTTTGCTTCCAGTTGTTGGTTACTTGTCTCAAACTGGATGTAAAGTACCCAGAAAAGAGTTGAACTGTCCCATGCAATTGTATGCCAGCAGCACAGGGGGAGCAATGTCCTGATTAGGTTCTCATAACACACAGTTTATTAACATAAAGCTGGTAAGTTTTGCTATTTGGTGTGCATTCTTACACTATGTGAAGATTTCCATAAACCTACCTGGACTCTATAATTTTAGACCTCATAATTACATGCTATTCAAACTTTCCATTTTAAAAACATTTCCAGCCCTATGGTTCAGGTGAAAAGTCTGAGGACAATGGATAATAGAATCAGGCTGGAAGGGACATTAAGAAATCATCCAATCCACCTCCCAGCCGCAAGGAAGAACTAAGTACAGTTATACAATCCCTGGGCAGGTGTTTGTCTAATGCATTCTCCCAGATCCTCAGCAATGGAGGCTCCAAAATTTCCCCAGGCAAACTGGTCTAATGTCTTAACCATTAAAAGGGGCTTTCTCCAAATCTAAATGGAATCATGCTGCAGATTCCTTCTGTTCACATACACTGTACCTCAATGAACAATTGATCCTCCAAATTTCTGAAAAGACATTTGTCTATTTGTAAACAGTATTTTCCATCACCTGCTGAGCACATTATTTGCCTACTTTCAGGACTTAGCAGAACTAGCTGGGCTGCAGGTGGCTTCAAGGAAAAGTGATTTTCAGCCAACAAACTATTCAGTGAACGTGTGGGGCAGCCAATCTATTCACTTCTGTATCTGATGCAATACATAAACCGTCTCTTTTAGATATGAACTGTGGAAGAATTATCCATGCCTTTGCAAACTCCAGATCAAACCATTAGATTGTAGTCAGCCTTGGATCTTGTGTGAAGACATCTAGGATATGACAGCATTGTTTAGAAGCTAGAAACAGAATATTTATTAGTTAAACGATTGAGTATATTATACACACTGGTTCCCTAATGGCATGGATCGCAGCAGTTTTGTCTCACGGCCAAATTGTTGTGAGTAATCAGTACTCTCTATGGTTCAAGCGTAAGTACCATCTTATGGTAGAAGACATATGCACCTTCTTATATGATTGAGATGGTCTCTATATTCACATGCGGTTATTGAAAATAGAAGATACTGTCATATTTTCTCACTCAAGCTGACTTGAAGGAACCAGAGTTCATATGTACATGCCCTGAAAGTCAAATCCAGTAGATTAGACCAGACTCTCTGATGAAAGACAGGAACGCTGTTTGCATTTTTTTTTTATTTTTTTAAAGGATATTTCTTTGTGTCATTTAACACTGTACTTAGTTAAAGAACAATTCCACCCCCTTTCAAACCACCTGCAACTCATCATCTTATTCTTTGGTGTCCAAAACCTGCTGCTTCTGAGAAACAGCCATTTTTTCAGTCCAGAAATAACTATGGAAGTGTGAAAAAAATAAACGATCAAAGGAACTTAAATATACTTCCCATAATAATGCCTGTATTTATATAGCACATTTCATCCTGTAGGAAAAACAAGGGTGTATCTTTGTACTTCACAGATTTTTTTGTTGTTTTTCAAATTCATCAAAATTAAAACCCCTAGATTTATCAGTTCTGGAACATGGACAATGAGGTCTCATAGGATTATGATTTTCCTAAACTCAATCAATCATCACATCTCCTCGAATCTGGCTGCTATTTAGCTGGTGGTTGCTTTCTGGCCCTAATTCATCAAAGAGGTCCCCCATTCCAAAGGGGGCAGACATTTGTTGCCACTCAAAAGGTCTTCTTAAATTACTGCCAGAACTGTCACCTTGGCAGATGCGCGAGCAGCAAAATCATCCATAACCCCTTCCACTTGAGTCCAGGTAACACTCCTGCAAGTAAGTGTTCGATCACCCTGTGTAGACCTAGGCAGACCGCAGCAATGCTCTGTAACCCAGCAGCTACAAATACAAAACCTGATAAACATACACTCACCAATTTCTCTGGAGATCTGGGTGAATGCCTCTACGCCGCTCTCTCCATAGTTGCCTTCGGAAGCCAGCGTCGACACGTAGTTCCACCCAAGGGCTGTCACAATGTCAACCATGGCCTGTGCTTGGTAGGAGTCTGGTGGGACTACTCGAGAGAAGAAGTCATACCTGGTGTTATCGCTCAGTTCTGGAGCTGTAGATGCATAGCTGATTTGAGGTATCTGCAATTAGAATGAGAAGTCATTCAGGCCAATCTAATACCATTTTACACTGTATACTTGTACGCTTGGAAGGCTTAAAATAGATTATGCACTAGCATCGTGCAGAACTGAATATCTTGTTTTAATTAAATTAACTGATCAGAAAGCATCTCAGATTTTGTAAAATGTCAGTCCACGAAGAAATAATGCATTCTGCTTTTCTCCAGATATCATGATTCTTGGCATGTAAGTGTAACAACCTCTTTTTTGATCCTGGCTCTGATAGGAACAGGTGAAGAAAAACAAAGCAAGAATTCTTACTATTACTACAGAAGATGAAAGGGTCAGTTTTTATAACTGTAATTCTTAACAACACTGCACTTAAATTTGACGAGTAAAATTTAAATTATTTCCATTTCCTTGTTTTGTTTATTTATGTGCATGTAACTGTGCTTTCCCATTTTATTCCTACTTTTCAAGATGTATTTTTTCAAGCTTTCACTGCTATAGGTTTTTCATTTTCCAATTTTAATACAGTGTTGTGCATGATTTCAGAATATTTAAAACCAAAAGCTATCTGATGAAAAAACACCCCAAAAAAATTTATCTGTATAAAATATACATATAGAGAAGAAAGGTTTCAAGGATGGCAATGTTTGTAGAAACCACCATAATATTCTTTGAAGAAACAAAAAACAACACCCCCCTCCCATTAAATAGCTGAAATACATTTCCAAAATAAATTAATATTTTCAAAGAAAAAAAAAATGAGGTGATTTTCTATTAACTCTTTTCAAAATAAATGGTTTGATAATGTCCAGAAGAAGCAGTCTGTAAGCAATATTCAGTTATTCTGAAGAGTATTTTGATGCAAGAGAAATTAATCAACATATATGACACCTAAAAAGAGGAATGATTTTCTCATTTCAAATGGTAAAACTGATTAAATAGTCAGTAGCTTGAAATGAAATATACTCCAAATATCGCATTGTTTTTTCTAATCTATATTAATAATAGGTGGTTAATTCAGATCTTACGAAACATAAAAGAGTCTTCAAGAAAGCAATCTGAACAAAGTTCCTAAATTTGGTCTGTTGAGAACCAAATTTATCAGTCCCAGATAACAGGTGATCTGGGAAATGCTCACTGTACTATTTGATGCTATAGCAGAAGGTTTCAAGGCAACCCTTAGGTCCTGTACAGTGTTTCCTCATCAGCACAAATTAAAGAAGGGTTCTAAGGCAAATATCAGGGATTCAAAGAGTATGGTCATTAACTATACCTTCAAAGACAGCATAGACTCTTACAGCCTGAATAAAGAGTTTATAGCCTAAGGGATGGCAAAATTATTGCTCAATCAGAAGCAAATAAAATAAACTCTTATATATCTTGGCTATATTCCTTTTTAAGAAATTTTCTACTCATGGAAACGCCTTAGAATAAATAATCTGAAATGTTGTAATAATAGAAACCAGAGAGAACAGGGAAAAGGAAAGGGAGGATCACAGAAAAAATAAGCTAAACGTTATATATCGTGGAAATTTGTGTTCCTAACACAGCAAAGATCCACCAAGAAAAATAAAGGATAAATTGTCCGTACAAGACTTGCCTTGTATAAATTCCCTTTCTTTCAGAAAATGTTTGAATCATCTTTATCTCTTTACAGACAAGAGATTTTGGCCTGTAATAACACAATTATGCACATTTAGAGCACATATCATTCCCTTTCTAAATTTGCTCTATTAGTCTAAACTAGTCATTTTTTCCAGCTAGAAAAAAAATAAAGCAAATCTCTGTGATTTTACTCATTTTGCTCCTGGGTGTGCCATTTCACAAATACTATGGTGTTGATGCTTTGCTGAGAGCTATTTTATCAATAATGTTCATAAAATCAACACCAGTTAGATGGATACTTTGCCACTGAAAATCTTGAAATCTAATCCACAGAGTTATATCCATTAACTTCCTCAGTTCCTGTTTCTCTTCAGGCATGAGATGAATAACAAATCCTAGATATGTGTTTGTAAGAGAGCCATTGGTACCACACAGCAATGAGGTGTTTCAGATCAATAAAGATATTTTATATAGTATAAATATCACTTATTTGGGGCCTTGGAAAATGTAGAGATGTTACCTTTCTAGTTTTCAGGTCTTCGTAGTTCAGCTTCTTCCCTAGTGTTATTTCTAATAACAGTGGAAGAAAATGGCAGGCAAATAGAGTCCAAACCTCATATCCTGAAATCTTTTGGCATATTTATTAACCATAAAACACCACTTTTTTATAAATTCTGCGTACTTTTCACTAACATGAAAGAACAGTATGCCATGTAAAAGCAGGGAGAAAGACATTTTTTTAGCAAGCCATCCCCAAGTTTTGAGAAAAAATGGTTCATGCGTAGGAATATGTAGTTATTTTCCTTATTTCTTTTCGTATACCTCCATCATGGCTATAGACAACACCTTACATTCAAGAATTTTCTCCCCAAAACTGCAGATTCCCACCCAGAAATACCCCATGGATTTTGTGTGAAACAGAAACTTCTTTCTTTGCCTCCTTTTAAATGTACATTTGTATTCAGAGTGGGCACTGAAAAGTAGCTTTAAAATTCAAGGATTTGAGGTATGTTCCAACAGTTACACAGTTTCTGAAAAGACTCAGAACAATATTCAAAGAAATTGTTTGGCATGAGGACAAATTGTTAGGATTTAGTGGTTCAATAATCCATGAATGAAAAATATATACATTAAAATGTAACAACTCTAGTTATGGACTGTAGGTTTAATAAACCATTTTACATGTCCCCAAGTACATTTTACAAGATAGAGCATAATACTGCCTAAGCAAAGGAACTGTTATGCTCTATCAATTCAGTAACATGTGTTTTTAAAACTCCCTAAATACAGACTGTATTTATACTTTAAGTTCCACTGGCCCCGGGAGACATAAATTTGCATTTTTAATGAGACCTGTAAAGGGGTTTTATATTTCTCATTCAAGATTTCTAAATCTAAATTTTCAAAATTAAATACAATATGTGTAACTTCTACATTGTATTTAAGTGTACTGTATAGCACTGTTAATAGCGTACTTCCTTTGGGGGAAAAAAAGCAAAGAAAACAATGGATTCTATAACTACATTTGAATCAGTTGTCTCACACATCAGTTGTCATATTCACTGACAATGGCTAAAAACATTCACATTTGAATGTTCATTAATAAATTTTTTCTATTCTCTCCTACCCTGTTACCATTAACCCATAATCTGCTGGTAAACTCTTGACTTCTAGGGGGAACTACCAGCAATCCCTCAGTCCTGTAATATAAATCAGTGGTAGCTTCATCTCCTGTTATCCTCTCACTGGCATCATTAAATGATTCTGCATGCTTAGGAAAAATAAAATAAAATAAAATAAAATTCCTGAGAACTAAATAGACAGGCTAAGCCTTGAAGATACATTCAAGCCAAAATCAGCAGCCAATAATAGTCTGTCTTTTCTGGATCTTTTTGTATACATCTCCAAGCTGATTTAAAATTGTCTCTAAAGATCTCCCATTCCCAGAGGATTAGAGAAGATGGAGCAGTTACTTTTAGAATTGTCCACAAAGCGTGACTGGCAGCAATCAAAAGGTGAACAGCATCTGCTTGAGATATCCACTAAGGATTACAGCAGAACAGACTTCTGCCCCCTGATGGAGAAAGGTGGACAACTTCACAAGTGCCAAAGGCAACTAATGTAACTTTTCATTTATTTCAGCTAAGTGGTAAACTACTGTCAGTCCCCTGTACACCGAAAAGCCACTTAGCACTCCCAAATCCAGGACTATTTATAGGGAAGGATTACCTTGGATCTGTTTGGTGGGTCCAGTGCTGGGATCCAAACCTCCAAACCCAAACACATAGAGCTGCTGTACTGAAGACAGTAGAAGAAACTACATGACCCAGGTTTGCTCTTCCAGTAAAGCATCTTCAACCACAGCAGGCAGTTCTTAGTACGCCTTCTCTTCAATGACATGCTGTCCAAGTTTTGGACAGAAGTTCACTGGAATCTTTTTTATTGAGCTTTCAAATCCATTTGCATGCTACATTTGTCAATGTAAAGTATCAGCTGGCCATTTCAAATGCCATCTTCCTTTGTACAGCCTTTCAGCTGAAAGCATGATTTGGGAGCAGAGTAGCAGACAGCTCATAAGAAAAAAGACCTGAGAGAGGAATCACCAGTAATTTCGAACATTACTGATTATGAGTTGCAGCAGTACCTGTGCTGTACAGTCACCCACCGTAATGGGCTTAAATCACTCGCATCTTCAGTTTCACTACCCACTCAGCCCTTTCACTAACTTTAACGTATCATCTAGCATTTTATTTCCCTTTTCCATTCTCTCATCACTGAGCAGTCAGTTTTTTGAGGAATATTAGCAATAGCACATTAAAAATAGTAATAATTCTAGCTGACAAATTAAAGTCAATAAACTTTAGGTTAGTGGTTGCTTAATATCAACTGGCATTTTACCACAAACTAGTAAAGCTTGCAAAGGAGAAAAAGTGCTTGAAATAAAATTTGACTGGAAACACGTTTTCAACTTGGTGATTTTTTTAATTTTAAATGTCTATCATTAATCATTAATGGCCCTGTCTTTTCAAGATTTTTATTCCTCTTCTGTACAGCAAGAAGGAGTTCTTTGTGAGTAAAAAAAACTCACGGTGAAATGCATCCTCAGGGCCTAGATATTGAACAGTTGTTGGAGGAGAGCTAAGGTCACTATATTTTAGCTATTAGTCACATTTGTAAATTGCCATCAGTCAGATCACCATCTTAGCCTGCTTCCACTTCTGAAAAACATGTCAGCCTTCAGTACAATAACGCTAAACTTATTCAGGGTAGACATTCCAGATTCAAAAGAGTTTGATGAGGCTTAATAATATCTTACAATATAGCAAACAAGATTAAAAATCATCTTTTTGTTACTAAGTGTAGGAGGAGATGAAACATACCCTGAAACTGGCCATTTCTCTCCAGTGACTAGAAAGGGAGTCTGGGAGATTAATTCAACTGTTATACACTGTGTAGAACAATACTGTAAACAGCTACTTGTCTTCCGTTGAATCTCACAATCCCACTCACTTTGGCTACACATGACTATGAAAGACATCTGTGCACAGCTAATGATCAACTTCCTTCTGCCATGTCTTCGTCTTCCCATCTATGACAAACACTGAATAGGTCACCCGTGCCATCATTAGAGACTTTGTTTCATTCATTTTCAGAATAAAACAACGTTAATTCATCCTGGGAAAATATAACACATTAAGACTCAGTAACGCCATTGGAAATATGAGATGCCTCGTTCAAAGCTCAGAGCAGCTGAGCAGGGTGACACCTTGCCATCTCCACTGGCTACAAACCACATCCCCTAGAGGCAATGTGGAATAGTTTCAGGATATGAAATTTTCTGTTTTGACCTTTTTCCATGGGTTTTACCATGAGGATAAACAAACTGTGATAATATGTTTTCCCAGTAGATGTGAATATGTATTCATTTATATTTGTAAACACATTTAAATCTAAATTATATATATTTAGACTTATGCTCTTAATATATTTAGACTTGATGCTCTCCCTGTATGTTAAGGACATTCAGGCACACTATTTATTGTTTGTCCAGCAGCCCATCTTTTTCAAGAATTACCACAGATTTCCACAAATATATATATTGATATATATATATACCTCACAATATATATATAAGATACCTCACAAAAAAGTATGTTCATGTCAGCTGGAGCAAAAACAAGAGAAAACAGTTATGATTTCCACCTAGAATACAATTTAAAATGTATTTAGTTCAAAAAAGTCTGGTAAAATTTAAAAGCTTTGGAAAAGGAAAGAAAAAAGTATAATCCGAAAGCTGCCATTAGCTGATTTCACTTAGAAGGCAGGAATTTTTTTAAATCCATTTGAATTATTCCAAGTCACTCTATTTGCAATAAATGTCATACCAGTTCCTGTCAAGGGTGTTTGCAATCCATACACTTAGTGATGAGGAGCTAATGATAATGTAGTTTCAAATCTTTTGAAAATCCCCTACATGTTTGTATAAGTTTTGTGCAAAGACATGGTCTTTGTGATAAAATTCAACATAGCTATTTGCTATTTTTCCCCAAACACAGGAACAGAAGTGATCCATCACACCTAAATGTTTCTGAGTTGGGATGGGTAAATTATTTTACTCTTTCTTTTCACTTCCTATTACACTTTCACCAGATTTACTTTACTTCTGCTGCCATCAGTTACCTTCAGAAGATATATTCCTGAGCAGAACATATCTTCATCGAGCTGCACTAATCTTATCATGAGAAAAGGACATAGTTGAGAATCAATGCAGCATGTTTTGTTACCAACAAAATTATTTCTGCAATACGTGAGTCTGGTATGTGAAAAATTACAGAGGCAGATGCAATCGCTAGCCCAGTGGAAATATGGAGATAAAATCAAACATGCAAATCCTCTTTCATTACTGATTTTCTCTTTTTTTTTTTTTTTTCTTCTCAGGTACAAACACAGTAATTATCTATCATACCTATTTCTGAGGCTATCTCTGGTGTTCAAGTGGACTAGCAACTACAATATTCTGCATAAACTGAATTACACTAGAGAAAGTAATTTCTTATAGTTGATACATGTAATTGTATAGTATCAGATTATAGGATTAAAAAAAAATATTAAACCTCCATTGCATTTCATTCTATCCCCACCAGCCAGAAAACATATTTCATAAAGTCTAACCAGATGTGCTCCAGCAAGTGTATTTGTTTGTCACCTCCTGTGCTGCCCTGGTAGAACAGAATGCAACAAAGGAGAAATGTGTATAATATAAAGTGTTCAAATTTTAGAAGTTGTTTCCTTCTAGTGGGTTGAAGTTGAGGTCAGGGACTCATTAGAAGTCATTACTTTTAATTAGACACAAGGGATACTATAGAAGAAAATAATAATAATAATGTTATATCACAATCTGAAATCCCATAATAGATACAGCATCTACAAAACAAATGTACTGCTCTGGAAAGTGCAGTATAGCATACTTTAGGGCAAAAACATTAAAAGCATATTTATGAATTATGAACATTTTTACAGCTGAAGCACATCTTGTCACACTGTGCATTGCTGTGTAACTCCAGGAGGATGAGAATCCATCTAAGGACAGCTTGAACTGTCATCAATGTTCTGTGAGAGAGAGTCTATTGATAAATGTTTAACAATGACATTTTCTCAGTAAGGGAGCTCTATTCTGATATTTCCACATCATTTTAAATCCTGGGGTTTGCCTCTCTGAAAACCAACTATGTTAAGCAATTGCACATTAAATTATCCACCATCTGTAGGCAGCCTCTTTCTAAATATTTTAAACCCAGCTGAGGTCCAGGCACTCAATGATAAACTGCAGAAGCAGCAGATCAAATGAGTAATATTCATATTGAGATCAAATCACAAGGAGGGAGCAGGGGGGGTCTTGAGCTTGGGAATGGCTGTAAGCTCTTCCTTCACAGTTTCTTCTGTTCTCCAATCATCAGATCAAACAGGAAGCCAAGGATGGTCAGATGGCTTTAGGGACTTCTTAAACTATTAAAATTCCTTTTTGACTTGTTGGGAAACCCACGCTTAATTATATGTATCAATATGTTAGACTTGTGTCAGTCTCTGCTGAGCACAGAGTGAACACTGAAATTTCAAAGCTTTTTTAGCCCTACTTTCCTCATTAGAGCTTGTCATGTCACTGTCTGGAACTGTAATCTCTTTTGATGAGTGTGAGAAAAATATACAAAGATGTGCGTTATTTTTGGTCTGAACTAACAAAGCCAACTTTTTACTATTATTCAACAGTAATAAATTTACCTGGTAGCTCATAAAGTATTCCTCAGTCCAAACCAGCTTTCCTTTACATTCGTTTACTAATTTGTATTGTGTAGAGCCCAGCAGGCAACTTCAGAGACTCACCTGTGTGGGCCTGCTGTTGTCCACAAAAATTTTTCTGATTACAGAGACCATCCCTATGGAAGAAGAGGGTGACCTCAGCAGGATGCAAGATGGGTGCTCTGCTTAATGGACAATTCTGATCTTTGCATTCATTTCTTAATGCTGCAAGTCCACTTCAGCTTTCAGCACTGGCTGAGCAGTAGTACTATCCCTTTGCTGCCCATGCTGCCAGCTTAACATCATGAGATAGAAGTAACTGAATGGGGAGAGAGAAAGCAAATTTTGGTGTGTACACAGCTCTCTCCACAGTTGTGGACAATATGAAGATATGTAAATGGAGCTCAGCTGGCCAGACACATATGACCAGTGTTTCAGCAGGTCCTTTCACATCTGTAGGGTATGCTGCCTATGCTTCAGCTATGGCCCCAGAAAACCCAGCTTTCCTGTAATCTGTCTGTCCCACGCTAATGACTTGGCTACCTCAGATCAGAGTGCATTAAGAGAATCCCTATGATTCGCCATAGCTAGGGATTCCTTCTGCAGCATAGGCAATTCATATGGGATTAAAAGCATCATTTAAATCCATATATTACAGACTTGGGAAAAGAGGAATGAAAAGTATCCCGTTTCACGTGTGTTCAGATAATTTTTCATTTCTTATAACAATCAGACTTGGAAATTAAACAATTTTACCTTGAGTTTTCAACCTTAAAAATTACAAGAAAGAAACATTAGCCAGTTCCAAGCCAGTTCCAAAAAGTTAAATGTTTCCTGTATAACTACAGTGAGATGCTAAGTCCAGTTGTTATTGGTAGAAAAGTTGAAGAAAAAAACATAACAATTCCAATCAAAAGATTGGAAGTTATCTATGAATTAAGCTCTGAGGCTGATGGGGGTGATATCCAAGCCTTCCTCTCTATTAAAAATGTACTTTTTCTTAAAAATAGTAGAGTAGCTGTGGAAAAAAGGAGTCCTCCTTCACATGGTTCCTGAACACCATATGGCAATGTCTCTTCTTTTCCATCATTACCAGATTTACATTCTGATTTCTAACTTAAACCCTGTGGTTTATCACATCAATCCATGGATTATCTTATCAAAACCATCATGGCAAGCAGAGAGATGAAAATCCAGGCAACCCAAGTGAGAGCACTTCGGTATATATAAAGGAAGACTACGTTGCCACTAGTCTGAAAACTCTGCAACAGCTCCTACAGAATTTTGGAAATTTTTTAATAAATTTTTAAATATTTAAAATCCATGAACTGGACAGGTGCATTGGAAAGGAAGAATATCCCAGATATCCCTTTTCCTCGATGCCTGGTTTCCCTACCACTTCTCACTCCCTCCTCAACCACAACTTGACTGAAGCAGGTAAGAAGAGTGAACACCAATTAGTTTCTAAAGAGCCGATTTAAGATTCTCAGTTCCAGCCCTGCTTCTCTCCTTTGGCAGCCTATGGTTCACAGGTACTCAGAGTTTCTACTTGGCCCAGCAGAAAGGGCAAAGGGTAACTCCTCTTCTGTGAAATAAGCCTGTACAGGGTCACTCCTAACTCTCCTCTACTAAGGCAGGCTTGCTTCCCTATAACAGGAATTTTTTCTCTCTGACTGCATTGGGACCACATCCACAAAGTCAGCAAAAGCAATATTTGATGTAGGAAAAAAGCCTATACTGAATGAGCATTTCACATCATTTCTGCAAATTCTCCTTTTCCCTATTTTTATGCATTGCAATTTAAGTTTAAATCAGTTTACTGTTATCACCACCATACAGCCTTGTTTGAGTGCTAGACTTAGCCTTCTTGGCTAGTGTGAGGGAGATTTCCTCCCTAGCTGTGACTCTTCAGTATCTGTAAGTCCAAATACAGATGATACATATGTCCTTGCGAATGTTCTTAAAAGTCCTCCTCAGTTAGCTTGATCCTGTAAGTCTGGCCCCACCATGAACATCCTACTTCAGCAGCTCAGCAGGATGCTAAAAGGAGAGAGTGTGAGGAGCTTTCAGTAAGCTCAGAAAGCTCCACCACTCATTTTTCCCCCTATTTCAGCAATCCCAGACACACCCCGTATTTCTGACGGTATGCCAACAGAGGCAGAGCTTGCTGACCACCACTTTCCACTGCCCTGAGAAGGGGCTCCCCTGCCTGCCTCCACACCTGCAGTTATCAGCCCACCTCTGGCACCCAGCACAGCCAGGCAGTGCTTCAGGAGGCAATCAGGGCAACCTTGGCCCTGGGGCTCCATACAAACCTTTGTTTTCACCTAAAATGGGGTGCAAATGCTCATGTCAGCCCACAAGTTATTTCACAGAATTCAGTATCTTTATTTGGGTAGAATGAGAAACCAATTGGTCCTGTTCTGGCCAATACTGGGAACCTTTATACACTTCAACTCATGCAAAACACCTGTTTTTATGAACCCAGCTTTAGTACAGATCTTTTTAAGAGAACCCCATGTTTATCAGACAGTGTTTCCGTCTGCAGCTACTGTACGCAGCACACTGGTGTACTGATTAGCAGTCTTTGGAAATCTCCTTTTGTATATTGTGCACAAATGGTTTGTATTAGAACTGGCATACCACTTCTCAATACTATAGCAGCTTTTGATGAGTGAGTGAACATCTTTTATTTTGAAATTGTCCTCCCTCAGTCTGTTGCTGCATATGTTAAAAGACCCCATCAAACACAAAATTACACTAAACTAGATTTAAAAGTGTCAAGTGCATTGAATAAACATTGGAGACATCAAAAGCCTGAGTGGATGCTCCTGATGACAAGTGGTGTGGGAATGCCAGCCTGTGCTGAGCCTGATACAATTCCATTTCTATCTACTTATTGAAATTGCTTCACAAGTATATTTCTGCATATCAGTGTCACCTATCCACTTTCAGGAACTGGAAGAGTTGGTTTAAAATTGCCAACTGAAAGAAATCAACATATTTTTCCATGGAATATCAATGTCATCTACATCTCTAAAAAAAAAAAACCACACACGCACAAAAAACAACTACATCCCAACCCACACAGCTTTGAAGCATTTGTTTTTGATGTCTTTAGCCTGTCTTCTCTTTCACAGTTTGTAGATCTTACTTTTTAATCATGAAGGCAACAAAATACTGAGGTTTATTGGCACAGAACTTGCAGGCCCTGTCTAGCACATGGGCTGCCTATATAACATATGGTGAAGTTAACAACCTTGGAATGGCATCCCATGACACTTTCTGAGCTAGCCAGTAGGAAATACCAAGCAAGAGATATGTCCAAGATCTTTTGTTTCTGGTGTAGGCAGAACCAAGACTGTAGTTAATCGTCCAAAGTCATCTTGCACACATAAGACTGGTTCACGCTTCTCCTTGAAAAACAAATCTGGAGGACAATGCTGCCATCTCTATTTTTTAAAGAAAAGCTAGTTGCCACAGAGTCTGCTTTTATTCATTTGCATCTTCAATCTTAGTTGGAAATCCTTCTTTTGTGTAGGGCTGATGATCCCCCTGAAGTTCCTTTCCTCTAGACTAAAAACTAATACAGAAAGGTTTACAGCAAAAGCCAAAAGGTGAAACACGTCTCTTATGTCACCTTCAGCATGCATACAATCAGAACCAGATCTACCCAAGGGGCTACTCTAACACTGGTCAGATTCAGATGAGGATGACCCTCTCACACTCCCATGGCATCAGGACCCTGCATGGATGACTTACATAAGGCTGGAGAATGAACAAGTGCACCAGACATAATCGCAGAGCTGTGCAATGTATCTGAGCTGGGGCAGGTCTTCACTTCTGGAGGTACGTTTGACACTGAATAAATTATTATTTGTAGCCAAACACATAGGCAATAAGCTAACTGCCAAGGTGGCAGCCCTTGTGGGGAAATGCAGCCACAGAACTGTAAATGTTAACAGACCTTTAGTGGCCAAAATTAGACACCAGAACTTTCACAGATCCAAGAACATCTTTACAGATCACACACGGAGATGTCTGAGTGCCGCTTGAGGCACATAAGAAGGTTGTGCAAGGTCTTACTTATTTTATCTGGGCTAGGTAGTCCAAATATAACTCTTAAGATTTATGAAAACAATTAAGAGGTGCAGTTGAATTATGCAGTTTTTCCAAATAAGCCTGCAAATCTTCCACATCAGATTTCTAAAGAATTGTATTTTCATTCCCTATTAGGGTAAGAGAGAAATTTCTGCCTGACAGAATTCCCCATACAATTGAATAAAGTTATTTTCCATATATTTGTACATCAATCAGAGTCTTATCTATTATTTCTGAGCATTTTTTTCCTGCACGCTTTATGCTATAGATCCTTTCCAGTCACTTAATTTGGCTGAGCTAACAATTAACAATATTTCACTCAAGAGAGAAAGATTTTGGCTTTATATACAAAGGTATCACAACAGTCAGACTCTTCTTGTTAGTGAGAATGGTTTCAAATACAGTTCTCCATGTATGGAGGAGAGTTTTGTACAGAATACGCAAGAATAAATCCAGAACTAGTGTCAGAGCTTTTGTTGGTGGCCAATAGCCCCAGAGTCCCTCTACCACCTTCAAAGAGAAGGTCACCTTCAGAGGCCAGCTCGCTCTTTGCACCGCCTGATGGGCAGCCTCAGGGCTAGAGTATCTGGAGTCTGCTCTGTCCTGCAGTCAACTACACAGCAAAATCTGTCTTTCAGGCAGGCAGTTGCCTGCAAAAACCCAGGCCCTTATCTCATTTACTCTCCTTCTAGTTAGGGATACCTCAGTGAGAATGAGACTCTAAGTCCACAGGTTGTACCATTGCTTTAAGGTCTATAGATTAAGTTATAGAGGCACAAAAAGACTCAGCAAATGCTGGTAGCTGGCTAGACAGGAGGTCATTTAAACCTTTCTACAAGTGCTAGACCAGCCACTTTATACCACCACTTTTTCCCCATAGTGATTTTTATTTTACCCCCACACACCAGGACAAACCCCAAACTACTGATATTATTAGTGGTATTTTCTCAACTTTGCCTAAAAGCAAAGACACAAACTGAAAAATCCTCTTTAGACCTCCATTTCACAGTTTGGATGCACAGATGTCACACAATACAGAAAGTGCTACCAAGAAGCCTTTCTACATAGAAATTACTGAGTTATCTCCGTGCTACCATTTCACCACAGGCTTTGGCAATCTCAGCTCTAAAGAAGAAACTTCCAGAGAGATATTTAACAACCAGGATCTCATATGATGTGAGCATTAGCTTCTCCTTACCATAACTCTTGAAGCTATAAAACAAAACTAATACATATTTCCTTGGTTCCCTAAATTGACTACTCAGAAAATATGAGGCTCAAGTCCCAAGTTCACTATCCAAGTGCCTATTAAGGTCAAGAAAGCTTTTCACAGACAGGGAATTTTACCTGAATACAATAGTTGAAGAATCAGAATCAAACAGATGATCAGAAATGTGATCTTCTCATACACACCTTTTTTAAAGCTTCTATACACACGCCTACATATTTTCAAGAAATAAGAAGCACTTGAGATTCTTCTCACACTGCATCAGTTTCCACATCTTATCTCACTGCAGCTCATACCTGCTTCAGAAATGAAGTCTAAGAAAAAAAAAAAACCATGCTCAAACCTCCAGTTAATAATAAATTCCTGATGCATAGTCAAAATGGGTTAATTTGTTTTATCTATTTAGAATACAAAAAGCAGCAAGTTAAACACTGAACTCTCCAAACATGAAAAATATATTATCTTTTTTATTGACTGTAAACATTCAATCTAAAGAACAGTTGGAAGGTAGAGTCTGGAATACCTGCTTTGATTAGTCAACAGATGCTCTACAGAGTCAAAACTTACTTATTCCCCAAGTTTTTACTTTTAATGTTAACTCAAACAATAACAAACTAAAAACCTAAGCTTTTTTTTCCCCAACTGACTACATCAGCAGCAGCTCTCTAAAAACTTTCTCTGCTCTAATACTTGATTATATCTGCTTCAGGGAAACTTTCCTATATCTCAGATCATTTCCACCTGCTTGTATGTGTCACCTGTTAGTACAGCTGCTTCTTAATGGTAGTGCCTTGCAGCTGAGAGAAGAGTGAATTCAGCAACGAAAGATCAAGAAGTGATTTGATAGTCTGATATATTAGTTTCTTCCACTGACAGAAAATTTATTTCTTTGTATAAATAAAATAATTATACGATGCAGTAGCTAAAATGAGGAAAGTAAAAAATTAGGACTAGAAATAAGATAAAGATATTTAATGCTGAGAGTAACAAATAACTGGAAAATTGGGCTGGGCTCTACTCCTTGATATCTAGTGTAAGATAGAGGAGTACGGAGCCTGGACTTCAGATCAGCAGACTTCAACTTATTCAACTTATTCAGGTGTGTGATCCTAGAGCAGCTCTGAAAAGTAAAGTAAATGAGTTCAGGGAAGCTGGCAGGTCTTTCATACAGCATCTTAGAAGTGCAAGAGTAGTCCTTCCTTATATTCAGGAAGACCAGTGAACTTACCAGAAAATCCACATGACTGAGTAGGGAATTTATGGTGTTGAGACATTGTAAGGCAATATACAGGAGGAGGATGCAGGGACCATGTACAGGAATTTGAAAACATTGCTTGGGCAGGTAGGCACAGTGCCAGAACATTTTTACCAGTGACCTGTAGGTCATTGACATGATGAAGGGAATTGATTGACATGATTGAGGGAAACAGTGGATATGCCGCAGGGCAGGGATGTCATATAAAGGGACCTAGACAGGCTCGTGGAACAAGCCAACAGGGTGTTCATGAAATTCAACACAGTCAAATGCAAATCCCTGTAAGTAGGAAGGAAGAGCTCCTTGCAACGATACAGGCTGGGGATCAATGAATGGGAAGTAGCTCTGTGGAAAAGGCCCTGAGGATGTGGAAGACATGGCATGAGCCAGCAGTACCCTAGCAGCCAAGAGGTCCAGCAGTATCCTGGTCTATAATAACAAAAGCAGTACATCAAGGGAAGGGATTATCACCCTTCACTCATCACCTGTTAGGCCACATTTGGAATACTGTGGGAAGTACTGGGTCCCTCAGTACAAGACAGAAATTTATAAGCCAGACGAAGTTCAGCAAAGAGCCACCATGATGGCCGGGACCTGAAGCTCTTGCCCTGTGAGGAGAGGCTGAGGGAGCTGGGATTGTTCAGCTTGGAGCAAAGTTGGCTTGAGGGGAACTGACTGCCCTCCAGTGTCAGAAGATGCAGCCAGACTCCACAGACTTACATGGTGGCAGCGTGAAAGACAACAGGCAAAAGCTGAAACTGGAAAGTTTCCGGCTGATATGAGGCACCATAAGGACAGTCAGAGGGTATGACAGGCTGCCCAGAGAATCTCTCTTCATCCCTGGGGATTTTCAAGACCCAACTGGATAAAGACTTGAGCAACTGGTCTGATCTCATAGCTGACCGTGGTTTAAGCAGGAGGCTAGTTGATTCCACCTTACTGGTGACAGTACTGACCTTAAATTCTTGTCCTCAGTGCCCTCTGTAGTTCATGAAGAGAGACAGGAACTTCCAGTGGGTAATTCACATCTAAATGGACTGAAAAACCTCTACTAGAGACCTGTTTGTCTCCAGTGACTGCAGAGAGAATTTAGATTAAAGTCACAGTCTCAATAATACACAGATATCTTTCTGCATACCAAAGAACCACCAAATATTTGTCTCAATTCTTGTTTAAATTTAGAATTTAAATGGAAATAGGCATTATCTGACCTACTTTTAGTTCTTCTGTATGTCCTTACAGAGAAAAGTAAATATAACACAGTCATTGCAAACACGCAAGATCCTAAACTTGTACTGATTTTGTTGCTACCTTAGAGATTGCAGCTGCATAATCAGGTGTTGGGGTTACTTTCTCTAAGACTTCCCATGGGGAAAAGAAGGCATATTGAATTTCATTCAGTAATTCCTGAAAATAATAAAGGAGAATTACAAAATATTGCTGAACCTTAAAAAGCAAACAGACAGGAAAGATTTCATAGTAAATAAAGAGACTTCTGACTGTATGGGCCAGAATTGCATGCTGTGACAGCACAAAAAGAGGAAATTGCATTGAAACAAGAAATAAACCCCCACAATTTCTTAAAATATTCACATATGCTCATTCACGGAGTGTAGGAATAGAACGCAGCACGAGCTGAGGTCCAGTTCCTGCTGGCAAGGTAATCTACTCCACTCTGCAGCATCCCCAATGGCGCCCCTCACTAGCAAAATGCCAAAGGATTTCTTGTCTCCTAATGCATCCTGATTTGATGCCATAATATGGGCAGTAAGTAAGGAAAAGCGCGGGCACCTCTCTCTTCTAAGGTCCAGTTTCCAGAGGTAACGTGGCATTCTCACATGAGGGGCACCAGTGACCCTAAAGACCACTAGGAAACTGAAGATATCTTCTAAGTCCTCCTTCTCTTTTTTATATACAGAAGCTAGAAAAACTCAAGGCATTTTAGCAACATGGTATTTATGTTGTAAAAAAAAAAAAAAAAGATAAATAAAAATTGAAGCACACATCAGTTCCATCAACCAGCTAAAAAGGTCAATTTCACATCAGCAAAGAGATGAAAAACCTTAGCTGCATTTCTGCCCTTTCCACATCATTTTGAAGATGTTCTTTGTGAAAAAGGTCCATCTCATCTAATAATTTTCTTTTTCTTAAATACCGCTACATTAAACAGCCGTTGGAACATTTTATTAATTTTTATGAGCATTTACTTTTTCCTACAGAATACATAGTTTCAGATTTATTTTGCTTTCCAAACTCAGCCTTTACAGCTACCGTCCCAGAAAAAGTGTCACTTCAGTTCTAGCCTCCCCAACACAATGAGCCTTTGCTCGTGCTGTGTGTCCCAGACAACAATAAAAGCTCTGTGGCTATGTCATTGTGAAAATAAGTAAAGGAACTGGTTGCTAAACCTTTCTGAAGGTAAAAAATAACATTTACTTGTTAACATGCTTACCATCCATAGAGCAAGAATAATTTGTTATTAAGATATAATGCTCCCTTTGATCACTAAGCATCTTTCAAGAATGATAAAACCCCACATTACCAAAATGGTCTTAATTTTGTCCCAGGTAAAAATATATCTGAAAGAAATACTTTAAGAACTAGCCAATCTTTTTAATTATAAATCAATTTTCTATAATTTCTTTAATAAAGCAACATATTAAGTATGCTACAAATAAATCAAATAAATTAGCACTTTTAATTAGGCATAACAAACAATTAAACAGATGACATTTAAAATTAATTTTCTTTACTGGAGGGAACACGATTTAAATCAGTGTTGAGCCCAGCATTCTCCTTGTGGATATTCCTTCAAATGCAGTGACATTAAAAACCATCATAACATTTACAGAGACAAGTCTATTTCCATTTTTCAGTATTTGAGGTTTCATTTTTAAGCAGGTTTTTTTCAACTACCAAACTTCCCTAGAAATGCTTCATGTCTTAAAGTTTCTGCTCAGCTCCATAGTATGTAATTGCTGAACAGCTGCATAGTCATACCAACCACTGATAAAAAGGCATTACAAACTTCTAAGCAAATCATATTTATAATGCATAATATTCAAGGCCAAAGAAAATCAGTAGTACTTCAAGGCAAACTTCTGAAAATAGGGCAAGAGCATCTTGGGAAAGATGATGGTAAATACTGCGCAGCAATGAAAAGATGCAGCTGTCTAAAAGATAGCTCCTGTACAGCACACTGAAAAGAGAATTACCTTACTTTTGACTGCACTCTATCTCCCAAATTAAAGCATTGTCTGCAGCTAACTGCCTCAAGGACTGGGGTAAAAAACTCTAAGGAGTCCAGTGCAGTAAAGAGCAGGTAACTTTAGGAAGTATCGAATTCTGAGCATGTGGGTTGTCTCCCTGATTTCATATATTTAAATATCTCAAAGATTTGCCCCTGTGAGATATTTCAAGCCACCCAGAAGCCACAAAGGAGATGCTCTATTTCCGACTCTGAAAGCTTTTCCTTAATTCTTCATTTGGAATAGTGTAAACAAAGAGTCAGTCTGTTGAAATCAATGGGGTAGGGCTGACAGGAAATCTAGCAGGTGTACATTTCACTTGCAAGCTCTACTTAGTAATTGTCATCACACGCATACACATTTTCTGCAAATCATTAAAAGCTAAAAAAAAAAAAGCAAAAATGTTTCACGTTCACTAAAAAGTGACAGACGAATTTTTAGACTGCAAAATACAATAGAATATTTCACCCAGAAGATCATTTTCTAGAAGAATAGGAAGCTCAAAATGAGAACATGAATTTAATTTTTGTTCTGCTTCCTGAGCGAACTAAATGTAGAATGGCAGCTTCCTGTTTGGACTGGATGTGTGATTCCCATCAGCAGAAATGAGTGCTATGTATGTGCATCGAGGGTAGAACAATTCTGGGTCTGTATATGCAATCTCGAGTGTGAGAAAGTAGCAGCAGTTTTGCTCCAAATGAAAGAAGTGAGAAGCTGAAGTGGCCATTTCTGTAGCTAGCATATCGCTAGAGATCTGAAATTGAAGAGGTAGTTGGAGAAACCTATTTGTGACATACTTTACGTCAGTCAGTTTATAGCTAGTCTGCCTTATGTATAGACATATATATAAAATATCTCAAAAAAAATCATACAAAAAAGAATAAGCTTTTAAAACATTAGAATTATGACATAAATAAGTCTTTGTGCTTGGGCAAAAGCCTCGGGGGAACAGTTCTACAGACAAGCCCTCGCAAGGAAAATGCTAGCAGGGAATGCCTCCCTAGACAGATGTCCTGCTAAGCAGAATGCCTCTGGCAAAATGCTTTTGGTAAAATGCTTCTGAAAGATGATGACTCTCCTGACAAAACCTGTGCTCGCTCTCTCTCTGAGAGTGCCCAAAGCCAGGCTTTTATCGCTGCGAGGAGCAGCCCATCCGTGGGATGAGCCCTGCTCTTCATTGTCTCTAACCAATAAAAATAAAAACTGGAACCAATTACTGTCTGTAGCCCAATGATTATAAAGCCAGATACTTCCATAATCACAGTTATTACAAATATTTATTCTTTTATTAGCTAATACTAACTAAAAACTGTGAGAAGTAAGGGATTTATGTGTGATAGAGTTACTGAGAAATAATCATATTGTTGTTACGCAAATCAGTCCTCATCAGCCAATCTGACTGCAAGGATTTGCATAGGTGATTACAAATATGCAGTGATATATATGTAACTTTGGGCTCTGCCTGCCTGTGAGACTGCTTCTCCTGTGGAGTACTTAGTTATCTGATAAATCCTGAAGTTACACTGATACTGAAATTTTGTCTTGTCTTTCACGTTCCTTGCATTATCTGGTAAGAGTATATCTGTTAAGATAGTTTTGTACCAAAGAAATCTTAAATTATATAATCACAACAAAAAAAGATTACTGTAGTTTCCCTCCTCATTAACGTATTTATTTTCTCATTTGGCCTCTTGCTGCTACTACATCTCGAGGGAAGTTTTTCAATCCCTATGGACACTACATAAACATGAAAAAGCAAAAAGTAGAAGTCACCTCATTTACTATAACATAGAATAAGGAGATCAGAGCACACAGATAGATTTACTGTACAGATATTCAAAAAACACCATCGTTTAAGTAGATCAATCACCTTTCAGGCATATTGCTATAGCTAAAAAAAGGCAGCCATGCTTTCTCATAAAGCTTTCTCTAGCTTTCTTCAGGGCTGGAAAGCAGTCTTCAAGCTATAGTATCAATTTCCCCTATTTTGGATTGCTTACTTGTGGTCACTGTGGTATAAAGAACCATACAACACCTTTAACACTAGCTTTTTGGCACCGCAGAAAAAGGGGATGTGGGGGAAGGACTATACATTTACAAAAGATTAAACATTTCCAAGACTTTTCTACCTAAACAGATTCCACTTCAGTTTACTGCTCAACCTGAATGTATTTGATACACTTAATTTTCGGCATGTAAGTTTGAAAATCTTGATACAGATTGATAGCCTGGAACATCTCATCACATCTCAGTTTAGACTGTAGGCCAGATCCTGTTCTCCTAAGTCTTGTCTGAGCCATAAGGTAAGCGCACAAATTCCCCTTACACCTCCATCAGCAACCCAGCCTGGCAACCCATGTGCATAATCCTTTAAATACATTCCTGCCTGGCCTAGAAGTTCCTCTGGTGTCTAAAGTATGTCTCCCCTAAGAACATGTCTATGCTTTATTACTATTTCTAATGACTTTGGGAAAAACTGCATTTATTCTCATAATGGGAGGAACTTCAATTTGTAGCATTGGAACTTAAACTGGTCATATTTCCTAGTATAACTGCAAAGTATGTTGTTCTTACTGGGTGATTTAAATTAGAGAAACAGTTCTCCCTTCTTACTTGCTTTTCTATATATATTGTGCTCTTCTGTTGTCAGTGCACAGACGCAAGGGAGAAATTATAAGCACAGAATTCTTTGCAAATAGAAATACCACTGATGACACTTAAAGATAATTACAAAAGACCTAAGAAAAGCTCTTTACTAAAGACAATGAATACAACATTTTCAGACACATCACATTGTACACAACTAGGTGTGTCTAGATCTAGGTGGGAAAAGGTTTCTCTGTCTCCACAATAATTTTAAGATTTCAAAATATTTTGCGTTCAGCATGATGGTGGAAACAAGACTTGCTCAACTTTTCCACCAAAAAAAAAAAAAGAATCAATGGTGTATCATATAAGGTGTTTCTAAGAGGTGGAAAACCAAAGTTTAAATGTGGAAACCAAATTTTAAATGAAAAACTAGAAACTAAATATTTTAATGGTGGGAATGAGGGCTATCTGAAAGTTCTATATGCTTAGAAGCACAGAAACTCGTTAACTGATCTGGAAAACTTTCCATGTTCAAAGCTTTAGTAAAACAATAATTGCCATTAAAAAGGTTACTTCACTATGTCATCATTTTCAAACACAAAAAAAGCCAATGTTCATCACAAAATTCCAGACAAGGAGTAGTTGCTAGTATCCACATGTTTATATAGTACTCATTTTATTTTTATTGAGGTTTTTTTATTATTATTCTGTAGCAAGTGAGTCATTTGTCAATCAAAATAAAATTACAGTCAATTTTAGTCTATGGTGCTCACTCAAACCAGCCATCTAATTAGACATAGTCAACGTTATGACTCATAAACTAATGAGATCTCCCCTTTTGATTCTTTCAAAAAGGAATGTGGATTAACTCACTTGAGAAACCATTTTCCCACTTTGAACATTAGACCATAGTAATCACAAGATCAAAAGCAATCTATTAAAAGGGGATATTCCATATGTATTGTATAAACTTGCTGTATAATATCCTATTAGGAAATTGTACGTTCTTATCTAATACTGGAAAAACATTCCAAAAATCACTTACAGAATTGCTCTTTCATTCATTTATTACATGTCAAAAGAAATAAAAACTGTAATTGCAGCCATGACAAAGACTGACTTGCAGACACAGCAAAGCTCTTTCTCACAAGACAGGGCTGAAAATGTTGCAATTGGCATGCCTATATACCAAAAAAAAAGGGGGGATAATATCAGCATGCGTTGGTTTCTTGACATCACCAAGTACTGCAAACAGATTTTAATTCATTTTTCCTCTCATTAAAAAGTGTCAGAAATGCCTAAGGGTTTCTATGTTGCTTTGCTTTTTAGAGAACAGCTTTAAGGTTTTAAATTAAGTATCCAGAATGTTAATCCATAGTTAATATTCTGAATCTGCTTCTTTACACTGATTTATTTTAGTCTGCTCTTTTTTTGTTACAGAATGTAAGCCCACCCCCAGAATGACTAATTTAGGCACTGGTATATATTTATTTCTGGTGCCTGATGAACTTTAGTGTAATCAGTGTGACTAGGTTTAAACACATCTCATCCATTAAGGCGAGTGCCCTCGCCATCCGGCAGCAGAGCACCGGCAGAGAGGAGGGGTGGTGCCAGATTCCCTGCCTTTCCAGTAGGCTGCAACCCAGGAAGGTAGCTTTTCCTCCTGGAAAACTATATTCATTTTGCATGACATTACTGTTGGGGAAAAACCACATAAAATTAAAAGCATTGTCATCTAACTCAATTACAATCAGGTTGCCTCTGCGGTGGCTCCTTTTAGCCTCCTTACTGCACCAGCAAAGGACCACAGCCTGATGTGTTGTAACATCTTTGCCCCATGCCAGGTGTTTGGCCACCCCCAAAGATGGAGGAAATGGATGTACAGGTGCTGGACAGTCTAAGGAAGACTCACGGTGTCCTTTTTCTCTTTCTTGCAATCCCATTAGGCCCCATCCGCAGAAAAGAGCTTTTTTTCACCTTATTATTTAGAGGGTGCCACCACAAAGTTAGTTGTAGCTTTACCCTTTACTGATTTTGACAGCTTTTCTGGGTGAGAAAGCAGCCTAAACCTGAACAGCCATGAAGCTGAGAAGTCTATCTCTCTAGAAAATAATGTTTCTGAGTGCTTATGGGTGACATAAGCACTCAAAAGCCTGAGTAGATGTGGCGCTTAGGGAGATGGTTTAGCAGTGGACTCAGTAGTGTGAGGTTTATGGTTGGACTCAGTGATCTTAAGGGTCTTTTCCAACCGAAATGATTCTGTGATTCTATGACATACTTCAGACTCCATAAGAACTTTTTGGACAAGCAGGGATATATATTTAAAGGATAATGCATGCAGGTCAGTGGGGTTGGATTGCTGTTGGTTGGCAGAAGGGGAATTCATACAGTTGCCTTCTGGCTCAGATAAGACTTAGGAGAACAGAATCTGGCCTACATCTAAACTGTGATGTGACGAGATATTCCAGGCTATCAATCTGTATCAAGATTTTCAAACTTACATGCAGAAAATTAGATTTATCAAATATATTATTTTTATGAACTAACAACAGCCTGTACCCTGTAACAATATCCTGTACCTAAAGCTACTGTAAGATAATGCTAACCCTTCCAACGGTCCCAGTGATTAGAATTTCAGAAAATTTTATTACACTGCCTACAAATCTTGTTTTAGTTTTATTTTTTTAATAAAATGTTGATCTTTTTAGGTGCCACACAAACTGCAAACCAAGCCAGATATTCAAGCATTTGAGTCAGTATTTTTATTTGATGGCAAATGCTTCACAAATTGAAGAAAACTTTCAGAGGATCCCACTTCTAAGCTATCTCCTAGCTTGTGACGTTCTCCAAGACTGAGATTTCCTACTCACTCACTGTAATTTTCTGTAGTTTTGGACCACTCATAATGAAGGTTGCACATTGTGATGGAGTGGTGCAATGGCCCTAGACTGTAATGCCATTTTGTGGGCCCATTTCACTGAATTTCACTGAATTATTTTTAGAGTTGGAAGGGACCATAGAGATCATCTAGTCCAACTCCCCTGCTG
>JAOQGH010000001.1:22310710-22374160 GCA_025769975.1 Gallinago jamesoni | reverse complement strand
TTGCCCCTCATCCTCTCACTGGCGACTGCTGAAAAGAGTCTGGCTCCATCATCCTTCAAACCACCTTTTAGATACTTTTAGGCATTGGTAAGGTCTCCCTTCAGCCGTCTCTTCTCCAGGCTAAAGCGTCCCAGCTCTGTCAGCCTTTCCTCATAAGGGAGATGCTCCAATCCTTGAATCATCTTTGTTGCCTTTCTCTGGACTCTTTCCAGAAGCTCCCTGTCCCTCTTGAACTGGGGAGCCCAGAACTGGATGCAGTATTCCAGTTGTGGCCTCACCAGTGCATTTAAACTAAGCATCTTGTTACGTGGTTCTTTGTAGTTGAGGGAACAAGAATCAATACTGATTGAGTGATAGATCAATTGACCTTTCCAATTTTCTCATTCTACATCAGCAAATACTCATAATTTAAAAACAGCTAAGCTGATTCATCCAGGTTTGACTAGTTTTTCAGTGGAGTGAAACAAACTGGGATATTACACAAATCAATTTGTTGTAGCCTCTGCAGGACACATGGAGAATTCAATCAAGCAGCCACTTCAAATCCTCTCTGCTCTCAGTCTGCCTCCTTTGCAGCAGGCTCATACAAAGGCACCGGAGTTTAGTGCTCCTGCCCTTCCTGTCTCACTGCACTATGGGATGAACATGAAAGGAGAAAAACAACCACATTCCTGGAAGAGGTTTCCCAGCATCTGAGTATTCCCCTTCAGAGCAAGAACACTGGAAACAGTGTTCATGCTGCTCTCATTAGCTTTCTGCTGCAGGAAAAGAGCTGGTCCTAGTGTGGGAAATTTATAAATCACATTACATAGAACTATGTGCACTGAGGCTGCGCACACAGCCTGGATGGGGATGGTTGTATTGGGTTTGTGTGGCAATGCCTTGATAGCAGGGGCCTACAGGAGTGGCTTCTGTGAGAAGCTGCCAGAAGCTTCCACTATGTTTGATGGAGCCAGTGCCAGCTGGCTCCAAGACAGATATTGACCTGCAGCCCATGAAGGACCCCACAGCAAAGCAGATGGATGCCCAAAAGAGGCTGTGACCCCATGGAGAGCCCGTGCTGCAGCAGGCTCCTTGCAGGACCTGAGGAGCCATGGAGAGAGGAGCCCACGCTGGAGCAGGTTTGCTTGCAGGACTTGTGATCCCATGGGGGACCCACACTGGAGCAGTCTGTTCCTGAGGATTGCATCCCAAGGAAAGGACCCATGCTGAGGCAGTTCATGAAGAACTGCAGCCCATGGGAAGAACTCATGTTGGAGAAGTTCATGGAGGTCTGTCTCCTGTGTTAGGGACCCTATGCTGGAGAAGGGAGGAGTGGCAGAGACAACGTCGGATGAACTGACCACAACCTCCATTCCCAGACCCCCTGCACTGCTGAGGGGAAAAGACATAGAGAAAACCAGGAGTAAAGGTAAGCTTGGGAATACGAGAGGGGTCTGTAGGAATGTGTTTTAAGATTTGGATTTATATCGCATTCTCCTACTCTGAATTGATTGCTAATAAATTAAACTAATTTCTCCAAGTCAAGTCTGTTTCGCCTGTGATGGTAATTGATGAATGATCTCCTTGCCCTTATCTCGACCCACCAGCCTTTTGTTATATTATCTCTCTCCTGTCTGGATGAGGAACAGGAGTGATAGAACAGCTTTGGTGGGCATGTGGGGTCCAGCCAGGGTCAACCCACCACAATGACCCAATCAATCTTATACAGGCTTGAGTCTCAGGCAACAAAGAAGGTTAAAGATTTCAAACCTGGCATGTCAACTACAAACTACTCTGTTTGGTAAATCTGAAAATCACTCATAGTCTAAATATTTACACTCATTTTTTTCTAGCAATCTTTTAAGCTTCTCTACAACAAATTCTTTTCCAAACTTCCCTCAGTATTAGTGATGTGTTTTGGGAATAACATCTATGAAGAATCTTATGAAATATGGTAGTTGCAATCAGTACTTTTTAAGTGAAGACTTTTATGGCTCTGAACACGGGAACAGAAGGCTCATGTGACAGCTCAGCTTGACTTGTAATTAATAAATCCACAGGTCACTCGGCAAGAGTTGCTATTGTAAAGGATTGTTCTTTCAAATATTAGGACAGGAGCTGACTCCAGCAAGGTTGAGGCTGTTGGCCAGCTAATTTGGGTAGCACATGATGCTGAGCATCTGCTCCAAAGCAGATGCTAAAGCTTATTTCACTTGCAGACACACTCCTCCCTTCTGTCTGTAGTGGTTCTAGTAGATGGCGCAAACAGAAACAGCAGGGGCACAGTGGAGAAACCTTGATGGTCCTATTCATATCTGTTCCACTTAGCTCAAGTTCATAATTCCACCAAAATACTACAAATCTCTCTCAAAGGACATCCACATGTGTGCTCCACTTCAGACAAGTGGCCTGACTTTCAGGAGCCTGGTCACCACAATAGAACAGCTGACCACTCAGACACTCTGCAAAACAGGCCAAGATGAACAAACATTGTTCAGGATGAATCCATTAGTCATGCATGCTTTAAAAGAGTGCCTTCACCCAAAATACTTCAAAAATCTGAAAAGACTGCAAATCTGCTGACCACAGTTGTTCAGTGATATCTCTAGGAGCTTTGTGGCAAGAAAACCAGCAGCTTTCTGGCAGCTTGTCTGCTAAATCTTCATGTTGGCATGAAATTTGTTTACAAGACGGAGATAATATCCTTCAACAGGCTTTTCCCTGAATAGCTTCTAACTCTTTCTACTGAAATTTTAATTGAAAGCTATGATAATGACTCAAAATACAGTTAGAAAAAATAACTCAATGGGCAGCATATAATAGGGATAAATCTTATTCAAATTAATTCACATTTAGATATTACATATGAAAATAATTTTAATAGGCTCTTTAGTAAAAATGAAATCTCTTCAGTCTAAATGTAAAGAGCTCACGTTTGTGTGCAGATTGATAGACAGGTAATTGTAAATGTAAATGCTGGCAATAAAGGAAACCCAAGAAATGGACATTTGTAATCCTTGAGTGTTGAGAAGCTATTTTTTCATGTTACATTTTGCCCACTTTTCCCATAAACATTTTCACTTGACCTTAACTGACCTCCCAGAACAGGGGCCAACTATCAATTCTGTGCTGTGGACATCTGTACCTAAAAAAATGAACTGAAAAGACCAAAGTTGCTTCACATACACCAATTAACTATCAAAAGTGAAACATTTGAGTCACTACAATCAGCAGCCAGTTTTGAACTTGGAGGTGAAAGTATCCATACTACAAAGCTCAAAAATGTCAAGGTGTTATATTAACATCTGACTCTCACTCAAAACAGATTACTTCTATTTTTAAGGAACAGAATAAATCATTGCCCTCTGGTGGCCAAAATGGCACTTTTTAAACATTATGGATTCAAATTTTAAGCATGGTATATAGGGACAATAATCCACTCTCATATGTGTAGAATGAAAAATCTTAAAGGACACTACTTTTCATTGATACTGATGTAAATGGGGGGGAAATGAGGTCCTGTCTTTCACAGTTTCAAGATAAAGGCTCTAATTAAATCCTTCATCTAGATCCAGTTTTATTACCCTACAAGAGTAGGCTAATATACAGCTCAAATTCAGTTTGACTTGTGTGAACGCACACTCGTGGAACACAGGCATGTGCTACCTACCTTTACTCACTGTCGGGGGCAGAGCATGTTTTCAGCAACTAATCATCTCTATCGACAACAGTTCGAATTTAAACACAGTAAGGGATAATTATATTTGTTTCTGAGAATGCTTTTTTTTTTCACCTGGTCAGCCACCTACAGATGGATGTGAAGTGATGAACGCAACCAACACCACCATTCTAACGATGGTTCTTCTATGGGGAGTAGCCAGGCACAAGTTTTCCTAGTCCATCCATGGGCAAGGGCTAATTACACTAATGGTGTCTGGGATGCCACACTGAGAAAAGGAGCTTGTTTTCCTATGGAAAGAGAGGCAAACACAGCCACTGCACTCAGCCAGAGACATACACACACGCTGTACATGTACCATATGAGCAGATTCAGGAAGGATGCTGTCTCCTGCCACACAGACTGTGCCAACATGGATGCTCTGTCTTTGCGCTAGCAAAGAGCCATGCAAGCAGTGTGTCTTTGGTCATGATGATCATGGCCTTATATACCAGAAGGTATGTAAGATAATAAGAGCTCCATGATCTTCACCAAGTGTCTGTTGACATCCTGGTTGCTCATCGTTTTACAGATTTTAGTTCAGCTCCTTGTTTAAAAGTCAGAGCTGCTCTCACAGCCCGTCTGAACTAAAGCTAAATACACCTCTGGGAGTTCAGTGCAGAAGGTGCCGCCCTGTACCCCACTTTTATGTCCCTAACTCCTGCAGGTTGTGAGCTTACACTCCTGGACCTAAAAAACTTCTGGGGAACCTATATCCAAGAGTTAGTTTATTGACATAAACCTATATTCATTTAACCCATGGAGAATTTAAAAGACTCCTGCTTAGAGGTGGGTTTAGCCCAGTAATTTTCCTGGGAATTAATACTGTCATTTCATTACTTTTTCTCTTAACTTTATCTCATCAGTGTAATTATAGCTTCTTTTCACTATTTTAAGCAAAGAATAGAAATGACAGCTGAGCAAAAACACTTTTCAAGTAAAGAAGAGGGAAGAAAGAAAAGAAAAAATAATCCAAGACAAGACAAAGTAAACCCAGAAAATGGGTCAGCTAGGAAGCTGCCTATGTTAGAAAGGAGTCAAATTAAGCAACACAGAGTTAAGTTTATGGTTTTTCCAGTCTAACAGGTTGCTCTACCAAGTTCTTAAGGAAGATAGAAACAGGATGGAGAACTCCTTCCTGAAAGGAAGGGTAAGATCTTTATCCTCCAGCCTTAATGCTTATTCACATAAGCAGTCACTGATTTATGTCATGCTTTTTGTGTTGCACAACTGACTTCTGTGTTCACACCAACTGTAAGCTTAAACTGTTCTTACTACCTATTTAAATGTGGCTACTTTGTTAACTAAAATATTCTTGTACCAAAACCTGGTAATTTTACCTAAGCCCAGCATTAATCTTCATATACTGCAGCAATTAAAGACATGAAGGATGGGTTTGGTTTTGTTCAGGTTGTTTTCCTAAATGTGAAATGCTTTAATTGGATCTTCATTTCTCTGAATGTAATTTCCCTTTTAAAGAACAATGACAAAAGCTAACAATAAAAACAGAATGACAGAATCGGATAAATTTTATGAAAGTTATGTTGCCTATAACAAATGAATAATCTTTTATTCTGAGTATTGGCTGAAAAATTGCAATTGTCATTTCATAGTGCTATTCATTTCATTAGAGAAGGATAAGCTTGTTTCCCTTTGAAAAGCAGGTTTTAATCTTACAGCTGCACAACTTAGATTGTTTTCTTCTGTCTTTTTCAGCAATCAAATATGCTTTATTCTAGCTATGCCAACAAGGTACTGAGTGCAAGCAACATTTCTATTGATTGCAGTGCATAAAAATAGTAATCAAGTACTTCAGGATCTGATCCAGTGTCTGGGGTTTCTGGAATATTGACACTGGAGTAGATGTTACGGGCTGGTTGTGAAATCACCAGCATTTTTACCAAGATGGATGCAGATTCTAAAAGTTACTATTTCCCTTGATTGTCATAAAATTCAGAAATGAATGAAAAATTATTTGAAATTTAAGGCAACCATGCTTGTGTTTATCTTCAAAAAACAGGACCAGTGCTTTTCTATTAAATATTACCTTACAGCAGATCTATGCAGAGATTATTTTTGAGTACTGCATCTTTTATCTTTTTTGCCTAAACATAGTTAAAATATTTGCTGTATGCTTATAAGTATTTGTAAAAATCTTTCTTTTGTGATCCGATCTTCCTTGGGCATACTTTTTATATAATATTACCAGGGTTTAAAATATTCATAAAATTATGACTGTGATCCCATCTGCATCATGAAAATTTTGCTCTGGGAATTTCTTTGGAAACTAGTGTCAAATCTTTACCTTATAGTAAAAAGCAGTGCATTCTTCTTTAAAACTGTGTGAGATGCTTGTGCTAGGGAAGACTCAGCAGAAAAGATCTGCACACATCAGCAGGGCCCTGAGCGTTTCAACAGGAAAATCTCCCAGGGAAACAAGAATTTCATCTGGAACAGCAAAGGCAAGATGGGGTTTTAATAAAGGGACGTGCTGGTGTGGCTGTGACCGGCCACGGCTGGAGGGTCTGGGGGAGGCACTGCCAAAGCCCTTGCAGCTGTATCAGTACCAGCTGGCTGAGTTTATCCCAGGTAACCCCCTCTTTCTGAACATATTACAACAAAGGCAGGGTTTAGCAGGTTCATAAGGCCAGACGGTTTACCCCTTGGTTTAAATGGATTTTCTTAAATACTATACATCACAAACAGATGCCGTTACCCCCAAAGACACTGTTTTGTTTCAAACATAACTTCTAAGGACTCCTAAGGAGTTCCCATAAGATTGTTTTTGAACTTCAGATGATGAGCCAATTTTCAGAGCAGTCTGGTACCTTTTGACTGCAACTACCCCTGTAACAGCAGTCCTGAGCCCGTTTCCCAATGGTGTGTGTAGACAGCGTGGCTACATCACATGCCGCTGTGCACTCTCACAGGGAGCTGTTCGTTATTTAGCATAAAAGGGGTTAGCTGAGGTTCCTGATCTATGTTGTCTACTGGTGGATTGCAACTCGGCTCTCTAAATTTCCAAGTTCACTCACAGGCACCTCAAAATGAGCCACCTTGTAGCCGGACCCACAGTGCCTCAGATGGAGACAACTCGGTGGCTTCCACATGGTTTGCCTACAATGCCAACACCAGAGAAAAACAAAACACAACATTCGATTTGGAAAAGTTTAAAAGAACACACTTTGAGGGAATGATATAGTGAGATATTAGAATCTAAGGCTCAGATGTCATCTCAATAATTCTTTGAAAAAGTACTCCTGCTTATGAGCCAAAAGCTATGTAAATTGCTGGGTAAGATTCCTCAAACAATTGAGAGTTAGGATTTCTTCCTTCCTTTCCTGGAATTTGTTGTGATCAATAGAAAGTTTACTATTCACATCCCTCCTTTTCCTTCAGCTTTTTTTATTATATGCAATCTACAACCACTCTGATTAGGAAACTTAAAAAGCTTAGACATTAGCTGCTTAAGAATTAACTTCTTAAGATTTAACTTCTTAAGACCATATAAATTTAGATCCTCTCTGCTGTGACATTAGCCTAACAATTCGAGCAAATGTATGCTCCGATTAAAAAATAAAAGAGGAAATTCATACAATTCATAAGGTAATTATGCATCTGCCTGATACCCAGAACTGTACTTTCTAGTCTCTTTCTTTAACCTTAAGTATAGAATACTCATTTACTTCTAATAAAAGCTTTACTAGCAAGCTGAACAACCTCAGAGAAAAGCTGATCAACTATAAGAGCCTTCCAGACTTCATGTTTCAACTACAACACTGTTCTCTGGATCATTAAACCAACAGAAGTGCAGAGTCAACAGTGCCTTTCCCCCTGCCATGACTCACAATTGTTTTCTCTGATCTACCACTGGCACATATATACCTTCTGTAAGTAAAGGATCTGACTCTTCTGGGAGATTGACAGTGAGCAAAAGTCTAGTGTAGATGTAAAGTCTTAAAAATGACAAATAAATTAGCCCATGTCATGATGTTTTCAGATGCACTGAAACATTTAAAAAGAACTTCTGTTTTCATTGAAACGCTGATATTTTAGTTCATTGTCATATCTTTTTGAATGCATTTTCATTACAGAAAATGGATTCATAATTTTTTTGCTTTTGGATCTAATGCTTTCGGACTTGAAAGCCTTATGTCCAAGATGAGGACAGGCCTGCGTACGATGGAATTTAAACACTCTAAACACTGAGAGGGGTGCCCAAATTGAACAAGAGAAGCAAGGTAAAATAATGGGGCCTCAGGACTGCCTGTGCAATCCCCCATGACTTCAATAGATGTATTATATTGAACTGTAGGACTTTGATAAATTAAAAACAAAAAGAGCTATTATCTGTTATAAGCAGATCATATATCAATAAAAAGTATTATTATTACTACGGTCTACTCCATCCATCTGTCCAGACAGGATTATCTTTTAAAAGGTCCTTTTCTGGCACTTTGCTCAGTCCAGGTTTAGACGTCGCATGAGACATGACATATTCCTTACTCAGGAGACTAGTTTGTCTCTGAAAATGTTGCAGCCATAAAAAAAAAATTGTCAAGGTCAATGTTTATATACTTCATTTCCTTTAATTACTTGTTATAAACTCTAAGATCACCCTAAATCATTCAGAATTATTTATCTGCAAATATACAATGCATGAAATCTTATCTTCCCTGCTGATAAAGGAAGGGGGCCCAAAATTTCACCCAAAAACGTGAACTCTGTAACAAGCCTTCTCGGAATTACTGCAGCATCCAACCGAGTTAAAAGTAACCTGAAATGACTTACTTCTTTGAAACCCAGGATTCTTGTGAAATTTCGCTTCAAGTTGATCTGCCTTCTATTTCTATGATCTCTCCTGTTTCCTAACTGCAGACATGTGAATCCCTCATGAGGACAATGTGCCTGGACCAGCAGGCAGCCTTACTGTTGAAACAGGACCAGAAAAGGAGCCATTATACTCCACAGAGTTATTTGATGCTGTTCAGTCCCACATTGTACAGGCTACTTTTGCTCTTTTCCTACATGGCAATCACTCATCAGATTTGCTTTCTGTTCCATTTTTGTGTCTTCCAAGACATTAAATCTTGTCAGTTTGTTGCATCACAAAGAATAATGGTATATTTCTCTGAAATATGACAAATCACATTTTAAAAACTAGGGGATGAAGCCTAATTTTCCTCATTTCCTCAGCTTCTAATTCCATCCTTGGAATCTCTTTCTGCTTTTTAATTTTACTTTATTCTCACTTAGCCTTTAAATATGTTTTCCATTTCTTCTTCTCCTGTTCCTTACTATCATCAATTGCTGTCAATACTCTCTCCCAGATCATTTTGTATAGGAAAGGGTTTAATAATAATCTCTCTGGCATCCTGCTAGACAACTCCCCCTAATTTATTACCCAGACATTTATTAATACCTTTCACTTGTGGTCCAGTTACTAAATTCTCATGTTAAAAGACTATTTGAATTAGTATGAAAATTAGGATTTCATGAGACATTGTAAAAAAGCCTTACTAATACCTAGCTTAATTGTTTCAGGTTGTAGTTGTGCCAAGATCAACAATTGCCTTTGTGAAGCTGTCATTACAAGACTTCTTAAACTTTACAGGCCATCAAATAATTCCTTAGGAATTTAAGGCAGAAATTTCAGATCTGCTACATAGTTGGGATACAGTGGTCTTCACTGGGAGGCTCAGCAGATAGAAAGATTCTCCCATTTGGGAATGCGTATGGATTTCCCAGCAGATTCCTGAAGTCTGGGAACATGAACGCAATGTCTATATGAGGATCTGTGTGACCTAGTCATACATATAGGCTTTTTTTTGCTTTTCTTTTTCTTCCCAAGAGTCCTGCAGTTCTGTGACACAAGGGATGCTGAAACACAGTTCAAAGACTGGACTGATATTTTGGTGGTTCCTCATACTTAAAAGTCCTTTTACAGCTTTTGGAATAAACATAACAAGGCTAGGGACAGGCTCATCCTGGCATACAATCATATGAAATGTCAGCAAGTCCCATGGCACAGTTTTGGCTTCTGTCAACAGGTACATCTCAGAATATGTCCAGACTCGGGGAATATCCCGGGCCAGGTACCAGCCATCCTGGGCAGGAATATAACTTTGCTACAAACATCCTAGCACAAAGGGCAAAATTTAAAGGCTAAAAAACAGATAAAAAAGAGTTCACACCAATTTTGTTCTTATTTTACAAGGAACAAGATCACTGAGTCTCACTCACCATCAAGATTTTTGATTAATACCTGACCTCCCAAATTCTTTGACATTATTTGCTGGTTAAACTGGACAAAAAGTTGGCAGATCTGACCAACTGATGGTAGGATGGACAAGATATATAGAATTTCCTTACCTGTTGCTCTGCCAGGATAAAGACTCATAAGTAAAGTACATGCATTTTCTGTGACCTAGTAAGTTCTTATAAGGAGATGTATCTCTCATTTTCTTTCACCTCAGTGTTCAAATCTTCCAAGTAGTTATTTCTTCTTGAATTTTTCTCTCTCAATCCTTGTTTAACTGCTGTATATATTTAGCTCTTTAAATCTTTCCCAACATCAATTTCTCTAGAGCACAATTTCTGTTGTTTACCTTTGAAACATTGCTCTAACTTGTCAATATAGTAAGAAAAAATATGGGTGAAAAATTATACAAAAGTTTGACATAAACTGCTGTGTCTGTCCTCTGTGTTGTGATCCTTTAATGAAAGCATACTGAAATCACACTGCCCATTTCTATAGCTTTATCACATGGTGCACACATATCTAATCTGCCATCCTTGCTGGATGGTAATTACAGTTATCACTCTTCCTTTTTTTTTTTTTTCTGCCCTGGAGCTAGCTAATGTCTTGTCTTTTCATGAGTCTCTGGTGCCACCACAGTTGCTAGTGGTCTTTATAAGTGGCCAGATGCTCAGAGAGTGCCAGTGATTAAGCATCATCTGGAATGATTGACTTGCCTCTGTTTAGATTTTCCAAGTATTCCCAAATCTGTATTTTATCAATAGATGTTGTTACACAATCTCAATTGTCTTCTAATTGCCTAGACTTCCTTTTCTTTCCATTTCTTGTAAAAGACAATGTTAAAAAAAGGACTTCAATCCCTGGCTATTTTTAAGTCACATTTCATTCTATCTGCTTCCTATTTACTCTTCTCTCTAATCAAAGATAAGTTACTTTACATTCTTCTGGAAAACCTTGTATGACTGAGTCATTTCTGAGAGGCAAACTCCATAACTACCTCCTCCAATTCTCTGCTTTTTCCTCTTGAAATCTTTTTTGAGGATCTCACCAATTTAAAAATTGGAAGCAATGACATATTTGGAAGTTATACACTCCTTGCTCTGCTTTTCATGTGTGAAGGTCCACCTGCTCATCTTTCAGTGCCATCTCCACCTCAGAGGCTTTCCCTTCTCCACATTGGCAACCACAGCTCCAACCAATACTCTCTTCTCGTTTTACCTTTACTGAGTGTTTCTCAGTGCTCTCTGTCACTAGTGTGGGCTTTTGGGCTACTGCCATCACAGACACGTTGGCAAGGGTCAAGGTAATAATGATGCTATTCTGATTTAATGTAGCTCTAAAATGGATATGAGGGTTTTACAGGAATTTAAGTACCACATACTATTATTCCCTGTCCTATCTGTACTATATTTTGCCCCAAGCCAAAGATTACTTGCCTTCCCTGTACCTTCCAATTGACTTTGTCTTTGGTTAGGTGCCTGTCGGTAAACATGACTGTTAAAAAAAAACCACTTTAAGAACAGCTTCATTTGTGAGATTGGCAGACTCAAACAAAGCACATCAACAGAGGAAAATGCAGTAATTTCAAATCACATGCGGTAATACAGATTTAAACCAGCCATTTGAGTAATGTGGAATTTTTAAGGTAATTTTTAAGGTAACCAAGTGATCTTTTACGGGAAAGGATGTCCTAGGGGAGAAAGTCCCTTTTCATTTGATTAGGAAGAGAAGCATAACTGTTTATCTGAGAGACAGACAAACCAAGGAAAGGAGCAGCCATTGCATAAAGTAGAGCTTGTGGAGTCCTGTCATGCTGCTAGTTCAAAGACAAATTCTTTTGACAAGAAGAGGCCCAGACAGTTCAGTGAATAACATTTCTTGATGAAATGATAAACATGTACTGTAATAACCTCACAGTATCGCTGAATGCTGTGGGATATTGAATCTGCTTTTCTGCTTAGCAGAGATAAATCTATTTTCAGAAAGGTACTCTAAGGAAAAAAATTTACTCATGTCAAAGCAGTCAGTAACTTTAATTTCTAAGCCATGTCATTTGACTAGCTGAAGCATCACAGTGACATTCCTCCTGTTGATGTTGGGACCATAATATTATAATTTTTTACTATCAGACAGAAGTAAACCAAAAATAATAATCTGTTCTCTAAGATGTGGATTTTAATTTGCTCCTTCTCTCTGTATTGCTATAGCTATGGCACCATTTCTATCTCTTCTCTCTTCTGCTTATTTAAATCTTCCTTGCCCAGAAAATACAGACCAAATCCTTCAGCACGGTCCTGTGACACTCACCCTTGCCTGCCAGCTGCCACTCAGCAAGTGAGTGGTAACAGCTGGAATTTCAACACTGGGCTCATCTGATAGCCAAAATCCCTATGAAATCCCATTCCTCTAAAAGAGAGGCAGCATCTTTGGCTTGTGCCCTTTCCTGAGCCATCATATGAACAGTATGGCTGAAAGGAGATGGAAGCAAGTACTTTCAGAGTCCTTTCACATGTTCTGAATATCTGAGGCTCCCACACTATTTCCATCCCATCACAGGGATGTTAGAAGTACCTGAGGATATCAGCGAGGAGTAGTTATTTTCTGGTTATCGATGTGTTTGCCGATTAAAAATGTGGAACTCCAAACTTTTGCCAGTGATTGTCCCCACCAACATTCCTCAAATGCCATTCTTACAGATTTGTCTCAAGAGGATAGAAACCATCCATTCAGAATTACTCACAAGTAAATAAGCACCATTATTTTTAAGTCAATAAGAAGGTCTTCAAGTGGTCTGTCTCACTCTCTGCCTGTGGCAAATCTGATTTCTTTGCTTCATTTTGCAGTGATTCTGGCACACATGAATTGTAGGTCAAATGTCCTAAAACTGATGCTTTCTGATTTTTCTAATGTTTTCTGCTAAAGCCTGTTGACAGCTCAGCCCAAGCAGTTGCTATCAGATAATAAAGCACTGCGGACAGAGACTACCTGAATGAACTTTTTGCAGGTGCTTAGCAGGTCAGGTAGTCTATCAAACTGGGTAATTCAAAAGCTATTTTTACCTTAATGGGTATGGTTTAAATGTGCACAGCCAAGGTCAGCACATTAAGATGAATTTCTAATGTTCATGGAAGGAGAAAATATTTTTGGAACTTAACTTTTCCCCTAAGACAATAGAAGATAGAGTTCCTCTTTATTAACTAATACAGGAATATTTGAAAAGATACAAGGATACCTGTTTCCTGTCTGACCAGGATGGCCAAAGAAAGATTTCTTATGTTGTAAGAAAACAACACAGGTATTAGCTGACAAAGCACAGGGTTTTGTGCTTGGAGTGTGATTGCAGTGATTACTTGGCCTAACACTTTGCATCACACTTCTTAAATTCCAGCTTCATACCAGACATAAATCACCCACAGAAACCTCTGCAGTTTCAGAACGTGAGAAAGAAACATTGGGTAAAACTAATGGTCTATTTTTGACTGGGGTCAGTTACAAATGCCTCAGGAAGGAGCACAACAAACATCAGATCATCTGCCTTTCCATAGTAAGAGATGGTCTCGGACTAAGCTATTGTGGGGAGTAAACATTTTTGGGCAAGATCAAGGGGACTTATACTGCGTTTTGCTTCACCTCCATTAATGACTTTAAACACCAGTTTTGAGGACAGAACCTAGCCCAAAAAGAAATTAACAATGTCCACTTTGCCTTCTTGAGACCAAATCCTTACTGAGAACAAATTCACACTTACACAGGAAAGATCACTACCTAAGCTCTACCTAATCATGCAATTAAAATTTCCTTTCACAAAGCCCTGCTCTGTTCTTCTTATATATATATCTCAAGCAATTATTTATTTGGAATACCGTAACTGTACTACCTTCATCACAGAGTGGACATTTACTTGTTTCAATACAATTACTGTAACCAGTAAGTTAATGTAAGCTCATAAGTGAGATGCCATCATTACATAGATTTATGAGAAGAGCACTAAACATAAAATTGAGGTAATTGCCTGTGTGCTGCCAGGCTATTTTGCCAGTTAATATAAATAATATCATTCTCAGCATGAGCCACCAGAAGGACATCCTCCTTAAAACTAATTCCTCACCTGCCACTGTCAGAAATTTTCACTATAAACTTGATGAAGAATGTGTTGCTAAGTGTTACTGACAATCATATATTACCAGGGAAAGGTGGTTACCTCGAGTACCCCAAACAATCTGTTGTTTTGGTATGTTACCACATAAAATTGATTTAATGCTGCAATTTTCCATTTCTCTCTGGAGCACAGGCTGCTAATTTATTAGTCACATATATTGAAATTTCTCCTTTTTCCATTCATGTATAAATTTCCATAAGCAAACCGAGCAGATAGTGTTTTGTTTGGTTTATTTTTAAAACTTGGAAAAATAAATCACATGTGGGTTCTGCTACTCATTCTACAGAAATGGGTCCTACAGAAGTTAAAAGTCATACAGAAGATCGGAGATAGAAAACATTGGTATGAGGGGAAAAAAGACATATGGGTTTTCTTGTTTTATGCCCGCAAATAAAAACCTAAACAGAAATACCAAGAATGATGAAATAGAAAGTTTTTTTTTTCTTTTTCTTAGTAAACAATGAATAGTTGATTAGAATTTTAGTATGTATTTGAATTTCTATTCAAATTTAATTCCTAACTTTGTTTTTTATTTTTTCAACAAAAAAAATCCCTGCTTGTCGGAGACACTGAGTCTGGAGATTTTTGATCGCCAACACTTGCACAAGAGCAAAAGCAGGCTCCCCAGAACTCAGGAATGCTCGTCTGTGACCAATCTCCTCTTTACCCACTGGGGTCATTGTTTATCAGAGGTCTTTATGAGTCCATCAGATCTCACCATGAAGTGTAAACATTGCTGTCACTGAAAAAAGGGGATTTAAAAGCCTATGATACACCAGTGCCACTGAGTTTTCCGAAGCAGAGGGTGATGGTCTGAACAGGATCACTGTCATGCTCTCGTTCGCAGCATGAACGGGGCCTGTATGTTGGTACCTACAGATGAACCCAGGACTTGTCTCACATACTTTTTAAAAGCAGTAAGTAATACTGAGGCATAGTGCAGGTACAGCTGAGAGAGATGTCAAAGAACTGAAATAGTAATGAATATGATGGCTAATTACTCCCCACTTGATTGCTCTGCAACCAGTTCCAGAGTGGAGCAAAGTGCTGTAAACCCCCCTCCTTTTAGGAGAATCACTAAATAATAATGAATAGGCTCGGTTAAAGCTAGACATTCCCAAAGCAAATTTTGTTTGTTCCAATAAAGTTCATGGTACTAGAAAAGGTCTGATAATATTATCTTACAGGGAATGGACTAAGACAGCAACATTAATAATACTCCTAGCCTTGTAAAAGAAAGTTGCGAAGGGACCATGATTTTTGCAAACAATCCTATCTTCCCATGGCCCTGCACACACCAGAAACCTTCCAGGTGAAATAAATAATAATCAAAGAAGATGTTGATAGCCTGTTGAAGAATAGCACCATGCTCTCTTGAATATATCCAATAAATGCAGAAAAATTCACAGCAACTAACTTTCTGGAAACTAGTATGCTAGTCTGCTCAAGACAGCGGAGAAGATGTGGTGAAGAAAACATTAAGCATGGAAGTTTGTATCCCATTATTCCATGCCATCCTTTATAATATTATGTTTGGTTATAAACAAGCACACTTTCTGTCGATTTGGGGAAATGGAATATTTCCATCCTGAAAAAAAAACATTTCAAGTGCAAAGAAGCTGAGACTTTATCTACATGAAAGCCAAGCATCAGAGACAGATTTCAGGTAACAAATGCCTTGCAGCCAATTAATCTTTTTTAAAGGGTCCTACAATATTGCAGTAGTAAGTTAGTAATGCCCGCATGAGAGTTCCAGGCTGAAACAGATCTATTTTCTGTCCTCAGCCTCCTGTTGAAATAGCAGTGGTACCAACATTACCACACCCTGACAATTTTGCCTTCTTTCCATCAATCTTTCAATAATATATTCTCTGACACAGGACTAATTTTCAAATATTCTTCTTGACTATTCTTGCCCAACCTTGTATTCGCAACTGATCATTAGGATCAGAGCACAAAGTAAGCAGCAGCTATTCTGCCAATCTCATGATAAACTATCAAATTTGCGATCAGGCTCCTGGCAGGACAATTTTAACAACAATTTCTGGATAAAGTGAGCATTTGGTCATTTATTTATTTATTTGTTTATTTGTTTATTTTTTTTTCAAGTTATAGAGCCAGGATTTTATATTGCACCATACAGAACATGAATAACATTGACCCACGTATCCCGTTTCTTTTGGCTCAGTGTGCATATCTCGAAATGGGCTGGGAGGACTGAGCTAACAGGAAAACAATATATTCAAACGCTGCAGCTGGTACCGGGGCTTGCTAAGCTGACAGCGAGAATGTAAGAGAAACAGCACAACCGAACGCAGAGTACAGAGCACCTCTGCCGGAACAGTGTGCCGAGGAGTGGACAGGGGGGTGCAGACAGTCTGTCTGTCTGTCTGTCCCCTACGGCAGCTGCAAAATGCCAGCACGAGGGGCTGAGGAGCCTGCCAAGGAGGCCAACGCAGGACTCTCTGCTGTTCCCGGGGCTTACGGCCAAACAAAAGAAAGAAGCAAAATGAGAAATGTAGTGCAACGTATGAAAAAAACACCCCGATTTCATTATCCTGCTGTTAGGAGATGAAGAAAAACTGTTACACAGCCTGTTCTAAAATATGGGTTTAAAGGGGAGTTTTGTGTGGGTTTTTTTTTTAATAATTACAGTATAATTTTTAAAAAAACTGAACTTCTGGTGTCTGATTTCTTGTTTAAGACTTGAGATTGACATTGGTAAATGAGACTGCAAACTACTGTACTTAGTTATACAGAAGATATGAGATAACAGTTAGCACTTCCCATGGTTACTATCATCCTGAAAAGAAATGCTTGAGCTTGGAGCTTCTGTCTATTAACAATACAGCTGACAGATTCTATGATGAGAAATATCCCAAAAGACACAAGAAACCCTCCACTTTCCTGGGAGAGAACTGTAACGTTACCAACCGCTTCTAATGATTTCAGAGCCTGCCTGTTCGCTGCACTCTCCAAGTGAAGCACTTGTTTGTTGAACTCACCGACACCGTTCTCCCGGTTGCTTTGCTAAAGAGACCATGCAAACCTGCTGCAATTTGTCAGTAGGTTTCCTCCCCTGACACAGTCTTGTTTCCTTGCCTTTCACAGGCGGTTCTCTCTCCCTCCCTCCACATTACTCGCCCCTCTCAGAGGCCAGCAGAGAGCTCCCGGCAAATACAAAGATTTCAGCTCCCACCAGCATACTCTGCTTATGACTCACAGACACTCCAAGAAAACCTTAGAAACAAGCTGGATAGTTAAAAAGGTTCAAGAGAAACTGGCTGCAACACCCTCTCCCACTCTAGTTTCTGGCTCGTAATCAGGAAAGGAGTGCCCCAAGGGGCTGTAGAGGAGCACTGTTGGTTTGGGCAGGAAACATGTCCTTCACTGTATCATGCATTGGCATAAGAGCAGCATCAGCAGTAGTTAGTGGAGGACTTTTCTCCATGAACCTCCCTTCCCATCACTAAGCAAGAGCACATCCAGATAAACCCCAAACTACCATTGGTATTAATGTAAAAAATTGAATTTTTAAATATAGATATATATATATAAATTTGTGATTGTCTTACTAAATAAGGTAAGGTTAAAGGTAACTCAGTACATCACAGACTGAATTGTGGCACGAGGGTTCACAAAAGTCAATGCCTTTAGCTTTGCCACTCAAAATCCTGCTAAAAGGATAATCAGGTTTATTTGCCAAGACCTATTTTCCATCCCTCCATGTGGGCTGGCATTCCTGATACTTTCATTCTACATTAATATGGTTTTTTATCAGCTGTTACATTATTTTGCCCCTGGCAGGGATTGGTTGCCAGAACTGCCTTCCTGACTCCCCCCCCGCCCCCGCACACCCTTTTTCAAAATATTGGCTTATTCTAGTTCTCAGATTTCCCTGGCAGTGTTCACGGAGTAAAGCACTGCTTAGCAGGAGGGATAAAGCAGACACAGTGTCTCAGGGGTGATGCTGACAACAGGAAGCAAAAATCAATTTTACAATCTACACAGTATTAGCAACCCCATTGCCTTCTAGGCACTGCGATGAGACACGGGGTGTGGGAAGTCCCAGCGGGGAGTCTGAGTGCCCAGCCTGCCTCCCGCCTCACCTCTGCAGCTCTGCCCAGCAAGTACACCACTGTCCCCTGTCTGCGCTGGGGACACCTCACCCAGCACCCCCCAGCCTCACCCCTCTTTCTGCTCCTCTTCCTGAAAACTACCTGAAAGGAGGGTGTAGAGAGGCGGGGGCCAGTCTCTTCTCCCAAGTCACAGATGATGGGACAAGGGGCAATGGCTTAAAGTTGTGCCAGGGGAGGTTCAGGTTAGATACTAGGAAATATTTCTTTACTGAAACGGTTGTCAGGTATTGCAATGGGCTGCCCAGGGAGGTGGTTGAGGCACCATCCCTGGAGGTATTCAAGAGACGAGTTGACATGGTGCTCGGGGACAAGGATTAGTGTTGGGTTGGTGTTGGTTTGGTTGTGGTGTGTGGGTTTGTGTGGGTTTTTTGTTTGTTTGTTGGGGTTTCTTTGTTTGTTTTTGTAGCTTTTTTCATTGGTTAGACTAGATGATCTTAAAAGGTTCCTTCCAACCTAGGTGATTCTGTGATTCCTAGCAGGATCTCAAGCCAACAAACCACCAGCTCTCTAGGGCTTGAGCCCTAGAGACTCAGTTTTCTAACTCAAATTACACTGAATGGTAACACAGAGTATAAATAGGTGAAAAAGGCTGCTGATATTTAAGTCCTATATATTAATCTCCTGTGGGAGATTAATAATAATAAGGGAGTCTAATAAACACCTGCATGACTACACATGCAAAAATAACCAAAAATTAACTGTTAACTGTGTGCACGTACCTGATCCTTCACTTTGCAAACATGCAATAATTGGCAAGTATGGGCAGATGTGCTGGTAGAGCTACTCAGGTATGTTCTGACTGTCTTACTGAAAGAAAGGTTTTAATGAAATAAATGTCAAGATGATTTCTTGGATGACTGCTTACACTAGGATTTGATCTCTTGTTTATACTTGCTTAATATCCATAAATTATGGCATATTTTTCAGAAGCATGTAATTACACTTGTCATTCTGGGTGGTAGATTTTTAAGTACTGCAGACAAACTGTGCAGTGATAGATGGCCAGTTCAGATATCATTTACGACAAGTTAACTCATTTTCAAAAAAAAAAAAAAAACCACATGTAGCACTGAAATGAGCAAAGATATATGGAAGCAATGATACTTTTGGTTTTTCAAGTTCTTAACAGCAGCAGAATTTTACTAAATGTTCCTTTCTGCTGGTGCCTACTTGATAATTCTTTGCTTAAAAACACATTCAATGCTGTTAAGCTTTTCTAGGACAAGTCTGTAGCTGCATTTTGCAATTTGCACTATTACTATCAAGGATTGTTTGCTTGCTTGTTAGAGAGAATTTCCAAGTCCCTCGTATGATCATCAGCCATACCAATGAGCTACACTTGCCCCTGTGATGGAAAGACCAAAGAATTTCTCTTACTTTTTTCTATGGTAGAAGTAAGTGTCTATTAATGTACACCATTCTGGAATGTTTCCCCACAGTAACCAAAAGAAGAGGAAACTTTCATTTACCTTTTTGTACCTCATGGACTATATTTCCATGAGTCACTCAATGCCCTTAAAACAGCTTCAGACATTCTTGTTGCCACGGATGGAAATGAAGCCTATGTCCATGAGACAACATTTGGCCTGTGATACTGAGGTCTGCCTCCTGCAAAGCCAGTGTTCAGCTGCCACAGCCTCTCCTGGCACAAAGGACAACCTGCCGCTGGAGGCAGGGTGGATGGTTTTTAACTTGTTGGCTTAGGTTAGGCTGCTTCAGTATATCACAGAATACATGTGGCTGCTTTTTTGTAAACCAAGCAAAAGTCCCTATTTGATGCATTGCCGGATAAATTTGATGCTAATAGTAGCATATGCACAAGCTGGTTTGAGGCACAGGACAACTTTACTCCTTCAAAATTATAGCCACTTTGATCTAGTGGCATTAAGTTTCTCATCTCCTCGGGTGCCCTGGTGCACTGCCCAGGGGGGCAGCTGGGGCTGGGGAGCACTGCCTGCTTACAGGTCTCAGGCTCCTGCCATCGTTTCCTGCTCTCCCTGGCATCTGCTACAGACTGCAGAATCCAGCTCTTAAAAAGTGGGAATAAATATGTATATTTTTCCCTTGTCTTTCCAACAGAAGCTTTTAGTAAAAACAGTGAGATTCATATATATTGACTTCTAACTCTGTAACTCAATTTTTTGTTCAGTCAGTGGATCTGAAAAGTATCCCAACTAAAGTCATAACTACTGTATTCTTTCATTATGACTTGCAGAAAATGCTGCCCTTGCCTTCTCTAGCCCTCCTCGCATCCTGAGCCTTCAGTTAAGAGATTCCACAGATCTGTTTTGAAAGACTTGTATGTTAGATTTGGGAAAAAAAAAAAAAAAAAAAAAAAAGAAAAAAAAAGAGCTTTTGTTACCGGCTAATTATCTTATTTGTCCATTTGATGATATTTTTATGGTTCATTTTCTCTGTGTTTTAATATTTTAATGGTCTTTAGTATATTATAGGGAGGTGCCTGGAGCACTGCTGAAAATAGAAGCTGCAAAGTAAATCACAACATTATTTATTATTACGATATCAGTCTGCCTAAATAACTACAGTATCCACAATACAGCCTGAAGAAAGAAAGAATGACAAATATCGCTGTCAATAGCTGCTGTGGGAATGTCCTCCAATTTTCTGTACTCAAAGCAAAAATCTCCATGGTTCTTCTATAAAGCCCTGTGTGTAAAACAAATCAAAAGTAATTACAAGGCTATATGTCAAGGACAGAAACTATATTTTATGAGAGTATGTAAATGAGACAGTTCATGGCAAAGGTTTTGCACTGCAGTGATGTCAGCCCTAGATACTGAAGGACCTGCTTAGCATTCAGATGGTTCAGAAGGGAGACAGTCAGTACTGTATAGCAGTAGGTTAGAAATTACTACTCTTTGGAAGCCACTTGGTCTTCATCTACAATTGCTGAACATATGTAGGCCTTTCCAGAAGTCCACTTCCACTTCAGACTCATGGGGAAAGAATTAGCTATTCATATGAATACGGTGGTCTGTCCTTGAGGTCTATGTTAAACCAGGCAGCTGAAGATGAGGCAAGATGAATCTTGTGTTCTGTTCTTTCAAGAATTTCAAACTTCAAGATAAAACCTTTAAATCCATGGCTAAAGCATCTAAATGAATGTTTCAGTATTCAAACATGCTTTACTGTTAGGTCCTCCTATTGCATTCAGCAGGACTTCTTTAAAAGTTTTCCATTGGTTCTGGTCTCTGTCACCACGTTTCTGTCATATTTTTTTTCTAATTTATCCTCTCAATGCACAAGTGTGTTCCAAAAGGAAAAATGAGGCTGTAGTAGCTGCCTGTATTATACTTAATAGCCTGGTGGTTAGAGTACCCAGCTGGGAACAACTAACCATTGAATTATAGCGGTTTTGGACATGAAAGTCTCTCCTGCTGAAGCTGTTCATGTTTTCATAAACAATTAAGCTTCCATTGGACCCGCCTGAGAGTAATTCAGTGTGTAGTCCAGTATTCAGCAAGGAACAGGGATAGGTAAGTTCAAATCATTGCTCTAATGAATATTTAATGAATTCTAGCATAGATGAAATAAAATGTTCCCATTGTGAAAGCTTATCAGCAGTGAATAGACAGCATCTGGCAACAGCAGCGTTAACTTGTGCACAGCTGTTCAGAGGGAGAAGAGCGGGAAGGAGTTTTCAAAGAAGCAGATGCACAATTACAGGCCTGTTTTGACAAAGAGTTCCGAGATTAGGGCTCTCCGGGGAAAGTCCTGCACACGGGAAACTGGTGGGATAAGACCTGTTCTGGCAGAAAGAAAAGTCACAGGGTGGAAGTTCAGAGAAGCTGAATTATAAAGGGTGCCCTGGCATCCCAGTGAAGGAGTATGCTTCTGCTGGGCTCTCACGGTCTGTAACCAGAACTCTTAATTTTACGATAAAACAGTTCTGTCTTTTGTTGTGGGGACCGTCTCCTAAACTGTGTTTGATTCCCTGCTCTGAATCCAAAAGGAAGAATTTACCCAAGAGCCGTGTGTAAGTCACAAGTGACTTTGGGAAGAAGAGGTGCACTGTCACTTAATGAATGGTACCCAAGACTGACATTTCAAACCTACCACTTTTTTTTTTAAATTATAAGATTTCCAAAATAGAAATAAAATGCTTTTGGTTTTTTTTTTTTTTTTTACATGGAAAATAAATTAGTAATTAACACAAACCAAAACATTTTGAAGAGCATTCCTCAACAAGATAAAACAAAAAAAACCCAACCAAATAAAGAAGCCTCCAAATCCCAATTCAGCATGATCATTTTGGTTCAGATTAAAATGAATGTTTATTTTCAGTTCAGCTGTCGAACTGACTAATTATTTGCACAGCCTTGCTCACAATATTGCATTCATATTAAAAACAACTGAAAAGGAGAAAATTTAAAAATAGCAATCACCTTTTCTAAAAGGTATGGAAGGTCCTCTGAGCTCCCGATCCATTCCTGATAAGCAGAGGAGGCAGTTATTTGCCATACAACTGCCAGTAGTTGCACTATTCATAGGGATTTTTATTCAAGCTAGATATAAACAAACAAACTTTTAATGAAATCAGCATGAAAAATGAAGCAAAACAAAAAATGGTTCCTGAGACACCAAGAAATAAACTGGAATAATTGCCAGCTAGCAAGACTTTTACAAAACTGATTTGACTGTCACTCTTCTCAAGCATTTAAGAACACACAAAAAAGGAAAATGCACTCAGCTAAGTAGAACATACATTTGCACACACCTGTCTTAATGTTCTTTTATCCTACACTACTTAATTCCATGCTTTGTCATGATAATGGCAGACAAGCATTTTTCCCAGTCACTCTAATATAGATTGCAGAGAGGAGTTTTAAAATTTTTCATTTTACTGGGCAATAATCCAAACATTTTTTTTCCTGATGTTGGGGCTCTCTCCCTTTGACTATCATGGTTTCCTAAGGGGGGGTGTACAGACTCTGACTGCAGGCCAGGCAGGCTTCACCACTTGCTCCAGAGACTGATGACTTGCATATTCAGATCATACATTGAGTTGGATAATCCCCTTTCATAGCAAAACTCAGGGGAGGGAACTATGTAAGAGGATACAAGGAATCCCTCATTAAGAGCTATCTATCTGAGGTACTTATATGTCCCCACCCCTCACTCTTATATCTGATTATTGAGGAGCCTTTATATTCACAAATCCCTTCTGGCACAGAATTGCTATAACCACAGAAGCAGGGGTGGGGGACCCTGGCCTTCAGTATTCCAGGGCCACTGGGCATCCAGCTTCACCAGCATCAGCCGCCAGGCTGAGCATCCGCTTCTGCATGACTTGCCCAAGGTCACAGAGAAAATCTGTGGTGAAGCAAGACAAAGGATGTAAGGCTTCAGCGGGCACTACCACACAGCGAGGGCAGCCTGTCACGCTCAGACAAAGCTTTGCAGCTTGCCATTGAGCCAAGTGATTATGTGACCCATCCCAAAAATACACTGTGTTTTCATCAGCTTTTTTCACATTTACTCTTGTTCTCTCCTGCACGCCAGAATCAAAAATTATTCTATGCCTATGCAAAAATGCAATAAAGTAAGTATAACTTCAATGGTGAGTCTTCATTCCTGAAGCACAAGTTCTTCGCTATTCAGCCTAAAAATAGAAATAAGGAGAGAAAAAGAGAAAAACACGAGCTTTGAAACTTGGCAGTAACGGCAGGAATTCATACCTTGAGTCACAGGGCACTCTCAGCATCTGTTCCAACTGCAAGCTTTTCATTCTCCTGTATCCAGCACAGCCACCCTCCCTTCATATTCCACTCCCCAAGACTCGCCCTACAGGTATTGTTCTTTCTCTGCAGCATGTCTTGTCTCAAATACCTTACATATCCAGCTTTCCAAAACACTGCTCATTTACTACTGGAGACGTGAACTAGTTCACAAGTGATGAGGTTTTCTGTTCAGAAGATATTTGGCAAAACAGTTCTCAGTGGGCTGAAACAACAGCTCCAACTTCATTTAGGTTTTTCAAGTGGATTTTTTTGTAACATGCACAAAAAATGAAACTCTAGTTAATAAGATAAATGTTTACACTTAAACTTTCAAAGGGCATCATCAGATTCTGTCCAAAAAAAGACATAAACACCCTTTTTCTCTCAAGTTTCATGCTTTCTAATAGCTTTCACTTTCATTACAAACACTTCAGTTCTGCCTGAACTGAGCACAAAGAGAATCAGCCCTTTAATCCTCAGGACAATACATATTTTCTTCACAATTTGGAAAGTAAATATAGCAGCTGGTAACTTTTAAATCCTGTGCTTTGTTATGCAAAGGATTGCAAAGAGAACCATCAAAGTTAGGTGTGGAAAACACTGGCTACTTTACCTAGATTGTTTTCTGTATATTTTTATACTTATATCCAATCTAATTCTCAGAAAGATAGGAAATTTGGCAGTTATGCTATCCCACACAACTGGATTAACCTTTAGACAGTGTTCAACAGGGTGCTTCTTGGCAATTATCTTTTTTTTTTTCTAGTAGTCATCTTATCTTATATTTTGCCTCTTGAAATACTATCCTAGCTATCCAAGCCTGTGCTCTATTAACCCCTATTTATCAGTAGAATTTGGGCTTTTGTGTTTGAAGTTAGTCCATATGATAAAATACAATCTGCAGAGCGATGACTGTGGAAATCAGATTGCCAACTCCCCCAAGATCTGTGCTGTCCCACAGAAACAGACCATCTCTCTTCCAATGGAACGCGTTCATAGCTTTTTGCGGACTGAGACCAAAAGAGCATCACCATGTTCATACCTGAAAACATAATGAAGCAATAATTGAGGACCCACACCTGCTTTTGCTGTGCACCTGTTGAACTCCCATACTGTAATAAAAAGCCATATAGAAAGACAGTAACACCAACAGGATGCAATATTGCATGGACACAGGGCATTATTTGCCTCTGGATAAATTGCTTTACAGACAAGTGCTCTGATTCACTGGCTTCCCTGGAATACATTGCTCTCCCAAGGATTCTTCCTCATTTAAATAAGATTAGAAGTGACACAAAAATCAGACTCCATTTCCCTTTTGAGTAAGCATAATTCAACAAACAGGTCCTATCCTGCTGGTTACTGAAGAATGTAGTCACGTATGTTACTTATCTGCGGCTCCTGAACTTGGCAGAAGCCAGATATCTCAATCAAAAAACAAGACTTGTCCCAGCAGCAAGTCTTCTGCAGCCTTGGGACTCCCAGGCCTTTGCGTTTTCCATTCAGTGTATGATAGCAGCCTGTTTGTCTCTTTCTGCAGGACATGGGTTTTTTTGGTCCTGGGTACCATAGCTATGAGCATAGTCTGAATCCCCAGGTTTTTTCATGCTGCTCCTAATGATAAACGAGCTCCTTGTCTCAGGTTACCAAAATAGATACGTTCTCTTCTCCCACAGCACTCTCTTGAAAGCTTGTTTGGACTACGCCCTCAGAAGCTAATGAATTTGTGGTAATATAATAACATAGCAAACATCCATTATATATTCCCTCCTTTCCGTTATTAGTCAGTATGTATTATCTTCTACAGAAGTGCATTTCAACATTTCAGGCCATGCTTCACTTCACTTAATAATCCGTTCATGTATCATCTGAATAGGCAACTCTTGAGACTCACTGTGACTTCACCTGCGTTCAGCAGCACACCTAGACTGGTGAGTCCTTGTCTGGATGACAGCCCTCAAGGAAGTCACCTCTTCTGCAAGGGGATTTTCTGTGTTTCACCACTATTGTTAAAACCAAAGCATACTCAGGGCACCAAAAGAGGAAATAAGAAAGAAGTAAGAAAGCCAGCCCCTCCTTCGTCTCTTTTATTGGGCTTTGTTTTGGAAGTGTCAGGCCTAGAGAACTATGGCAGGATCCACAGCCTCTCTGAAATATTTCTCCAACAAATAGCCTAAGTATAACTGTGGTGATAACTTTTCACTAAGACCTTAACATTTCAAGGGACTTTACAGACAAAAACTAAAGAAAATTTATCTGAATAAGAGTAACAATCACCATGGGGGATCGGTGCTACTGTAATGCAATGGAGTTGCTTGACAAAATTTTACCCAGCCTGAGAGAAGATTGTAATGGCATTTTAAATGTGACAGAGCCACTATCAAAGTAAAAAGCTAATGGAAGTTGTTAGGAGCTTTTTGTAGAATGATACCCAAAATGGGCTCTCATCCTCTTGCTAGTTTTAAGTTTATAGAAGAGCCATGTGCATAAATGTACCAGTGAAGAAGGAATAAAGATCCTGATTCTGCCTCTACAAATACAGCTGCTACTCAACTGAACGCTCAACTAAACCTTCTATGAAAGAACATAAGCCAAAACTTGAAATATGAATTATTCCAGCTCAGAGAAATCACTTTTGCTCCTGTTGCACAGTCTCAAGTTATAAAAGAAATACAATAGGAAGAGAGCTCTTGCAATACTGTAGCATCTCAGCATTGCTATCAGAAATTATTTATTTCACAGAAGAGATAGAGCCAGGTATCTATCTGAAGTGCCAGACAAGAAATCCTACAGCAAGGTAAAAAGGAGAGACCCTTCTCCCTTTAGGGCTCAATCTCTCAATAAACATTTCCCTTATTCCCTGTTATCCACATAGACAGGTTCCACTCAAAAGTCACCCAAACTCCAGCTCTTCTTCCTGCTGACCCACTCATTTTCAAGACCCACAGAAATCAAGAGCCACTCAGAGCCTTGGTTATTCACATGCCTGAAAAAAAAATTGTTTGGAGATCATGAAATTAAATACTCGCTTGAAAAATAATGGTAAATAAGTGGCTTTTCTTAAGATAACAAGAGAGAGAAATAGAGCAGGAGGGAAATGGAAGAGAAAATGATTCCTTCTACAGGAAAGTGAGGAAGGAATTAACAACCTGGCACCATCTTTGCTGGTGTTTCAAATGCCTACAGAGCTACCTGTGATTTCCATGCAAAGCTTCCAAAGCCTTCCAGTGAGAAGAGGTTCTGTCTGGTGACTGTGCAAGCATGGATCAGCCCATCCTGTTTTTGTAAATGTGAAAGACGCATCCACACTCACAGACCTCATCCAGCTTCCCTCTGAAAGGATTTTCTTCTCTCTATTGAGGACACAAACAGCCAAGGGCAAACAGCCTCTTAATTTAAGGCCTCACTTAAATGCTTAATTGTCCTGTCACAAGGATAAGGGACATAATATCTTGCTTTTCTGATCTGGGAGCATATGTAGATCCCAGCCCAGAGAAGCATTTTGCTCTTGGCTATTTAATTCATTCATGTGGAATTGGTGTCCTTCAGCAAGACTTTTGTTTGGATGACTTTTTTTTCTCTGATAAATGCTACCAAACACAAGGATATACATTTAAGCGCTCTAAACCAGTTTAATCCTAAAAGCACAATGTGCTTTAGGGAAAATAATGAGGATGGAAATACAAAAACCCACAAAATCTACCAGTTGGTTGTAACACACAATAGTGCCTGGTTTCTGATGACAGTCAGAATGCAGGACTATTCATATTGCACAGCTGTCACTGTACTGAAACAATTATCCACCAGGGAGAAAAAAAAAAAAAGAGTCTTAATTTAGTTCTCATTGTGGCTAATAAACCTAACATTGCTGTACTAAAACACTGAAACAGCATCAATGATCCTTGCAGTTTCTTGTTTTCCCTTCAGTCTGATGTAGGACCAAAGGAGCTCTGTCCCAAGAGATTGGCAGTGACATCTACGCTGGTAAATCACATCATTTCAGAGCGCACCCCTCAGCAACAGCTCAGCTGCCTCCCCCCCTAAGCCGTCAGGAGGGTTGGTAGCTCAGCCACAGCCTGTGCCAGCCAGCAGCCTCCCAGTTTCCAGGCAGGCTCCAGAAGTCAGCGTGGGTCAGGAGTCATTCCCTCCCAGTAGTTTGCATGCAGCCCCATGATTTGAGGGAACAGAGGAGTTTATGATATGGATGTGGATTGTCTGTGTCAGCTGGCCTCGGTGCCAGAGAACTATGCCAGGTACATTTTGTTTACCAGCAGTGACGTAAAGAGTGCCTCCTGTTAACACAAGATCTTTAAAAAAAGCCCACTGCAGAGTTTGCTTATCTGTGAGTGAGCGAGCCCTTGCTGAGCTGCTAGATTCCTCTCAGCCTTTTGGTCTTCTCACTTGTCAAATTACAATTGATATCTATGTTAATTTATAGGTACTATTTCACAAATAACTCAGGGGCCCCTCTCACATGCAAACAACCCTCACACAGTGGTAGGAACTTAGCAAAACATCAGCCATGAAAGGGTGAAATAATTCTCTCTGCATATGCATTTTCCTTCATATGAGGGAAAGCTAGGTAGATAGATAGGTAAGTAGATAGATAGATAGTGCCAACTGCCCTCAGGGAATTAGAACGAAAATCAGACCATTGGTCTCTAATAGCTGCACTCTCTTTGTAAGATGCTCACACACTGTGTTGATGGAATGACGTCAAAACAGCTTCAGCCTGCCTACAAAAACAGGGGGGACATCTCAAACCATTTAACAAACCTTAATCAAGCTTCCAGTTCTTCCTGTGAAATGGTTAAATACAAGCAAATCAAAATGACAAAAGAGAAGCACAAATATGTCAAGAGATGCTTCTCAAGCCCTGTAGCAAACTATTGACAAAGGTGGAAAATAATACAGAAAATCAGATTGCCCTTTGCTCTAACCACTAGTTATAGCTCCATCCGGGAATGGGAGAATACTAAAAACATTCAATCTTTAGAGGAATATTTAAGGAACTAATATACTGTAAAATACTAAATGAATGCATCAAGTTGCTTTTGTATTCCCTTGCCTCAAGCAGCTTAGCACAAATAAAATTTGATGCTAATCAGTCCTAGCAGTTTTCACAGAAACAGAAAATCTATTATTTCCTCTGGTTGCAACTAAAGAAATTCCCAACTGTTTCATTATTGATACTTGCAAAGTATCTGTTGTATCTATAATTTTCTATTGGTGTTGACCTGGCATTTGCCTCTCTTGGCCATTTAACATGTTTAACCTGGTATTGATAGAAGAATCATAGTTGAATTAAAAGTGGTTTTTGCATAACCATGTACCTACTACCATAGAAATATAAAGAGATATGAATGTTTCTTCTATATAAAAGAAACTGAATTATGAAAAAAAAACCAGAAAAAATTGAATTATTATAATGGTATTTTCCAGCCAATAACAAAACAAGATGCTTAGGCACTAAACAAATACATGCTTGTAATAAGCTACAAAAAACACTGTAAAATTAAATGGGGTATATTGGCAATGGGTTCCTTTTATAATTAAAAATGATTCAGAAAGTGAAAATATTATCTAGAACAAAAGTAAAACAAATCTGTTCATCTTAAGAGCTGATTTCAAAATGTTTCAGTCGGCTTCTCCCTACTAACAACAATTTTTTCTTCACACTTCACACAAGATTTTTCACATATGTTTTAACCACCAAAAAAAATCATGCTATTTCAAATTTCAAATGCTATGCAGCAGAAAACATTATTGAAAAATGTAGCGGGACACAGTGAACAGGAAATTGGTATATTTAATCAGTTTAAGGACATTTTTTATTAATGAATGCCGATATTTTGGGTAAAATTCTTGAGCCTGTTCTTCACTTCTTATAATTTAGGGTAAAGCACTTCCTTTATAGTTAAGGTTCTGCAGTCAGATATGAAAGAGACTGACTCCTGCATCCTTTTAGAGCCTCTGAAGTCCATAATGCTAACAAGGTGCAAGAATTTCCATAGCTCTAGAGTCAGAATCTATGTACAGTTCAGTTTGCTCAGAAAACCACATATGTCCTCTCTGACATTATGTGGTAAAATGTTACCACATTTTATTTATATCACAGAATCATAGAATCATTTATGTTGGAAAAGATCGAGTCCAACCGTTAACTTAGCACTGCCAAGTCCACTGCTAAACCATGATGTCCCTAAACATCACGTCATATTCCCTGCAATCATGAGATGCCCTCTGTTGCCACAAATAAATACATAGCCCTGTATTTATGAAGTTTGGCGAGGCGAGGCTCCATACAATGACAATGCCCTGGTTTCTGGGAGTCCTGTCTGCTGATTTGCGCGGGTCTGGAACACAAGGCAGCAATAGCACCATATGGCAGCCAAATATAAAAAGACCTGCAACTGAGCCCAAAAAAACATCATCCAGGTACAGCCCTGGTAGCTGTGCAAGGCTGCCAGCCAAAGATAGACACTGAAACCCAGAATGAGGCAAGGAAACAATCAAAGCAAATAAATAAAATGTATAGGGAGCTAGTGCATTCATTTCTAGATTTACCGAAAAAAAATATCCCTTGCATTTTGGGATGTTTGCACATGAAGTTGAAAAGTAACTTCATAATGTCATTTGTACCTGTACTTCTGAAAACGTAAATGTGTATGAAATGTATAACACAAGTGTGCATGAGGTGAATATTAGTCCCTCTAGACAGCAGCTATTTAAGTGGATTGCAGGGATGCAGCAAGAAGAAAATTCAACCAAAAAGAGGAAATAAGTCATTTAGTCTTGGAAAAAGAGGAGAAAACAGAAGTAAAGGCAAAGCAAAAGGAAAGGCAAAACAAAGCAAGAAATAAAACTGATGATTAATATTTTTCCTCTATACACATGTACATAAATATACACATGAAATTTACGATCGCAATTCACCAAGCATACTGTCCACCCATCTCAATTCACATGCAAACCATCATCCCTAGGCTGCTCCCAGCATGACATTGGCTAGAAGATCTGTGAAGGTGACAGATGGAGTGTACCAAGGATTTCAGAAAGCGTGAGGTTTTTAGATGGAACAATACTGGCATAAACAAACGGCTCTCTTTTTTCCAGGAGATTTTAACCATTGACATGGATTATTCAGATATTAAACAAGTAGAAGCTTTGAATACAGGGAACATAACATACGAAGTAAGCTAAGTTACAGAATCTCTTCTTTCCTTCAGACCAAGATTTGAAGGACCAGGAACAGCCGAAATGCTTGTGAGCATCACACAAAAAGTTAATGGATACCACCTGGCCAGGCCTGAGCACCCTATAGGAAGCCAAAATTTCAATTAGACAAAGCCAGAGAAGAGGGTAAGAGTAAGATTTTGAGTGATCCACTCAATAGAAAAGTTGTCTTTGTGCTAGTGAGAGCTGGCCAATGGGGACAACCAACCCCTTGATAGATCCTGCCAGGCAAACTAAAAAAAAAAAAAAAAAACCAAAACCTAAATTATGTCACCTCCTGTTTCCAAGAGGAAAGAACAGTTCCTGGTGTACCAGAAGAAAGGAAAGAGGCTGGCCCATGCCTGTCTGTCCAAGTTTTAGTCACTGCCATGAGAAATGCTACAAACCTGTTAAGGCCCCAAATGCACTAACAGGCTCTGCAACATCCTTCCTTCTCCAGCCCTGGATTTTGCTCCATGTGTTCAATGTCATCTCCAATATGGTGCAGACACAGGACCCTGACTCAGCCCAGGAAAAGACAAAGTTGTGAGGAAGAGCAATGAGAATCCTTATCAGGACCTCTGTCCACCTTGTTTGCTCAGCAGCCACATTTCAGCTCTGTCCCTTGTCCTGGGCTCCTGCTTGAGCTGCTGGCCATATACCTTGCCTTGCTGGTCATGGTCAGCAAGTTCCTGGTTGACCTTCAACCTGCCTTACTACTGTGGATTTGTCTGGCAATCACTGAACTGAACTTGGTTACACGGATGGACTTCTCAGTCAGGTGAGGCTCTGTCCCTATTTGTCAGACCACTGCCTTTCTTCCCTTTCTGTCCCCTCAGCTCCTGTCTCAATTCCCCTTGTGAAGCAACCCAATCTTGATGCTCTCTGACATAAACAATTAAATGATAAGACAACAACTTCATCTGGGGACAATCTGTCCTGAGATCTACAGAGAAGTGTTTGAATGGGTAGGTACTGTGGTACTACCCAGCACAGTCCTTCTTCTGTGCTCAACTCTGAAGGTCCTCTCCTCCTTCCTCTATATTTGCAGCGAAACTACCTCCAAGTTCTGAATGTTTAATAAGCAACTGTTTCACACATTATTTTTTTTTGCCTCAAGCACCAGAGTAACATAAGGCAAACAGCAGCCTCCTTACCAAGCAGACCAAGGAATAACAGGTCCACTTTCAAACAGCTAATTCCTTGAATGTTTCCTGTTTGTGAAGTACCTCTGAAAAGTCTAGACGTCATCAACAGGTGAAATTTAGGCTGTCCCAATTTGGACCATAATGTATCAGACCTACTAAGGGCAGAAAAACATTTGCTGTGTAGTGGTGTGCCTGGAAATTCACAAAAGGAGAAAACAGAGAGAAGAACTGAAGGTGAACCATTCTGACCAGGTGAAAGGCTACAGATGAAGCTCATTTTCTGTGGTGCTCTCCCTTGTCTCTTATCATGAATACACTTAGATAAAAGGATACCTTCACTATCAATCAGTTTATACTATCCACCAGATCATCAGGTAGGACTATTGACCTGTATGTTTTATGTTGTAAGATCAATAAAAGAAAGAAAAAAAAATGCAATAGAAAGAAAAATAGCAGCATGAAAATACAAGCTGCTGAGCATACTATTTCTCAGGCTACCTTTGTTTGTGTATTCACATTGAGTGATATAATGCACTTTTCACAGTTTCTTCACAGATTAAAATTTCTCTGGATGACAATGTTCTCAAATAAAATGTAGTCCTGACATTTAGGAACTTCAGAGTAGATATTAAAGCAATACTGAACTTCAAATTGCAGGTTCAACTTGCTGAATAGAACTGCTAGACAGAAATATAGATGAATCATACTCATCCTGGATATAATGGAAACAAGTATTTGCATGATGGTGATCACCGACTTCAACAAAACTACAGGTGTTTACACCAGCTGAGGGCCCAGCCTTGACATAGACCAATGTACAGTAAACACAGTCTCATACCTGGAGGCTTAGTAAGCATGGATCAAGGTCCTGGTCTTCAGCTGAAGAGCTGTGGTGATGCATCAGCTGAGAATCTCAGCCCATGTCTTTGGTCCGAGTACAACCCAAACTGGATTATACTTCTATATTTCTGGCAAATGACCCTTAATTGCCTAATCTTCCTGACTATGACCATTGTGAATGAATTCTATAGCACTGCTAAATGAGGGCCTTGTCCAGAAGCTTTTACACATGCAGAGATAACAGATCTACTTCTTAGAGGAAAGTGTAAAAACGTACTTCAGATGCATGTCCAACATCAGACATTAAAGGGTATAATTTGTCATTTTTTACATTATTAAGAATATTTGTGCAAGATCTATAATTAAAACTAAAAGAGATGTCTCCTCCTTTCGCCAGCAGCTGTGTTACATCAATTAAATGGGTAAATAAGATCTTTCCCCAGAGGGGATATCACGTGACCCTCTATTGATTAAGACTGCAGTAGAACGTTATTTGCAATCTTATTGCATAATGGAAATCAGGAGGTAGCTGTCATGGTTTCAGAAGACAAATTGCTGCTATCTTAGACAATTCATAGGCCTCTTTCCTCCTTGTTGCTCTTAATTCACAGTTAATGCATGTCTTACAGGGCTTACTTTCTTAAATCAGTCTACAGCACTGAATTCAACTCAAAACTGGATGTAAGCAGTAGTCTATGATGGGTACTGAAGTGATCATTCCATCTATCACTACTTCAGAACTATACGTTATTTAATAGGGTAACACAACTTCAAAAAAGGATGTGAAATTAAAAAGAGGAATCTCCTGTAGCATGCATGATTGTTCCCAGGAAAGACAGGCCTCCCCCACCAGGCACGGCTCCAGAGGTGCTCTCAGAATAGAATATTTTTAAGTCTTAGCTCAGTTTTGTGTACTTGATTTTCAGAAGCAAAACATTTAACCAGCTGGAACAAGTCCACTAGTCTCAAACCTATGCAGTCAGTGCAGCTAGGGGTCAGTTTTGAGATTGGAATGAACACCTGACCACAACCCAGCAAATACTTTGCTCCTCTACTGAACTGTAAATCCATCATTATGCCCTTCATGGGAGAAGCAGAGGGAAGGACAAAAATCTCCCTTTAAATGACTGAAACACTTTGCCAATTTGAGAAACCTTAAAAAAAAAAAGCCAATCTTTCCTTACTTCTAATCAATCCGTCAGTTACAACAATTAGAAAACAAGTGCAACACTTTTCAAAATACATAACAGCAATATTCAACAATAACAGAATCTTCTCCACTAAAATCAAAGAAATAGTCTTGTGGTCTTTGGTAGTTATGAAGTTGTAGGACATAAAGCAAGATTTATGAATAGAAGGAATGAGTCTGAATAACAGGGGGCAGTAGGACAGTAGTAGATTCAGACAAAAGTTACAGTCATTCCACGTGTAGAAGAAAGTGCTCAACTTACCATCATTTGTTTGCCATTGCATAGGATTACAAATTAAATGTCTGCTGCCTGATCTGTTCCAGCTAAATTGATTGATTAGAATGTGTTCATCTTCCCACCTAACTTAGCAAGTTTAAAAGTGGCAGGTTTACTTTTCCATTATTTATAATGCCAGAGCTGAATAAAGTACATGGACGGAAATGCCAGTAGAACAGTTGTCCAAAAGTAATCTCTCATAAAGTGATAACAAAGTCTGGAAAAAAATATTACCTTGTAAAAAATATGGAGGAGATTAAGATTTCAAGGAAATCACAGATATTTCAGTACACTTCATTTGAGTAGACATGCACATCAATAGTATTAATTATTACTGGCATATCTTCCTATTTAGGGAAATTACCTGGTCCTCCTAGAAATGGATTTGTGTTTAAACCCTGTATTTCATTCTCCTGAAAATTTGGAAGAATCAATCTCAGCCTAGTCTTGGTGAGCATAAACACTCAACATGGAGCAAATACAAGTAGTAAAAAATAAGGATACAAATTCCTAAAGAATTAAGATGTGCTCTAGTTGTTCAAAATTTCAAGAAACATTTCACACCTTAAATTAGGGTCTGCATTCATTGCTTCTCCCCCCCCCCTTTGCTTTGAAAGGCCAAACCAGTCAGTTCAGGTTTCTGAAGTCCTTTCTTTTTTTGAAGGTAACACAATACAGTCAGCTCACTCAATTCACTGTGCTTGAAATTTAAAAGAGAGATATAAAATTTTCCTTACCTTAAAAAGTCTTAAAATATTTGCGACCATAATGGATACAGAACTTGCTGCAGCACCTATCACACCTGATATCTTGTCTGGCTTAGTGAAAATAGGTGGGTCACCATTAGCACACTTCACGTCTGAACCATCTTTTTCTATCAACGCTTGCACAAATGTTAAGGATTGCTCCAATGCGTAAGTGTCCCTGGAACATGTATCAAGAATCCGGACACCTAAGGTGATATTGGCGAGAAGATCAGGGTCTTTATTAATCTGATCAATTGCATACAGCATTGCCTCTAGTCTGTGGATGCCTTTCTCCTTCTTGAGCTCCCCACAAGGCACCCCTCTATCCCCTTTTGCATGGACAGGGAACAGTCCTCCCAAGATGATGTCCCCATCCAGGCGGATGGAGTGGGCATATTCCTGGCCATGAGTTCTTTGCATCACGGTGAGTATCCAGCAGAATTTGGCTGTTAACAGGAAGAAACAATGGCAGGAAACTAATTGTTTTCCTTCGTATACCATTTTCTCTGAAGACTTTGTTGCTGTCCAGTATCCAGATTTTCTTCTTGCTAAAGGATGAGGTTGACCATTTGAAGCTGCACTTTCTGGAGGCTACCATCAGTGCCCAGTAAGTAATATAGAACCATGTGGTAGGTAGAAAAAGTATCTCAGTAGAAGAACATAAAATGTGTTTTACAAAAAATGTCCACTGATGTCATGGGTTGATGAGCTTTTCTAAGAGGTGTTTTTCAATTGCTCTTAATTGTTGGTGAAGTGTAGGGTAGTATCTCTCGTCCTGATGCTAAGAGGAGGTCAGTAGCTTATGTCTTGTATTTTGCCCTGCAGCTGAGGTACTTCTGAAAAAGACAATGAGAAATACCATTTAGTTCAGCAGTTTCATACCTGTCACACAGCATATTTACTTTTGATTATGAGTTACATCATCGAGGTTTTACTTTTGATATTTTGTATGGGAGTAATTCTTGGCCTTCTGTGAGTTTGAACACCTGGCTGCACTGTGCTACGAGCCAGGAAATTGATGATACCAGCAGAGCAAAAGCCAAATCAGGGGAACTAAACTTAGCTTGGTGTTCAGATTCCAACCAGTAATTCATATTTACCTTAACGTTGCATGACATCCAGAAACATATTTGATCCGTAACACATTGTATTTTCTGTTTTGCTGTATCATTCTGTTCCAGCCTACAGAAGTGCAATAACTACTTACACTCTCACTCACAGAGAGGTTCCATTTATGACAATGGAGTAATCAGGGCTCCTGATTTTAAGTACGCTCTTCAGCCGCTGCAGTACAAGCACATTCAATTCATTTGGATATTAAACTGATTATTTCTCCAGTGGAATCCACTTTTTTCTGGGATTACTACGTATCTAAAATGCCTTCCAGGTAATTTCTAATACTAAGTTATTTTTATGAAAAGGTAGCTGATTTCTTAAGCAAGGAGAGCACAATGTATTCTGTTAGGAAACCAGCTGAACACCCAGTATTCCCTTTCCAACATCTTACTTGAGCTGAGGCCCAACATTAACAAAATCTCTATTCTCTGCTTGCATTTGGACCAAATTAAATAGGAAAAATGTTGTGCCCCATTAACATCTAGAGAAGTCCCACTGGTTTTAACGAGTTCAAGATTTCAGCCTATGTATCTAGACACCTGACTGTTAAAATTGCCCTCCCTTTAATTTTCAAGTGAGTAGCTTTTATTTATTTCAATATTTAACAAAATTACACGTACCTGAATAAACTTTTAGACCTCTGAGGAGAAGAGAGGAAATTAATTTTCCCAAATACTAGATAGGCATGCTGTGGGCAACTGCAACTGAGCCAGTCTCTCAAGGCACCAGTTATAGAGTTTGGAGAGCTGTGGACACCTGATCCTTTTCTTTAAAAAACTCTTATTTATTATGAAATTGATTACACTGAACAACTGCCTGCCTCACTGCCTATACAGAAGATCCAGGCAACAGGTTCATCTGTAGATATGTACTTTGTCCCTAGTGATCTGACTGGATCGTACCAAAAACATGATTAAATTAGAAGACAATTGTAGACAAAATTAGAAAATAGTTATAGACAACCTTATTTTTTTCAAAGGCATTTTGAATTATTTTCCACAAGATTTTTATACATTATGTGGTAACAATACTCAAAATGTGGTTTTAAAATGCTTTACATTAATCATTCTCTTCTTACATTTATTTTGCTATATTTTTTCCCCCAAATGATAATACGAAACTCACAAAAGCTGAAGAAGAGTTTTTAAATAGTGGCTATTTGAAGACCTGAGAAAAACAGTCACAACGGAAAGTGTTCTATTGAATGTAATGGTATCTCACTGTGATTTGGTAACAGAGCACCAACTCCAACATGAAACACGTTTCATGGGCGTGAATAAAATCACTGCAACCGGGAACAGCAGCACAGAAGACCTTCAGTGCTTCTTAACGCTGAGTTTTGCTTTAATTGGGCCCAGGACTGAATCTAAATGAAACAAAGTCTGTGCTGGTTGATGTGATAATCCCATCGTTCTCCTTAGGCTCCTTTTGGGCGCATAGTTTGCAGATCTGACCAGGCTTTGGCCCCATGAACTGAATCCAGACTCAGTCACAACTGAAGGAACTTGACTACCCATCACCCGTGAGAGTTCATGCAGCCCCATGGGATGTTTCTTCTATGCCCACGCTACAGAGAAAAGATTTCATTCACTATTAACTAGACACAACTGTCTGATGTCTTGATTGCCTTAGCAGAAAAACACAGTTCAAAAAAGCAAAGAGTAAAAGTTGTAGCTGCACCTAAAATAGATACGGAGGCAATTTCCTTTCTGGTTCCACAATGAACAGCCAACTCATTAGCCTGTGCATGCATGTACAATCCATACAGGGAGCAGTTCTCTAAGGGAATAAAAGATAAAGACTGCTCTTTTTTAACACTGTATGGAGAGCAAGAAAGCACCACTGAAAAAGTGAAAACATTCATGAAGAAAAGAAATGCTGATTTTTCCTCTCTCAGCCTCAGATCAATTCCTTGCAGCCAAAGAATGCCCAGAAATTAAAGCAAGTGTCAGTCTTTGTACAAACAAATAGTAATAGTGATGAACTCAACTACTGCAACCCAAATTCCAACAACAATGGCGAAGCTACAGTGAACCCAATATCCTCATCCAATACCTTGTCTGGAACCCACCGAAAGCCAAATGACTTAATTATTTTTCAACATTACAATCTACATAAGCATTAATTGCTCTGCCTCAGCTTGCATGTTTTCCTGAAAAAGTATGTTTCTTTGCTGTAAGTGTCCACAGCTTGTCTGTAAAACAGAAATTAAATTTTAAAACGTTCTTTTAAAAAATTTAAGAGCTTTTAGTCTTTTTTTCTTTTACCTAGGAAGTAAAAGTTTTTATTACACTGCCTAGTTTATTCATGCCACACTGCTTTTCATATACTGATTAATATTAACTTTTACAGAATGTTGTAAGCCTGTGTAGCTAAACAGAGAGCATCTGATTAAATGATTTCCATTTTTATCAATGAATTTTAGTGAAAAAGCGTGGGCCTCTGGGCTATAAAGCCTGAATGAACTTTCCTCATGTGCAGAGATTTCATTCAAAGTAAAATGCTGTCCTTTTCCAATTGACCATAAAATTTTGAATTAATGCAAATATATTCTCAATTTGACAGATTCCCCACTGTAGTAGTTCACTAGAAACATGACTTCGGAGCAGAAATTCACACCTTTCCCCAGCACAGTTCAAGAGTAAGTGCGCCACAAAGCCTCTCTTCCAGTCACCTTGGAATGCAAGCTTCTCTTGGGTTTAATTCATTAAATATATCTGGCATTATCAGAACATACTGCTATTTTTAAAGTCAGTATTTCAGCACAAACCTCCACTTGTTCTGCTAGAATATGTATTTATTTTTAAACCTAAGGAGGCGGGGTACTGCAAGACAGGGGACATGGAAACTTCTGCATGTAGTGTCTGGTTCTGAAATTACTTCCTTCGTAAAATCACTCAGCTTTATGGGATACGTGGTACTCAAAGGTGGGTACTTTCATACCATGTTGTCAGAGTCAGGGCATCGGCAAGTGCCTGGACCAGTCACTACTCCAGCCACACACTCACTGCACTGAGAGACAGGTTCATTATGGGAGCCCTTTATGTTAATGAACAGATCTAAATAATGAACTTAGAGTGGCAGATAAACACTTTAAGAAATATAGGCAGTGTCTCTATTTTGGTAACGAGGTTCCCAAAAGAGCCATCTTCAGCTGGCACTGAAGTCATGGCTGAAATCATATAGAAAGATTTAATATCTTCATCTGGAAATATTGTTTAAAAAACCCCTCACATTACAGACTGCCGCAGGAACAAGAACTAATCTCCGCAGCATAAGCAGGAAAATGCGTTCACTGAACTTCATGGAACATTTTTAATTGACATTGCCTGTCAGACTCAAACCCTTTACAGAGTAACAACAAAAAGCTATGTAAGGGGGGGATGAGGGGTGAGCATCTGAGAAAAAGTACTTAAAATTTTGTTTGAAGCCAAGAAATTCATTTATTATTGCATTTGAAGCACATTTGAACTGCACTAAAATAAAATGAGTTGAAAAAAAAAAATATTAACCTGTGAAATCCCATTTCTGCTTTCACAGAACGTCAGATTGTCCAGTCAATGCAAAACTGATCTGGTTTTGCTGAATGAAAACAAAATAATAGCGTCTTCCATTAAGAAGTTCTGAGGAGAAAAAAAAAATTGCAAAAGCGTGCTTATTTTGACTTTCTAATACCGATGTTACTTCTGAGCCATCAAATAAGAATTATCTTGCTAATGCTCTTTTCAATGTTCATAAAAGTTGCCTCTTTCTCCTGCACAGCATTCAGTGACAAACAAACAGCCGAGTTTCCACACAAAGCAGGTAAAGAGTTGCCACCTGCATACAGTAACCTGACATATAGAGAAGATTAATCAGCTTTGCTGACAACAGAAGGGAATTTGGAAAACCTTAGGCCTTGACACCACAACTCCTAACTTGCAGGAGAATTCTTCACTGATGTAAGTAGTCTTATCCACCTCAGCTCTTCTGTAATGATTTGCAGTGCCCCTGCCACAGAGGTAACCTTTACACAATAATCAGGACTTCAAGGCGAGTCACCCTCAGCATCTCGTTTACAGCAACTATTTCCTCCTGGTGCACCAGGAGAGAAATGTCTCCACTCGGTCTAATCAGCCTCTTTTCAAATACCCCAGAGCACCTGCCTTCACTTTCCACCCTGCAAATACTCGTTTTCCAAACAAGCTACCCTGCTAAAAACCTGCACTGGTCCTTCTGGCAGGGTGACACTAACTGGAGCTTATGACTTTTAAAAAAGAAACAGAATCAAATATTTTCCTCTGCCCTAGCCTGGTCTCCACAGCTGAATAAACCCCATCAATATTAACACCTTTTGAGTTGGTTTCACCTCTGGTCTTGGCAAGTGATGATCAAGGAGATTTTCCCAGGCAGCCTTGGAGGGCTTTCCCTCTTGCTTCTGTTTGCGGTTTACTCTCTTCCCACCAGACCCCCGCTCCCCAGCCCGCACAGCTGGGCTCAGAGCAGGCGCTGGTAAGCGCAGCCCAGTGCCCCGGGTGCGGGGCTCTGCCCCCGAGAAATGCAGCCGCCCGTCGAAATCATCCCGGGGTACCCTGCAGGAAAGACATCCCCCCCGCCGTGTCCGCGGCCGACCCCGGTGCCGGCGAGCGGCCGCCGGGCGCCCGGGTGGCGGCGAGCCCCGCACCGCGCTCTCACCCCGCACACTCCGCACAGCGCTCCGCGCCGCACCCTGCGAACCGCGCCCTCTGAACCGCACGCCGCGCACCGCACTCCACGCATTCTGCCCAGCGCTCCGCGACCCGCGCATCCCGCCCAGCACTCCGCGCCTCGCACCGCGATCTGTCCCCCCTCCCCGCCCGGCGCGCCCCGCCGGCAGCAAACACCCGGCCACGCACCGGCTTTCCGTGCGGCTCCTCCGCGCTTTCCCGGCTGCCCCTCGGCTCCTAACGCATCCCGGCACCTTTCCCGGCCCGAGGAAGGGCCACCGCAACCTGCCCGGCCCCGCCCGGCGGAGGGGCCCGGGGAGCGCCCCCGGGGCTGGGCGAGCCGCCTCTCCCCGCGCACCTCCACCGCTATCGCCCATCACCGCGGTGTTTCTCCCTTGAAGGGAGCCCCCTATTGTTCTCCACTTCACTTAGCCAAGCTATTTATTATTATTATTTATTCTTTTTGCTCTCTCTTCCCAGGCTCATCCCTACCCCAGCCGGCGTCTGCGGTTGAGGGATTCCGGCACAGCCTCGGCGCGGCTCTCCCCGGGGCCTCGCTCCTTCCCGTTCGCGGCCGTAGGACGGGTTTGCACCGCTTCACCCCGCGGCCTTGCAGCCGAGGCGGACCGTGCGCGGGGGGCGGCGGGGACATGCGGATCTGCCAGCTGGAGCTGAGGCTCCGGCGGTCCCCTCCGAGCCCCGACCCCCGGCCGGGAGCACCGCACCTCAGTCGGCGACGATGCAAAAAAACAGGCGTCGCCTTTTATTTACAGCCGCCGGTGGATCCTTCCTCTCCTCGCATCAACTGGTCAGCTTTAATGCGCTTCTGTTCCCCCCCAATGAAAACCTAAGTCACTTTTAATGAATCCCCGGCCCCAGAGGTCAGAAGCTCGCGAACTCCAAAATGCCAACGCCGGATTTGCACGCACTTTGGGTCACTGATCGATATTTATTACTTGAGTTGTGCTGGTGGGTTTTTTTTTTTTTTTTTTTGCTTTTCTTTAACCGTGTAATACATTCACCTGCCGACACTTCGGATTCCCACAACACATGCCAGCGCTGGGGAATGCTGCTCCGCGCCGGGGGCAGCTAACGTTTCCCTGCGGGCCGGTACAGCCTCACGCCCTCTTCCTCAGGAGAGGAACCCCCCGGAGCCCGGCGGGGATCCCCCTTCCCCTTCCCACCCCAGGGTCACCGGGGTCTCCCCCGCGGAGCCCACCCGGCAAGCGGTGCGGTGCGGGCAGGCGCCCGGCAGCTCGCCCCAGCCCGGCCCCGGAGCCGAGCGAGAAGTTAAGGGCGCGGGCAGGGCTGGTCCCGTCCCCCCGGGGCGGCGGGAGCCCCCTCTTCCCTTCCAGCCAGCCAAACGTGAACGGGATGGCCGGGAAAGCGCGGGGGAACCCCTCTGCCCCCCCCCGCCCCTTCCTCTCGGGGGTGGGAGAGGACCCAGTTAAGGAGGCAAAGGGGAGATCTCACTCTTGAGGAGCACCGACACCCTCCCTTTTTCCTCGCCGCTGTGACGGCACCGTGCCCGGGATCTCTTTCGATAGAGCTGACCGGGGGACGGTATCGACAATAAAAATGATAAATAATTAAAGAAAAGAAACCCCAAAAGCCCCCGGCGCCACGAAGCAGGCGGGGAGGATTGTCCAACCCAAAAACGTTAGCTGAGGTAAAACTTGCAGTATTTGTGGACTCCTCTCCCCTTAAAATAGGAACTAAAGCAGACAGACTCACGTACACAGATACCTTGATGGAAAAGAGTTGCATATCCATGTTACTGTAGAGGTCACAGGAATTAACACTGGGCGCGGATCGGGAATAGCATGAGGTAATTTCTGTACAACCCCCGTCTCAAAGAGCTGCCCCCGGTCGCGTCAGCCTCACGTGCCGGAGCTCAGCCCGGGACAGGTATCCGGGAGAGCGGTCTCAGCCGCGCTGCGGAGCACTCGCCGTCAGCCGAGCCGAACCGGCCCCACCGTCTCCTTCCTTAGTCCTCCTCCCCTCGCCTAAATAAAATAAAATAAAATAAAATAAAATAAATAAAAATAAATAAAAAAAACACCCCAACTTTTTGGGACCGGTGGCTCAGCCCCCGTGACGATATCCAGGCTCTGCCGCCTCGCCGCTCAATCGCAGCGGCGGACCCACGCACCGGCCCGGCCGCGCTGTTCACAGACAAGTAAGAAAACGCCCCCCCCCGGCCTCCGCCCCCCCCCCCCGCCTCCCTGCCCTTCCCTTCCCTTCCCGGCCTGTCCCCCCCTCCCCGGCCGAGCGGGGTCCCCGCCAGGAGCCCAGCGGCTCGGTGGCCCCGGGCACGGCGGGGCGGCGGCGGCGGCCCCGCACTTGTAGCTGTTCTCGGTGCTGAAGGCGGCGGCGCTCCCCGGCGCGATTGGGCTCCCCCCGGCGCGGCTCGGATCCCCCCGGCGGGGCGCCGCCCGCTCCCCCGGGACCCCCCGCTCCGCCCGGGGCGCGGTGCCGGATAAATGTTTGCCGGGGGATTTCTGGAGCGGGGAAGCCGATGAGGGCGGAGGCGGTCGCGGTGGGGGAGCGGGAGCGAGGAGGGGACAAGGAGGGGGGAGGGGGGGGGCACCGGCGGGGCTGGTTAACTCGGCCTCTCCCGGGATGCGGGACCTTCATCGGATGACACCCGCCGTGTCCTCCCTCATCGGATGGATGACACAGGGGAGGTTCCCCGATGTTTTTTTGTCCTGTCCCCGGTTTCGTCTCAGCTCGCATGCCGGTGGAGGAGCTCTCGTTTCCCCCCCCGAAACCAGGGAGGTTTCGGCAGCGCGGGGTCAGGGCCACCCCTGAGGGTAAGGGACACGCTGGGGACCACTTTGCGTGAAACAGCCTGGAAGTTTGCTTCTCTCCTCAAAGCTTTTCCCCGCCCCGGGGCCATCCCCCGCTTGCCAAGGGATGCTCCTTGGGGCTTCGCGGCGGGACCGCAGGGGAGCGGCGGGGCCGCCCTCGCCCGGGAGCGGCCGCCGCAGCCTCGGTGAGAAGGTTCCACCTCGAGGGCGCTGCCCGCAACTGCACCCGCCGCCTCGGGCTCCGCCGGCCCCCGCACGGCTCAGCCCCGGGGGCCCGGGCTAGGAGAGGGCTCCAAACTTCAGGGAGTGAGGAGGGTGGCCGGTTCCTCAGGCTCCTGACACGAACCAGACCTTTTCCACCTTCCCATTTCAGGTTACTCTGCACCGCTTTCCTTAGTAGCAACTACTATTTTTCTTTGCTTTCCCCAGAGTTGTCTGCCTTCCTTACTTCACACTTCAGTGCTGGAAGAAGGAAGAATTCCAAATGTGCACTAGTATGTCCAGCCAGTGCTTCCATGATTGTCTTTGTTATATGGTGCTGCTTGGATAAGTCCTTGCAAGCCACAGGATTTAGACAATATCTGATGCATCTTTCAAGCCTGCAACTTCTCTTATGGAGATGATCTTTTACGGTTAGAAAATGGCACTGGGAAATTGGCCAGGTGGTGGACAGAATATATGAACTCCTGTTTGCATTTGTTTGGGTTTTTTTTCTCAAAACATTCTATGAAAGAAGACCAAGGAGCTGTGATTTCAGTGATCTTATCTTAGAAATCTGGAATATAGTCCCAGCCGTTAAATCCTGATGTTCAACCATGAGCAAAATTCCATTTTAAAGCAGATATCCTCCTTAACCCCTATCAGGAAAATAAGCCATGCATGAGTTATGAGTAGTGTTGGGTAGACCAATTTCCAAGCTCATTTACACTCTGTAGCTCCTGCAGCTCAACAGAAAGTTCAGCAAAGCAAAACCAAGTGATGTTCTGAGGGCACAGCTGAAGCTTGAATTTTTGTGTAAATCTTGCAGGTGGAGGTGCAGGCTGAGGTCAAAAGATTGGGATAAGAAGACTTCCAGTGTGTTCTCTGCTTGGCCACTAACCTGAATGTAACCTGTTGCCTCACCATATCCCTCCCAGCCACATCTTCACAATTTGAGGGGACAGTGGGACTATATCTTATAATGTAAGTTCACAGTGAGTACCACAATGACTTTTAGGTGGGAGTATAATAAACAAATGCATAATCAAAGAGATGTGTGCTGTGTTTTGACTAAATGCAAGCAGAGAAAGTAAACTGGGATGGAGTGGGAATGGGAGAGGTGGGCAGAGGGGAGAGAAAAGAAAGAAGCTCTACATGAAAATGGTCACTTGGTGTGGATAGACGACACAAAAGAGAGGCAAAATACATCCATCATGCTTTGAGCAGGATTTCTTCTGATCAAGCCCAATGGCAGCCAATGTCAGTTTGTACCAAACACTAATGTCAGGCCTGGTGACAAACACTGGGGAGGGAAGACATCCCATTCTGGAGACAGGGCTGTCATAAAGGAGCTCTTAAATGACACTTTTTCAAGTGAGAAATTCTGATTCTCACAGGAAGCATCTTACGTGTTAGGAGATAGGCATGGACTAAAGGCCATACTAATATGTCAGGACCACAGAGAAGTGGCCTGAGAGGCCTCAGTTTTAATTACTGCCTCCAATAAATGCTTGCTCTAAACATCTCTTTAAAGCCAAGCACAAACAAATGCATCAGTCCACCTCTGTGCCTCGATTTTTCTACCCAGAAGACATTGAAACCTCTGTGTATCCAAGCAGTGATTTTGGCAGAGCAGTTCACGTTCCAACAGCACTATTCCATAACCACACTCACCAGTAGTTTTTAATGACATTCAAATGGAGCTGATTTTTTGTAACTTTGAAACACTGTGAATTAAGACATTCTGAGTTCTGGGTGGGGTTTTTTATTGCCATCTAAGTGATAGAAATGCAACTTTCAGAGTTATTCAAACATGAGAATTAAACCTACTGAGGCAATAAACCACTTGAATAATCACTTTTAGATGAAGGTCTACTTATTAATAGCCATCAAGGAATACAGACCCATGAAGTCTGTGATTCTCATTAAACTGATAGTGGATACTGGGTTATGAGTTATATTTTGGAACATGGGTTTTGGAATTTTTCAAGAAAACATAATCACTGAGAAAAGAACCTGACACTTGTATGTTTTGTGTGCACTTCTCTACGACTAATAATTCTTTACAGAATTTATTGCATGGGGAAAAAAATAAAAGGTGGAGAAAAGGCTTTTCACAGTAGTAACTATGACAAAAAGCATTATCTGAAAGCCAAGAAAGTGTGCAACCATCTGTAAAATAGAAATACCTTTGGAAGGCCCTGATTGTGACTTATTTCAAATAAACTTTTCAGCAGTGAACAGGAGATGTCAGAGCTTAAATCACAAAAAGGAAGATAGCCATCACATAGGAATAGTAGCACGGTTTCCAGGGAAGATATTTTCAGAATGAGAATATTTCAGTATCTAATTTCCAAATGTGTCTAACAAACTCCAATATGTCAGAAGATTGTAGCAGTTGGAAACTATCCCTCTGCCAGAAGGAGCAGCACCAGAACACCATTCTGTAAGTGGGTTTTTGAATCTTGACTTTCAAGGGGCAGCAGGAGCCAGCTGCGCTGCAGGGGAGGGCAAACCAGGAGCCGAGGTGGGCTGCACGGCAGGCAGGGGCAGTTTCTCCACAACAGATAGAGTCCCACAGCAGCTGAATAACAGAGCAGAGCAGGTCTGGTGGCAGTAACTGGAGCCAGCACATCCCAGTGATCGCTAGACAAGTCGCAGTGGTGTGACAAGTCCAAGGTCAAGCCGGGAAGTCAAGCTGGAGGATCAGGATCTTCATCGGAGAGGTACATGTTGAGGCACAGGCATGGCTGCAACAGCTCAGGAAAGGGCAAAGAAGGAGATACCAGAGGTTAAAAAAGCTCCCGAGTGATGCTGTGGAGCCCAAATGAGATTTCTTACAGCTCTCTCATGAAGCTGTCTTCTCGGCAGCCTGGCCCAAGGTCACACCATGTCAGAGCTGGGCTTGAGCACAGGCTGCCAAACCCATGGGAGCAAGGCAGGGCTCTTGGCCCTCATACTGGTCAAAGTCTGTGTCATATTGCCTTTTTCTGCACAGAGCTAGAGGATAACAGTGGCACATCTGTCCTTAATGTACAGTGTAAGAATATGTCTCTCAGTGTGATTGAAATCTGAAGAGGACCCATCTGGCATTTAGAAATGGTGGACTCATACTAAATTTAAGTGAAGGATACAGTATATTTATGCATCAAATACAGTGTTTCCAAAATACAAGTGGATGATGAGTCTGCAAAATCCTCTCCCACACACGTCAGAACATGGAAGTCAGCAGAGACAGTCGTGAAGCAACATAATATTTGCTAAAGAGAAGAGAGACTCAATCCTAATTAACTAAAAATTGCAACACCCACAGAGGGAGTTAAGCATTGTTATACCTTTCCAAAGGGGACAGTCTCCATTAGCATGCCCTCTAGTACAATGACTGTGAGGTTCTATATCTATATTCAATAAAGTATCTATATAGGTAGTAAGTTCTGCAGCTTCTAAAACCTTAGTCTTTCATTTTGTCCTTCACTAAAGGAAAAATGAAACCATGTTTAAGAGTGCCTTTCATTCTAAGCCACCTTACAAAAACTGATAAAAAGCTATATATAGTGATTACTTCACCAGCCTTTGAAATGCTGACATGTTTGAGGTGAGGTATAAAAAAGGTTTATAAATCAGAAAGTAAAGCCACATTACCTTTTCAACATGTGAGCCATAACCTTTCCTGTTAAACAACAGCAGATGGACATGGCTATTTTCCATGAAAAAAATCTTTGCATTTATTTACCCTTCCAAAGAAGTTATTTGCATACAATGTCGTTTGCCAAATGACAAGTGGAGCTGATCATGCACTGCCTTGTCCCAGCCACTTTGTAGGCTGTTGGCAAAATCCTCTGAGGTTAGCAGTGCGTGGAAATAGCTAATCTTCAAGCCTGGTGTTTCCATCATTTTTGTGGGCAGCAGAATTCATCAGAAGACCTTTTTCTAAACCAAGTGTGCAAAAAGACCTGCATACTCCCTAGATAAAAAAACGTACTCAATGCTTAATGTAAGATAAACTCGATTCTACTTTTAATATTGCCTATTAGACAGCCGGAAAACAAACCATTAATCCATTGTCTAGAGTTCAAGGCATTGTACTGCAAAGCCAAACATTTCTTTTCATGCCTTGTTGCAGAAGCAATAAAGTTGCAGCTCTAGGAATCATCAAAATCCTGAATGAAGACTCAACTGAAGTAATAAAATGTTTTGCTTAAATATGATTGTATATTTAAATGCTGCAAGACCCACCCTCAAGCAGCATTGTGCAGGGAAAGCATTTTGAAAAGGCTCTGAGAATTCCCCTAATCCCATGGCATCCATACAGTGTCCAGAGGGGCAGCAGATGTCCAGCCCCATCTTGAGCCTAAGGTTATTTTCTGAGTGGGTATGTAAACTCACAAGAATTATGTTAAATAGATTAGAGTGTCACCTCCTGTGCCCAGACCGATAACCTCACAGTAAGCAGGTGAACATGCTCTATTAGCTCTTGCTCCTGAAACTGTTCTTTAAGAATCATGTCAATATATTGTTGGGTTCTTAACCAGAAGACATTAAAAATGGAGGTGAATTTTCTTGGGTGAAACACACAGGTGGTCAGGATAGATTCTCAAACATCTAAAATGTAAACTCTTGTATTTAAAATATTCCTCTAGGCTCCCTGTGTAAATGCAAAGCATAGAAATGGAAAGAAATAGCTACTCTTTCCAGGCAATGAGTCATCTGATATTACCATAGATGTCTAAATAGAACATGTAAATCATGCCTGAGAAGTGTCTTTTTCTCTCCGTGGACTATAAAAAGAGTCTAGACAACTGGCTCAGATGTAAATGTCTGCATTGTAGATGATGGAAGTGAGGTAAGGTATATCCACCACCGGGGCACGGGAAGACACAGACAGTAAAGACAACAGGTCAGGCTGAGCTTCTGAGAGCACACACGACTAGTTTGTGACCAGTTTTACTCCTCATTATGTCTGTTCTGGTGGTAGGTAATATTCCAGCACTAATGAATCCTTTCTCTTCCTTTTCTCTCATCTCAGTAAGTTACTGACAAATATTCAAAATGGTCTTAAAAAGTAGATCAACTGTGTGCCAAGTTTTTAAAAGTGAAAAAGCCTTAGAAAAAAAATAAATATTTTGTATTTACTCATAAATTACATATTTAGAAGGAAATAATTCTGAAACTTTTTCCTTAAAAATTAATTGCTACAAACTTAAGCAATCATTTTAATTAACTGCCTGTGAGAAAAGGAATGGTCATGGTTGGGTTTTTTCCTGCTTGACTTTTACATGAACAAGATGTAATTGAGCTGCTGCTCAAGATTCGCATATGATGACTTTCTATATCCATATGGCACTTTGTGGGGGAGTTCACATTAACATTTCAGCTTGGATCATGAGCACGCTTTTGAAGTAAACCTCCTATTTGTCCCCACTTACTATGTGCTTTGGTTAACGTAACAGAGCAGTCTTGGGGCTCATGGCTTGGATTCCTCTCAGGAGAAACAAGAAGTTGAAGCTGCACTCCAGCAGTGAGCCTAAAGTGCTAGAACCACTAACATACCAAACTAGGGCTAGTCTGAAGTGATCCATGTGTCCATGTGTGGTGTGAACATCAACTCATCAGCACCAAATATTTAGCTCTGTAGACATGTGCTGCCCCATGCGACTTGTTAAAATAAACATAGCCCACATCAGATCAACGTTTCAGTCTTGAACGCTGTTGTGGTTTTCCTTTGAGGGCCAGAGCTGAAGGATGGGACTGAAGTTCAAAGACAGCTAGATCTTGTAACTAATTAAAGACTAGCATGATGCATGGTGTATTTCACAAGGAAGTTTCACACTTCATTTAATGGTTACCAGCTGTAGGTAAGGTACATGATTCTATGTTATATGTGTAGAGTGAAGATTGAGCTTTTTTAATACAGTGGAGGATCAAAAAAACATATGTGAAACCATACTTGCTGTAGGTTCTGTGCTACTGAAACAATAGAGATTGCCCTATCAGTGTTGTTGGGGGGAAGATTAAGTGTACAATGATGAAACATTCATCCAGTGTTCTATGCTACATCCACAGCTTGGGAATTACTTTCATTTATCAATGATAAGGTGATCTTAATAAATTCCTTCATTATTTAAAGTCTACTTAAAGTAAAAAACAATCAATGACATTATTTTCATCAAGAAAGACCAATTGCAATGTACTCTTATGATAGTGGCATTTTCTTGTCTTAAAAAAATAATCTAGGATATCCAAAAGCCACTTTGTCATGTCATTGTTATTAAGCTTAATGATTCTTGCTTTCTTGTGCTTCATTACTTCACTCTGACCTGAAGACCTACAATCACTAATGGTATAATTCAGTGAGTGTTGTACCATACACTTGCTGAATAGGGACACTACTGTGGTGGAAACCTCTCCAGTTTTTAAACGCCACCTCTTTGGGCTTATTGGGCAACTTTGGAACTGGCAATAGGCATAAAGCTGTTACAATGTGAAATACAACTACTATAGCACTATGTTACATGCTAAAATATTAATCCATGCATTTTCACTCTTCAGCTTGCATTCAGCAAGGAGACTAAGACACGTGCATATGAGATTTTCATTAGCCTGGTCACAAAAGTATTTCAAGGAGGACATGCAGAAAATGAAGCGAGAGAAGGTTCAGCAATCTGTCCCCATCTTAAACATTTCATTGTCTAAACAGGCCCAAGAAGAGTTTAGGGGTTTTAATATATAAATGAAGCGTACTGAAGTAATAATGTTCATGGATTTACAGAATTTCCATGGATTTATAGAAACCTTATTATGTTGTAAAATTCAACATAAAATTTGTGTATTCCTTAATGTCTCTAGCAATCTGCTTCTCCCAGATTGCCTTGTGTTTCTCATCGATATTAACTCTCAATAGCCACAGTTCTGGTGCTGACAAAAAACCTGTGTGCCCACAGCCTGGCAAAAACAGGTAAAATGAAAAAAAACCCAAACTTTTGAACTTAAATTGAAGCCCTTTCCCTCAGTAAAAGAATTTGAGTATCCAGCCACCAGCTTTCAAGAAATAAAATATTTTGGGGGAACATTGTGTCTTTAGATCTCCATCACTAGGGACAATTTAGTTGAAAAAGTCCATAGGCTAACAAACTAACAACCATATGAACAGTGAGATAGGGTGATGAAATAAGCAATGTATCTGAATGAAATCAAAATAAATTACTTAATTAAGGATCAGACAAAAATATTTCTCCCTCATTTTTTTCAGTTTGCTTTACTTCCTAAATGCTATTATGATTGTTTGTTGGTTTGCCTTTTTTTTTTCCTTTAAATTTTATTCAACCCTTAAAAAAAAGTCAAAGGAAATTTGAAAACGAAGTGTGAGGGATATGCAAGAGGAGAAACTTCTGGGATTAGACCCCTCCTGCAATCTTAGAGCAATGTTATTCACCTGCCATGACAGAAACAGGTGTAGGCATTCTCTTTCTGTCCCACTGCAACCAATGATTGAGATCAGCACTCCCTGAATTCAAGAGAATGCCCTAATTGCAAGCATACTCCAGGATGGGTTTCATTGCACGTGTCCACATTTTCATTTTAGCTTGGAAACAGAGTGCTATTTTGAGGCAAACCTCTTTTTCACCCCTATTTACGGGACTTCAATTGTACCACAGAGCTGTCTTGGACCAAACCAACAGGAGTTGGTCCATCCTCTCAGATGAAGCCAAAATGCAAGTTATGCTCCAGCTCCATTGGGCACCCAGACCTCAGACCAGACTAGCCCTAGCCCCAGGTGACATTTCTGGACCAGGGACAACATAGACCTTAGTGCCCACCCCGTGGATCTGTTTCTACTGTGCTAAATTACCTGCTCTATAAATCTCTCCCTCTCTCTTGTGTAATGTTTTCTGCTTTGGACTAGAAAACACCAATGGGGCCAGGGAGTATTTTCAAGAATGAGCCCAGATGGACGCTGACTGGAGGGATATTCAGGTTTTTGCTCAAGGAGCTTAGGAGACTGTAGTAAAATTGCCCCAGTTGCCTGCTGCTTGGGACATTATCCCTTCAGCAGGCTAGTTGCAGAAATGCACTGAGAAAATAATGAAGATTTTCATCAGTTTCAGGCCAGGAGATATATTTTATCTGGAAATGACTGTGTGTGGAGGTATCCCAAACATCTCTTTTCATTATTTTTGCTTCACAGAAAAATTTAGGGGTTTGTAATCATTCTCAAACAGAAAATAAAAAGGGATGTTTTAAAATATCAGCAATTTTCATAAAAATCAAGTTTCTGCCAGTTCTGTCAGGAACCAGTTTTGTGCAGATAGATCCACATAAGCACTATTGCTAACTGTTGGATGAGAGCCCACGGAAGCAATGGCTGCAAGTCAATACTCGCATTCCCTTCTGCCACTTCTATTTCCTAATAGCAGGGGAAAAAATCATATAAACACCACATAATGGTTTGTAGACACACTCGTTTGTTGAGTGTTCAGAATCAGAAATAAGAAAGAAACATTATTAATTATATTATTTAAATGACATAGCTATGGGTCTACAAGTCAAGGATGTAAAAATTACCTTTCCTTCCTGCAGTTGCACTGTATGCTAGTATAAGTGGAAACTGTACTCACTAAGGTCTACAAAATTAACATTATAATATGCTTTGCTGCATACTTATTTAAAATGCAAAAAGATTGGATCAAAACAGTATGTTAAGGTATCATTATTACTTACTAGTTTTTAAACATTAACACAGATTCTTGTTTTAAATTTCAAACACATGAAGGAATGAGCGAAAATAAAATCCAGCAGCTTTGGCACACACTGAATGAGCTTGTCCATATTATGGAATAATATCAGTTTTACAAGGTCTATCTAATGTGTGTTAGTTAAATGAGCAGTTTTTAGGTCACAGGTGAGGAGCATGCCAACGTATTTACCACCAATTGGAAGACTCCATAGCATATCGTGATCTGTGACAAATTTTGAGGACTGACAGTGGTCCTCCAGGAAGTTTGGGGACCAAGATTCAAGTGCCCCATTGGCTTAGGCATTTAACAGTTCACGTAGACATATAACAGTAACCCTACACTTTTTTTTATAAACCAGGAAGAGAAACAGTCTTCTACAAGGCAATCACTTCACCTTCCAGCAGGTGTCTTTAAATGGTTTGGTAAATTGACTCTGAGATGTGGTAGTCTCTCTCCATTGGCCACAGAGGGAGTCTCAGGCTTTAAAAGTCAACAGCCATGACTATCTAAACATAAGTGCCCAAACGATTGCCAACAAAAAAAAGAGACAACTACATCAAAGGTCTTTGCTCCTATTTCAGATGCACATTTCCTGGTGGGAGGGCCTGGAGGAGTTTGCCCTTTCCCAGCTGCCCTCAATGTCCTCCTCCACAGCTCTGTGCAGACAGCTCAGATGCTCCTGCTCTGAGCCATGGTTTCTCCACCACTTCTTGTGAAAGGGCTGTCTCTCACCCAGGGGCTTTAGGAAGGGAGAAGGGAGTACAGGCTCACAGCTTTCCACCGCCACCCAGGCCCATATGTGGGGCATGTTCTTCATCCTGGTCCCAGGAGCAGGGTCCCACAGGAGGGTCATGGCAGGCATTGGGGCTGCCACTCAACAGGTGGGCTGTGCTCTGACTATACAGCCAGAAGCACCTCTGTCAGCAGGACCACCCTTCTCTGACCATTTCCACCTAAATTCAGCCTCTCTGCCTAATGTAGGCCAATTGACATAGTCACAGATGTGACACATGGACACAGATATGGTGGTACTTACACAGCTGAAATAGAGCTCTTCAGCCTCTCATACCCTTGGGAAAGGAAATACAAGCACACAACTTAATTGGGAACAAGGTTTTACCCTGAATCAGCACAGGAGTTTTTCTTCATGCAGTTCCACAGGGGCTGTGAAAATTTGTCTTTGTACAACACCTTCCAGAGAAGAAGCTGAAATTGAAGTGAGCTGGCACCGGTGTTCAACACATCCACATTTCCTAGAAATCTTACGGGTTTTTTATCTGCGCATGCTGATTTCCAAAGGGGGGTTCATTTGAATCCCGGTTTCTCAGTGAAACACAGATACATCCCATGAATTAGCTATTCCATAGGCAGGACTTTAACGCTTAACACTCATAACTGCACCTTGCAGGGGAACAACTGAGTTGGCCATTCAGGATTCTGGAATGCTTCTGCCTCTGCGCCGCAATATTTAGAGTCATCACATCAGTAATAAAAAGAGTTTAATTGAATGAAAGAAAGTTAAGATTAAAATATACACACTGTCTGAAATAAAAAGTCATTTAATCTGGCATTTGCCAGTTAAAAATACATTTTTACAATTAAATTTAGAATGTCTATACAAGTCAATTGGGTTAATTTGGATAATTTTTAAAGTTTTTCCTCAGTGGAGTAATTTTAATTTTGGGATTAAATGAACAGCTAATAGAGACATTCTGATTCCCCCCCTCCCCCATACACTCGATGTCTGCTTAAGGACTTTTTCTTAACAACCTCCCCTTCAAAATAGCACTGTCTTCAATGGGTAGAGAACATATGACTTAACTAAAAACTTAAAATAAGCCCTAGGTTATTATATTTGCATCTATTAGCACCCTTTCTTTGGGAAATGGCTTTGCTAAAAGAGCATGTTTTAGCCTGCTGGTACTACTTGCTTGCATAAAGGCTATAGGGTTTTACCAGGATTTTTTTAGAATTTAAAGATTGTGCAGTCCTCAGCACCTATTGATGACATTCTTGGTACTAATAACACTACTACAGCCTGATGCATTGTATTCCGCACCACAGTGCTTGTATATGCTCCATATAACACAATTCTTCTTCAATAGAAAGAAGTGTGAAATCAAAATGAAGTAAAATAGTGTAGGGAGAAGGAAAAAAAAAACTTGTCTGTGGACCCCAATTCCTTGCAGAATGACCCTGGAATATTCCCTCAGAGTAGAAACAGTTAATGCTCCCGTTAAGCTTGCAATAAAGCCTAATTTAAAAGTTTTCTAGACAGTGGTTTATCTAGGATTAAGTGATCTGTAATGTCAGAATGAACAATTGTTCCATTCTGGAACGACCTGAGAGATTTCTTGTTTTCCAGACAGATCCCTCTGATACCCACATCATCCATTTACCACTTCCAGTGTTCGGTAGACTTTTCTATAACTCAGCCAGGTTCAGTTCTGCAGCTACAATTCAATCAAAAAATCATGTCAGGGCTCAGAGTTATATTAGCTGAAATTAGGAATGTTGGTCATTTGTTACACTTGGCATCATATTTGTCTTCTGGGTCTCAGCTTTCCTCTGAAGACAAATTCTAGAGGTTTTTATAACAACTAAAGAAGAAATGATTTTTTAAATTTTTTTTAATGGAATCTTAGTGCATCCTGGTATTTATCCACCTTCCTGGTCTTTACAAATGGTCATATATTTCACAAGACTTATGGCCAAAATCACAAGGGCTGTCAGCACTGACATTTACCCATCAACATTACAGAGTGAACAATTGCAAAGATACATATGAGATCATTAGAAGTGCAGAAGAGGTGTTCAGATACTTATCCTTACTCCTTTTGAGTTAGGTCCAGTAAAGGATTTAAAGGCATAAACACCTAACTCTTAGGCTGACTTCCAGAATTAAATCCAGAGGCAGACACCTGACCTCCTTCCAAAACTTGAGATAAGCCACTCAGTGGGAAGAACTAAGACTCCTGAACAGTAGTGAGAACTCTGGTTCCCCCATTTCAATGCATGCTGCCTCTCCACAGCTAAATACTCAGGAAGCTGCCAAACCTCACTCCTTCCTGTGTTTCACCAGGAGTCCTCACGCTGCCCCACAGTGCTTTGCTGCAAGAGAGGGAGCATAAGCCTGAAGTCTTTCTGGTTGAAGAAGGCATCCCACCCGTGTCTTTGCCTCCTGGATTACTGCTACAGCTATGAGAGGTTAATTAGAAACATCTTACCCATAATTACCACTTGGGAGGGACACAGTTTTGGCAGACTCACTTCAAAGGATTCTGCATGCTTCTCTGCCTAGTTTTGGGATCTAGTGAGGCTTGGATAAGCAGGCAGCATTACAGGCTGAGTTGAAGAAAAGCTCCAAAGGCATTTAGAAACCTCCAGGTTTAAGCAGTCCCTGGTCAGAGATGTTTAGATAAAAGGCACCAAGAGCTCAGTCTAGTTGTCTAACCATAAAAATGCGTCTAGTAATGTTTGTCTAGTAATGTAATCCTAGTGAGGTCAGCTGGGAGATACAATGCAGGCCACATGGAAGACCTACACTTTTCTGGAGTGGCAGCAGGAGGCCAGCAGATACCCTGTAGCCTCATAAATGGAAATAGATGCCTAAGTTTTAGCAACTGAAATAAGCCTGTATAATGACCAAATCCCGCGTTAGGAAGGGAAATCTTGTACCTTGCTTCTAGCCTGTGGTACACAGAGAAGACACTGCCAGCAGCAGTAAACACTAACCAATTAGTTAGCAGTGCAAACCAGGTGAAAACATGAGTTCTCCTATATATTTTATTATGCTAATAAAGTGTTATGGAAAACAGTCCGTGCCAAAGCACAGACCTAGTTCTGCAGCTGCACATTGTGAAGCCTGTGGGAAGTGAGAAAACAAGTGAGCCTCCAGTTTCCACTCTCTTTTTGAGGTCACTCAGACCATACAACAGTTTACAGCTCTATGGACAGAGAAACCTATCCCTGGGTCTTTCTGAGAAAAATAACTAGTTCTAGAGTGAAAATCCACCTGATGAAACTTGTAAGCCAAAAAAAAGGATTTACAAAATATCAGGTCTGAGCGCTTACCCCAGCAGGCTGCTTGCTTTTGACACATGATGGAGAAGGCTTTTGCCAATTTCTGTTTAGCTTGGCAAATCCTGTGGCAAGTGTAGTCACAGTGAATTTACTTCCAAACCAGAGGATACATATGGTTCCAGAGCTGATGCAAAATGGGCAGGTGAGGGTTAGATGATAATGCAACCAGTTTGAACACTTTGAGACAGCGATAGCATTGCATACTATTGCCTTCAATGTATCCAGCCAAAAGCAGTATCACAAGGATCTCAGATTTCTTTCACAGATAAGTAGCAGCGGTATCAAAGAGGGAATTATATCCAATTATATATTCAGAAAAATTGCTTTTTCCTTTATTTTTTTAGACACAACGGCTGATCTTGGGACACCCTTGCTTGACGAAACTTCCAACAAAGTCAAGCTCCATTGTAAAACAGAAGGCAAGATATTTTTTAACAACTGTGTTATGTGGACAAGAGGAAGGAGGCAGTATCAACATGCCATTTTTAAATCAATAGGAAATTGGCCAACCAGCCTAAGGCTTCTTTTATGCTGTCTTCAAGGGAATCTGTTTACTAAATAATCATTTAATCCCATGTGGATTAAATGGAATACTGGACATTTGAAGATCTGAACATTTAAATCCTGGCCATTGTAAAGCTAAGATTTTATGCACATTCAGAAGTTCACAGCATAGCATTCAACCTTTATCTGGTCAATCATACTTTTTGTCATGTGCAATAAATGACACATGATCTAATTCAGATATTTGTGCCTGAAAATGGATTTGTTTTACTTAACAAACTTTCTTTTTTAGTGTATTAACAAGTGAGTCCTAGCTCCTGAGGCCAGAGGAGATGAAGAAGCCAGTATTCATATGGTTCCCAAAAAGAGTAAGATAAGTTGAAAATCATTGTGCATTTCTGCCACATGCTGACCTGGTGCTGTACATATTTGGCTTTTACATATTAACTCATCCGTTCTGGTACTACTCAGTTGAGTCCAAGATGGCCACCAGCTAGCTGATGGCTTTTTAGTGTCATCTTCTTACCATTGCAGGTAACAATGACAACACCTTAGCTTACCACAGCAAAGGTCCTTGCTGCAGTGGGTCAAACCAAACAGTCAAATGCAGGGCTGCAAAGCATCAAAAAAGTTGTTACAATTGAAAGTAAAGCAAATTCCTCTCCTCTACTGCCCACAATCCTTTATCATGAAGGACAATCCTCGGTCAGGTTCTCCAAACATGCACACATTTTGTGACTGCATATTTCCCCCCATTTCCTACCAGAGCAGATGCAGGAGTCCCCGACCATGACTCACGTGCCTGACCAGACTGAAGAGGTAGATGTACAATTTGTAAATAATGTTTTCAGCTGAGGTGTTTGACACCTACTAGACAAGCATAGATGCTACCCTTTGCTTTTCCAAAATGGAAAGTTTCTTACATGACAGAAAGTTAGACAAAGTCCCATGGGAAGAGTGTGGCAGGAGTGGGCTGGGACACAGGATGGTCCCTGTCTCCCAGTGGGGTCCAGGCTCAGGGACCTGTAACATGCTGCCTATCTCATGCTGCCTCACCCTTCCATCTGGCTGATTGAGTGTCGAAATTGACATGAGAGGCAACTGTATAAGGTCTTACCAAGATCACTGTAAGACATTTCAGAGGTCACAGTCTAATCCATTTCTCCAAATTAGAGTCAATCAAGTATAAAGTTTCCACTTCCCTGGGAAAGTTGCCCCAAAACATATTTCCTCACTGTGTATGACCAGGCCAAATATAACCTCTTCTTAAATGGCTTCTCATCTGGTAATGGGACCTGTGTGAATAGTTCATAAAGCCTCAACATTCCCTAGGAACTAGAAGTGCTTTGTCCTTGAGCTTCTTCAAAAAACAAGAAAGTCTGAGAGAAGATTGACATTGACTTTTAAGAGATATTGGTATAATGTGAAAGAAGAAAGAATGGCAAAAAGTTAATTAGATATTAAGAAGGTTAAAAAAGATGACCTAGAGGGACAGACTGGTATTGATCGTGCACAAAATGATGGAAGGCTGATAGGGATGCCATTCGCCATGACTAAGAGTATGGTAGCATAATTAATGCCATTCAGTAAGAATTATGGAGAACAGATTTTGTCACACAAATACCATTACTGGAGGAGATTAGAAGTTTAGGTGATAAAGGTAATTATACTGACATAACAGGTTTTGACATGGTAATTTACATCATGCTGCAGGACTGTTTAAAAATAAGTTTTGTACAAAACAAAGAGTAAAGAAAAGTAAGATCAAAAAACTTCATAAGATTATCTAGTTCATCATCCAGTTGCAGATGCTTGAATGTAAAATAGATTTCAAATGGAAATTGGATTTATACATTTCTAAATGGAAGCATTTTAAATTGTATTGCTCCAAGTTTCTACTCTTGGCTCAACACTATGAAATACCTTTATTATTGAACAGAATACAAAAGAATCACTGCAACTAAAGTACAAACCCTGGCAGCACACTAAATGAAAAGAATGGGTCAGCTCAATACAGAGACTGTGGTGCTAGAAGTGCTAGTTTCATTTGAACAAAGAATATAGGTCAAACATCCAGATACAGAAAAGCAGTGTCCTGCAATTCAATGACTAGGAGAAGAACTCCAGTTTAAGGGAAATAGCAAATGAAAAATAAGCTCATAACATGACTGTGTGATTATGAGGGCTAGTATGATCTTCAGATGTGTAAATAAGAATGGATCTGCTAGAAGTAGGACAATTGTATACTGCCCAACTGAGAAGAGCTAATTGGGATATTTTTGTGATATTTTTCATCAGAAAATTCAACATGTTCTCAGGGAGGTGGAATTTAAATAAAACTCTTTAGAAAAAAGGGGTACATATTCTGATTTTCATGACACTTCTCTTGTATTTTTAAATATACTTGTTTTGGTTTTAGATTTACTATGTCTTTTGTATCTTTTGTAACATCATATCATATTAAAAAATTAAAAAATTAAAAGTCAAACTAATGAAATATTTCATGTTTGCTGTAAGATCACTTTTGAGCCTACAGTTGTGGAAATTTTAAAGATCTCTTTTTGTTATTAATTGGGAGAGAGAATCTTTGAAATCCCAAATTTTCTGTCAGCTGAGATTGTGATTCAAATATTGCAACCTGAGCCCAATGCCAAAATTTTAGGCATATAGGAAGTTATAAACAAGCTGCAGGAAGGACGTGAAGTTGCACTTCTTCAAAACACAGTTTGAAAACAGGGATTTGGATGTCTTCTTAGCTTACTAGACCAACAGAAGCATAACAAGACATAACATGAGAACCACAAGCCAGACAAATTCCAATTGAAATTAAGTGAAGATTTATTACCCATTAGAACAGCTAAATTGCGATTGCCATAAATCATTATTTATTTGGAGCTTTTAAGATGACATACTTTCCTAAAAGGCATGCTTGTAGCTCAGTTACAAACTTCGGACTCAATGCTGAGTTTCTGGAGGGAGGTACTGCAGCCTGGACGGTGCAGGAGTGCCATCACAGTGCTTGGGTTTGAACCTATGAATATGGGGAATGAAACAACCCAGCGACTGGGCACTGCTCAGGTCAGGCAGCTGCCTTCCGCAACCAATATCTATTTACATGAACCAGTGTTACCTGCCAAAGGGTCTGACAGGGCAGAAAGGGGACAAGGTCTGCAGTGTGAAGAACTCGCTGAAGATGAGAGATGAGCTGCACAGAAGGAGATACTCTGACACAAGTGCATCTACATCTACAGGTACAGAACTGTGGGCAAAGCACTTTTAATCTTCCCAGCTTTCCTATGCAGGAGCTAAAAAAAAAAAAAAAAAGATAAGCCGACTTTTTTTTTTAATGGTAATAAATCAAATTATAAGGGGAGCTGTCTGAACAGGACCCAATGGGCAAAATTATTCCAGGCAACAACTCAGCAGTAGCTCTGTGGGAGCAAAGAACTAAACTAAGAGGAAAAGAGAAGCAACACTCACTGTCCTCCACACACTGAGCATTAGATGTCACAAGAAAGACCCCTTCACTTGTAGATCACCAAAACCTCACCCTGGCTCAGCTTCTTCCCTGACAGTCAGTCTTTCTGCAAGCATAACTGCAACCTTAGCTTCTTTAAAATATATCCTATATCTGATAACTTATTGCTCTTAAATCCATAGCAATGACACTTTTGCCTTACAGCTTTAGATTAAGACACATTTTTGCACGTTACTAATCTTTGTAAAACTCATGTTTCAGGAAAATAGACCTATTAATTTAAAGAATATGATAAATACAGATGAAATTGTGAAGCTGTATTAGAATATAAGAAATGTTGCTTAATTTAGGCTAAAAACCCTCCTCTTTCTTACACAATAGATTAATCAGCAGATATTTCCATTAGTATCAGATAGGCAATCATCTTCCTGATGTATTAGAAATTCAACAAATACAGCTAATCTGCATCTATTCACCTCTCCCTACCATTAGACTGCAAAGTCTCAGACCAGAGATTGTCTTTTCCTGAATGTCTGGAAAGTGTTCAGCAAATTGTGGGCACTGGCATAAATAAATAATCATACCTTAGTCACTGGGGACATTTAAGTAAAATTACACTCTGCTTTAACAATTAAGCAACTCTTCCAAAATCCCAAACGAGCAATGATGTTCAGAATCCTGGTTTTCATTTATCTTGTTTCATTAGATGTTTCCTTCTAACAAAATAGAACTGTAACCATACATATTCCTATACTGCCCATACATATTCATACATGTTCATATATTCTTTCACCATGCACCCACCAATGCTCAAACTAACCCCTCTTTCTCAAATGCTGTGGGACAGATTCTGTTCTATTTGCTGTTTCTAAGTTCTTTTCTTTTGAAAATACAGTGTCACCCAGAACTTAAGAATGAAGAACCTCAGTCTTCTTTGGGGAGCTGTTTATTGTGCTTAAGGGATGGTTAAGGGAACAGATGAGGCAATGGAAAGAGAAGATGCCAAGGAGCACCAAGGAGCCCACCAGCCCTCAGGGAGAACATGAAGAACTTCTCAGGGAAGAGGAGACAGGACAGAGTTTGCTATAACTCAGCAGGTCACTGAGTTGGCTAAAGCAAAGACTCACCTGAAAAAGCAGGTTTTGTTGGGGTTTTTTATTTCATTTTTGCTTTTCTTAAGAGCTTGTTCTTGTAATTTGAGAACAATTTTCTAGTTTTTAATCAAATAAAGTTTTCTTTGAGGTTAAAAACCGCAAACCACCAACTTTAGTCTTTTGAGAGATTTTAATATAAGAATATAATATTAAAATATTATTTAATACAAGAATATAATATAAAATATAATATAAAAAACTTTGTCTGATGCAGAGTTCCATCATACACTAGAGGGACAGAAAGCCCTCAACGCTGTCCCCATCATGGGAGCAAGGTTGGAGGCTTTCACACCAGGAGGCTTCACTGCTGTCAGAAATGGAGCAGTAAGTGTGAAAGAAGGCAAAGAGTGGAAAAATATGAGATATTTTGAAAAATAACAGGCCTCCTCACCTCCCCACACACCAAATGTCCTCCTGCAGAGCGGACAGGTGCAAAAAATAACAAACAAAAGAGGGAAATCAAAGGAAAGTACCCAAGGAGAGCAGTAAAAAGTGAAACAAAGCATAAAAGAAAGCCGGGAATCATGGCATCAATGGCAGCAAAAAGCAGAAAAACAGAGCAACAGAACCACACAAGGTCCTTCCTTCCCATCATTCAGGTAACTCGGTTCTTAACTGAGTCAATTAACTTCTTAGGATACTGAGTTCAAGAGTGAGGAGGCAGATATTACTCTCATAAAGATGATGTAAGATCACCTGAGACAGGTGACAAAGGTTCCAGAACAATTGGAAAAGGTATAAAATACACATCATGCACCAAAGCAAGTAGTCTTTCTAGCAGATTTGTATTTTCAAAAAAAAGGGAAGATTGCGTAAATGCTCAACTCCTCCTTAACCCCCAGCACCTAGAAATGAAATGTGCTTTTGAGAAAGCAGTTTCTAATGCTCTCTGATCTCCCCATGAAAAGCAAAGCTAGAATAAGGTAAATACAGATTTTATTGGTACAGCCACAATTTTTAACTTAAAAAAAAAAAATGGATAGTTTAAACAAAACAAAAATATTCACAAATGCCAATATTTTTTCTTTAACCACAAAGCTTGTCTTTGTTTAATTTTGCAGGACCTGCTGCCAACTGAATTACACTGAATTATTTTTAGATTTGGAAGGGACCATAGAGATCATCTAGTTCAACTCCCCTGCCGAAGCAGGATTGCCTAGAGCTAGAGCATGTTACTCAGGACTGCGTCCAGGCAGAGCTTGAAAATCTCCAAAGAAGGGGACTCCACAACCTCCCTGGGCAGCCTGTTCCAGGGCTCTGTCACCCTCACTGTA
>JAOQGH010000001.1:22286062-22310610 GCA_025769975.1 Gallinago jamesoni | reverse complement strand
AGGCTAAAGAGTCCCAGCTCTCTCAGCCTTTCCTCATAAGGGAGATGCTCCAGTCCTTGAATCATCTTTGTTGCCCTTTGCTGGACTCTTTCCAGTAGCTCCCTGTCCCTCTTGAACTAAGATAAACTGGATCTCAAAAGAAACATTATAGTTGGCGGGAGGGTGGGAAGAGGCAGGAGTACAATACAATACCACAGTCTATCTTTCTTTTTCTTCCACCGTATCAGCCAATTTGTCCTTTGCAAACAGATCTGAACAATATGCAATAGCAAGTTTTCCTTTCCTCAGAGGGGAGGAATTAAGGCTGAGATCTATGTTTGAAAGCAGTGACTCTATCTGTGACTAATACTTTTTCAACTTCTGCATCCTTCTAGATGTCACGATTATAGATATTTCCCAAAAATAAGTAGTTAGACTTAATTAATGTAGATACATAAAGCCAGGAGAAAGTCAAATGATGTTCCTGTGGCCAGCAAATTCTCCAATTGGGAATTTAGGTTTGCATCTATCCCAGAGCATTGCCATATATTAGTAAACAACATAACAGAAGGACATGTCACATGGGGTTTTCCAGGGGTCTGTCCTGGCTGCAATACATTTCAGTATCACATCTCTGAATCTCCATGATTCAGAGAATGCATATTAAATTTACAGATGGCAAGAACCTAGAAAGAAAAGAAAGTATTGAAAAGGACAAAATAATCTTGACAAAAAATGAAAATAAGGTCTGGGGAAAAAAAAACAACAGAATTCGCTTCAACGGGGACAAATTCAAGATATTTTAAAAGCAAATGAACCACACAAACACACAACAGGAAATAACTGATTAGAAATCAGTTCCACAGAAAAGGACCTTGAACAATATCAAACAGGAGCCAAATGTAAGTCAACATCAAGCTATGGCAGGTTTTTTTAAGTACCAAGAGGATTCTGCCTGCACCCAAGAGCTGGAATATAGTATGCAAAACCTGTGGAAAAACCCTTCTGCTCTGCACTGCAAAGGCATGGCTTTGATACTGCTTTGTTCTCACCATACAAAAATAAATAAGTAAAAACTCATGTGGGACAACTGGAAGAAATGCAGAGGAGAGCTGCAAGAACAGTCCTAGGAAGTATGACCCTGGAGGAAAGACAGAGCAGCAAGTTTTTGAATCCAAAGAACATAAGATTAAGACATGACATACTAACAACCCTCAATCACATGAAACACTACTGCAGGGAGGGATTGAACACTTCCCCAGGTGAGGAGAAAAAGTAACAGGCTTAAATTTTAACAGCAAGTTTTCCACTTCAAGACAAGGGAATTTTCTCTGTTGGCAAGAATAATGAAACATGGGAAGGGATTGTCTGAAGAAGAGGTCTTCTCTACTTCCTTGAGAAAGACAACTGACCCTGCCTTGGAGTAAAGATAAACTCCAAATGTCCCTTGCAGCCTTATCATTCTCAGCTTGCCTATATATTACCAAAAAAAAAAAAAGAAAAGCTAACATTCTACATCCGTTAAAAGCAATCTCTTCACCATGACTAGCCAGCCTCTTTGACTGATTAGATAAGCGTGCCTTGCTGTGTTCTTGTTTCCCGGCCCTCCCCAGATGAGCACACTGGCTCCACTTGGTTCGGAGCGGCCACCTCTGCTCTCTGATTTCCTGCACGTACACCAGGGCTCTTTCTGCTTCCACTAAGCAATGCTCTGCAGAGGATCCAAAAGCCTTTATGGATGATTAATAGCTAGCTTTCAAGGCTTAATGATTTGGCTTAGAAACTACATCTTATAGATCAGTCAGCTAATCTAGATCTTGGCTAGTTTCTCTTCTGCTCTTTCCAACAGGCAGAGGGAATATTCAGCTCAACATCTCTCGTGCTTTCAATCACTTTTCTCCATTACTAACCACCTAGTCAGACCACTATTCCCAAGTCATGCCACTTCGCTCAACAGACCCTCACTAGCACATTCCCAATGGATAAGCAGAGAAACATTAAAAACCTTGATCAAAACATAATGTCGTTAAAGACACAAATAATTCAGGAATTAGTCCAGTTTTCCACTTCTATGTATTCTGCTTTCCAGTTTTCAGCTCTGCAATGATGAGACTGCATTATTTCTAAGGGAGAACACACCAATTTACTACACATTGGGTAACGTATACAATTTCAAACAGCAGAAGTTCTTTCCTTCTGTTACTGGAAGAAAGATGAATAATAATGTTAAAATTAGTTACAGACAGTATGTGGTAGATGGACTGTTGCCATATGGTGGTTATGTAAATTAAATGGCAAAATAAGGATCTAGCATTTATAAGCAGCTTTTGCACACTACAGAAGCCCGGTCTGCCTGTTCAATACCCACTAGTCCCAATTTATGGGAAAAGATGACGTTAAAAAATTGTTTTTTTCCAAGACTCAGAACAATTATTCCAAGGAAAACACAGGCTTCTTATTTGCCTAACGTACAAACAATATTAAACCAAATTACCACTCTTGTGCACTATATAAAGTAGTCTTGTTCTCCAATTAACTTAAATGTCTATTTTCATTCGGTAAAATGATCTCCCAAAAACACATCGCTGTGTTGCCTGTCTGGAAAGGTGCCTGACCATACTTTGTGGATGGTTTAAATGCCCACACTTAGGGCATAGATGATTTGTGTCTAGAGGCTACCAAAGCCACCTACATTTTTGCTTGACCAGATAGGGAATTTAGGACCAGCTTTAGGAGTCCTGATACTCTGTCTGTCATTGAAATATAAAATGGGGGCTTCAAATGGATGAGTAAGATGCTTTCCTGCCACCATTGCTCAGTAAAATTTAAATATATTCTGAAGGCAGCATTTCAGACTCCGTATATATCTATCATGTAGCACTTACTTTGTAAAATTTAAACTATTTCAGTTTTTTTATTATTTAAGCAGGCAGGGACAACAGGTACCAAGAGAAACAGATAATTGGATCAGAAATCAAAACACAGTTTCTTCTGAAGCTGGGTCACTATATTAAGAGACCAATTCTAATTTCTCAGGTTACAATCAAAGCATAGCACCTGCTACGGAAAATAAAAGTTGAAATTAATTATGGTATATAACAGCTTCATGAATACTTGACATACAGCACAGATTAGATTCAGGACTCCTACTGTCCCACCACACAAAACCATGAATATTTTCCTCTAACCATATGCACAGAGGCTAATTAACACAAAATCCTTTTTCCTTACTGAAAAAGAAGTCTTCAGGCCTTATTAGCAGAACAGGAAAGCAATTAACTAAAGATTAAAGGGGCTCCATATGCATGGAGTATGATAGAAATTGCCAAAAGGAGCAGGAGACAGGTAACAGAGAATATAACAAAAGAGTCGGAGGGAGAGAGAGAACAAGCAATAGAAGGTTAATATTAAAATCCCAACTGCAGATCTTTCTCAGTAACCTGTTGGAATTCAGCCAGAGGGGACAGGTCTAATGCAGGCACAACTTAGGCAAAAGCCTATGGCCTTTGCTATTCAGGTAAGATCACCTGATCATAATGTCCCTTTCCAGCCTCATAAATCTAAATTACACCTGTATAAAACCAGAAATGAATACTAATCATAAAATTCAGCAAAAGTGTATATCTAAGTTGAACTAAAAACCTTACATTGCCACAATAGCAGAAGCAGTATGTAAAAGGCATTGTTTATTTTTGACCTCTCTATCCAAGTATATACCCCTCTACCAGTCTTCACAGAAATGATATGTCCCATAGGGAATTAGCTGCTTGGCATCTTTCTGAAGAAAGATTACAGGACTTGTCAAAATTCTCATCCTCTTTGACCCTTCTATCTTAGGGTAGCACTGGGTTTATAACATGAGCTCCTGTAGAGTTTTCTAGCACTGAAACATTATTTAAAAGCCATAAAAGCTGCACAATCCTGTCCAAGTAGATCTAATGTAGCTATTTACCAACACAACTTGATGGAGGTGGAAGTCGCTACATAGGTGTCTGTATTAATACAACCTGACATTTTTCCTTATGCCAAACTGCAATACAAATTAACTGACTTACTCTGTCCACATAAAGGTCGGCATATATCTGAAGTATCCCCTTGTAGTGGATTCTACAGGCTTGGGAAGGTGAAAAAAGGGAGGTATGATCTCAGTAAGAAGATCAATAAGTCTCAGAGGGTCCCAAGGTTCTTTGAGATGCACTCTTAGAGTGGTCAAAGGACATACCCTGAGCGCTCGTGTTAGAGTAGGTATTAAATCTACTTAAAAGTTTCTTTTCATGGAAAGATGCAGGTGTGAACCACACTAATGAGCATGTCAAAAGGCTCCCACAAAACTATGGATGGATTTGTCTGCCTGGAGCTCCGTGCGAGATCCCATCCAAAAATGGGTGCTGCTGCACTCTCAGTGAGCAGAGGGAAAGACGGCACCACGGTGCCTCTTGGACCTCAGTGAAAGCTCAGTGTTCCTTAAGGATAGTGACTAGCCTGGTGGATCAGCTGGCAATGAAACCTTGACAGTGAATTTGGCAGGTGGAGCATCCTGTTAATTCATTTCCCCTGAAGACAAAAATAGTTGATGAACAGCTTCTCCCTAATGACTGTACCTGGCCGTCACTGAACTACCAGAAACAACAATAGCCCTAAAAAAAGAGCTTATCCCCTTGAAGAGATCAGTTCTATTTTCTCTTGAGACAAAATGGACAAATTTAACAGAATAGAGCAGTATTTTAGTTAAAAATTGCAGGTCACCATTTATTTATAAAAAACTACTGAATTGCTGCTGTTTTCAGCTAGAACAGAAAGATCTGCAAATCCCAACTGAACAGCAAGGACTGAAAGTTCATGCTGGCATTGGTAGTATTTTGCTTACCTTAAAGCAACACAGACACTGCAGTAGGAAAATAATAATCTATTCTAACATTGATGCAACTCATAAACACCTTCCTATGCTGTTAGGTGTCTGTTAAAATCATTTGGTTGTGAGGCATATGCTGTAACTGCAACAGCTGTATAGGGACAACAGTGGGATGCATATGAGGATGGAACGATCCTCCAACTAAAGCTCTTCCGAGCCTGGAGCATACTCTTCACTCTATGGAGCTGAAGCTTGAGCTATCTGTGTATCTCCAAGCTTAAGAGGAGTAAGAGATCTGACCTGGTTGAAAGGCCTGGCTGTGAGCAGAGATGAAGAGAAGGCTGAAAGCGGAATAGCATTGTTGGAAATCAAAAATGACATGCCTTCCCTCATTCTCACAATGGGCTGCGGTGTCAAGGAAGCTGGGAGAAATGTCACATTAGTAGCAGGTGCTGTGGGCAGCGAAGGGCTGGGGTACAGCCCCAGGAAACACGCCTGGGAGCAGCATGCGTGGGGCTGCTCTGCAGGGCAGGATGAGCTGGGGTGATCACCACACCGGTGAGATGGGCAGCCTCCTCACTGACTCCATGCATTCCCACAGTACCCACACAGCACTATGTTTTGGTGTGGAATTTAAGCATTTAGTACCTTGATTATTCTGGATGTTCAGAATTGCAGATATGACCACCGCAGAGCACTCATTTGCAGCAAACCCATCATTTCACATGAGCATCACATTTAAGCTGTGTACTGTGTGGATCCAATAAATCTTACACAAAGTGCTCCTGAGTGGTTGCACATGCAAATGGGCCTGTAAACAACTGATCAGCATGCATGCATTAAATCCCACATGTCCCGAAGAGGTCTGATTTGACTGTGTACAAACAGAATAACTGAGCTACCTGCATAGGTTTTCAACAGTATTCATAAAAAATTTTTCCCAGGCAGTGAAAATAAGCTGTGATAAGCTGTGAAAATCATAGAATCATAGAATGGTCCAGTGCGGAAGGGATCTCGAAAGGTCATCTAGTCCGACCCCTGGGCAGTCAGCAGGGACACCCCCAACTAGACCAGGTTGTCCAAGGTCTCATTGAGCCTCACCTTGAATGTCTCCAGGGAAGAGGCCTCAACCACCTCCCTGGGCAACCTGTTCCAGTGCTCCACCACCCTCATTGTAAAGAACTTATTCCTAATATCCAATTTAAATCTGCTTTTCTTCAGTTTAAACCCATTGCCCCTCGTCCTGTCACTGCAGGCCTTTGTAAACAGACTCTCCCCAGCCTTCCTGTAGGCCCCCCTCAGGTGCTGGAAGGCCGCTATTAGGTCTCTCCGGAGCCTCCTCTTCTCCAGGCTGAACAACCCCAGCTCCCTCAGCCTGTCCTTGTGGCAGAGATGCTCCAACCCCTGATCATCTTAGTGGCCCTCCTCTGGACCCTCTCTATCAGGTCCATGTCCTTCCTATATAGAGGGCTCCAGGCCTGCACACAGTGCTCCAGGTGAGGTCTCCCCAGAGCAGAGTAACATGGCAGGCACTACTGGTTTTAGCCATCATCCAGGACACAGACCAGTCACTATACAGTACACTGTCCGGTATCTGCCTCATCATAGCTACCAACATTGTATTCCCTGCAGATACTGCTCAGAGTATGAGAGATACTGAGATATTTTCCCTTTTGAAAAAGGGGAAAAAAAAAAAAAAGCTAATGCGCTTATTTGGAAAACACATTAATTGTTTTTCTATTATTATTATTTTTGTTTTAGCAGAAGGTTTGCTAACTCAAAATTAGGTAGTTGTCTTTACCAAAAGCATAAAAGATGATATCTTTCTTTAGATCTGATCCATGTTTCTCCTTTCCAAATGATAAGTCTGGGAATATAATAGGATTCAAGGTCTGAAAACAACATGTTTACAGATGTTAAATAACATAACAATGCAGAAATTTCTATTTACAATATCTCTTCTGCCATCCCCAAGATAAAGCTTCTGCATTTTAAAGGTGGAGGTAATTTTGTTGTCAGTATGTAGTTTTTTAAATGTAGAGGTAAGTTAAATGAGGCTTGCAGGAGGTAAGAGACATTAATAAAGTACAACTCTTCTGTTGATATTTAGTGGGAGATTAAATAACAGCATCGAGCTTAAGTGCTGCACAGGTTCTTGATGTGCTAAATTTTGAGAGTGTCTGAGCAGATGCCACCTAACACTGTTACAATGCTTTGTTCCCAGGTACCTCACACCCCTGGGGACATGAATGAATACAATCAGGCAAACTTGAAGTGTTTGTCCTTACAAATGTCATTCCAGAATGTCACAGATTTTGGATTCAGAACGGGATTAACAGAATGCCACAATCTAGAAATTGTTTACAGAAATCACATGAATGACTCATTCCTATGTCACAGTCTTAACCGAGGATGACCTTTCCACAGTCTTTGGTCTTCACTTTTAGAATATCCACCTCATTTACAAGGATGTGCTTACAGAAAGCGGCTGCACTAAAAATACCTGTGGATCTGCCGTCTCCGAAATCCCTGCCGAGCTCTCTCACGACAGCATACTGCCTGCTGCCATCTCGCGGCGAGCTCAGCAAGTCTCACCCCGGCCAACTGCTGCTGCCACCCAGCCCAGCAACACCAAATCACCTGGGCGACAGGTAACACCAAAAGGGCACGTTGGAAACGTCTTTTTTGAAAACAGTCACGAGGCAAACTAAATAACTGATTGTCATTCGGTCCTCTGAACGCCAGACCAGCAGGAGCTCAGATGATGCCATCCAACTGCCCACTTTCCCCTTTTCATCCTAGAGAAGGACATAGAGGTGCACGTGGGCTCCAGGCATCACTAGGTTTCCTCTGCGCCAGCTTCCCATCCACATTCGGACTCTCTTCTCAAAAACCACTGCAGACCTGGCATCTGCTGCACCTGAAAAGCCTTATTCCTCACAGTCTCTGAGCTCCTCTGCCCAATTTTCTTCATGCCCACCCCTCACACCAAGATGTTCTGCTGCTCTGCATTCCAAAAGCCAGACTCCTTCCTGGCTCAGGGTCTTACCGCATCTCCCGGGTCTGGGGAAGAGGACATGGCAGTATGTCAGCAGATAGACACGGCTTAATAATAACCACAGCCCTAGCTCCCTTCCTGCACACACACAAAACCCTTGCCCAAAGCCCCTCACTCCTCATAGCAAAGTGAAGACAAAATGAGTTCTTAAGACTGTGAATGCCTGAGGGCAGGAATTACCCTATTCCTCTCACATGTGCTCAGTATAAAGCAGTTCAAAAAACTGCACCCACTGCAATTACTTTAATGAGTCTTATAGTTACCTAGCTATTCTGCTGAGTTTTGTTTATCTATTAATTTATTTTTGCTGCAAAAGATAAAAAGAAGGTGCAGCTGAACAGAGCAGGAGAAATCTGGGTTTCTTAATGATTTGAATTTAGTTACACACTACCATTCATTGGCTCAGAATGACAAGTTAATGACTACGGAATAAACAATTCAAGGACACCAAACCTCACCTGGAAAAAAAAAAAAAAAAAAAAAACAAGGGAAAAATAAGCACGTCACTTAAGATTCAGGCACACTTAAATAGTGAGACAAATAGGGCTGGACAGGTCCTGAAGATCTCAACTCATTTACTAGGTGCCTAGTGTTGGGAGAGAAATATTACTCCTGGCAACTGTTTCTCTAATCTATTCTAAATGGCATAAATATAAGAGGATCCACATTGTTCCTGCCTGGATCTCTTCCTGATCCTCCTTGCCTTTTTGAAAATCACCTTCTAGGAGACTCCATAACCATATTTTAAACTTCCATATCAGTGGCGTTTGTACCACCTCACTCTCCAGAAAAAAAAACACATTAATCCAACATGATCAAATACCAAGTGCTTTCAAAACAGATTTCAAAACAGACCAAAAAAAATCCTACTTCCAATAAATTGTTTAAAGAAACTAAAATAATAAGCAGATAAAAAATAATTCAGCGTAACTGAACCACAGCTCAGCATGCTAAAAATTGAACTGGGGACTACACAGCTGAGTAAGATGACCGCCTCACTACCTGATGGAAACAGAAAAATGACAGCAAGGACCTTCAAAAGGGAAGAGCTTTTTTATGAAAGAATGAGAGAACTGTCCTGTAGCTGTACTACCATAGCTATCATAGCTACATAGTTAGTTTTACTCTTTTCTCCTTTAAGAGGTCCTTACTCACATACTAAGCCTTGCCTCCCAAAACCCGTTTGAAAAATTATCTTGATGACTCTACTAATTTTAGATTACATTGCCCTGGGTTCCACTGTTGTGGGCATTAGAAACCAGTCTCCCGAGATGAGAAAATGCTTCATGATACAAAAATATATTGTTCTGTACTCCAAGATATGGAAGTATCTTAGTCTGCTAGTCTGGTTTTGAAGCCACAAATGCTAATAACTTTGCTTGCCATTTCCTACCACCGTGGGTCAGTACACAGCTGTGCATGCATTCACAAGGAGTTTCAAAGGTACCCTCCCTGCTTCCCACTACGTGTTTTTCCAAGATGAAATTTCTTTTGGAAAGGAAGTCTCACCCAAAACACAACTGAGTACCTGACTCTGCATTGCTGCAATCAGTTAGTTGCCTTAACATTTACAGAGAGGTAAGACAAGGAAAACAAACATCCTATCATAGCATCCCAATTACTGTAAACTAAAAGACAGCTTACTGAAAACAAAGTAAAGGATTTTTTTTTATTTGAAAACAAGTCTTCAAAGTGGAGCATCTCCAGCATCACCTCAAATAGCAGAAAAGCAAATTCTAAAGTTAGAATCATGAAATAATGATAATTAAACTGTAAGTCAGAACAGCAACAGCCAGATGAAGTAGGATTTATGAGGTGTTTGCATGCTGTTATACTGCAAAAACTATGGCTTGCACAAATGAAACAGATCCCAGCTTAAGCTTCTAGACATTGACATTTAAGAAAACAGTCCCTTCGGTCTTTTCAGCATCATTTTCATAATGCCTAATTTGACAGTAGTTCCAAGGATGTTTCCAACATACTTTCTATATCACCCACAAGCATTTTCACTTATAGGAATCTGCAATATCAAATGGTTGGCTTCAGGTTCTAGAAAGGCCACTGCAGCTAAAACACTTTAACACATGTTTGTGCATCTACCTGAGGCATTCAGTGTTCCGAAATCATTAACATAACATACTTAAAATGGATCAATTGCCTTAATAGGAACCAGACAGGTAGTCAAGGGTAAAGAGTTAACCTTTTCATAAGGAAAAAATACATTTTCTCAAAAAATACGCCACCCGAAACCACCAACCCTCACTCTGAAACACTTAACGATCTTCCCAAGATGTCCCCAATCACAGACTATAGGAAGAGTATATTAAATTCTTGAAGACTCAAGTCAGAAAAGTTCACCTCCACACTACTCATACAAATGATGCGACCAAAGGGAGTGTATGCCTACTGACTTGTCATCTCATCAACACATCGCAAGGAGGGAGGCAGTTCCCTCAGAAGGGTATTTACAGGAGTCACAGGTTTGCCAGAGTTAATTCTAGCTTTGAACACCAAGAGGAGAGAGGAGGGTAGTCACTGCATATCACTGAAAATACCCCTCACAGGCAGGTTTCTGATTTTTCATCAGTCTTCAAACAGTTCTCCATGACAGCTCCGACCCCAGGCAGTGAGGACACAGGTAATGTATAGGCTACATAAAATAAAAAAATTAAAAGACACTGTGTTGCCATAGGACAACTGCTGTCACTGCCCTTGGCAAGTAGAAGCAAGAGGATACTTTCACTGCTCCTTCTCTAAGGATAACTTGGCATGGTCAGCTGGGAGATGCCTCCAGGCTGCTGGACAAATATGTGAAGGAGGAAGCCTGCAATAACACTAGTGGATTTCTAAGAGAAGCAAGAGACTTGCAGCAAAATTAAAACCTACCAGTCATGGTGGAAAAGAGTCTTTGACAAACCTCAGGAGAAACAGCAGGCAGATGCTACAAACCAGAAAGACACTGAAAGGTATCTCATTCTAGGAAGAATGACACCAGCATACAAAGAGGGCAGAAGGAGCTTCATTTTTCAATGTTTTTTACATTTAAACTGGCACATTCTGTTCTAACACAAAGTATTATTCCTCTACTTCAATATTTTTGTTCTAATAGCATCCCTATTTCACAAGATGTAAGGCTGCTGTTGTAGCCATTTAAAAGAAAATGTGAGTTGCACTCCAAGGCTCTGGTCAACTCAACCCCATCATTTAAAGATGGATGTATATACCTCAGCCTTGGTATCTAAATTCTCCCTAAGAAGCCCATCAACATTCTCTCAGCTTTATCATTTTTACATTGAAGTGCTATACATGCACAATTCCATGTCAGCATACCAAAAAGATCATCTTGTGCATCCTTACTTATATGTCAACATTTATATCCTTATACATTCTAAAGTCCCACATATGCACATAAAAAGCTATGAAGTACCACAGAGGAGTCTACCATATGCAAGCATTCTTTGAGGAGCAAATGTCCATATTTACCTACTGAGATTTAACGAAAAAGAACGGTCATCCACAATCTGTTCAGTTCTCAGCAAGGTCAAGAGAGGCATGCGCTTTGTTTTCCTCTTTTATACTGATGGGAACAAGGACCCTGAGCCAGTACAGACACCTGACCTGAAACCCTGTGAACCCAGGCACCACCTAATCTATTACGAGTTTGACATCATGCAGAGAAATGTCTCAATGAATCTAGAAAGCTGTGCCCACTTTTACATCTGAGAGAAATTACTGACCTCCTGTTACCTGCCAATAACATGCATTTTTGATGGAAAATACAGCTTTACACATTTAAAGGATGGAATGTATCCATTTTAGGCTTGTTCATTCTTAGGTAGTTATGCTTCTTGAGAGTGACAGTTTGATTTATATACACTGTTATGAAGGAAATTGATTACTATGTTTTGCACATCCACATCTATTTTAATTCTAAGCTGCAACCGACCTGCCTTGCACAAGACAGTGACTTTAAACCATCCTACTCTTCCCTTTGTTTGCCACAGAAAGTCACGAGCTGAGGAGAACTGTAAAACCATGACATCCTGGAGAATAAAACACCTGAACAAGGGAGGGAAAAAATGTAAGATCATGTGCACACAAGATATCCTGCAAACCCTAGCCTGTGCATTTGGTCTACATTCTACCCCAGAGTCCACTGTCATCTTTTAGGCAACATCAATGGCTGCAGAAAGATCATCAAAGCAGACTGGTTTCCCCCTGATAAAGGAGCTGACTCCCAGGCTGAAAGCACGTAAGTAATGCGAAAAAGCAAATCCAGTTCTGCCAAGAGAGCTGAACCAGCTATTACTCTGGAAAGGCTCATGCTGCGAGGACAAAGCACAGAGATCTGAGTTGCCTTAAGCTGAAATGGCAGAAAAGCAACCAGCATCACCACAAAAAATTACCGGTATTACCAGATGCCAATAAATTCGGTGCAGTGTATCACTGACACAGAGAATCTCAAACCTATCTATGTATGAGGTAAACCCACTATCAAATCTTCTTCTGGAGAATAACCTTATAGCAAGATACAAGAGCTCAGCCATTGAGACTTCACGACAGCCATGCTACCACTGCTCCCGGCAAAGCAGTGAAACAGTACATAGTTTAATCTATTTTGAAGAAAAATGCGTTTGGTCTGTGTGCCGAGACTCAGGCTATCTTCATTTCCCACTAAATCCTGCGAAGTCAATGATATTGTTTCCTCATTTGAGACACTGTTCCAAGTATACAACACTTTTAATAAGATTACCAATACCTTGCCAATCCCCACAGGGATCGATGAACCCAAACAACCCCAGCTTCTCCAATTACATTCCACTTTCTGTTTATGAAATTACTACTTCAAGATTGCAAGTGAGGGATACTGGGAAACAAGCTCTGCAAGCTCCCTAGGAAAGGGAACTAAAACGTGTTCCACATCATCCACTTCCTCTCCACTCCCTTTTTCAGGATGGGTGGGGAACCTTTATACCCAGCAGTCCCTCCTGGAAGTCACTTTACTAGTACAAACCCCAGGGCTTTTCCATCGATACAATTGCTGAGGTCCTGCACCTACTAACCTAATTTCTGAATGATTCAAGCATATAAAATATTGTTTTTTTCCAATGGAAACAAGTCAAATAGCAGGAAAGAGAAAGGAAACAGATTGAGAGACAGGGAAACAGTATCACGTCGCTTGATTGTAACTCTTCAGTAAAAAAGAATATGTTACTTCTCAAATCTGTAACTACTTCTGTTAAGTGTATTATTAAACAAATTTCAGCATCGCATTGATAGAAAAACACATTGAGGTAATAAGAGTTACAAATCAAAATAAAACCCCATTAAAAATACTGATTTTTTAAAAGATTAAGAGAAGCTCCAAAATTCCTTATACTTCTAAGTTCAAAACAAACCAGCAAAACTTCTATTAGAGTCCTCCCGAGAAAAAACTTTCATAACAAGAATAGTTTGTACTTGATGAATCTGGGCTCATTGCTGAAGCTACTCAACTGTCACAGGACACAGTGCATGCTACATGCATAATTTTTAAAATCCAATTACTAATTCAAGGGGCAATCTGAACAGTGTCGCTCTGAGTGTCACATAAGCTTTGTCAGGTGGCAAAGGTGTGAATTAAGAGCAACAATTAGCAATCTTTCTCCCCTCAAATTTTTGTTTCGTCCCATTCAAGATAGTTGCATGGAAAAGAAAAATCATTAAATTGAACAAGTCCATCATAATCAGTATCATTTATTTTCATTACAGGAGAATGAGAAAACAAATTTATTCCACAAGTCAAAAAGAAAAGACGACTTGTGTTTCAAAAGAGCTACCCAGCAGATTTAACCTCATGGGGAGATCTTTTTTTTCTAAAAAGTTGTTGCAATTGCTAATTATTAAGCCACACCTTCAAGAAGAAATACACTACCCAAAGCTTTGAGCAGAACAAAACAATTTTGTAGTTCTGTTTATTATGTGGATGCAGAATTGGAGATCCTTCAGAAGAAAGCTTACCTTTGAAATAGGAGCAATTTCACCTTCACGTATTTCAAGATGCAGAGTGCACACTTACCCAGGACAGCCAGCAGAAACCACAAGGACAGTTTGAGCTGAGAAATGAACAGCTATTTGATCCCTATGCTTGCCTTTTCATTTCCTAATTTTAATCCATAGGCTTTCAGGAACATTAGTTAAAATTCACTTACATAAATAACTTGATGTCTTCCTTTACAAAAGAATAAACAATGATTATGGCAGTTCTTTTCTTATATTCCAACCATACAAAGAAGTATCGTTAGATGGCCACCAACATTATTTGTAATGCAAAACTAGGTAACCCTATCTTATAATTAAAAAAATCTCACAACCTATCTCCTTCAATATCGATATTCGCTTTTGTTTTAAAAGGATAATAAAACCAAGCTTTGCTCAATTAAGGAAAAGATACCTTTACAAGGCACAAAAAGCCAGTATCAACAGTACTCTTCAAACAATACAGCAAGGGTTAACCTTCAGCGTGGAGACGTGTTCACTCCACAAGTGAACCACATTTATTACAACAGAATATTACAAACAACTAGTTTCAGTGATCAAAGAGTAAAATTTTACAAAAATGCAAACGTAATTTCCAATTGTGGAGTGATAGATACTGTAAGCTTACAAACGTGACATCCCTTTGTTTATGCAAACAAGACTTTGTTTAAAAGTGATTTCCACTCTGCTTTATTTTCCATCGAATACAGTACATTTATCCAAACAAAAGCATGTACATTCAATATAGAACATTTTGAGCAACAGCTACAGTCCAGTTCCCCTTCACAGTATTTTTAGTGCAATGCACTAACAGGGCCAAATATTTCTCTATCCATAAAAGTATTTTTATTCCTGATCTTGTGATCAACATTTTTAGATATATTTTATACAAAAAGTATATATGAACATGAGGCACCTCCCTAAGTAAGGGAGAGAACCCATATAAAAACATGGTATTTCTTCTGATGTACAATACCTTTCAAATTGTAGCAATTTGACACAAATCACTAAACAAAATATTTTCTAAAAAGTAAAAAACAAAACAGAACAAAAACCTCCAAACCACTGACACAGAAAACCTGCCAAGAATTTCATAATGGTAGGCATGCGACTGTTTTACTACAATCTTGATTAAAAGGTTAAAGAAAGGGATCTAAAACATTTTCCAAATTATACAGTCAAGTGCTACCTATAGTGGTCATTCATGATCTTGAGGGAAAAATATTTTTAGTTTCTCCCTTACTATCCTCCCTTTTTATTAATATTTAATGAAATAAGCTAACATTATAAGTGGTTGTGCACAGATTGTCTGTCTATAATACATCAGTAAATATTCACTACCTTCAAATTAACATTAGTGTGTTGATCTTTCAAAAAATAAACTGAAAAAATAAACTGCAACTATCATTAAAGTGCTTGTGTATAATTTTTTTTAAAAAAATTAAAGAATAGAGGAATGTGGATATTCTTGTAAATTTCCTAGATGTTTACACAGTTGTCCTATGCACCACATATGGAAACATAATGGAGATCTTTGAAGCAACTTCAGTACAGTAAAATTCAGAATGTCCCAGAACTGGGAAATGAGTCAATATGAACAAACTGATGTTATGGCAAATACTAAAAATTAGTACAATTCAGCCAATATACACTACATTGTATGCTCTTATACATTCATTTGTAATAAGTTTAAAACAGTATATGACACAATATTTGCCAAAGTAGGATATCACAAAAAAGTTAAGAGCTGTTCATCAGTTAGCACTACTAGGGAGGACCAGTATGCATGATAAGCTCTCTGAAAATGACTTCCTAAATGAGGTACAAAAATCTTCTTCCAAAGCTGCTGTTTATTATCTTGCCTCTGTAGGTTTTTTTACTTTCAGAAAGTTTTTTCTATACTCTGTCCAACCTCAACTGCATCGAGATAACTGCTAATTTAGAAGCACACGTGCATTTCAACTACTTCAGTATTTTGGGAGGAGGGTCTGTCCTACAAGCGGTCAGAACAGTTACCAATTTAGGAAGAAAACAACAGCTTATGACAGTATTTTCCCCTTTCAGTACCATTATCAAGATATTAGCAGTTCCAACAACAAACTAAAATCTTTTTCATTCAAATGAAGTCCAAACTTTCCAAACATCACTTGAATCTATCTGAGGAGAAATGTGAATAAATTAATACTTTGAGTTTACCCATATAATTCAGTTTTAAATTACAGAACATAAATAATTTATAAGGCTTAATTTTTAATTCTTGATCAAAATGAAGAAGTCAATCCTCCTCTGAAATTCAGCATAATTCAGCGTCCAGCTCCGTTCATATTTGATGTTCTATCCCACTTAGCCAGGATTTGTTACTAAGTCACCAAAGCACCAGATTACAATTTAACATAGCTGGGTGGCAATTCACTACAAAAACTGAACTCAAATCAAATTACCTCCTGGGAAACAGCATTTCAAAGTTGAAATATAGAACAAGGCACATATACTTGGTTTTCTTCTCACCAAATATGCTAGAAAGGTAATTCTGAATAAGGATGTTAAAAACTCTTACTGGTATCGCTACTGTCTCTCTTCATTGTAATTTTTTGTACATCCCCTCAACCTTCACACATCTATGTATTATACATACATTATTTCCTTTTTTAAAAGGTCCTTTTAAAAACAGATCATCTTTAACATGAAGGCTATGGAAAAATGAGAAACTATAAATAGAACCCCTCCAAGTGTAAAAAAATTCCCCGAGTACCATATAAGCAAAAGTTTAGAAAATTCTTGGCCAGACTTCTACACATATTTAGGCTTAAAACAAAAATCCTTGAAGAGACTCAAACACTTTAAAAATAAACAATTAGAAGTCTCAAGACCTATATAAATAAGCATTAGAAGAATCAAATCCTAAATTTGATGATTTTAAAGGTGTTTGTATGCACCTAACTCACACTGATTTTAAATCAAAGCAATTAAACATCCAAATTACATTCCAAAAACCTGTTCTGTCCTTTTGCTGACAAGGCATAAGCAATAGAGATAAAAAATTAAAAAAAACAAAGTAAAATGCACACGTGATCATTCCAGTAAATTCATAGAGATTTTTTCTGTCAAAAATTTTTACTCTAGCATCTTTAGTACTTCTTAACTGGGTCACAGAGAAGTTAATTAGCAGGTTAAGTTATTCAAACCAAACAAAAATATTGTTAATTTTTAAAAATTACTATTTTAGAAATTTACGTATATTAGCTTGATTACAACAGATGCCTTAAGACAATTTAAAGAGTTGACTCAGTGTACAGTTTCATCTATATTCTATTTCAACTTCCTACACTGACAGATTTCAAAATTATCTCTTTTCCAAAAGACTAAAAACAAAATTTCATAAACATATTTGACGTCTACCTTACTATTTAAACCGCTAAAACACAAAATCTATAGAAAAATATGTTTTCGGCAATAAATCAACAACAGCAAATGAAAGGCAGTGGTTTTGTTTTGTTTCTCAACACAAAGAAAAAGAAAAAAAGACAAAACACTTATTTTTTTTCCTCACCAGACAACAGCTTTAGATCTTGTACTTCTGCCTTTGGTTTTATTTTCTTCAGGTGAATGAGATACATTTGCTTTGTGGGTTTTCTTATGATGTTCTAGAAAAGCTTTTCTGGCAAACGCTTTCCCACATTTATTGCATCGGTGCAGTGAAAAGTTTTTTGTTACTTTTACTTCAATGCCAACATCAGCTCCTACATCCTTTTTATTGGGAGAATTAGAGGTGACATCCTGTTTTGAAACAATCTGTTTTGTTTCATCCCTCTGAGGGCCTCTTTTTGTCACCTTATTTAGAACAAGATCAATTGGCTTTTTTATTGCTCTAATTTCTAAACTTGCAGTTATTTTCCCAAGGTATCGTGGTGACTTTTTATGAACTACAGTTATATGCCTTATCACATCACGTTTGCGACGTGTTTCATAAGAGCAGAGTGGACACCTGTAGTATTTAACATAAATGTTATTTCCATCTGTGTGTAATTCAATGTGTTTTGTCAAGTTCTGTTTAGAAGTGAATTGGCGTTTACAGAGTTTACAGTAAAGTTGCTTGAAGTCGAAGCCAGCTGAAAGCTTTGGCTTCCTGGTTTTTTGCTGGCCACCTGCAGCAGATGCATTGGTTGATTTAGAGGTTGATTTAGCAGTTGATTTACAGGTTGATTTCGTGGTTGATTTAGAAGTTGATTTAAGGTTTTCAGGGTCCTGTTTAACTTTATTTTTCTGTGATGACGGTGTGCTCTTTTTTTCATTTGAATGATTTGTTCCCTTTAATTCATTCTGTGGAGAAAGGGCAATGGAAGGGGGTGAAGGTTCGACAGAATCTGCTGGTTCAACTTTTACTTTTATTTCTGTGCCATTGGCAGTATTGTTGGGTCCTTTCTCTCTTTTAGAGTTCTTTCCAGAAAGAGTTATCTTGTGAACAATTTGCATGTGCCTTTTCAGCATTATTTGTGAACTATATTTTCTCTTGCACAGAAGGCATTTGCATGCAGTTAAATTGTATTCAGCCTTTGAAGACGACTTTTGTTTTCGGGTCTTAAAAGATTTTTTAGCAGAAACTGTATCCAAGAACAAAGGTTGCCCAGGCTTTGTAGCTATATCAGGAGTAATGGAATCCCTTCTTAATCCTCTATGAACTTCATCAAAATGCCTCCTTACATTGGCTTTTGTAGCAAATGATTTATAACATACAGGACAACTTCTACCTAATGTTACGAGAACATTCTTATTTCGTCCTTTTGCAGAGCATTGATTCGGTTTCTTTTTCATTTCTATGTACTTCTTTAGCTCTTCCATCTTTTTTTTGTGCACTTTTCGAATGTGCCGGCGTACACTGCGTCTGGAATGAAATTCTTTCCTACAAAGGCAACATATCAACTGGTGGCCAAAATCAGGATTATCCAGAGAGTCCAATTCAGGATTTACTGCTGGAGGCTGTTCTTCAGGAGTAGGTAGCACTTTGTTTGTAATGGGATCAGCAGGAGGTAATTCTACAGTCTCCCCAGCTGGGACTGGGGCTGGAGCTGAAACAGTCTTGGGTTGTTCAGTGCTGGGTTCCTGTATCTGTACTGGAGCTTGATCAGGGGTATTACTATTTTCTGTGTTCTCATCTGGACTATCAGTCCTGGATACATACTGAAATACAGCGTTCTGATTAGTTTCTATAGGTTCCAATTTAATGATGTATTCTTGCTTATCTACCCTTGGATAGATTGCTTCCAGGAGGTCATTTATGGCTTGACTCTGTTTATCATTTATATCTGGGAGGTCTGTGAAAAAGAGGCAAGAGGTTTTTTTAATTATTTGGTAATTTCAAATTACTTACATTTCAAAGTACTTACATTTCAAAGTATCTTTTAACTACTGTGTTCAGTTTGGTCACAAAATTTGCACAAATCCTGCATTTGTACTATTTTTCTGACCATTATACTTAAAGGCTTTGAGCAATCATTTTTATCATATCAGTACAAGTGACTTTTTTATTAAAAGCCAATGCTGGAAGTACACATTCAGGGTGTTAATGTGAAAGCCACCTAAACTAAAAACTAGTCTGCCTGGAATTAAACAGTTCTTCAAAAATCTGCATCAATTGCAAAAATAACGTCATACGATGAAGCTTGTTCTGCAGGTGTGCAACTAAGCCTGAACTATTTTTCCTACTGCTGGAAACAGGCATTCTCAATAAAGGAACCTAATTCTGGACATAAACTCTTCTCTACAAATTCTGAACAGTCCTTAAGAAAGAATTAAATGTCCATGTAACCAAACCAGTTTTTCAATTTTTTTTTATTTTTTAAAAGAAATACTGATAATTTTACCAAGTGGTAATTTTGCTAGATATCCCCTATTTTTTGTATTCTGAAAAAAAAAAAAAAGAAAAACAAATGATTGCTCCCATTTACCTTTACGCCATTCATGATTTTACAGGCCTCAGTAATATCCTGTTTTAAATGCCAGATTATTTCAGTGATCTAGTTCCAAGCACAACACACTAAGCACCTGCACTGGCACAACTAAGAAACCAGGGAGCTACAGCAAAAAGGTGAGGCACTGAGATGATACAGTTCAAAATTATCCACGATGATTTCAAGATGTGATTGCTGGTAACAGCTAATTAAAAACCCACACTTAGGTTTGTTCCTTCCACACTGGCAGCAATACACAAAATGTGCGTCAGTAAAAAAAAATATACCATTTTGTTGCTCAGAACTCATCTTTTAACACTGAATTTTTAACACCTTTTGCAGTCGGTTTCAAATAGTCCTATCTATAGAACTTTTTATCAAGGGTAAGAAGTCCTTCCTATTTTATAGCACCTTCTCAGTCATTTAATGACTACAATAGCAGAATATATCTCAAAAAAGTCATCAGGGAAGTCTTTGGAATTTTTCACCATGAGGATGAAGAACTTTTATTTCTACCTCTTGTTCACAGTCTTTTAATTTTATTTACAGAAAAAAACACCCACTTTATTCAATACCCATTATATTAAATTTTATATAAAAAATATGTAATTGTATAGTTCTATTCAGAGCAGGTAGCAGTATTCTCTTCATTTGCATCCCTCCTATTGAACGATGAAAATTAACCAGCCAACTAAATGAAGACCAGAATGTCAGGGGCTGGACAGGAAGTCCTTACTCAAGGTATTCTTATTTTGGTTAGAAACTTTTGCATCCAAGTCAGATGTACTTCTAACCTCGCAACTCATCCCCTTTCATAGAAAAGCGCTGTGACTCTCTGCAAGAAGCCAAGCACACACATTTAAGGAAGGTGACAGTACCAGCCTTTTCACCTTCTCCTTCACAACACTAGTTGACAGTGTGAGAAACGAATCACCCACGCAAATCTCTGTTGGATCTTAATTTTTGAAGTATCGAGGCAAGACAGCATTAATTGGGAAAGTAAAATCCTCATAGCACCTATGTTGATCTAGTCAAGAGATCAAGATAATTAGAAAGCTTTACTAAACGTTTTTGAATGCTGACACATTTCCAAATTATTCAGCTTTACTCAGACCAACAAAAAGTCATCAATGGAATAAGATTTTAACAATTATTTTTTTTATAATAATATATTTCTTTATTTCTTCCTTGTAATTTAAGTTAATTTCTTTTAAAAATGAAGTTTAACTTCTGCAACAAAGGTGGTAGGCTAGGCATGATCACACAGAGTATCCTAAAGCTGTGTAAGGTGAGGTGAGGCTGTGGGAAAGAGACAGTATTACTGAAGCACGGATCCTTAAAGGGTGAGCTTTCAGCCCGTGTCTCACAATGACTGAAGGATTGCGTTCATAACACTGAGTGCTTCCCAAGTACAGGAGAAAATCATGGGTATTGATCCAAATCACTTTACAGGATGTAGCTGAAGTCCATCAGAACTATGCTGATCTAAAACTGAAAAGCCTTGTTAGATCCACAGTTTTCTATGAGATTCATTTCCCAGCCCTTTGGCATGCTTTTCAGTATCTTTTACAGTCAAGAGGGAAAGAAAGGAAAAAAAAAAGGGGGGAAGAGGGGATAAAATGTATTAAAAGTGACACTCTTCATTAAAAGGCTGGTTGTATAAACTAGCTATCAAATTATGACATTGACACGGGTCCTAGTTGTTAATGCAGTGCTTGTAGCTTCTTTACTACCATAAAAGTGATCTACATATGTTACTACTGAAATGCAATTCCACTTTTTTTTTTGCACTTTGTTTTGGTGTACTTGTATAAGTGGTACAGAAAGATAATTTTCTCAACTTCAGATAGCTTTATTAAATATTTCAATTAGTAAGACTTACTGTCATCCATCTGAAGACTTGGAGGACAATAAAACTTTTTATGAGTAATTAAATTTGGTAATCCTCTGAAGAGACTCCGGCACAATTTACACTCAAAAATGGTGTCCACATCTTTTAACAAGATATGTTTAAGTTGTTTAGTTCCTGAAATAAAAGAAACATTATACTTCAGGAGGGTTTTCTGTTTGTCTTTTAATTCTCATCATCCCATGAAGGTGGAAACATTTTAAAACATGGCAATTATAACAGCATTTTATCTTGTGTTAAGGCTACTTCATTGCACTGTGAGTTTATGATAAATTCTCCAAGTTTATGATGATGCTTAGGCAAGAAAGTAGAAGTGTAGACATATTTTCAGTCTGCTGAAAGGAAAAGACACATAATTTAAGGCAGAAACTTTTCTATTAAAACATAGGCAGTGTGACAAAATATGAGTTTTCCAGACTATTATACATTGCATATTAAAAAAAAAAACCAAACCACAAAATGCTTTGATCTAGCATTGTTGATGTATTCCAGCTCCTGCCTTGCTTAAACAACTCAAGGATTCAGAGTTTAAATTACACTTCAAACCTACCCTGTCACTTTTCGTCTCAAGGAAACTATGGATATAATGCTAACAATTAGCAATGGTTTACTAAATGATGAATACTTACCCACTCCAAATTGCAAAGAAACACTAGCTAACCAAACTTAGCTTATTTCTCTATATTGATTTTTTTTCTTACAATGGAATAAATCAAAATTAATAAAAATTAGTCCAACAAGCAAAAAAATACAATGGATGTGATAAATCGTAACAAACAGCATCAAGACATTCTTCAAGCTGAATTAAAAGTTCAAGTTTTCTGCCATCACAGACACTTCTCGTCAAAATTCCTTTTAAAGATCAAACTCAGTTACACTGCAGAACTATTTCCTAAACAAAATTCTTTCAAATATTAATAATTTCATAACAACTAGTAGTTCATCTATATGAATGGGCCTTACCGACAACCTTTTATTTCTTGGTGTAACAGCAGTAGTACAGAATTTTTACACGTGCATTTTAGCAAAGCACAGTGTCTTCTTCCACAACTGTTTAAAAACAGGACCCAAACTTGACTATCAGAGGCTACCATCCAGTTTCTGTCCCCTCCTATGCTTTCTCTGAGCCACAGCCGCTTGTCTTTTCCTCTCACTGCTCTATCCTCAAGTGTTATCAACCTCACCTTCATCTGACCTGCCTTTTTACAGACTACTGGACAAATATTTAGATTTAGTGAAAACTCAAAATTTAAAAATTGTACAGAGTTCCCCCAAAAGCACGCACAAAAATAAGCATACCCTTACTCCTCACCAACTGCAAATTGTGGTAATGAAAAGTCACTTTTCTGCCAGCATATGCTGCCTACAGCTTAATGAAGCCTCCTCTATTTTGTAGTTACATATACATCTAACTGGGCCCAGTGATGCTTTGTAAAATTCTGTTAATATTTGTAAATGTTGAAGCTAGAATAAAATCATAGTCACAAGATATCAGTACAGAACATTGGTTATTACAAATATTGCTCTGGCAAAAATACCAAGGTTTATGCCTTTAGCAAGCAATTTCATTTTTAGGAAAAAAAATAATCTAGATTCAAATTCATGTGTTATTCTTAACACTTCGGATGACAAAAACTTCTACTAAAATTGCTTAATTATTTATGGATAATACCTTATGTTTAATCTCTATTTCTTTACCACAAGAATCAAAATAATTTCTTTCCAAAATGAAACATTGCTTGTTCAAACCCAACCAGTAAAATTTTGGTCTAAGTCTTTTTGCCTTCTGTCCAGTTTCCCTGGTGCAGATGACTGAAGATGGCAAGGGAAGCTATCAATTTAACCCCTGCTGGTGAGGACAATCTGGAAGTAGCCTAGAGACAGAGTACTTACAACTAGTTTGTGCTATTACAAGTAGAGATTCCATTATTCTGCTTTGAAAGCAGCGAAAGAAGCCTGCTGCCCATATTGGAGGCCTTAGGCAATCTCATCCAAACACAATTCTTACAAAAGTTTACTTAATCACAACTCACACATCCTGTTTTCCTTCTAGTAATAAGTCATCTAAATACAAGCGAAGAACATAAACTGAATATTGTGCCAGTCTACAAGACCCAGCCACAACATGCATCCTGTTACATAGCAGCAATGATTAATATATATAAAGCGTTTCACATTTAACAACCCTATGTGGAAAAATCTAGAAACACACTAATAGTAGCATTAAAGACATGGCTTTAAGTTTTGTAATAACTGCTGTGTTCTTGCACCGAGGGCTGTGAAAATAAAATGTTTGGTTTGCTATATCAGAAGCATAGAAACAGCTAGAAAAAACTTAAAGGTTTGAATCATCTCTGGCATGCTCAGCCAAATGCTGTTGTTATTCTTAGGTTCATTGTTATGTACCACAACTCCAGAAAACAACCAAGGAACAATTTAAAAGTCAGGCAAGAGAGCAATTCTAAAAAGTTCAAGATAAACACTAAATTTCCTCCCCATCTCAGGAGTTTTAGGATAAACTCATTAATAACAGCAGGAGGGATGACATAAAGCAGAACAACACACTAATTTTTTATGTTTTTGAAAGACAACTACACAGCAGGAGCTACACCTTCACCACGTTCTGTGAAAACCCTTATTAAAAGGATCTAATACCAAAAACCTACAGATATTTTGCAAATACTTAGAAAGTCAGGTGCTGGGTTTTTTTAATATACTAAAAATACATAACTCTTATAACAAGGTAATAGACTTCATAAGAGTCAGGTATACCTGATCGAAAAC
>JAOQGH010000001.1:22273915-22285962 GCA_025769975.1 Gallinago jamesoni | reverse complement strand
TTTAATATACTAAAAATACATAACTCTTATAACAAGGTAATAGACTTCATAAGAGTCAGGTATACCTGATCGAAAACACTCAATGATTTGTTGAATACCGGATTTTGATGTTTGCAGAGGCTGCTGTAATAATGGAGGATCACCGGGTTCCAACAGATGCACTGAAATATATAGAAGGATAATAAGTCATTATAAAACACTCAAGTGATTTTTAGTCTTATGGATTTTCTGTGCATACAGTAAAACCAGCTAAAAACAAAGGCTTAGACTACAGTAAAAGTTATCTTACTCAAAAAATCTAATTTATGTTGAATTAAAAAACAACCCATAATGAATTTTCCAGCCATGATACCTGGAAAATTCAGGTATTTTGCTGTGATTTTGATTAAAGAAAATGTGTACTCAAAGCTATGTGTATCAAACACAAAACCATATAAATACACAAAACCAAATTAATTGACTTATTAGAATTTTCCATCAATTAAAGAAATTTCCCAGAACAATCTACTTGACTCCCATTGGTCAAACCAAAACACAAGTACAAAAAAACTTTACCAAATACTGTACTTCACGGCCTACTACGTGATTTCAATGTTGTCAGTACACACCTTAGCACCGAATCCGAATCTACAGTAGCAATGATCAGAAAAAAACACAGAAATATAACTGAGTTCTATGAATCAAAAATATGGTATTTTTAACCAATAAAACCACATTCAAGAAACGCTTGTGGTTCAAGCAAATTGCTCAAGTACTACCTCATTTCTGAAGTTTCATTCGACATCACAACCTTTGTAAAATCCATTGAAACTAAGAGTTCATGAGGATGGTTATTAGTTATTCCAACATGCAGCATTTATACATATGAAAATTAATAGCATTCTACTGCTGTATATGGATCAGGCAATTAAGCTTTGCCCGGAAAGGAAAATCAAATTGAAATGAGTAAGAGGACTTATTCAAGAATGTGTTTGCAAAATCATTAGTTGGGTCATCTTGTTAATTTCTCATTGACAAAATAACTAGTTTTGCATTTCATAAATGAGCTCCTACCTTATCCATTTGATTTGACTTTTAACCCCACTGTAAGGCTTCCATTTCTAAATGAAGCACTGAGCGTCTCTAAGAATTTTATTTCTAATAAAGAGCAGTAGAGGTATAGTATAAAACTACGTAGAGATATAAAGTGCAAATAGGTTAAACACATTTTTGGCAGGAAAGTTGTTCTAAAAGATGTAAGGTTATAAATAAATTCAAGCTGAAAAGAACATCAGAAAGAAAAGCAGTCTAAGAAAAGAATGATAGAATGAACATTCCATACAACTATGCTGGCCCCATTATGTACTATTATATATACGAACGCATAACAACCATTACAAATCAGCTAATCGTTTGGGGATCTCCAACACAATGACATATTGTATTCTACTAGCCTATTCCCTATTCTTCAAAACAGTATATTTGGGTTTGTATGCTGCCTCTGATATGTATGTGCAACAGCCACTGACATCAAGAGGAGTGACATACGTGAAGCAGACATAACACACTGCTATTATTTGTAAAACAAGAAAAGTATTTTAGCTTTTTCAAAGCATTATAATAACTAAAAACCATTTAATGTCAAAAACAAACAAATGTTTTTAATAGCTGAACAATACCTACTCTCAAATTACATTTAATTAAAGGAACATTATCAAAGTTGTTGCCACGTTCACGCTTTCAACAATTCCTTAAACTGATGTCTTTCTTTTCAAAACACAAGTGAAAGCATCCAAATAACAAACCCTGCAATAAGAAAGGAACCAAATTTCCTTTTAGGCTACCAATTATAACAGTAGGCAGAACAATTATAAAAAAACCCTAGCAAGTTGGCTGAACCTTCAAAGAACGTGTTATACTTTCCATTGATTGCATCTTCCATGTCTTAACAGCAGTGGAATGCAAGTATAAGCTTTACAACTTTAGTGTTTTTTCCTTCTCTGAAAGTATGACCTTTTGAGTTCAGAGTTCACCAGAGTCATTTTGCAAAAAATTCAGAATATTACATTTTTTGGAAACAAAAAGGCAAGTTGTTTTATACAACTTGTCGCCTTCGTCTCCTCACTTCATGCAATGCTCATGTGGTGGCTTGCAGATTACTACACGTCCTGCAAAAACTGCGAGGTTATCTTCCTGAAATAGTTTTAACTTGACAGTTTGAGGATATTAAAAAAAACACAAACAAACCCTTTCCAAACAAAATTCAGAAACTTTTTACATCCAAAACTAATGTGCTAATGATGCACATTTGCAACCTCACAACAGCTTCCACAAGCTTTGAAGGAAGGGGAGAAGTAAAACAGCCAAAGCATCACACGCCTCTGTACCTGGCTCGCAGCATCCATGGTGATGGTGGTCAGTCTGACAGCACTTGTCCCTCAGAGGCATTTTCCGTGCGCACCACCTACTTTCCTTCTACATCCAGCGCCTCGTTTCTGCTAAAATAAGCAAATTAACTGTCATCCCCACAGGGCCGGTGGCTGGGGACGGCGCGAACCTGGCACCCCCCCGTCCCTCAGCGGCCCCGCCGCAGCAGGCCGGGCGGCAGCGGCACCCTCCGGGCAGGAGAAACTTTCCATTGTTTACAGCCGGTCTCACAACGCCCTCTGCAACGGCCGCTCCCGCCCGGCCCCAACACTCAGCACGGCCCGGCCCGCCTCGGCCGCCGGAGAGGAGCCCCCCCTCGGCTGCCGCCCCCCTCCCGCCGCGTCCGGCCCGGCCCCGCGCCCCCTCAGCGGGCGGCTCCCGCCGCGCCGCTCTCCCGCCGCACTCCGTCCCCACCTCCCAGCCCTCCTCCCGCAGCCCTGCAGCCGGGACGACGTCCCTCAGCTCCCGCCGGAGCCGGCGCAGAAAGGCGGGGAGAGGGGAAAAGTTGCGTCCCGACGGCGCCCTGCGGCGCTGCCGGAGGAGCCGGAGCCGGAGCCGGGCGCGCCCGCCGCGCCGCCACGCGAGCCCGAGCGGGGATGGGGGAGCGGCCGGCAGGTGACAGCGGGCCGCCAAGCGCCGCAGGCGGGAGGGAAAGGCGCAACGGAAGGGCCGGCGGCGGCGAGCCCCTACCTGGGCGAGGAGGGCCGGCTTCCCCCTCCCCGAATTAAACTTTATTCTCCCCTGTCCCGCCAGAGCGGCGGACGCTGACCCCGGAGCCGGATGGGCAGAGGGGCAGGAAGTGACTGCGGCCCTGGCGGCCAGGGGCCGGCGCAGTGCGCAGGCGCCTGGGCCGCTGCTCCTCCGCCCGGGCCGCACAGGTGCCGGGCGGCGGTTGGGGCGCGGGGCGGCCGTTGGGGCTGTGTGGATGGAGCGCGGCGGGACGGGAGTGGCGCGGGCGGGCTGAGGCGGAGCCGGGCGGGGGGCTCAGCGGGCAGCGGCGCCGTCCTTGGCCCGGTGAGGGGAAAGGCTCGGCGCCGGTCTCTGCGCAGGCCGTCGGTGGGCAGGGCTGCCCTGAGGGCACCGGTGCTCCCACAGCGGTGGGAGCAGCCACCATCACCTCAGGTGGCATTTCTGCCCAGTCTCAGCCTGGTCTGCTTCATTACCTTTTCTTTTTTTTTTTTTTTCCTAACACCCCCCCCCCCCCCCCCATTTGTACCAGTGGATTCACCATAGAAGTGGATAGATCAGTGTTTCAACACCTGGAGGAAAAACTCATTTTCTGAGAGAAATGAGTGATGTGCATTCCAAGTCTTGGCAGGAGGAGGTTGTTGCGCTGCAGTGGATGGGCAGGCAGCTGGTGTCTCCGGATAACGTTTCCACCGGGTGGCTGCTCAGTCCTACACTGAGTGCACTGCTCAGTAGCTTGGGTTAGTGAAAAGGTAATAGTTTTTGCCAAAGGAAAAGATACAAGTATGAAGAAAGGACACGAGTATGCCTTCTTCCAGTTAAGGAAAAGCCTCAATCATTTAAGGAAAACCTTTTGTAAGGAAATAAAAGGAATAAGCACATCATCACAGATACTAACATAGAAATGATCTGTTAAGCTTTGGCTTGTGATGTAAGCACTTCTTAATGGAGATGGGATTTGTGGTTTCAAAGTCAGATCTACTGTCCATGGTAGAGTGAAATGTCTTACTAGCACTGTCTCTCAAATTGGACATTGAGAGAGAGGTTTTACCATCTCTCACCATCAACTTTTAAGCAATGTAGTCTTCTTTTAAAATACAGACATTCAGTTCACCAAAAAGGCCAAATTCAAACTCCATAAAGTCAATTTGGGCTTGAGACATCCTAAGTATCAGAGAACACTTTAAACAGCTTAGTGCCAAGTAGCATCTTAACTCAAAAGTACAGCAGAAGTCAACTGAAACTTTCGTTAGGTATGCAAATGCAGGTGGCCAGAGGTGCTCTCATCTTGAGGAGCTTAGCAACATCCTGAGCTCTGCTGCGTTTTAAGACACAGACAGGAAGAGGTTTATACTCCACCCAGCCATGGAGCTGCGTTCAGCCCCTGTATAATGTGCTTGGGTAAAACTGTGGAGCTCGTGGGTAACGAAGTGCCAGGAACATAACTGCTATCAACTCCTTTCCTGCACAATAATCGACTGTAGCACTTGCCCAAGAAGTAACTCAGAGAATTAGCATTCCCCAGCTCCCGGGAGAGGTGGATGTCAGACTCAGAGTAAGATCATCTTACATTCTTGCTGATGCCACTGTGTTCAACTTTGCCTCATGGTCATTTACTATGAACAATGGTAGCCCTGTTGAAAATACCAGTTCATCATTGTCTTACAGGTTCCTTGAAGTTTATTGATAAAATCTAATTTCTCAAGATCCAGCTCATTTATGGGGACAATGCTTAAAGATTTAAACAGTGAGAAATAGAATCTAGTGCAGATAAACCACTGTATGGAATCAAGTGTTGGAGAGTAAGAGTGCATTCCCAGGCCAGTGGTGGTTCCGCAATTCAGCACCCCCCTGAAGCACTTTTTAGCATGTCCTTTGCTGAGGTCCAGCTCACTGTAGAATATTTTTACTCTAACAGTAATTTCTTAAATACTGAGTTACCTTGGTATTAGTTTATAAATGTCATCTCCTAAGTGCAAGCATCAAAGCCAATGGACAAAGCAAAAGCTTATTAGTGCTACTTCTGCCAGTTCTGTAACTATATTAATTCCTCATCAGCTTCAGAGAAATCATAATTTCTTACATACAACATGCACAATATTAGATATAGGTCATATGCCATGTAACATTATTTTATTTATGTCATTATTTATGTAATTTAGGCTGGAGGTCACCTCGCCCAGCTTCCTCGTCAGAGCAGGGCTATCTTCAAAGTCAAATCAGGTTGCTCATAACCTTGCCTTATCAAGTCTTGAAAATCTCCAAGAGTGGAGATTGCATAGCTTCTTTGGACTTCTTCTGTGTTTAGCCACTTTCACCATGATTTTTTTCTCCTTCTATCCAATCAGTGTCTTTCTTATTGCAGCTCCTGCCTATTTCTTCTTATCCTTTTCCTGTTCACCTCTGAAAAAAAATCTAGTTCCACTTTCTTAATAAGCTCCCACTCAGTGAAGGATAGGGATTATATCCTCTCTCAATGTTCTCTTCTTCAAGATAAGGAAACTGAATTCCTTCAGCTTCTCATGTCCTATGCTCCAGCTCCTGGAACCACCTTGGTTACCTTCTTCTCGATACTCTTCAGCTTCTGAGCATCTCTTGCATGCTTTGGAGCCCAAACTGGACACAGTATTCCAGATGTGACCTCACAAATGCCAAGTAGAAGAGAATAGTATTTTCCCTTCACCTGCTGGCTATACACTTGTTAATGAAGCATGGTATGTGGTTAGTCTTCAGTACCTCAAAAGTGCAGTGCTGACCCTCGTTCAGCTTTGTAATTGGAACCCGCAGTTACCTTGTTGAAAAGCTGCTACTTCTTTAGTCAGTCCCCACCCTATACCATTGCATGGGGTTTCTTTTGTCCTGGGTGCAAGACTTTGTCCTGTCAGCTCATTCTCCATCTTGGTCAAGGTTTCCTCATATAGCAATCCTGTCCTCCAGCACATCAGCCACTCCCCCAGTTTTATACCATGCACATGCTGAGGGTGCATTCCAACTCATCGTCCAGATCACTGAGTATGTTAAACAGCAATAGCCTCAATATTGCGCCTTGAAGAACACCACCCATAATTAGCTGCAAATAGAATTTCAACCTACTGACTGCAACCCTTTTGACCTGACAGTCCAGCCAGCTATATACTGTACATACCCACCTTGTAGTCTTCCCATGCAGTCTCATTTGGATTTGGCTAGCGGGATGCCATGGAAGCCCATGTGGAATCTCTAGTCAAACTCAAGGTAAACGATACCCTCCGCTTTTCAGAGAGACACTCATTTCATCATAAAAGGCAATTATGACATTAATTATTCAAAATTTGCCCTTCTGCCTTCCCCATCTCGAGTTTGGTAATTCCAGCTAAATTAAGGTTAAGTACTCTACTGTTTAGTTTGTTGCAGGGATGGGGGGGGGAGTTGCTTATTTTTGGAGGATGGCCAAATAGCAGCTGAAATCTTCTTACTCTATCTTAAATGCGTTTGCATAACTTTTGTGGCAGATGGAACAAATGGGCAGTGTTGCATGCATGTGTGAATCTCAGTACCTTAGTTGACCTTTTAATTTGTGTGTGGGTGGAACACCCTCATCTGTATATTGTTGTATTTAACTCATCATGTAGTTTATAATGTAATCAATTAGTGATATGGGCAAGCAAATGCACCAAAACTTTGACTAGCTGGATAGCCAGTCATGTGCAGTGTCTCTAGTGCCGATAAAAGTTGCCAGCACAGATCAGGTAGTTCCACCTGACCTAGCCAAAGATGGCTTCAGGAGGATCATTGCAGAGGGGAGTCCGTTCAGCTAATGTCTGGCCATTGTGCATGAGAACTTCAGATCAAGGTGTCAAACATCCCAGTAAAGCTCTCTTCACAAGACACTGCTGTAGTTGTTCATCCAACAGGATAAACTGGAACTAAGACCCAATTTGAGTTTCGTTGTGTAAATGAAGAACAAGCAGGTGAAGTTGCCTGATTTTGAAAAATGGAACGTTCCTCCATTAAATATGAATGATAATTGGAATCTATACATACCTTATAATAAAAACTATTGAATAAAAGAGGTAAGGCAAAGAACTGGGTACACTTTCTTTTTGCATTACATAGATAAGAGAAGATTCAATGAAAAATAGAAGACAGGTTTTTAAAACAGTAAGAAGTAATTCTTAACACAATCCATAATTAGTTTGTATCCAGCGAACATGGACATTCACAGGTGAACCCCATACAGTGTTAAAAAGTGCAGCATGTTCTTCCATGTAACAAAGGATGAAAATCCTTCTGATCCATTTAATGTAAATTCTAGGCATAAAATACATTGTTAGGGGAGGTTTTTTTAGAGTTTATCTTGTGTTCTCTGGCTATTAACCAGTAGACCTTGAAACAGCATCTTTATTTATTCATTGCCTTTCAGATTACATGGAACTGGTGAGATGTTTTTAACTGAGACTTCTGTTACAACTTGATGATCAAATTCTTTTTTAATTGTTTCTCTGTTGTGGTTAACGGCTTTGAGAAATCCAAAATTCAGAACAATTTCTCTTAGTTTCTAGTTTGTGCTTGCAAAATGTATAATGATGTATTCTAGTTAGAGAGGTGGGGTTTTTTTGTTAGGGGATATAGAAGCATTATCTCAGATAGTGATAGTAGGTTTAGTGTCCACTGAGAGGTTTTGTTCTGCCAAAGGGCTGTTAGTAACACCTGCTGAGATGCCTTACCATCTGTTTATACATCTAAGAGCTGTAAGATTTGATTAGTAAAACTTTTCCTCATATACTGTGACCACTGCCTTTTTTTTTCTGTATTTGGGATGCATTTTGGATGAAACACTTGGCTTCACAGTTGTTTTGCCAAGGAGAAAATAATTCTAAGTTGGAGTGAATTAATGCTGTGGTGCTGCATTGAGCAGAGTTCAATTTTGCAGAGATGAAGGTAAAGTTGCATGAACTCTGAAGGATCTCACATGTAATGTATGCTAATCAAGCAGTGTCACAAATCATAATCGTAAAATGTTTCACTGTAAATACAGATATTCCAGAATTCCTTAATACATCACTCTTAGTTTATCTTATTGATTTGATGTGGCTTCATCTAATGTTCTCATTGAAGGCATCCCATGATGAACTGTACATTCATAAACTCCAGATTAAACAAATTTTAGACATAGAAGTCTGAGAGCAATTCAGCTTGTTTCAGGCACATTAAAGACTCCTTTGTCAGAATCTCTGTGTCCAGGATGGCCAGATAGGTAGAACACTCTCCAAGGAAGCAGAAGACCTTGATTTTTAAGTCCTACTGCAAGTTAGAGACCCTGTTTGTTAAACACAAGGCACAGTTCAATCAGGAATACAAGAGCTGGGGGGTAAAGAGAGATTAACAAAGACAGGCTGATTCTACTGAGAATGCAATTAACTTAGGGAAGGAGAAAAACAATACTGAGGTCTGGCTGCAATTCCCAGTGCTGTTTATTTATTTATATCCAATGATGCTTAAATGGGAAATGAATAAACAAGTCTTTAGAGCACAGGCATGTTGACTCTCAGATAAAGGTGGGATCACTCACACAACTCTAAGTTGGTTTTTTTGGGGTCAGTTACTGAAAAAAAGTATAAGTTTTCTATGCACTAAAAATGAAACAATGTGAACTAGTTCTCATGCCATTTTATAATCCAATACAATTTACTTACAATATTCACAGTTTTAAACTGTGTATGCTTATATGCCTCGTGTTTTTAGCAGAATCTTAAATTCAGTCATATTTGCATCAAATCTATATTGGCATAATTGGAATGTTTACACTATCCTTATACCTTAGCTTTGGCAGTATTGTATGAAAAATCCCTGGGCTAGAATAAATCTGAATCTTAGTCAATGTGTATTCCAGTCTAACAAGCAGCTGCATCTTCATGCTCTGTTCCACAATTAACACAAAGCTTCATTACCCTTTTGGGATGAAAATAAACTGCTATGTATATTATCTTACCCATAATTCATTTATTTACAAAGTTAGTAAAACTCATAATTAATTAGACTTCTCATGAGGTCTAACTCCCTTCTGTACTTTCTGGTGCACTACTCTAAAGTTTAGCAAAGGGAACAATTTGCAATGCATCCCTCCCCTAGGAGGGCCTTGTCATCATTTGATCACAGATTCAACCTATTCTGTTTTTTTTCCCTTTGTTTCCTTCAGCTTTGATTACTGGTTGCACAGTGACACAGCTTCACGTGGAGGCAGGAGAGATGTTCTGCCCTAGAAATATTTATCTCATGGTTACAGCACTTTTGTGGAAAGCGTGAGGGTGGTTCAGTCTCCAGCAAGGCTGCAGGGGGACTAGAATCCATGTTTCAGCGCTGCACCTTCTTCTGACAGCAGTTTCTTGCAGAAGGGTTAGGTATCATACAGAGTAAATGCTTCTTTATATATATAGAGAGAGAGAAAAAGTCTGTGTAGCTAAAAAACTGAGAAGAAAAGCTTTGGCAAACTGCAGGTGACAGGAAGCGGCCATTATAACGCACCAAGAAGACACTGAATCATCAGATTAGCATGGTCAGTAACTATTGCAAGGAATGAGGAAAAAAAATGTCAACTGCATTGAATATGTACCCTGGGTAGTAGGGTACTACCTCCCAGTAGACTGGGACTTGGGCACTTGTGCCATTGGGAACTTAACCTCAACTAGCCAAGTTCCAGTATTATCCTTTCCTTCTCATGGATCTCATACAGGTACAACATGATTTGCAACTTTCAAATAATTTCTTTTGCACAGCTTTTTTTCAGAAGGGCATCATGGTGTGTAAGCATTCTCCCCTTACTTTTTGCTCCCTTTTGGTTTACTGTTACCTACCTACCTACGTAAAAAGGCTTGCTTCTTGCAGCACAGATAGACTATCAAATATATTAGGAAACATGAAAGACTTGCTTATAGTATTATATAATGAATTTGCATCTTCTTACCACGTTCAGTTTTCATCCAGTCCAGTGATTCTTTTTCCCCTGTACAGTCTTCCTGTAGAATGAACATGAAGTTAATTTAATTCATGTTCTTACTCCTGATTAATCTGATTATCACAAAATACAAACAGATATGCAACACAATAAGATACAGGCTTTGAGAAATCATTTGAGACATATATTTTTAAGGTTTTAATTGTACTTATGTCATGCACTAGCAAAAGGAGGAGAATGCATCTGGATAAGTGATTTGAGGCTGAATGCAGATCTGGTCTAGCATGCTGATTCACAAGACGTGTACCACGTAGTGTATATTAAAACTATTTCTATTTATGAATCTAAGGAAGTTTAAAATCAGTATAAAGCATCATGCACCAGCTGTCTCTTTCTTCTGTGGGTGGTGGCAAAGGATGCAGACTGTCAAACACAGAAGAGAGAGGAGGGAAGACAGAAGAATTCCTAATCCTTTCAATGGGAAAAATAAAGAAGCATACTTCTAAGCATATCTTGAAATATGCTATTGAGGGGAAAGGGGAGAAAGGAGAAAATGGGACAAGGGCATAAGTTTCTCTGTATGTGCATATGTGTGTGTGTACCCAGTCGTATGGATATAGAGTGGGAAGGGGTAGGAAGTGGTACAGTGTGAGAGGTAGTTAAGAGAAATAGAAAAGTAAGAAATATACCTGGGATGAATTTTGGAAAAGGAAATTAAGAAAGAGAGAGATTCATGAGAAGAAGGGAAAAAGAATTGGGAAAGGCATAGAAAAGATTTAGAATTAAAGGAGGTGCAATAACCTAAAACTAATGCAGACAAGACTGACAGCAAGAAGTATAACAGAGAAGGGGTGGAAGAAGTAGTAAGTCAAGACAGAAAGAACAAGCAGTAGAATTTAATAAGCCAAGTTTCCTGTGGGTTCATAACTTATAATAAGATAATCATGTTTGCTGACCATTTTCATAACATTTGCAGTAAAAACACACAAGAAGTATCAACATAAGCATCCAGGCTCTGGGTCTAATCAGAGAAACAGTGCTTAGCAAATCCAGAAATAGTAAGCTTATTTCTATTCAAAAAGGAAACAACTATTTTCATAAGTTTATTTATACATGTGTATGTGTGTCTGTATGTAAATCAAGTCATACATGGCACGACAATAGCAAACTTTAAAATTATTTTTTGGGGGAAATTCTGATTTCATTAGCAAACTTGCAAGTTGTTACTCAACATCAAGGAACACATACAAGTAATTCGAGATGTCTGAGGACAAACCATGAAAACCAAAAAAAAAAAAGGAAGAAAGCTGGATTTCAGAAATAATCCTGTCAAAAGTCCTAAGAAAACCTAAGTTGTAGAAATCCAATATATAAATTAATTAAATACAACTAACCTAGTTAGCATAAAAATCCTGTTTCTTATAAAGAAGGACTACAAATGGTAAATCATATAATGAACTGAGAGAAAAATTAAACAGTGCATGGCCTGATGAATACCGGTGATTGATAGGCAGCTGATAAGCCAGTCTACATGTGTCTAAGAGAGAGCGTATCCACATCAATGAACTGAGGTGCAGCTCTGCCCTTGGTGGGAGACTGATTGGATTTCTACGCTCTGCCTGGCTCCACTCAGCTTGTGGGAACGGTGTAACACCTGAGACCTTGAGCACTCTGTCAAATTTGGTTGAAATTTTCAAGGAGGTTCCAAAGCTATTGCAAGACTCAGACTGACAGAATGTGCAGCTGAGTAAATCTTGCTTTTTTAGGAAGTGAGGCTAAAACTGTAGAAAAGCAAAAAGAGCTGAGAGATTTATTCAGATAGACAGTTGATTGCCACTACATTAAAGCTAAATACAGTTTGCATTTCCACTGCAAGTTAGATTTGCTTCTTCAATAGTAGTACATAGCATGTCTAATTTGGACTGTAACACTTGCTCAAAATAAAAAATGCTTGCTTTAAAACAATGTCAATGACAATAAAATAAAGGTACAAATTGGGAGCTACAAAGCACAACACAAA
>JAOQGH010000001.1:22246489-22273815 GCA_025769975.1 Gallinago jamesoni | reverse complement strand
AAAAATGCTTGCTTTAAAACAATGTCAATGACAATAAAATAAAGGTACAAATTGGGAGCTACAAAGCACAACACAAAAGAGACTGTGCAACAAATGTGACAAGAAAGATTGACACAAGGCTGTTCCTATTTCAGTGTCCAAAATCCGTGAATGTATAAGAAAGATGTACACCAAAAACCCAGGAATCAGAAGATTAAGAACTGATGACAGAAATAGTATTCAGCAATAAAAGAAGTGGGCAGTTATGTCAGTAGCAACATATTTCAGCAGCCTCTGTTCACGTTAGAATTAGACAGCAATGACAAATAGTCTCAAGGAATTAAACCTCAAACAGAGAATGTATCCCTGTAATGAGCAGGACTCATCTGCTCTGACGCCGACCTACTGGGTCTCTCTCTCACATTTTGACAGTACCTGTGTGAATGAAATTTATGGTAATGAAACTTAACTGAACTGAGATTGGCAGAGGATATTCTGGCAGGGCATATTTTCTCTGTGAAGGAGTGCATCACGACTCTTGCTCATACTCTTGTTATCCCACAACTTTTACTAACTGATTTTTTTTTAATGTGTAGAAGAAAAAGTTGGTGTGCAAATCAGCATTTTTTCATTCATCAGCTTGGCACACTATCCTGATACTTTCTCAAAAATAACTTCAGATGTGATATTTAATTGGCCACTCAAAATGCTTTGTCCAAGCAACAAGCCAGCTGCCTCTCAGGTGAATTAATTCTGTCATTTGCTTCACTTGTAATACATCTCGTTGAACTACTGCACAGTTAATAATCATATTGTATTAAGCAGTGTAATACTAGAGACCAGTTCTGAAAACCAAGTGAGTTTTGTCTTATTGCTGGTGAACATATTATGTCTCCCAATTTCTCCTGTCGCATAGAGTATGTAGCACAGACTGGGTCCCAGACAGCTGGTGAATTCAGTTAGTTATGTGCAAAGGAATAAGCTATAACCCATAGAGGATTTTAGTAGCCCTGGACTATTAATATAGCAAAAGAATAGTTGGATTCCACTAATTCAGCATTGGTGTTAATTCATCCTGTATCATAAGATGTAAACACTGGAATAGGGTAAGCGCACTATTTATATTTAATGATGAGGGAAAAGACAAGCCAAGGATTTAACAAACCTGTCAGTTTACCTTCAGTCCCCCCAAATACTGAGCAAGTAATGGAACGCACTATTATTCAGCATTTAGAAGATAAAAGGGATAATATGTAAAAGCCAAAATATACCTGCCCAGTGCAAATCATGACAAGTCATCTGATTTCATTCTTAATGAGTAATAGGCCTTGAGAAAAAAAGAAGTGGAATCTAGCTGGTTTTCAGGAAGACTTTTGATGTTTTCTTAAGTGGGATTCTCATTCATAAGTAAGCTCGTGACTACAAAAATACATGCAAAGAGAATTTATCATGGTTTACTGTCAAACTAGAAAATTATATTAAGACTCTATCCTCATGCAATACCATTAAATGTGTTAATTCATAACTTGGTATGTGTATTAAATTTGTATATGATTTCAAGCTGAAGGATTTGCAAGCACACAGAAGACCAGCATGAGACTTTAAAATTATTTTGATGAATTCAAATAGCCTACCAAAAAGAAGACATATTTGAAGTTTGGAAATGTGAAATTTTGCCCCCGGGTAACAATAGGTGGCATGCAGGCATTAATAATTAAAAAAAATCATACAGGGGAATAAGGTAAAGATGCTACCAGAGCGTGTGTGTACATGAATCTCTGCAAATAACCCATCTTGAGATGGTAATGATTATGGACAAAATGAGACAAGACTTCTTTAACATTATCATTCAAACTTTGAGAAAAAAAGGAAAATTTGAAAGAAGCAGATAAAAAATTTTGCATTGTACTGAAGACACTATAAAAACATCATGTCACAGGCCAAGAGTCAATGGATACATTCAATTAGGAAGACAGCAAAAACATTTAAAACCAAAACAGCACTAGTGTGATTAAACTGCAAAGACAGATAGAAAAATGTAAAAATAACTTCCAAAAATAAAAGGTAGTCATGTTCAAAAGAGGGAAAACCGCCAACAACAACAAACCAGAAAAAGAAGCTCTAGGAAGCTAAATGTAAAATCATAGATCAGTCCAAAACCACTGTTTTGAAGAAGCCCTAGCTAAATGTTCAAAGCCATCTTAACCACATCAATAAAAAGCTGCTCACCAGACCATCAGTGGAAATGATCAGTGATTACAAGCAGCACTCAACAAAGATAAAGTATGTCAGAAAATGTTTAATTAATTTGTATCAGTTTTCACTGAAGAGAAGATCAGGGCAGTTCTTAAGGCCGTTTGTTATGAATGATAAGTCTGAGGAACTGTCTCAATTCCAACTATTAATCAAATTGGTTTTAGAACAAACCAATAAAATTAACCTTATTAAATTACCAGGGCAAGATGGTAATTAATCATCCCATAGTTGTAAAGAAATTCAAACATGAAATTGCTGAGCAGTAGTACTGCTACTGTGGTACATAACCTGTGTTTTAAATCAGCCTCTTAGGATTAGAGGTCTGGACACTGATGAATGTGACACCAAGCTTAAGATAGGCTCCAAGAGAAATTCTGGGTACTACTGGCCCATAAATCTCATTTATATTATCAATCAGTTTTCTTTCTACATAAATATTATACTAGTAGATACATGGATAAATATAACGTACTGAAAGAGTCAGCAGAACTTCCATTGGGAAGTCTTGCCTTACCAACCTATTAGAGATCTCTGAAGGAAATAATAAGATGCATGTCACCTGATTCATATGTTGTCATATATACTATTATCAAAGGCACTTAAATAAATTACAGTGTCATACATAAGATATAAAAATAAGCATGAGGTTAAATAATCAAGTTTTACACTGAGAAGAAACTACCAGTGGGGACCCCCCTCAGAATCTGTGGTAGAATCTTTTGTGTGTAAAGCAGTCATAATGATATGGAAAAGGAATGAACTGTGAAAGGACAGAACTTTCAGGTGATGAAGTATTATGCATGCTAGACAAACAAGGCCGACTGAAAAGGAATCCACAGGGAGGTCAAAATGCTGAAGGACTTTTCAGTAAAAACAACCAAATTGTATCATGTCAAGTATAATACCATGCACATGAGGTAAAACCATCCTAATTATAAATACATAAAGCTGTCTCAAACTATGGTATCTATTATCTTTCAAAAAGAGGTCTGGAATTACTGGAGCTGGGAAAAAAGACAATAGAGAGAAAGTTAGAAATTACCAGGAATAGGGATAACAAAAACAGAAAATCCCATTATGTCACTGTGTCAATTCATCTTGATCCTCCTTTTGAGAACATGATACAGTTCAGATTGTATATTTTCAAAAGAGATATAGAATTTAAAAAAAAATACTATGAAGGCGAGTCAGTCACTGAGATGAACAACAGCTTCTGTTCAAGGGAGGAGAAAAAGGACCAAGACTTTCCATGCTTGGAGAAGGGATGCGTTATGATGTGGTCTATAAAATTGTAAACAGTTTGAATAACATGAATCGGGAGTGCTTATTCATTATTTCTAACCTCACAAAAACCTCAATGAAATTATCAGGCAGCAAGTTAAACATTAATAAGTCTTAATATAATCCGTAACAAAATTGTAGGCCTCATTGCCACAGAGTACTTTGGAAACTAGAAGTATAAATGAATTTCAAAAGTGATGGATAAATGGATGTGGAAATGTCCATTTGTAGCTGTAAAACATGATGGACTTCAGTCCAGGGAGCTCTTATGCTTAGAAGATAAAGTAGAGTAGGATGACTGTTATGCTCTTCTTGGAATTTTTGCACACTGGCATCTGTTATGAACATCGTTCTGGGTTGTGCTGCCTTTCAGTCAAGAATGAAAGGCCACAGGTTCTTATTAAATGCTTATGATTTTCTAGATAGAAGTTCTGCAGAAACGTTTCTTGAGGATATAGCGGATGACAAGCAGAGCAAGAGTCAGCAAAGTCATAATGCTCCAGAAAATGAAAAGCATCAAGCAGTAGAGCATAAATATCGATATGAAGGAATATTTCTCTTCAACTCAACTGTAGTAAATTGTTAACTAGAAAACTGGCCAGGTTTTGGCATTGCATCACAAGAAAAATGATCCAGAAGAAATCTGTAAGTATGAAAAATGCCCAAAGAATATGATCTATAAGAAACATCAAAAGTGTTACAGATCTTTCATTTAGACTGAAAACTTCCCATATGTCAAAGGTGGCATCAAAGAAGGAAGAAAAATTGTTCAGTAAGTCATACAAATAAAGAATAAAATGTAGAAAGTTTAAACTGGTGCAAAGAAGATTTAGGCTAGGCCTCAGGAAGGCTGTTTTAACAGTGACATCCAAAGTATTGGTGTAGGTTGCCCAGGGAAGTGTCGAATCCCTACCAAACTAGGGGTTTAAGACATCTGTTAGACCTATATCTTTACAGTTTAACTGCAGATCATCCTAACTTACAAATGTTAGTGATCTACATATGTGTTCAACATCCATTAGACCCCTATATTTTTCTGACAGTTGAGTAATGGCTTATCTGAAATGTTTGTGATAAATTCATACTATTTTGGCTGCATGCTGGCATACAGCTATTCATGCTGTCTTTGTGTATATTTATTTTCTTTCTCACTCCATCTCTAATCAGACATAATTTTATTTACATGCTCAGCAACTGTTCCTCACAGTCGAATTCCTCTCCATTGGCTTGCCACTCACTGCTTAGTGTTATTCCCTGTATTTTGTCACATTCCCCTACCTCATTTTTCAAACAGTCAGTGGTGATTTGTTCTTATTTTTATAAGGACAATTTCAAATTTCTTTTTACTTATGTATTTTTAAACGCATGATATGTAACAATTGAGCATGTTATATACGAGATCGATGCCATCCCCTTATTCAGTATATTCTCTTAGGAAATACTTATTCCCTTGGCAAAAAACTCAGGTCAAGTCACCCTCATATTCTTGCCCAATAAGACAAGGAGCAAAGATGACAAAGATTCTTTATCCCTGGCACTAGCAGCTGCCAGCTTTGGCTGTGCCACAGTGGATCTGTGGATCTGGAAGAGCAGAGCCTGAGCTCCCTGTGGCATGGCACCTCGACAATGGCACCTCCTTCTCTGCCCAGGGAAGGCTCAGCCCAGGCAGGCAGAGCCTGGGCAGGCACCGAGGTGCTGAACGGGCACCAGCTTTCTTCCTCCAGAAGGCTCTGATGCCTGGCCTGGGTCCACATTTAGCTAAGTGCTTACTTACAAACAAAATAGCAAGTGAGTATGGAGATCACAACAGGCTGGTGTTCATGATGTCCTGTGTGCCCGCACCCACTGACTGGAACAGGTAGGATTTTTTTGTAGATTCTGGGTCTCTAAGCAGAGCACACAGACCAGCACACTCCAGGTCTGGAGGTCCAGCACGCTCCAGGTCCAGCACGCTTCTGCCTCTAGCAGAAGTAATAGTAGAAAAGTCCAGTAGTAGAAGTGAGCCATATAATGCATCTGAGGAGGAAATCAGTCTCCTCCATTCCTTCAGAATCTTTACTATCAGCTATTAACTTTGTGTGAAAGGCCCTTAAAAGTGAGCAGTTTTTCAAAGGTTATCCCTGCTTTCTGAAAATCTACCTCTGAGAGACAAAAAAAAAACAACAAACCACCAGAGAGGGACATCCAAAGTCACCCGTATCTCTGATGATCTTGATTATTATTCAAAGAAGCAGGTGTCCATTCACTCAGAGCTATCTGCAGAATCAAGATCTGAGTAAGCAATGTCATTTTTACAAAATCTCATTTTAAACCAGCAAGGTTTAAATAATACCTGTTGTATTCCAAAGTTATTATTTCTAAAATCACAAATATTTTTCTTTCTTAAATGGACAAAAGCCTTCAAATGGCTTGGGACAAACTCATCTCCTAGAAGCAAAGGCAGGGAGGCACATAATATGCAGAGCCTTTAAATTAAAATAGGGTAGGGTAGAGAAACGTGCCATTTAATCTTTCCCTTTAGAGTAAGCGAAGATGCAGCAAATGATGGGAGAATAATCATGGCCATCGCCCATGCCTGATGGAGCAGACCAGAAGAAACCAGGCTAATTGCATCAGTATCATAAATGAGCCAACAAAGTTTTGAAACTTTGTATCATTCCACCTAGAAATCTACTCGAGAATCAGGACTTCTTTTATAGTCGTCCCTCTCAATGTACATAATCCTTTGACATGCTTAATGTTCCTTGATTACATGTGCTGTTTCTCCCTTTTGTTGATTGGCAGTGATATTGTTGTGCCAGAAGAGGTTTAAAGTTTTCGTAATTCACTCCCTTGCTGCAGGCAGCTAAAATCGAGGTCTTTGACTGTCTTCTCTTTGATTCTCGGAAATTCGGTTTATTTAACCCTATTGTTTTCCCCCCTTTTAAAGAAAAATGGTTTTCACTTAGATTTCCTGTAGATGTCTCATATGGTTTTATGGCACCCCTTCCTCTCCGGCTGCACTAGCCACCCTTGCCATTAGTGAAATACAGTATTCCTTAAGAGCTGCCCCAAACAGCTATCTGCTTCCTTTCATATATGCCCAGAAAAAGTGTAAGTGCATACATCTACCCCAAAACGATGCTTCATGTTGACTCCCAAAGGTGATAAATGTTTTTATTGTGTTTTTTTCCCTGCTAGTCCTAAAACATTTTAAACTTTATTTACTACTATTTAATTTTACATTATTTTTACAGACTAATAGTATAAATGTCAGTCCTAGTATTGCTTGATTCTGCTGAAGGATACTTATAGAGAATGTGAAAAGGCACCAGACGTTTCACTGAAGAGTCTGTTCATTATTGTAAATAGGGATTAGTCAATAACAAGAGTAAAAGAGTAAGAAAAAGAGAACCAAAGATGCTCCTTTGCTCTGTGGGTGCTTAACTTTTTCTCACTTACTTATCAGAATTCCACTTAATCACTGGTCTCTGTGGTTAAAACTAAGAAAATTGTCAGAAACTTAATTTTAAAAAGAAAAATACCTTTCTTCTTTCTGCACAACTCACAACATTGTAAAGTATGTATAAATATAACAGGAATTTCAGAAACTGATTTTACAGTATACAATAGCATTTGTGTACAGTAAAACAGGCTATGAAATTATCTCCCATTATTTCTATAACCCAAAATTATTCTACAGTTTAAAAATAGATTCTAAATATCATTTTCTAAAACCATAAGCTGAATTCTGCTAGAAGCACTACAGACTACTCCTGTAGTTATTAAACATAAAAACTACAATAAAAGAGCACTGAAGTTGCTAAGCCAGTATTCACCCACTGCCCATACTGCATGGAGCTCCTTTAATGACCACTTCTCCAAGAAACTGTTTTCTCCTCATTGTGCAGTGTAGCCTATTTAACTCCTGCTCTGAATTACTAATTTTCTTAGAGGTTCTTCCATAATAGATATCAGTATGGGAACTGAATACTTCCCAAACATTTATTTTCACAAATAAGATTGGAGATTCTACTCTCTTTTGCTGACTGTGAAACACACAGAGACACTAAGGCCAAAAGTACTTACTATTTTTGTGTACTCAATTTGAGACTTTTATGATGTGATTTTTCAGTATAAGCAGCATAATACTGACTTCATTAAATTCAAAGTGTATTTGTTAATTTCAGAGGCTGCGATGAGCGCTCTTTCAAATGAAACTGCAGTGTTTCAAGTCCCGTATCCAGAAAACAAATACAAAATTGATGGTTATGTGAGATAAGAGAAGCGTAGTTTAAGGTACTTGCATAGTAACTAATTATGTGACAGAGACAGGATGTAAAAGTAATTTTCTAAGGTTGCCCTATCAGACCAGTTTTTCCCCTCTTTCTCTTTCCTTTACATCACTGCCTCCTACATCTGATTGCTTATTCTCTACCATTTACTGCAAGAACAGCTAACATTTTGGAACTGTATGCCAAGGAATTGTACACCAATAGTGGCTGAGTAACAGCACTTAGAGAACTCTAGGATGACTGACAGGCAAGAGGTGATAACGGCTTCCTAAGGATCCCATCAGTCCTTGCAGAGTGGGCCTGGATTAGGTTACAGCTATGATTATCCTGGTTTTATTTCTCACCACACCAAGGAGTTGAAGAAACAAGCACATTCAGTAACAAAACATTCCTACCACTGATAACATAAGAGCTACACAGGCCATAGCATAGAAGACACCTTTGAATGTTTGAAATCCTGTATATAACTTAAGAATTGTATGTCCATCTGTGGCCTCTCGGTTCTAGGCCCTTAAGTTTTCTTTTCATCATCTAGTTCTAGTCTGCCTAGAGAACCAGTCCAGACTTCCCAGGTACTGCTCGTGGATTCTGTGCATTCTGCCCCATCACTCTGCACTCCCTTTTTCCCTGCACTCTGCATTTTCCCCTCTTCTTTCACCTCACAAGCTCAACTGGCCTAGTTGTTCCCCTGCACACCAGTTGTTCCAGTCTTGAGAGTATGAGGGGGAGAGCAGATGACAGCTGACAACAACAAATGTTGCTCAAAATCAGTTCACCCTAGTTAGATAGGAACTAACACTTTCTAAAAGTTCTTTTCTGCTTGGGCCTGAGATGCCCAGCGCAGAGTCTTTGGGAACTTCGTTTAAGAATCTTAGACACATGGCAGAGTGGCAGTTTTTCTAAAGTCTGTAGGTTGACTGGCTGTGAGCAGACATAAAGATCAACAGCCCAGCAAGTTTCAAGAACCCTGCGCCTAAGTATTAAGAAAGCAGAATTTCTCAAAACATTGTCAGACTTCTTTAAAAAAAAAGACAAAACCATATAGTTCTCCTTAGCCTTCTTACCAGAATGAAGATTTTTATTCATTAGCCTTAGGCAGCAAATTTTGAGCCCAGGCAGTTAATATTTGCAATATGATAGAGAAATAAAACCCGGATGTTATAAATGGGGAAATGTCAGATAATATTGTAGCAATGGGATCCGCTGTCTTTACCACACCATTGCAGAGCCATGAGCTTCCCTAGTCCTATCTGTTTCTGTCTCCCTTTCTACTTCCATGGAGCTGGAAAGTTGTGTTTTTCTAGTGCAGTGCCTTAGACAAGCTTCAAGAACTGTGCAAGAACTATGAAGTGAGTTAATGAGAAACAGAGGAGGAAGGGAGTGCACAAGGGGCAAGGACTGTTTGTCCCTCTCTCATGATCAAAGGGTATTGCTTTGATATGGACTAGCATGGACAAGTACGCCCTTTTGGCAGAACCTGGAAGAAAGATGAACTCCAGTTCCCTCAGTCATGTGAACTGTCCCAAAAGGCATCTACGACTTAATTCTTCCCTCTCTCACAATTATTTCTGTCTGGAGTCAGGGAGCTTGGACTAAGATTCTTTCACAAGAGTCCAAGCCTCCTGTCTAGAGACAGAAACAGTAAGTTCCAGAGGAAATGTGGGAACAAGGATGAGCTCTTTCAAACTCTGTTTAGAACCACAGAACTGCACTCATGGATCCCATTCCCTGGTGATTCCACAGGACTTCACCTATCTTACGTAAGCAAAGACAACTCACTTGAATTCAGGGTCAGCGTAAGAGATCCAAAATTGTAATACAAACCCCAAGATTTCTTTAACTGCATAAGAGATATAAAATCATGTTCCTTATTCTGTGATCTTTCTTTGCCTTCAACTATCTCTGCTCACTCACAATGCCAAGAACCTGTCAACTTTTTTTTTAATGTGTTAACAAATTCTAAAAGAAAAGAGCCAGAGTTGACTTCAGGTCCTCGTGTTCTTGGCAGACATGCTAAACATTATGGTAGTAAAGGCTGTAAAAAGAACACAAGCATAGTACCTTGTACCTTTCCTTGAAAATAATAAAAATCCCTGGCTCCTGACACTTTTTGTATATTTTTTTAATGTCCTGCTTAGGTAGCCCACTCCAGAAATGGCCAGGCAAGGCTTTCCTGCAACCCTGACTTAAATGCACACTTTCTGGCAAGACAAAGGTCTTGGGAACCTTCAGTTTGGCTCTTTAGCTCTGCAATCCAGTGCAGTGTGGTAAGCATTCTGCCATCCAGTCTGAAGTGCTCAGGCTCGTTTGCACCATTAAGCACACAATGTACAAATTTTGGAGGAAAGGAAGGGATGTAAAAGTTAGTCATACCAAGCTTGGCTTTAAACAAGATTTCTATGGAACAGATTCACAAAATTACACAGAAGCACAAATTGCTTACAATTTAATTTAAATGCATCTATCATCTAAGTACTCTTGAAAACCAAAGTCACAGGAAGTCCCAGGCTATATAATAGAGATAATTTTGTTGCAACAATTTTGAAAATTAGGATGGTATGTACTAGTTAAGGTTATACTGTTGTTTCTTAAGGTCTTATTCTGATCTTCATTTTTATTTCTGTAAATTCATAGAAATTTGTGTGATTCCATACCTTAATTTGTGTATCTAATCAATGGAGTTCAAGAACTTTCCTTTTTTAAACATCCTTTCACACACATTCTGTCAGAAAGAGGATGTTCTTTGTTTTCTGTCTCAGCTTGTGGGGGTTTTCTGTTTAAATTCCTTTAGAAAGAAATTTTCTTCCTCGAAAGCAGTTTGTCTTTTGGACCTGAGTTCTAGTATTAGCTCTGATGAAGATTCCTCTGCTATCTTGCAGGCAAATCTGTACACTCAGCCTTCATTCTTCAGGAAGCTACAGGCTGTCCAATATGCACAAGGACCTTCTCTCTCCACCCCATACAAAAATTGGTGAAAGAATGCAACCTCCACTGATTTCACAGACTGAATGCTGCAGCGGGAGAAGGAGAGAAGGGCACCACAAAGGTTGCTGCTGTCACCAAGGTAAGGCGAACAGAGGCAGAGCAGCAGATGCCAGGTCTGCTTTGGGCTGCAAATGCAGGAAGGAGTTTTTAAGTGTTTGTGAAGTGTTTGATACTCAGACAGCTTTTCCCATCCCCTCTGAGAAAGAAGAGCAGACATATGGAAGTGCAGACATATGCATGGTAGATTCTGTTCATAGACTATCTGTTGGATTACATTGATCAGAGACAATAAAACACTTGTGTATGCTTGATTTGCTAATGTTTGTAAAATGCTGACACACAAGATTTCCTTGTTAATATCCCCTAGATAATGGTAAATAATGGATGGATATGAATAGCAGGTTTCTACTGCAACAGCAGACATAGTAGAAGCAGTAGCTGGTGTCTCCAATGTCATGCACAGTTGTCATATCAAGTGGTAAAATTTGTATGCAGTATAGTTCCTCATTTTAGTAGTATACTAATCAATCAAAATTTTCCATTTAAAGGAATTTGTTTGCATTATATTTTGCAAAGTAAATCAATAAGCAATCACTACTTACTGTTTTTACTGTGGTTTTTTTTTTTAATTCCACTGCTATATTTCTTGGAAGTGTTTCAAATGACAGATGGTGAATGTTTTTCTGTTCTTTGTTGCACTCTTCACAGTCTAGCTCTTTGGCCTTCATTGTAGTACCAGAATGATTTTGTGAGCAGAAAAACAGCACCAGAAGTTTTAGCTACATGATTCAAAGACAAGTAGAGCTGTTCAAATATTTGATATAATTAGGCACTATTGTTATTTATTCAGATTTTGTGAGCAGGGGACTTTGGCTTCTACCAAACTAAAAAAATCAGTCCCTTCCCAAAAAGAGATGAAAGACAAAAGAACCACAAAAAAGATGGTCACTGACAGAGATAGGACCAGGAAGGAGGCAGTGGTCACAGCCCACTAACCTGACAGTGTCCAGTCTTTTAGCAAACATTATGTAAAAGAAGAACTTTGAGAAGGGCCTCGCAGCTATTGAAGTGATTCCAGATATGTCTGCATGCAGGGCAGCTGGAACATAATAAGTAGCGTGTTTCTTTGAAATCTCAACAAGGGCATACTGTAGGCTGCTATCACAAGCAGATGTAGATATCCATGTTTTGATAAAGAATGTGAGAAAGCTGGCTGGAAAATAGTGTTAGCAGCAATAAGTGGGTTCTGATGGAGAATGGTCACATAGTCAATGTCACAAAAATGTTCTTTTGAAGAAATGTGATCAAGAAAAGGCAGGATCAAGATTAGGAAAAGAAAACTCAGTATCAGAGAAAAATGTATGCTGTTATCTTACACTACAGGTTTAGTTGTGGTACTCACAAGAAGAGAATACATATCAGAGAGAGTCTTAAAGAAAAAATATTACGACTCATATAATAGCTGTGTATAGAGAAAGAAGACATCTGATATCAGATTGTATGCTGTGATATAAGAAGGTGATGTTGATTACAATTGTACAAATGATAGAAGGGAAAGAGTTTGAGGGAAAGAATCTTGTTCAACTTGAACTAACAGTCCAGAAAATACTGGATACCCAGTATGCCTTGAACTGTAGAATGTTGAAATAATGATGATCAAGATCCATACTGAAGCTTCCTGTGCTGCAAGTTATTATTTAAAACCAGTTAAAGAGAGGCATTTCCAGAACACCTAAGACGTTGAGAACTATTACTGTCAAACTGTCATCTCCTAAGAGCACCTCTAAGTATTAAAAATAATTGCTAGTCTTGAAACAAATGCTGAAGACCTAATTGTACATTCCTGTTTCAAGCCAAGCTCACAGACATCGGGTTGATTAAGTCAGTAGAAAAGTGCACAATAACATTTTAATATAATAACTCTTGTTATAAAAAGCCAAAATGTGTATTTTTAATCACCTTTTGTAATAATCTTTTAATAAGATGTTTTACTTGAAATTATTGTGATACATGTTATTTAAGATAATTTAGCCAGCATCTTTTAGTTATGGTTGTGCTGGAAGAGAAGTTCTCTGTATGTGTTCAGTCTCGGTGCTGCAATTCAGACTGGTACAGGAATGGAATGGGAATGAATTACCTGGAATGGGCCCATTACTAAATGTGTCCAGCATAGACAGGGGAGTCTGCACCAGTAAACTGATCTGCAGAGTCAGGACTTAGAACCATCACATACTAGAGGCCACATGTAGTAAAGACTGAATGACACCACCTCCTGCATATGCTGCTCTGTGATTTCAACCATCTGCAATAGAGTGCATTACTGCTCATAGGAACACTTTTGTAACTCTTCAACTAATCATAGTTGGAAATATTTTTAGAATTAGATAGTAACAGCTTGCCAGACAATTAGTGAATGTCAGGTTCACAATTAATGTATTGTATTTCTAGAACATCTGAAATCTAATGTTTGTCACCTATGCCTGCTCCAAAGGGAAAGCTAATTTATGTTGACAAAAGAAGAAAATAGAGAAAAAGAAAACAAATTACTCAGGAAGGAAAGGACAGAAGCTAGTCTACAAGAAACTGTGTTTTCTTAGATGGAGTTGTACATCAAAAGTCCTCAATTGTGTATTGGAATATTGTATTTTACCAACATACTGAGGCAAACAGAAGCACACTAAAAGTTTGTATGCCTAAAAAAACATAGTAGCTGCTGAATACAGAAAGCATTCATCCAAGAGGCACCTCTTCTCCTTATTCATGACATTGCTGAAACACTTTGGAGAGATTCTATAGTGACATTACAGACTGAGAACAAATAGCCACCCAATCCCAAACCTTGGAAAATATAACAGAAAGCTGTAAAAATGGCCTATCTTTATTTTGTCTGGCCTTTATTTAAGTTCACCACTGGATACTCTGTGTCTGCATGCAAAGGCTGGACACAACTGCAGGCCTTATGCTTCCTCAGTCCACTGCACAGCTGACACCAAGCTGACTGGTGCGGTTGACACACTTGAGGAACACTTGAGAATGCCATTCAGAGGGACCTGTACAGGCTCAAGAAGTTGACCCATGTGAACCTTATGAGGGTCAACAAAGATAAGTGCAGTATCCTGCATCTGGGTTGGGGCACTTCCCAGTATCAATACAGGTTAGGGGATGAAGGGATTGAGAGCAGCCCTGCTGAGAAGGACTTGCAGGTACTGGTGGATGAAAAGCTGGACATGAGGTGGCAATGCCTGTTTGCAGCAAACTGCATCCTGGGCTGTATCAAAAGAAGCACGGCTAGCAGGTTGAGGAAGTGATTCTGTGCCTCTGCTCAGCTCTAGTGAGATCCCACCTGGAGTATGGTATCCAGCTCTGGAGCCCTCAACACAGAAAAGATACTGACCTGTTGGAATAAGTCCAGAGGAGGGCCACAGAAGTGATCAGAAGGATGGAATGCTTCTGCTGTGAGGACAGGCTGAGACAGTTGAAGTTGCTCAGGCTGGAGAAGGGAAGAGTCAGAAGGGACCTTATTGCAGCCTTTCAGTACTTAAAGGGGGGTTAGAAGATAGGTGGTGACAGATTTTTTAGCAGGGTCTGTTGCAATAGGACAAGGGACAATTGTTTTAAACTAAAAAAGGATAGATTTAGGCTAAGTAGAAGGAAGAGATTTTTTATGATGACGGTGGTGAAACACTGGAACAGGTTGCCCAGAGAGGTGGTAGATGTCCCATCCCTGGAAACATTCAAGGTCAAATTGGATGGGGTTTTGAGCAACCTGTTCTAGTTGAAGATGAAGAAGGGGGAAGTTGAGATGACCTTTAAAAGTTCCTTCCAACACAAACCATTCTATGATGCTATGATTCTATGAGCAGAATTCATGTTGGAGATCAGTAATGGTGATGCTCAGAACTCCAAATGTATGGAGATCCAGGAAGACAGAAATCCTACCTCCACTCCACACCACTGGGTATAACCCTGCTGGCACGAAGAGGAATAGAGGAAAGAGGCTATGTATAGTATAGGAGTATACACTGGAATCAGTAGTAGTGCAGATGTCTCTGAGTTAGGCTTACTACCTCTACCAGGGGTGGATTTCAGAGAGCGGATTTTGAAGGGGAAAATCTTTCCTCCCCTCAGTCCTCATTTACGTGACACAAAGGAGGTTGGGCAGCCCCTGCCCATACTGCATCTGCCTATGTGCTGTATTAATGGTCACGCAGCAGGAACAGCAAAAAGCTTAAAGATCCCTGGGAATCATTGTAACGGTAAACACAATGGTGAAAATCTGCCCCATTCACGTTGCGGGTCAACGTGTATGGGCTGTAGCACATAACATCTTCACAAATAAAAGACAGCTGATTGTGTATTTGCAAACTACAGATTTTTTCTCTGCATAAATACATTAACTGACATTTATGCCAAATATATTACATACTCATGTCAAGAGAATAGAGCCCATCTGTACTGCAGAGATGTAATTAGCATTAATTAATATGTTCACATTGTCTGGTGTTCATATATTTTGCCCTGCAGTCATAAATGTGGCATGGCATTTAGTAAGGCAGTATTCATGAGCCTTCATCTGAATTCCAAACATTTGGATTTTGTGATGCTTTTAGTGTTCCTTGTTATTAACTGTTTCTTAACATTTATGCTAAGGGAGTTTTATTCATTGCTGTCTTTGAGAAAATGCTGTTCTTTATCAGATGCTGTTATAGGCAAACAAGTTTGTTCAGCAATTGATACTCTAGCATAAAAGTAGGCAGTTACAATTATCTTACAGCACAGGCACAGTAACAAAGAAAATGTATTTCACAACGATGAAACAATTAACAGCAAATGTTTGAGTAGGTTATTAACAAGCTAGAATAAAATCTGCTCATCCAAGCCATTTGGTAAACAACATCTATATATTAATTGAAAGCATATTGCAAGTGACTCAGGAACAAGTGTACATCATCTACAACAGCAGTTTTTACCACCTTTGGTTCAGCAGAGGTCCTCAAGCCAGCAAACTCACTTGCGTGCCCCACTCATGACCAACATGCATTTGTGGAAAAGGTGCTCCTGTTCTTATTAAAATCCTTTATAGGCCTGTGAGACTCTCTGTTACCACTTTTCTTCTGTCACTGCAAACCTCACTTCTGGTTCTAGTCATTCTGACTACTGGTGCATAAAAAGACATCCAAAGTACTTTGGACTGAATTTCTTTGGTGGAAGTCCTTCAAGTGAGTATTAATGCTCTTTAACAAGTCATACTGTGTGGAGCTGCATGTACTTTCTGCATAATTTTCTCCCATAACATTTTTCTGCATAACATTTCCTCCCACCCCTTCATTTCCGAGGGCTTCTTCTCATGCGTTTACTTTTAGCTGTAATCATCAGTTTTTCCCCTTCTTTTGATGCTGCTGGAAACATTAACAATAGCAGAAATTGCTGAATAATCATGTAAGTGGATAGCTTTCACAGAATTAATAGTTGATTGCCTAGATAACTGGCAGTACCTGGGCTAGCTACCTTAACACTAGCTTGGTATTTCTCCAGTGAATGCATCCACAGATCCAACAGAAACCATGGATACATGAATGGGTTAACTAGTATTTTAAGCTGTCCAAGTTTTTAAAACTGACAAACACAATTCAACCTCTAGAAACAATATGGCCTTGCTCTAGCAGTGACAAATTTACCCTTGGATGAATCAGAGGCAATTTTGTCACATTTTAATTGTATGCTTTTCAACACACAGCCTGTTTATTTCTCATGCTTTCAGATGCACAGCTTACTTTATTGTAAGCAGCTGTCACAAGTGTGATTTGCTCCAGTTTTATACATAAAGCCATTGTTCATGTGTCCATTAGTGCCATAACCTTGATGGGATTTGGCCAAAGCTTTTGAATGTTCCTAATGCTCATTTTAGGTGTGAGCACCCAAAAATGCACCTTTTTCTTGGCAGCAATGAGACAATTTTTTGTGGCAGTATTAGTTGTATTGACCCAATGGTTTGTAGGGCTGCCTGGAAAACTGGACCAGTTCACTGATGCAACCTTTTGGAAAGAAGACACTCATCTGGTTTACCGTAAGAACCTACAAACAAGGGTCAAGCATGAGTGAAGAACCAACAGTGGATCAGAAATCATGACATGGATAGAGCAATAGGAGTAGAGTAAGTCTGTGCAGATGCAGGTACTGAAGTTGTACCATCAGCAGCTCCTTTAATCCAACTGCCAAGATTTTGAGCTGCCAATCAAATTACTCTTTGGAGCTTTATCATCACAAAGTGTAGTCGCTCTCACTTTAGCAAGGCTGGTGTAGGTCATTGCTCATTAGTCAGAGTAGGTAAACTGCCCAGAAGAAATTTAACTCAAATTTATCTGAACTGCCTGTTTCAGTAAATATAAGCCTTAAACCAAACCTTCTGAAGCAGGTCATAGGAAATGCATGACTCGAGTTTTCACGTGTCTTTTCATTTGTGGTATAATATGACATTTAGAGAATAACATGATTTTTTGCAAATCTTAAAAAATAGAGGGGAAAGAGACAGAGATAAGTTGTATCTTCAGTTCAGCCAACACTTTTTTATATTGGAAAAGGAATCTTTGCTTCCTCTTAGCAGCATCTTTGTCAGCATCCTCGGGGTTCAAACAGTCATTCTTAAAAAGGAATAACATTGTATTTTTCTTCTGGCTTGAACAGAGTCCCCATGGGTAGCACATGGACAAGGCCAGTTCAAGACACACCTGTGGTGTAATTCTATTATTGTAACATAACTAAGAGAAAAGCGATACCTCCTTGCCTGAACTTTCTTAGCCTACCTGCTCAGGAACACTAATAAGCTTATTATTTGCTTCTTTGTGCACAGTTATGACTCTGTCTTGCATCAAGATATGGGTATCAGTGCCCGCAGAATCAAAATTTGAAGACATTAGTAGAAAACTACGTGCTGAGTATGTGGAGTGTGTTATATGCAGAGCTTGTATATGCAGAGCTTGAATGGTTTTTGTCATTTCAATACAAATTTAGTAAACCTCATATTTCAACTTAGTAATTTTGTTCATGCCACGTTTGAAGTATTACATTGAACAGACTTCTGAGTTATCCAAGAAGAAATAAAAACTGAGCAATTTTCTGAAAGCATGAAAACAACAGGGTTCTCACAATATTCAGATCATTAAAAATGAACTGAATGGATTTCCTTTTCACTTTTGAGAAATGTTCACATCTGAGTGAACAAACAAGAATTTTCAGCTTATGCACTCACATTCCGAGAAGCTTAAATTGCTGAAAATTAAAGAGTAAAAATCCAGGACGCCTTTATTTAAAGGTCTGTAACTGCAACACAAACATCGCAATAAATCATATGCAGAAAATGGAATGCTGCATATCAGCTATTTTAAGTAGGCTTGTTTCAGGAAAATATACGTAAACTTGTACATTTCTTCAAGCTTATGATAAGATCCTACTCAAGCTAGACTACTGATATTTACATTTGCAAGTATACACAAGCTACTGTTTTTAAATGGAATCTTAATTATCTGAAATTATATCAAATAATCACCTCTTGGTTGCATGTCCACTATTGCAAACAGCAGTTTCTACAGTACAACAAAGAAATCACAATGGCAGAAAACATATCTTAGATCCATATGTAAGATCTTTACCAAAATATCTTCAAGCTTCTGTCCTGAATATCAATAAATAGGCAAAGATGTTTGCAAATGTGATTTTTGTTGTTGTTTCTCTTACACTGTAGAAGAGTTACACTGGAACTGACACTTAATCTTTACTTCTTATCAGTAGTAAAAAGTGTCTGCTATACAGGAAATTACTTATTCAAAGAGTTTTCAGATCTTTTGTTTGATACCTTTAGTGCAGAAACAACAAAAGCCTGCAATTTCTCTGTTAGTGAGGATGACTAATTTTTTGTGTGTTCTTTTAACATTATCTCTGAAAATCGAGAAGGCCTAGACTTCAATATTAGGTACCAGACACCCTTGAAAAAGATGGCTGAAAAAAAATACTAAATAAAAAAAGATAAAGGTTTTTGCCTGTAAGTATGCATTTTTACCCTACATTTTTAATGACATTTTCAGGAAGGAAGTGAAGAAGAGATTGTGCTTTCCAAAGGAAAAGCCTACCTTGACAATTTTCCAGTGTTGTTGAGGGTTTTTTCATTAAACAGAAAACAGAACTGTTAAGGAAATCATGCAAGCATCATATCATTTGAGTGTAAATGTCTGCTGCCCCTCTGTGGCTGTTTTTAGTGTCTCTTGACATTTTCAAACAAATGTAGTTAATATCTGATTAATTTTACCTGATACAAAGAATTAGCACAACTTATATGTACCATTTGAATCCTACGTAATCTCTCAAAATTGAGTCTAGATCATAAACAGGTCCTGTTAGGAGTATTTCCAATGTAAAAGACATCATAGCAGCAAGCAGAAGCAGCAAGAAGCAGAAGTAGTTGTGACATTCTAAAGATAATAATGAATCTCTAAATCATAGGTTGAAGAGTAATATCCTTCTTTGCTTTTGAAAAGGGCCTCCACATTTCCAACCAGTTTGTATTTTACATCTAAAGGATAACTTAAACATCCGAAAGCTCATCTGTTTTTTGCAGCTCTATCAATTGATCTAATAATAGTTCTCTTTTCCTACAACCTGGTCCATTAATATATAAACACAGTTTGAGGGATTTATTTAGACACTGTCATTTCCTATGCTGGAGTGGGCATATTCCCACAGACCTCTCTGCTAGCCTGATTTGTACAAGGACAGAGGAAGAACCAAACTGGCAGCCAGATGCATGAGGGAGAACATGTATGGATCTGGGTGGCTCCTGCCAATTGCTTCAACAGCAAGAAGAACCTGGACAACCCTTGAGACAAGCAGAAATAGACGTTAGTCCTGGGAGGTACCCAAGAAGTATTCTGCATGTTCACATGCAGTATGCTTCCATGATAACTTTTGGTTTATTACTTTCATCTATTAAAAAATCTCTCCTAATTACTTGTAGTTCACCCTGAGAGGTGCTGAGTTCCTTCAATACTTTCTGCATGTAATGAGAAGAAAGGCCTGGAGTTCAAGACAATCCACTGATTGTTTCTGCCTACAAGAAGCCTCCTTTCCCCTACTACATTGAGCAATGTGCAGGGCTCAGACAATACTAGACACACCATGCCTCCAGGCCAGCTGGCCACATTTTCGTGCATATCCACCGCAGGAGTCAAACTCATTCTGTGGTGGGAGCCAAAAGGACATTTTCCGTTAGAGTGCATGAATCAGGACTATGTAGTTAAGCATAATTTGAAATTTATGGGGCATAAACTCTTACACTTGCCATTGCCTGGAACCAGGTCTTGATGTATTCCATGGCTGCTGCTGTTATCAAGGATAATGCCTTTAGTGTCTTTTAAATTGTACTCTTTCAAGGCTTTTCTTAGTACTGTTTTACTGAAAAACTGTTTTACTTCACTGATTTTACCTATAAAAAATTCAGAAGGGGCTATTCTCAGCAGTATAGTCTTGTGAGTTACTAACACCTCACATCTCAGGACTACCTGTAGATATCCCTGTCTAATTTTTAAGATCAGAATAATAGAGAAATACTACTCTCAAAAAGCTGTATGTGAAAAAAAAGAAGCATACAGAAACATTAAAAAGCTTTCTCATTTTCTTCTGCACAAATGGAACAGTAATATTTTGAAAGACAGATGATATAACTCTCTTCAGGTTCTTTAAAATTATGCAATGAGTTCTTATGCTGAATCTTGGTGGAGTTTATGTTTATTTCTCATATTAGCTTCCCAGATGAATTTCAGCCAGCCATACCTATAGAATCATCCTGTATATTTATGAGTCACATACAATCATTTTAAGACCATTTGCTGATTTTCTGCTGTATTCCTGAAAAACATGCCACTCCTAAAGATGGCTATCATGTGATGTATTGCGAACAAATATAGATTTCCATGTTGGGTTCCTAGTCTAGAATGGCTCCTGGTCAACATCCAGGTAAGAAAGGCTTGATGAAGACTTAGGTCTCTCTGACTAGGATTGTGTTTTCTTTACTTTCTTTACTTTCTCAAAAATGTCAATGTTAAAAGCCACTACTGCAATAGATTTACAGAAATAAATCCCACACACTATCCAAATTGCTATCCCATATCCCGAGTATGAAGATAAATTCCTTTAATTTGTCTAAAGCATATGAGACATTCCCATCATTAAGTTTCATTAGCTCTTGCATTGTGGAACTTTTTTTTTAAAAACAGAGGGAGCTGATAGCTTTAGAGAGCACATCTGTAACTGAAGTCACCACAGCTAAGATATTCTGCATCCTGTGTGCTTTGGCAACATAGAGCTGTCTGATGCATTCCTGAATTAAAACAGAAAAAGGGGCCAGCAGGGAAACAGCAGGGACATTAAATGCCAATGAACATTGGTATTTGTTATGATTACTTTTCAGACACGTGCACAGACAACATCTGTATAATACACTGCAGTGAGCACACATATTGTCACCCTGGTTATTTATATGACACCACAAAAGGTATAGCTACAACACCACTGCACTGTTTTGACACAAGCTATCAGTCTCATACCTCTCTGGCGCTGATGATAAGCACTACAAATCTAGTGATGACTCTCAAGAGTCCAACCTGTTTCCCAAACCTAAGTAATCAAAGAGAATCTACGTTACTATCCAGTCCCAGAAAGAGGGGGTGGGAGTTCCCCAATAAATCCCCAAATTCTTCTTCAAGAACTGTATTTTTAAGACACCTTTGTTCAAGAAAAAACGTGTATATTTTAGAATATGCTTTCCTCCAAAGGATAAGCAATTTAAAAAAAAGTTAGCAATATTCATTGGCTTACCAGTTTATAAAGCTTTAAAACTAATTGCAGGAGTAAATCCCAAACGAAATGTTTTGGCTTTGAAAGCTACAAACTAAGGGCTAGATACACCATGTGTGCAACTCAGACCAGTTTCACAACTTCAGTAGGATGAATTGTTTTCAGCAGCTCACCACAAGTAAGAATTCTTCCTTAAGCTATCAATGGATTCAGTTTTATATGACCAAAGCCAATACCAGTAATGCAGTAAGGAGTGATCAGGCTGAGTGAAAAAGCAAAATACATTATTTGTAAGCTCTTAATTAACTCCCTGTATTCCACCTTCTCAACTGGTGAGTTTTTTATCAAACCTTAGCATTTTTCAAAATCCAGAGGGAAAAATAGTTTTGGTAATACTTTGCATTTCAGGCAAGGTATTTCAGCTTTGCCTCAGCATACGATCAATAGTAAAGTTTATATTTCTGGATACAAACAATTAGTTGTTTTATTAAGCATGTCTTTTGTCAAATAACCTCCAGCCCTTTAATAAGCCACACTGAGAATCCAGTATAATTTTTAATTCTATCAGCATATAACAGCCTTGGCGCAAAAGTAAAGAAGTTAGACAGGATAATTTTTTTTAATGAAAATTCCATATCCAAAAGGACAATAAGGCTTTGAAATAAAAGTTTCAAGGCCCATACTTGCATTATTCATACCTAGAATATCAGATACAGATACTACTTATACCAGTGGAATAACAGGTCTGTAAAGCAGTTGTTAAAATCAGTCTTTCAGAGGACTGCACAAAGTTATCTATTTCTAACTACAGTAGCTCTGTAGCATAATCTTTCTTTTAAACATCTATGATATTTCAAAGAGTTGCATTTGGCCAGTTCATCAAGCTTTTCACTATATAAAAAGAATATTTTAATAATTGTTACTTAGATGACATATTTCATATGAGGTTGCTGTGTAAGTACATATTCATCTTATATATATATTTATGTCTCCAGTTGGCCCAAGCCTTCTCTTCTTCCCTTCCCAAATGTGTCCTTCACAGGGCAGTCCTGCATCTCCTTGCTTTACCATTCCTTCCTTCTTTGCTATAACAGGTATCTAAAAAGAGAAACAGAAATACAAATCAAGAATTACAAACACTAAAAAATAAATTCCCATACAGATTAAAAAATGGACCACCTACCTCATGAATCACCCCTACAGCAGTTGTTCTTAAAATAGCCTAGACTCAGTATTCAGGGTTAAAGGACCTCATCTCTTGTTCCCACTTTCTTCTGTGCACCAGGAAAGTAAATCTTTCTTCACAATTCATGCTTTCGTTGACATCATATGGGGATTTTCAACATGGAAATATTCTTGTCAGCAGAATACACCATAATACACACACAGAATAAACACCGTGTTGTAACATGCAATGGGGAAAAGTCATATTGATTTTATAGTGGGAAAACATTTCTTTTTTGCCATTTATTTTTTTCTTTGAAGACAGGGCTTCAAGTAGTCACTTGACAAGACCAAATGAGAAGGGATTCACACAGTAATAATTTTTCAGATTTTCTGGTCATTTACAATTCTTGAACAAGTAGCATTATAAATTTGAATAAGTCTGATTATTCAAAGGAAAGAATACAGTGGAAAGTATCCACCAGCTAGGAAACATGGAAGATCCATCCAAACCACATCCAAATCAGATTAATGTAGATTTTTTATATTTCTTGAATAGCAGTCATAAATTTACTTTCAGTGTTACTTAAATAAAAAATGCTTGTGAATTGAAAGCATTTTTGCCTTCATGAGGTTACATGAGTGGTGGGTTGACTTTTGGTCTACTGCCAGACACCCGCCCGGTCGCTCTCTCACTCCCCTTCCTCAGCAGGACAAGGACAAGGGGAACAAAATAATGTGGGGAAAAAAAAGCTTGTGGGTCAAGATAAGGGCAGGAAGGTCATTCACCAATTACCACCACAGGCACAACACACTCAACTTTGGGGAAATTAATTTATTTTATTGCCAAATAAAACAGATTTGAATAGTGAGAAACAAAGACAAATTAAAACACCACTTTCCCCCACACCCACACTTTTTTCCCAGGCTCAACTTCACTCCTTCATTCCCAACTCTTCCACCCATTCCAACCTTCAAGGAGCGCAGGGGGATGCAGAATTGGGGACTGTGGTCAGTCCAGAACAGCTCCTTTCTGCTGCTCCTTCCTCCTCACAGTTTTCCCCTGCTCCAGTCAGGGTCCTTCAGCAATTATCCACTCCGATGTGGGCTCTCCACAGGCTGCAGTCCTTCAGGAAATATCCACCTGCTCCACTGTAGTCCTCCATGAGCAAAGAAGAATCTCTGCTTTGGTGCCTGAAGCATCTCTTTCCCTCCTTTGTTTCTCACCTTGGTGTCACAGGGCTATTTCTCTCACATTTCTCCTCAGTCCTCGCTGCCCAGCACAACATGTTACATTCAAAACTTTCAGTTTTGAGAATTACTCATCTCCTCTGCTGCCAACATTAGTAGCTTCCTTGTATTCTCAAAGGACTACAACTTTTATTCAGATGGTAGCATGATGAAAACTATTAGAGAATTAAAGGGCACAAATAATAAAAGATGGAAATACCAGGCTTTAGATCATGATGCTATACAAGATAACAAAGGAAAATAATGAGAAAACAAGTTGATGTATGTTGTCTTGAAATTATAAGAAAATGATGTGCTTATATGATCTAAACATGTATCAACCCAAATCAACACTGTTAGAGTGAAATATGAAAGCATGAAGTGCATTTGTGATGTGATGGAAGCCAGCAGAAAGTTTATAGTGCCTACACCAAATGCCATCATTTGGAGTTTAGGCAGATTTTCTCCTGCCAGCGGGCCTAGAACAGCAGGCAGGAATCAAGAATGAAACATTCTACCAGTGGGTCTATATGGGCCTGAGGGTCTTACAGACTGGACTCATCTCCCATACATCACCTGTGAAAACCACAAGAACTTCTGATATGCTTGGGCTAAATATATATATATATTGGTTTTTTTAAGTGAAATATTGCAAGGAGAAGAACCTTTGCAATCTTTGTAACAGTGAGACGCAGGCTGTAGAAAGGCCTGTTAATCTGCCACTGAAACATTTGTGTTCATGGAGACAAGAAGCTGTGCAGAAATGGATGTTGTCTGCAGCTCTCCATTGCAGTCACAACACCATCACCCCCAGCTTCTGCATCAACATTCTGCAGACATTAGAAGATGTTAGTGGGAGCTTTATACGAATAAACTTAGAAGGCACGGGGTCATCATATTAGTAGTGATATAACTTGCCAGAGGGGACCCCTACTGATATCACTGCTATTACAGCCCAATAAATACATCATGAATAATTGGACGGATCAAGCATCTTTCTGTTCAAGAGTTGCTGAAGAGCAGCTTATAGTTTGCTCAATTATATTTGTTATTCAGAGTCACCCAGTGGATAATTAGATGAATGAGTTCTGCTCTGAAGGTTGTTCACAAGCAAGCAGTTCATACCAACATACACATTTCAAAAAGTTTCATTGCTTATATGGGTCACATATTATTGGATCTGACTCCTGCCAGTATGAGTACTGCTCTTGAAATCCAGAATATGACATGAAGATTTACTTACAAATTCAAAACGTAGATTGATCAAATATTCTCCAACATTTTGCACTTCAAAGTTAATATCCTTGTGAACATTCCTGCCTTCTCAAAATACTGCAGAGAATAATCGCAATGTACCAGCAACACAAATTTCTCCTATTTTTTCCCCTTTTAGTTTCACCATATATTTATGGATTAAAGGCGAGATATTTGTTGAAATCAAATGTTAAATTTTAAGTAGAACAAAGCATAAAAATAATTTGAAAATACCTGAGCAATGATGTATTTTCACTGCACTCATTATCTGCATGCTGTAGACACAGTTAAAGCCTGAAGCACTCAAATGCAGTGTTTTGACAATTAAAATTATATATTTTTTCCCTCCTACACAATTTTTTGAAGCTGTCAGATGCCATTTTCTTCAAGACTACATGATGTACCTCGTGTTTAATTTGGAAAATTTCTGAAAGCAGGGAAAGGTGCACTTTTTAAGGCTGCATTATTTTCATAAGTTTAGTATTTGTAGTTAAAATCTGCAGATCCTACCTCCTTGATATGTCAGATCTTAAGTCTGCATCAAAGCAGATCAGAAATATAGATGAAGCCCAAAAAAGGAACCAGACTTAATATTATTATTATAATATGATAAGGAAAAATCCCTAGTCTATCAGGTAATGTAAAATACAGATGCATTTTTTTTCTCTTTTGTACTTTTCCATGATTCAGAATATCCATGGGTGGTGAGAGTAGAGGTAATATCTAGAATAATGCCATTAAGAAAAAAAAATAAGGAATTCAGCACCAAGTTACTGAGGAATGAACGGTCAGCCTCTCCAAGGAGATCAAGGATAAAAAATATGCAAAAATTTGATTATACCTCACTCTGTATTATTCTCCACAATATTTCTGGGAACATAATTCAACTAAATCATGCACCAGTGGAAAGAGCCTTACTAAAATGAAACAGTTGGCAACATCAAAGGAAAGATGAGAAAAGTGTTAACACAACTGTGGTATAATTTCTGCTGCTCCACACACTCACACCATCTGCCCAGGAAGAGTAAACACACAAACAGCAAACCTAAGCCTGGACAAGAGGTAGTCACTTAAGTCAATGAATTTCCAAATTCCTTTAACTTTTATCTTCCCTTGCTCAAACAATACCCTCCAAGGGACTGAGAACAGGAGTTTTATCTCACTGAACGTTCCATCCCTCACCTTCAGTACAGAAACTCAGAATAAAATCAGATATTCAGCACTCAAACTAACAGGCCCCAAGATCTCAAATTCATTTCTCTAAAAACAATAGCAATGAAAAAGTGAAGCAAAATTACAGTGCTGAAAAATTCTATGTTATGGTTGAATCTATTTCTCAATAAACCAAACATGCGTTTTTGTTGTGCAGAATGAAAGGTGGGTGACAGAGACCATTATCTTTCCTACAAAGCAAATTCTCAGGGTGACAGAAAATAATACATTATAAATTACACATATTTCTTTTTAGCTCCGATAGAGACCTTTGGAATGCTTCATATTCTGGATTACATTTTGCTTAGCTCTACTGTGTCAAAGTCATTTTGCTTTCCATTTAGGGAAATGGGGATTTTCAGGGCCAGTCATTTAGCCTCTCACTAAGTCTTATCATGGAAGGGGACAGCAAGAGACAGAACAGGTCTGTCTGGAAGCGTTTTCAACAAATAATTTGAGATGCAAATAGGCCACCTAGCCAAGCTAGTTCTTTCAGCTGAATAAACTGTATCTAAATAATTTCTCACAGCTTTTTAACCTCTTCTTTAAAATTTTGTCTAACTTATTTAAACCTCTCATCTAAGCCATACTTAAAAAACCCTAATACCATGACTGCCTTTGGTAAATTTTCTCAGGGTTTATGTACTCCAAGTGCTAAAAAAATCACTTTGATGTTAAATCCAAATTTCCCTTGCTGGCATTTATGGCTATTTCTTGTCCAGTCTCCAGTGGATATGGAGGATGCTTTATTCCTTTCCTCTTTATCCATATTTTCACAGAATCACAGAATCTTAGTGGTTGGAAGGGACCTTTGAGATCATCGAGTCCAACCACATTAAAAAAAAA
>JAOQGH010000001.1:22212989-22241744 GCA_025769975.1 Gallinago jamesoni | reverse complement strand
CTTTTTGGCCACCTGGGCACACTGCTGGCTCATGTTCAGCTGACAGTCGACCAACACCCCCAGGTCCTTTTCTGCCATGCAGCTCTCTAGCCATTCTTCCCCAAGCCTGTAGCGCTGTCTGGGGTTGTTGTGACCCAAGTGCAGGACCCGGCACTTGGCCTTATTATCTCAGACACCCCTACATCCTTGTCAATTGCAACTGAAATCAATGAATTGTCAGCATTTTTTGCAGAATACTGGTAGCCAAGCACGTACATTTGTCTGATTTCCTTTGGAAACCAGTTGAAATTCCATTCCTATTTGGAGGATGCACTTCAAAACCTTAGGGGAATATATATCTGGAAGCCCAGTGATAACTCTAGCAATGCTATGGTGAGTACTGTGCCACCAGGGCAGCTCTGGGTGGGACAGTCAGCCCTAAGGGAAATTCAATCCCTCACCTTAAGTTGGCAATAGTATTATATTTCATTTCCCAGAAGAGTGATCTAAAAACTAGACCTATGTAAAATGCTCATGATACCAAAGATTTTTTTTATATTTACACTCAGATATGGAACTATAGACATAAAACACATATTCCCCAATAGACTGTGCAAGTATTTGGAATCCTAAAATAAACAAAACTGCCACTGTTAAATGATAAAACATATGCTTTATCATCTGATCATCTATACTAATCATTTATCCTATGCCAGTCATCTTCATACTAATATAATAAAGTAACCTTGGTGCATTTTACTTTTGCTGAGCATTTGCAGTTTTGAGTATGTAACTTCTACCGACATGAATAAGGCTTTGTTTATATATGGCATTTGATTTTGTTTCATGCATCAGATAAAAGTGTGACACATTGCAAGCACCGTTACCATCTTTTTTTATTAAAGCTGAACCTACACTCCTGCTCAATTTGCTTCAGCATGTCCTATGGAATTACCATTCTTCAGAAGAAGAGATGTGACATCTGATATTGCAGAAAGGATTCAGATGACTGCAGACAGGATATCTTGCCACAACAAACCAGTATACAACCATCACTCATTTTCTCTCAGAGAAGAGTGACAGATACAGATGAGGACCATGCTTTCGCTTATCAAGAGCGCAACTTCTTCAAGCAGCAGACAGGAAGAGGGCACAGGTTGGGGGCGGGGGGGAGGTGGTGATGAGAGGGCAAATTTCTACTGAATCCTTCATGCCCTACACCTTCTGTCTTGGCTCAGATAGAGTTATCAGTCTTCATAGCAGCCTGCTCAGATTTTGGATCTGTGACTAAACCAGTGCTGATAACTCACCAGTGCTTTGCCTGTGGCTGAGCAGTGCTTGCACAGAGAGTAGGCTACTGGTAGGCAAGAGACTGGGAGAGGACAAAGCCAGGATGGCTAACCAGAATTGGCCAAAGTGATACTCCACGGCAGATGATGTTTTGCTCAGCAATAAAAGCTCAAGGGAAGATGGAAGAAGAGGGGACACTTGTGTTTATGGCATTTGTCTTTCCAACTAACCGTTATGTGTGCTGAGGCTCTGCTTTCCAGGGAGGGGAAAGTAGTGAATAAATGACTTATTTTGCTTTCCTTGCATGTGCAGCTTTTGCTTCACCTGTTAAACTCTCTTTATCTCAATCCATGAGTGTTTTCACTTTCGTTCTATTTTCTCCCCATACCAGGGGAAAGGGGAGCAAGCAAGCATCTAGGTGGGTTCTTGGTTGCTGGCCAGGGTCAACCCACCACGTAAGCTTATGATTTTCACTTAAGCCAGGGCAACTCTGACCCTGGGCTTCAGTTCAGCCCTGGGTTTATTTCTATAAGTAATGTAATACAGCAATAGCTGCTCAGTAAGACACTTGCAGGTGTGTAACAGAGCCAACATTTATGTGACTTATTTCTTGCTAATCTTAGCAATTGTGAGTGTCATAGTCTCATGAGTTAACTTCTGTTGAACTTCTTTAGTACATACAATCTAAATATGCTCTGCATCAGCAGCAGCAATATAAATCTGCCTATGCAATAAAAATCCTTTTCTATTAACTTCCGTTGTCAAGTTCAGCTTTATCACACTGAATCAGAGAATATTTATTCATTTACTTTACACACACACACAACAGGCTGTCTACCTCTCCCTTTCATGGTGCCAATCCAGTAGAGCACTCTGCAGTGCATTTACATATTTTGCTACATTTAAGTATCAGTTACATTTTACTTCCTCATAACCATTGTATACAGCATCAAGGCAGCACATCGCAGCAGGTAGCTGATATCCAGTGGTGATGACAGTTTCCAGATACAACAGCTTTACTGAAGAAGGCAGTTTTAAGTAGACAACAAACATCTTACTGCTGTGTCATTGTCCACTTCTGGTGGGAAATAAGGCATCTTTCCTGCTTTGCACTGTGTTGTTTTAAGCATGCTTTTCAAAATGGCAAAGAAAAGTTTCAATAAGTTAGCAAATATAACCTATTATCTTTTAAATCATGGTTTTAGGACAAGGTTCTGGGAGCTCAACTTCTAGTTTTTAACAACTGAGACAGTACAATCCTACATCACACAGCTGCATAATTAAGGAAGACCTAGTGACAAACTCATCATTTCACAGATTATAATCTATTTTATCTAAATTTTTTTTTTTGAGTCAGACACTTCCTTAGATATAGCTTTTACGCTGCCTAAGTTAAAAAAAGTATAGTGCCACCAAAATATTGCCTTTATGCAGAATGCCCAGTTAAACTTCTCTTTTTTACCCTACCTAGGATTTTCCAAAGTCAGTCTTGACAATGTTAAAGAGACCTGTCCTCATGGTGTTGTTTTTTCCAGAATGCTACCCCCAGGACATAATAGAACTTAAAAAATTAATACTACCCTGACTCACCCAGACAGAAGGTTGTTAATTGCCTGCTAGGTCATAGCAGATGGGATTAAAAATAGGGAAAAGTGTCTCAATACAATGTCAAATTAAGGGGAAAATTCTTTTTTCCCTAAAAAGGAAACAGATAAACCAAGAATGTCTTTGCCGTTGCATATATGAAACATGTGAAATGGAGATGCCCTTACATTTTGCTTTGTGCCTTTATCTGAATTCAGTGATGCCACTCCAGGCTAGATATGCTCAGATCACCCCTGTCACTCGGGATGATTGAGGATTTAGACATAGAAACATCTCATTTGTGAATTTTGAAGGTCTCTGGAGAGATACAGATGCTGAGCTGTTCTGCTCAGCTAAGATGGGAGTTCACCTGCTATTAGAAATGTAGGTACCAAACCAAGCTTTTGCCACAAATCATAGCTTGTATGAGGTATATGAACTATGAATACTATGAATGTAGATCTTAAATTTAGACACCACTTGGCTTTGATGTTTGAAAGTGATCTAGCAAATCTTAGTCCTGCTACGTGTATCATATTAACTTGACTTAAAGTCACTACCAACAGTTACCTGTTGTCACTGCTAATAAAATAAAAAAATTGATGTTTGCTGATTGCTGTGCAGAAAATAGAGATGAAGTTTTTTTCCCATAAAGATCTAAAAAGTGTCATACTTTGCCATTTTCTTTTAAGGATCAAGCCAGTAAACCACAGACAAGAAGTCTAGCCCTTATTTAAGAAGAGGTTAACAGCCAGCACTGCAAATTTCCTTACTGTCGGCTAGATTTACAGTGCTTTATATTCTTCCTTTCACTTACCAGTCACAGGCATTATCTAATACTGTTATCACTAGATGAGCTTTGTTTAATTTAGCAATCTGCAATATGAAATATTCTCCTAATAGCCTTCATTACCATGACGAGGAAAAAGTATTTCTCTTTGTGGCAGTTCTTCAGGATGGGATGTGTTAAAACTATGTGTGCAGCTATGTGTGTGGTGTGTTTCTTATTTATGTGAAGCAAAGGTGTCCAGCAAAGCAGAACAGGAGCAGACCCTGAACACTAAAAACGCACTACAAGACTGACACCTGTTGGTAACAAGTGTGCCAGACTATAACAGCATCTGTGCAATTCTACATTTTCAGAAGACCCAAGAGCTCAGCCTAAATTAATACGCCTTCATCTCCACATGTAAGTCACCAGGATATGAAAAGCTAAATGTGAGACAAAAACCTGAAGACCTGATTCTCAGTCTTTCCAGAAGCTGAGATCCGTGTGCAGCTGAGGTCTAACAATTACAACAAATCAATGCACACCAGCGCGTATTGCACATCTAGAGACTGTTTCAGCATTCCTGACATCAGCATGTCAACCATAGTAAACAATACGTCCTGCAAAGCACTGAAAGGCATATCGTAATTTAGTCACAAAAGTCTTTTCTATGTAAGGGTAAGGTGGAACCTGGAAATGGAATACCAGTCTTTAGGAAAACAACAACTTAAATGAGCACTGTTTAAGAACAAATTAGCAATGTGATATCTTTTTCATTGCTCCCTTCCTGTGAAAAAGGGTCCAGAGTTTGACCAGAACAATAAAAGAGTGAAGCTGCACTGTGGCATTCCTCCTCTAGCAGTGGTCATGCTGCTCCTCCTACCTTAGCTCATGCTTCCACATGAGCTTTTTCCATGAGGAACTGCTTAAAGAGGAGGGAAGCTCTACAGAAAAACAAACAAAACAAACAAACAAAGAGGCAAATGGATCTGCTTGCTTTTTAGCATAACAACAAGCTCCTCTACTCCGCTACTGGCTGTCCTCACAGAAGATAAAGGCCTACTGCTATAATCAGCTACTGTAATTACCCTCCAGAGCAAAGACGTGTGATTTGAGAACTGAGGCTTCCCAAGTTCGGCACCTTAAGACAAAGCCAGCTCTCATGACCCTGTTCCACAGTGTATTTAGCAAAGTGAAGAGTTACATGAGTAACAGCCAGCTAAACTCTTGCTGACCTAAGAAGCAATGCTTCAGTATGTGCCCTGTGTTTTCTACTGCATGACTCCAATATTTCTGAAAAGAAGCAACATCAGCAACAAATTGAACGCTAAATTGAACTGGCAGCAAATCCTGTAGTCATTCAAGGTCACAGAATAGTCTTGTCTTCACTTGTCTGGTGATTGGTAGCCTCCTTTTCAACAGTTTGATAATTAATTCAGCCTTCAGCATATTAAAAGACAATTCCCCTTCCAAGGTAAATGAGAGTTCAAAAAACCCTCCCGTTCCCAGTTCATGCCATGTATGGGCTCCAGCGCTCTCCCTGTGACCTGTGTGCCCTCCTTCCCCTGAAGGCATGGTCTCTTGTTCAAAGGACATTATCACATCTCCTCAACACCGTACTTAGATGCGCATTATGCACTACTGTGATGCCAGTGTTTATAGGAAGGAAAACAAGTGATAGGATCGGCCTAGATATCCAAACCTGCGGAAAGCAACTTAGACTGACAGACCATGATTAGTCAAACTCAACTGTGCCGAACCTGATAATCCTAGAGTGCTATTCACCCCAGCTCTGTAATGATTTACACGGAGGAAATTGCCTACGCCAGGAATTTGTGTCTGAAATGCAAATTACAAAATGGATAGGATTCACCCAAATGCAAGGTAATCAAGACTTCAAACAAGATATTCTTTGTTGTGTTTCAGCCTGTTTCACAGTTCTGGAGTATAACATCTGTGAATAATACCAGGCAATGAAATACTGAACTTTGTTAGACAGAATGGTGAAAGAGAAATGATGTAACCACTTTTATTTTTATGAATCCAGTGTGGTCTGAGTCACAAGGGAATGTGGCAATCCTACACCAAATGACAGGAGTCGCTTTAAACCTGTTACTCTCACCTTGATCGGTAAAAGAAAAAATGCACTGTGTCACATCATGGAAAAGTGTAGCATAAAATGTCAAGAGCTAAAGAGGACTTTACAACCCTGTCACACCCTCCGGATCTGCCACAAGGACTGCAATGACAAGCCAGAGCAGTTTCCAAGAGAGTACTTTGCTCCCCAGAATCCCTCTGGTGCTACACAAACAGACCTGACCATCTCTGTTTACCCTGAGTACTGTTAACCCCCATGCAAGACTGTGCGTTCAGTTCAGCTTCAACAACATCTGTGACCAGAGAAACATTTCCTGGGACTTCATATAGCTCTTGCACTGATAAGAGGCTGAGGCAGGAGCCAGGAACAGTCTCATTCCATTTGTTTCAAATTTGCCTCTTTTTGAGAGGTTAATTTTCTTTCTGACACAGACCAACAAAAGGCAAACAGCACACCCTCTCCAAATTAGCCTGTTGAATTCCATGCTGATCTTAGAGTCTGTCCCAAATGCCTCTGCCCAAGGAACCATTCCTATGTCCCTTTTATTCACAGCAGAATAAACATTTCAAATTACACTGGGGAAGGAGAAAGAAAAAAACTCCACCCAACTTATGACATCTCCCATGAAGAGTACCTGTGCACTGTTTGCTGAGAGAACACTCTCAAATACTCTGACAAAGTTAGCAGATTGTTACGCTTATCAGTGCAGGGACCAAGTATTACTACATGTTTGTGACACAGCTACAACCATAATTTGTCTCCAAACCTAATCAGAGAATCTGGAGATTAAACCAGTGAAAATATTAAATTCTAACAGTTCTGCAGTTCCTGCACAGCCTGCCAGCTCCCCCCAGTAAATGTTAGTCTTTTGCATAACAGTTCTTACCACATTTTACTGCCCAAGGGGTTTGGTTTTGGGGTTGGTTGTTTATTTTTTAATAAGGGAATTATGCAAGTACTGTATTAAGGGCAAAATGCACAGCTCATGCTGAACTAAAATAATTGACTTTTGAGTGACAAAATAATTATATATATTCTGGTATTTAGCTATTTTTATACATTATAATTACTAGCTTTGCTGCATCAGGAAGAATAGAGTGTTCTCAGAGATTAATAACATTGGGTGAGCCAATACACAAGAATGCAACTTTCTTAAAAGCATATCCTCCAGAAAATTAAAAAGTTGCCTGCCATCAATCAGTAAAATTGTGCTGCTGAGCATTCGTCGGTGTTATCAACCTTATTTATTTTAAAGTTTTGATCAGATGAACAGTCTTCACTATTCATGCCAGGCTTTTTTGCTACTGATCACTCCAGCCTTTAAGTCAAAAACATTATTTCAGAATATAACATTATATGTCAATATTGTTTTGTTGTTCTTGTTGCTATAAAACCACTTAGAGTTGATTTAGTGATGAAGCAAATTGTAGGTGTCACTCAGGGATAACAGAGATGCATTTTGCACTTACACCTGCTGAATCATGCAATGTTAAAAATTAAATTGATGCAAGCACATACTCTACAGTCAGACATATTGTAGAAATCAGGGTGATGAAATCAAATTTGCAGCCTGAAGAGCAAGATAAAAGAAAGTTTCAATGAACAAATCTCAGCTTCAGTATTATATTAGTCTTAATGAAATGAAATAAACCAGGCAGAGCATAGCCTCTTTTTACACTAAAACAATTCAAACAGTGTGTTGGCAGCTTCTGATCTTCTGCATGATATATACTATTGACAGGAAGACCAGTCCTCTCCATTAGAATTGAAATAGTTTTGTATCATGAGCCAGGGGAGAGAATATGGAGAACCAGAGACAAGGTAAGGTTCTCAGAGTCCAGATTCACTGGTGGACCATGGCTAGTGGATCCACTTGTTTCCAGACATAGCTATTGCTCCCTTAGTGGGAGCAGCAGAAATTTCAGCAGATTCTGTGACACAGTAGCAGTTCCCCTCACCCATCCCCTGCTGCTCTGTAGCCAGAGTGCTGGGTGAAGGAAGAATTCCTGCTTCTTCATGGTGCATGTTTCCTTTTCTCTGGAAATGTCTTTCCCTTGGCATGATATACATGGATACTGTTATAAAACCCTCCTCTAGTTCTAAATAAAAAACACCCTAAGTAACAGCAGTATGTAAAATCTTTATGGAACAACCTATATACCCCATGACTCTTATCTCTTATGTGTATCTTGAGAACTTTGTCATTTGCTTTGATTTTCTGTATCTCTATGCGTAGTTTAGCACCGATCAAAGTTGTGACATGGCACAAACTGCCATAACAGCCCTTTTCCTATGAAAATCAGAACTATACCCCCTGTTCTGGGGCAAGACAGCCTTACCAAGAACCTTAAAGAACTTCGTGCCAGGTATGCTGACCAGAAGCCACTATTTTTCAGTGCAGCCCCGTGCAGCTATAGTGATATCTTGCTTCTGTAATGGACAGTGCCTATTGCATCTAACCTTTCCAGGTGGAATGAGCTCAACAGAAGTTGAGAAATTGTTTGTCATATAGGAAACATATCTCCATAATTGACAGCATGTTCTTACCTGTGGAGAGTTTTTTTATTACTTTTTATTACTCCCTTATTAATCTTAGCAGAGCTAGATTTACCAGGAGGAGGAAACCTTTTGCTTCCACTTCTGATAATGGCATTTCCCACCATGTCCTGCTATTTCCGTAGCGCGCTCTGCAGCGCCACAACATGGCTACTGTGTATCTCCCCCACAGAACCACTATACTGTTGTTAAATAGTTAGAGTATTTATAGCAACGGGATTTACCTGCCAAAGCAAGAAGGATTTGGGTTTTCAGATTTGGGATTTTGACCAGCTGTCTCAGTAGTCAAGTGCATTGGCACCTTATCTTCTCTGGCAAAATTGCAGTGATTTCTCTCGGATGAGGACCTAGCCACAGTTAGCTGTGGCTGTGCTGCTGCCAAATGGGATTATCACAATACATTATACATGTGGCTAGTTTTGAAGACCACCTGGAAGCTAGAGCCAGAGCAGTATGTGGCTGCCCATGAGATTAGCAGCATCAGCTGTGAGGCACACAGTACATCAACCTTCCAAACGCCGCATTTCCCAGCGATTTGCATATGGCTGCCGTGGAAGTGAGGGCGCTCTGAGAAGTCCTGCAGGAGGCAACCACAGGCAGCCTGCCTTATCCTACAGGGAGCATTTTAGAGACACTGAGCAGGCTAGCTGAGAATTCAAGACTGAAGAGATAGTCCTCAGCAATGTCCTCACCTACCTGGCAGAACCCACAGCCATTGATCAAATGATCGACAGTGGAATACACATCCTTTTTTCTCAGACCTCTGGTGTAACAACTGATTTTTAAGCTTTTTGTACAGAGCAGTTGTGATCCATATATAAAGCTTGACATATGCTGGTGGACTGGTGTATAGAAATGCTCCCAGTAGCAGCAATAACTTTGTTGTCACTTATTTAAAAATCACACAGTATTTAGAGATCAGAGCACAATTTGTTGTTCTCAGGAATGATAAAAAATACTAAGCTGCAAACAAGGAAGCACAGATTTCTCTGCATTTTCATCTATCAGAGACCAAGTATTTGGGCTCCTTTGGCCCTGCTCCTTCCGTGTCCCCACCATAGCTTGCACATTATTTTCCTGACAAGTCTCATCCCTCATTTCACTGATGGATTTATATTCTGCTGAGCTCAATTGAGTACTTAGATAGTCAGAATCTGCTCTCATTACATGCGTGTCAGCAGAACTAACTCCAGGGAAGTCAAAGGAACCGAGTTAGATTTACAGACTTGAAGCCAAATTCTTAATTCACCACCCAACATCTGTCATAACCTCAAATTTAAACTCTCCATGGACATGACCTACATTCCCAAAGCTTACAGATGGTATTTTAATACCTCTATAAAAAGAAAAATCTTGCGTGCCAGAGAAGTGTTCTCAGTTCTTCTCATCTAAGATATCTGACATGCACCCTAATTCCTCAAGGAGTGTTTATAAGGGCAGCCAGTTGGAGCTAAGACAAAAGGAAAGGGGAAAGAAAAGAAGGCAGCTATGTCAACTGAAATGTCAAGGTGCTAGCTTGCCTAAAGCTCAGTTCCAAAACTAATTGGAACAGGGAACTCAGATTTATACTTTTTCCACATTTCCACTGATTCTTGTGTATTAAACCTTTCAGTGACCTCATCAAAACTGTGCTTGTCCTGAAAATTCTGGAATCATCAGTCCTTGCTCAGAATGGCTTTGAAATGATTTTTCATGCAGCTTTTGATAATGGAGTCTAAAATATGTGCTGCTTCACAGTCAAACACAGAAAGAGTTCTCATGTTTGGACATACTTTTTCCAGTTAGGCTTTTTCTCTCTGCATTTTACACTGCTGAGGAGCATTGATTAATGTGAATGTTTTAGCTGCAGTTGTTGTTTGTGTATAAACTTTTGTTAAAACAAGTACTGCAGAATAAATGACCTTTATACAGACACCTATTAAGGCACTAAAAGGCTTGGCTACATTCATCTGAGACGCGTATACATAACGTTTGGAACAATAAAGGGATCAGCAGCTGCAAGGGGTTTGAATTGAATTCTTTAACAATAGAAAAGTTTTTCAGGCCCAAATACCAGCAAAGAGAATTTTTTGCAGATAATCCAGGAGAAAGAAAATAATAAAAAAATGCTAGCCAACTTTGCAGCAGTTAGCATAAGGGTGCCATCTGAAACATGTCAGCTTAAGAGTGCCCCACAGTACCATTCTTTTACACAACCATAGTATTCAGAACTGTTTTCCCAAATAATCCCAGATGGCATGCCACAAAATTTCAATTCATTTTAAAAGCTTTCTTTGCTGTTATTATGTGATTGAAAGTGCAAAAGCAAGTTGCCATTCTCATGGCACTATTTGCATTGGCTATTATCCCCTAAAATCCCCTTTAAACAGCTACATTGTCAGCCCATAGGCCTCATTTAGAACTACAAAAAAGCCCAGATTAATTCGATCAAAGGGAGAGCCAAGTACAAAATGCACTTTTCAAACTGTATCAGAGTAGGTTCCCTTTACAGATCGCTGCATGGCTAGAGCAATGCAAAAAAACCTTGCCTGAAAGAAAGCCTGGGCATTAACAGAAATAACTGTGCGTGTTTCACATGAAGCTTTTGGGGCTTTTCCTAGGTAAATCTCTCACTACAAATGATTAGAATAAAATATATTTAAATATAAATCTGTAAATTAAGTAGCAAGCATCAGGTTTTGCCTGTTTGGCTTTCTGCCACCACTTTCAGGAGGCACTGATGTATTGCACGGATAACTTAGCCAGCTATAGACATTTCTGAAGTCTGTGTGCATTGGAATTTTAATTCATTAACTTAACAATGAGCAATGAAACTTCCAAAATGTACATATAACTCCCCCCTGAATTATTTTGTTGCTATTGCAAAAAATCATCATCATCACTGGTGAGGCAAAGGAAAAAGAAAAAGCTGCTGGCATCATTTCTTAAAAATACTCTATTTCATAATCTAAGGTGAACCCTTTCAAGTCAAGCATAACACAGGTCCATAGATGTACAGCCAAAAAGTCTCTAGTGGCTTTTCAGTCTCACCTGGGATTCTGATGACAGGCAATAAAGCTGATATTTTTGTTTCTCACTGAAGCTCCTTTGGTGTCTCTGCACTGTCTCGCCCTCGCAGCCCCTACAGGAGTTTGCTTAGTGATGCTGCCATCAGTTCTCTCACCCTCGGTCTGAAGCGATTTCTTCAGCAGCTGCTTTTGTGTACCAAGAAGAACATTTTACAGAGTAAAGAACTGCAGCACAAAGGTAGAGCAACTGAACATGTGCAGCAATATGTGCCATTGCCTCTTAAAGGACACATCAGGCCAAGGAAAGCTCAGCTGAAAAGCGGAGCAGCTGCAACTAATATTAAAGACATTTGCTGTAGGATGAAACTGGATGAAAGCTTTTGTTAGCCACTTCCAATGGGGTTTTGATTTTTGAACAGCACCATTTGAATATAGTAGTTGTATATTTTTATTTACTTCTTGTATTTTATGGAATAAGTGTTTGTGTGGTGTTAGTAATAAATGCTGTGTAGCAAGAAAGTGTTCCTATGGAGACAGAAATAGCTCCCACAGATTAAAAAAGCCTTGAAATTCCATGTAATAAGTGTATATTTGTAAACACTATTAATGCACTGGCATACAAACCTCGTTTTACTGCTTGTAATTATGAAAAACATTATTCTTATTTGTGATCTAAGAAACAAGAGAAAAAGTTAATATAAAATTAGTTATGTATTTCCAGGGTGTACTTTTTTTTTGAAAAGCACACAGTTACACTGTGAAAGAGCACATATTCAATTAGAGACACAGTTTGATTTTTTAAAAATCTATCACATTTAAATATTTATATGTCATTCCACATATTCAATGGAATTAAATGCCAGAACTTGTTAAAGTCAGTCATAACAAGGCGCTCAGGTCTTTGTACAGAATAGTATACAGAAAAGTACTTCAAATAAACTGTTTTGTCCCCCCAATGTAATATAACTTAAATCAATATTTGTTCCAGACATGTCTTTACCATGGGTCATATGAATTATTACACTCTTGCAACACTTTCAGTACTAAAAATTCATTTCAGCCATTAGAAAATATAAAAATGTGATACTTCATTGAATTAGGCCCCAATCCTATAAACATGTATGTTAAACCTCATTAAAACCCATTAGGTCACAGAAAGATTTGTAGAACCAGATGTTCATGGCTAGATCCAAAGACACTTTTAGATGTCCAACTATCCATAAAAAGACCTAATTTAAACACAAAGATCTTCAAACACATGCTCAGCTCTTTTTTTCCTTAATGCTGGAAATGCCTAACCACTTACAGATACTTAATTCCCAGCAGTAAAGTCCTGAATCAGCTTGTAAGCATTCCCAGATTCAGGTCATAACATGGAAGCCAGTAACAGGGTAAATCCCTCAGGATCCATGAGCAACAGGATCCCTGTCCATTTTTCCACAAAGTGTGATCAAATAGGCATTCCCTAGCTCCACATATCAGATTACAGTCTGCACAAAGTACAGCCAGATGAGGCAGTGCTTGGGCCATGCTCCCCCACTAAATCATTCAATCAATTGTTAGAGCACTCTGGCTGGATGGCAAAGGGGTTTGAACCTGCATCATCATCCCCAGGCAAAGGCAAATTAAAACATGGATTATTCTCCAGGGGGCACTCTGAGCCTCTTGAGCATGCTGAATTACACTTTACACAGAATAATTAATATAGGGAAGGGAATGACTAGAAAAAAATACCGCTTTGTAGCCTAGCATCCAAAATACTCATCTGTCCAGCAACAGAGCATCCCCAAAGAACATGTAATACAAAACACACATGTTTTTTTATCCTTTTGAGAGTCAGTCTTAGCAGAGAGCTATGAAGTCATGCTCTCTCCCCAGCCTATGCATTACTGTATTCAAAGTGGAATACTTTTAATCCAAGGAATAATGAGCATATTCCTATTTGTCCCATACAATCTATCTTACCTCAGTACCCTGCTATTTTGGATATATAGAAACAAGATTTTTTTTTAAATCAGGTCCAGATCTTCTCAGAGCGAAGAAGGAATTGAACCTAAAACTCTTACATATAGAGTTGACATCAATGTCTTAAATTCAGCTGCTTATTCAACTATTTAATAAAAAACAAGAAGGCAATATCAGTAGGACTGTCCCCAGCTACATTTTTAAAAAAAGAAAAACATCTATTGAATTATAGATTCTCTCATTAACTATCTAATGTTATTATGCGTTCTAAAGGTAGTAACATCCAGATAACAGCTCTCAGTTAAAATCCAGCAGATGAGATTTCCACCCAGCCCATTGCCATTTCCCTAAAGGAGAGCAAGCAATGAATACTGCCCAAGTGGCCATATTCTTCCTCCTGTTCTGCTAGTGGCCCACTACATGGATTTGGCCGTGGCTGTTGATGGAAGATGATAAGAGGGAACCCCAGGTACTGCTGTGAGACAAAGGGCTTTCTTCAGCTTTATTGCACAGATACACCTTTCTCTCCACAGCAGAAACACAATCCTCTGGGACAGACCAAAGAGACAGTGAGGGAAGTCAATGAGGGAAGTCTGCTGCTGCCATAGCACTGCAGGAAGAGAAAAGACTGCATGATCTGGTGGCAAAACCGGGCTCTCAGTTAGACCACCTGTAGAGAACATTATTTTGAACAATCTCTAAAAACCCCACATCATAACATCCAGTGTGGCTATGCTGAAATCCAGTTTGGGCCAAGAAAAATCCATTTTTCTTGTATACTGAAATTATTTCTATTGTCTGTGTTTAGAACAGATTTGAGTTAACCAATACTTCACTGATGTCAGCAGTTCCAAGTTTCTAACTAATTCTCTCTCATTCGTATGACATACAGACACTTCTAATCAATTCCTTCCAGGCTAAATCACTGTATTTTCAGATTGCATAACAGAATACTGAAGAAGAAGAAAAAAAAAAAAAAAAAAGAGGTGGTTGTTACCAAGGAGGTTTTATAAGACTGGATATTTTCCAGACAGATACAGGCTAAGAACTGATGTTCTAACTTTACATTAGTGTAAATCTGGAATAAATTCATCAAAAATCAATGGAATTAAACTGGCATAGAGGAAAAGAGGTTCAGACAGATCTGTTTTCACAGCGTTTTTTTGTACCCTTGAAGATTCAAAGCCTTTGGAGCATTAAACTCACTCTGATCTTGAGACATGTAATTTTTGTCCTAGAGATGCCCTTTATTTCTTTCATTTGCTCTTGTAAATGTGAAAACATTAAATTTCAAGGTTTCTAAGTGCTGCTATTTCCTTGTACTGGCTCTTCATAAATCTCCCATTGGTGAAATCCCCATGTCTGTGAAATGGCCGGTTACACTGCTTGCTTTGACTGTGTTCCCATTGTAGATTTGCAATAGTCTTATATAGTTTTCCTTCAATATTAACAACCAGAAACGAAGCCATAGGAAGACTTCTGTCAGGCAATCCTGTTCCACAGAAATAAGGGTTGGCAGTGTCTTTCAATTTCACAAAGAAATGTTTTGATATGTATGAAATCAGCAATTGTTGGTAATTGTATAAACCAGCACAACGTTTTTATCACTGAAAAATCACTTTTCACTTTCCAATTTTGTTTTGACTTTGCCATTTGTATGTTTATTATATTACACAGAACATTTCCGTGAGATGTTTCTGACTCAGAGTTCTGTGAAGGAACATCCAAAGGCAGCAATTGCCGTGTTAAAATGGCCTGAGACAAACAGTGTTGCCTGGGAGTTGGAAGACCCTGTATGGAGATCTCCTGGAAATATATCCCGGAATACATAAGGTAAAGCGATGGATAAAAGGTTTGTCTTTTCCCTATTCTGATCTTATTCTCCACCCTGCTATTACTTGATTCTCCCACAAAGAAGATGACAAATTTGGAAGCAGATTTGCAAGAAATCCACTGGCTGATAGTACAGACAGCCTAGCACAGAGGGGCATGGCAGTCCAGAAGCTAATCGGTAAGCAGTTCTCACTTTATAGGTAGTACTAATAATGTCAGTTTGTGTCTTTCTACCTCAGTCCCTCAGCTGGGATAATTGTACTTCCTTTGCAGTGCTGATCACTTAAAGATTTCAAGTACTTGAACGCATATAATTGCTGAGAATTGCAGTGTTAATTTCTGCATCTGTGAACCTGTTTCTTTCAGTAGTCTTTTTCTGTAAACATATCATAAATATGTGCCATATTATAGCCTTATTTTTCTGACTCAACCCTTCTCAACCAAGGTAGAGATGGCTTTTGACTCCTGTGGCCAAAAGAAGTGACTGTATTTGCAAAATTCCCACAGGGTATCTAATTTCAGGCACATATGCATGCATCTAATACCTGGTTCTTCCCCAGGATCTTATAGGTCAACCCAAAAATTTAAAGGAGCCCCAGTTTTATGTGAATGTAAAAGTAGCAGAGAACTTTCCATTAGAAGGAAGAAACACACTTTCCCTTTTCATGCCACTCATGGAAACAACAGTACTATTTGATTATCAGAACTGGTACTGAACTAAGCATCTGAGAATTTATATACACAATCCTCAGTAGTACTCTACTCTATCCATAGAATCCAGAAACAAGGAAGGCTCACCACCACTCTGGTAACACAACAGCATTTCATCTTGCTTCCCCAGTGTGGGGCAGTAACAGCACAGGGAGTTTACCTACCTCATTTTTACCTCTTCTGTTTTCAAGGTTTGTGAAAAGTTTGCGTGTCCTCCCTGTTGACCAAAAAGAAAATAAGGCAGTACTTAAAAAGACAACATTATTTGTTTTCCTTTTATGTGTTTGGTTTTGGCTTTTTGTGGCAGATTATTAGAGACCAGGCCAGTTTTATCCACTTATGACTTAACTAGATGAGAGAATCCAGTCAAGCAATATTTGTTGCTTTTACTTTCAGTGACCTATTCTTTGAATTTTATATATAATAATTTCAGGGCTTGTTTACATAGGGAAGTTGGTGGAACTCAAGCTCTGCTATGAATTTCCATATATTTACTAATTAACTCTTATTTCAACACCTTTAGAACAATGTAAAGTGATATTAAATGAGGCTACCTTTGGCCCGCCACCCACTTTGTGTTTCAAGATGCTCCTATGGGGCAGCACAAAATCTATTCTGACTCTACAGCCAGACAATTAGAGCAGTGAATATAGTAAAAACTTATTCAATGTTTTCATGGGTTCAGTATCTTATTTGCTGTACCACAGCCATCACCACTGGTGCAAGCCTCTTGGTACAACTGGTTTTCTGCATAAAGTGAAAGGAAGTCAAATGTCCAGACATTCGCTGAATGACTTATCTTGTATTCTTTCTTACCCAGGAAGCTCTTGTGGACCACAGAAGGCCACCAAAGAGGCAAGACAGGACCACAGGACAGTTCAGTTGCCATCTCACTCTGCTGACGGCCAAAGGAGAAGCTCGGTTTCAGACAGCTGTAGCAATAACACTTACTGGGGCTCAATAAACCTGAAAAAGCAATGCTCAGGCATACGTGACTAAGCATTGCAAGACAGGGCCATTTTAATGCAAAACCCAGTATTTTATTATTTTTCCCCCCAGTCTTTATTTAGGGCTGTGGAAGTCTCTGCTGTAAGTTAAACCCTTTGTGCTCCCACAATAAAATAAAAAATAAATTAAATCCTCCATGCCCCTCTCACTCCCAACTAGCATCAACCTAACAAATAGTGTTATGGTTTCCAGATCTTTGCCATCAGTAAATCTCCAGTCTATGAAAGCCTCACACAGGAAGCCATATATTTGGGTAGGATGAAATATATAACAGCAAATAATACTCCCTAACACTAGATAGGCACTGGTTTGGGCCAACCCAGAAGATCTGAATAGCTCATCAAGTCTCCCTATAGCATAAAAAACTCTCATCCACATCTGTTGAGAAGTAGATGCAGAATTTCTTCCTGACACATGAGTCAGCAGTGAACTAATCCAGTTGGAGTCTCCAGTGGTTAACGGTGCAGAGACAATCTGCACAGGCACAGATCAAGTACATACCTAGAAGGTATGTGACTTACCTGTTCATATATATTCAGTAACTTTTTCTGTATGCCAGGGTAATTCAGGCAAAAATATACAGCTGTTACAAACATACAAAGAAAATCCTGCTTGTCCAGGCTTTCCGATAAGGAGCTCTGGATTTCATTGTGTATAACTGGATGCCAGATCTTCCCCCAACCCCAATTCTGGCTGACAAATCTCAGGCTCATGGCAGTGATACCCCATGCCTTACCACAGCACCAACAAAGTTCAGGTGCTCCCATTATTTCCTGCTTTTGTTACAGAGACAGCAGCCCTATGTGAGCATCACCTTAACACTGCAGCTCAGGACAAGTAACAGGTATTCACTACAGGATTTTCAGAAGCACTTGCAGTTGACCTGCCTCTACTTTCTCATGAAATCTGCAGTAAACCTTCCTTGTGGGAACATTAGATTATTTTTTTTCCTTTGGTAATAAAATTAAACCATCATGAAACACTTTTTGAAACCTATCTTTTTGTGTTTCAAATGTAGGCCTAAAGCATCACCTCAAACATCCTTTGGAAAGGGAGATGCAGCATTGGCCCCCCACAGGGCACCTCCTCAGAGCTGAATCGCCCCTTTAGCAACTGAGTCCCAGCATACACTTAAGGCTTTGATTTTTCAGGCTAATTTAAAGCACAGTCTCGCCTCAGGTACATTACAGTAAACCAATGTATTGTAACAAAGGTAAAGCTGCTGTGAGATGGTTCTCATTAAAGAAATTACAGTTTCCTGATTAGAGGTCTGCAGAGAAGGAAAACTTCTCTTACCACTACTGCTATTTACTTATTAAGCCAACTGCCTGGTAAAGCATTTATGGGGCAACAAGAAACTATACTTCTCTCCAAGGCTGATACCATGAGGGGACCATGGTAGCTACATACCATGTAGCTCTCAAGATCAGGATCCATTTCTCACCTTGAAAGGCCTCCATCACACACTTTCTGATTTGCACAAAATGGCAGCCATCTCTCAGTACTTCTGGAGGGAGCTGAAATCAGAGGAAGCTTACCCTTTCCTTTTCATGCCTCCTTCTTACTCTGGTCCAGAGACTGCCACAAGCAAAGCCAACTGCCACCACCTCTGTTTTGGAGGGAGAGCGAAGCTGTGTCTTCCAACAAGCAGCCTAGCACTTTGTGGTGTAGTGGCTCCACCCACCTCGCTGCACCACAGCACGGCAGCCATCTTGTCAGGGGACATGACTTCACCACAGAGTAGCAGTTATCTTGTTGTGGGGCACAGCCCACAGCACAGGGACTCTAAGAAGCTGTGTGCATCCCCAGGTAAAATAAGTGGGAGATGTGAGGAAACCAAGGAAATGGTTTCCGCAAGGTGGTTTAAAAGGTAGGTGAGGCAGGGGACCAGGGAAACTGTAGTTGATGTTGCTAGGAAGCCTGCCACACAAAAGCAGGTGGCAACTGCTGATTGAAGGAAGGGTCACAAGCGTGTCACAATGTCATTTGGTTGATTAGCTCACCACAGCTGCCAGAACATTTAAAGTAGTTTTATTTAATCAACAAAACATTGCAGGTAGTGTAAATAGCTGTTTCTTGGCCAAATCTAAACCCCTCAGCAAAGTCAGATGAGTAGTAAATGTAGTAAATGTGTTACATGCCCCTTCTCAGCCCCGGTGTGGGCAATCTCTAGTCAGTAGCTGGAGAAAACAGCCACCAGCAAGTTATACATCTGAGGGATATGAAAAAGCAGCACTGATAATGGCTTAAGTTTCCTGGCAGTGTAATTTTCTGTTTCTGCAGATGAGAGCTGCAGCTCTAACCTGGGGCAAAACATCCCATTTCTCTGAGACTGCTTTTCGGCCTGAGATGGGGGCAAGGCAGAAAAATCCAATATAGCAGAAAGCAAAGGAGAGCTCAAGAAATTCACTGAGGAGCCTGGTAGAGGCTAAACCAGGGGCAATGGCATGAAAAAAACATAAAACGTGAAAGAAACCTTTTACATATTACAGAATCTTGGTGGCTGTGGTTGGTGCATTTGATTATTCTGATATTAAACTACATTAATTGTGAACTTAGATAATATTAATACATTTGTAAGTTTGCTTTCATAAGAAGAATTTCAGTCTATTTTATAGCAGTAGAGCTAAACTGAGAAACTTTATAGCATAAGGACAGAAGCACTCCTGCTTCACTACTTGTATGCTTACATTTAGGTATATTTATATAACTAGATAACAAGTAGAAACTATGCCACTAAATTGAGAATGCTTTACCTTTTTTCCAGGGTTTTTTATTTTTTTAAATCCAAACTACTTATTTTGAAGTATACAATAAGGCAAGATTCTATGCGCAACTATATTAATTAAAGAAAAACTGTCTCCGTTTGTTTTCCAGCAATTGGCAAAACCACCAACGTGGATGATGTTGCAAATATTTTTGTACAAATATAAACCTTTGTAGGACACATGACCCTTTCCTCACAAGTAGCTGTAAAACTCAGCACTTAATTAACTGATCTGTGGGGTTTTTATTATTAATTACTTATTTTCTGTCTTCATTCCAAAGCCCTAGTAAGGGAGGAGTTTGAAAGAAAGGTAGAGAAGGGGTCAGGTGGGAACAAGTCAAGTCTGAAAAATAGTTTAGTGATGAGAAGGGAAAGAAATCAGGGGAAATGAGCATTATATGTTCATTAGCATTAGACCAAGAAGTAATTTTTATCAAATTCAGGTGGTAGAATAATAGAAGAGCTGAAAAACTTTATGACTTAAAAAAAAAACTTTAAAAGAAACTTTCTCTTTGGGCAGCATAGTGGATAAGAGCATTCAATTTGTAGGGGGTTAATAAACTCCAGCTGGTGTCTTCTACCAGTTTGGGGGTAGATTATAACAGAACGGGGAAGTGGGGTTAGAAAGTGTGTGTTCCCTTTCTGCCTGCCCTGGTTGCTCTATGGTTTTTAGTTTGATTGTGCAGATCCCTGACTGCCTTGTGGACAATAAAGCATTCTCTGAGGGAAAGCCTCTAAAAGAATTTGGACTGGAAGTTTACTTTCTTTCTCTGCAGTAATTCACATGGACTAAGGGCTTCTTAGTGCCTTGAAATATCTTCTAATGGCTGCTGCTAGAATTAGATATTGGACTCCAGTAAATTAAAGGATACAGAAGTTTATTTGTGTTTATAGCAGCAAAGGCCTTGGCAACTATGTAGGGTGTTGCTGCTGGGAATTTATTTCCATTGTGGTGGCTTCTTTTGACAATGTGTGAAAATTTAACTGGCTTCAGTTTAAGATTGAAAGTGTAAACCGTACCATTCACAAGAGTTGTGTTTTACAATGCAGACCTACTATACAACACACGCTACTGTAGGAATTGCAGATTAAAACTGATGGGGCGTATAAACTCTATGTTTGGCTGGGGCAGAAAGAGGTTAAAAGTCTGACCCGCAAACAAATCTGGTGCTAGCTCTGCCTCACAACGGCAGCTTTTGGTATGGGAAAATGTTTTAGGCAATTTAAATGCTCCCTCAAACAAAGAATCCATTTTAGTAAATCACAGACTTTCTGACCAAACAGTCTACAGTATTTCTTTATTGCTTTAATTATAATTATGGAGCATAATTTACCCCAAAAGTACCCATGAAGTTAGAAAGAAACCTTCTTGTGATCTTTTGCCGTAAGGCCATCTAAAAATAGCCAAGCATCCAACAATATTGCCAGACTGCAAATCCTAATAATATATTGTAATCACATGTTAACATAAAAATTGTTTCCAAATTTTCCACTGGCTTGTCACAATCTCACATTATCTCAGTTTCATCTGGAGTAAGCTTTAGTCTGGCAACCTTCGTCTAAGCCTCATCTATAATTAGATGTTGAATGTAGAAGAGAGTAGTCCAACCTGCTCAGGTCTCCACCTCTAATTAGGGGGAACACGCTAGCAACTGAACAATTGGTGAAGTAAATCAAAAACCTTTTTTCTGATAGTCATTTACGTACTAAGGCTGACTTGAGAAGTTGCTAAAGAAAAATTTGAATGCTTCCATTTTTTTTCACTGACAATTAATATTATCTTATTAATCTGGAAAAATTATTTTGATTTTGGGACATTAGAACATTTGGAAAACATGGATATTCATATGTGGTCAGCCTCCTAATCTAATTTTCATAATGACCAATATGACTGGCACAAATCAATATAGCAGCCAGTTCAGATATGATTGGTCAAGGCTCTAGTCTTAAGTTATAAACATCAGTTTCATCACTTATCTTGTAGTTCATTCATCTTCCCGTCTGAATGCCAAGAAACATAGTTTATGGGACTCGTTTTGTCATAAATACATGAGCATATTGAAAATTGTTGATGAACGCAGATACTTGGCAAACATAACTGTTTCGTTTCAATTTTTGCTTAGTGATCCTTAAGGATGGGAAATAAAAATAGGGTTTTTTTAAATCGAAAATCATTCAGTGCCTACATGAGCAGTGAAATGCCATGATTTATTCAGGCTAAGAGTAACTTCAGAGGCATTGAAAGTGATTTCTAGTTTTATAGTCTGCTCTAATAAACGTTGGATGAGAATGTTGACTAAATTCCATATTTAGATAATTGCTTTCCTGTTTTATTTACTAATTGTGCTTGCAGATCAAAGTAAGCTGTCTTAAGATCAATCTGCCACCAGACAGCAATGAACTTGTCCAGACTCCATATGTAAACCCGACACTCAAATGTCTTTGAGTGCCATTTCTGTCGGTCACTGTAAATGTATGTAATGCTCCTCCTTGCTGCAACTGCAGAACCAATATACTGGTGGTAGGCAGAGTTCTATGTACATGTTGCAAAGAACTTGGTAACACATTTTGATTCTAAATAATATCTTTAGCAATATGCTATTCTATTAATAGGTTTTGTCCCCAGTTTCTATAAATAAGATTGCAGCTTAAAGCTTGAGACTCATTCTTTTCCTGTCATATATTACTGCGTATACCCTCTTGCTACATTTCTTCAACTTAAGACAGAGAGTGAGACCATATATTTTATAAGATGCTTCAGTGAAGTGATAAGCACATTAGATACAGTTAAAACACTTTGGCCGACTTGGGTGCTGACAGGTAGAACACGGGACCACAGTTAAGTATCTGCCCATGGAGACTTTCTGCCAAGCATTAGCCCTTGTCCCTTCCTGGTGGGCACACATTCTTGTGGTAGGTTCACATCTAGAAAGGTTTCCACTGAAAGATTTCCATGCTCCCAAACACTGTAACTTGAACTTTGCTCTGATTTCTCAGGCCATCTTGTCTGAAAAAGGCACGAATAGAAAAGTTCTCTCTGAGAATATGAAACAGGTTTCTGCATGCACCAGAACAGACTATCAAATAGCCTTTTTATCAAATTACTGAACTGCAGTTCACCTATGCAGTGTGGTTAATTAGCCCCATTTTGCTTGTCAGGTTGTACTCAAGTGCACAGCAAAGAACAAGGGTGGAACTTCTCATTTCAGCAGCAATTTGCAGCTGGATTGGCTTAAACTGATGGCGAAGTTACACTCAGCACAAAGCCAGCAGAAACATACAAGATCTAGCATTAGATCCACTGGGAGGAGGTGGAGATCTGTTCAGTGGAAGATAGGGCATCTGTAGATGTACAGACACCCCCGTGATACTCGCTCTGGATATATGCAGACTGGGCTTACAACATAGGAACATCTGATAGGCATTTACCCAAAGCACCAGAGCTGGCTGGGTAACTGTGTGGTCTATTTTAAATCTTTCTTCACCTTATTCATCCCCCATTGTCAAAAAAGCCACAGGGGACTGGGGGTGACTTAGAAAGGTGATGGAACTTGTCAGTCAGCACAGTGGATCCACAGCGATGACGCATTTTGCAGTGAGATTTTACAGGACCTGCAGCTCCCAGGAACTGTGTACTTTTAAGCACCAGCTACCAGTGCACTATGATACCTGAAACACCCAGCCCCGAGGCAGTTGTCCTAGTTTGAAGCCACGTCCAATTGTTGGGGTTTGCATGAGGAATATCTCCCGCTCATAACAATAGTCGGTGCACAGCTATTCATGCAATGTCCCAGGGCCACCTAAATAGCTCTGCCAGCATTACAGCTATCGACCCACTGTGAAAAACAGCAGTGATTTTGTCACAGGGCAGTACAACGGGCTGAGGGTAGGTCAGTGCCCCACTGCAAAGGGAAAGCCGCCAAGCTCGTTTTAAACTATCTAACTCACGTTACGTTAGACACATTAGTTGCAATAGTATGTTTAGGTCTGGCTGATTTACCCCACTCAGATGTTAGTGTTGAGACTGCAATGACTCTCATTCTGCTAGATTTCTCTCCTTACCCCAGCTGTCCAACTCTGTCCAACACTTGAATGAACATCAACCAGAAGAAGAGAGAAGTTAGGCTAAGGGAAGAAGATCATAAACCTTTGGCAACATGAAAAGAGATCAGTAATAGGATGATCCCACAGCTGCTTTTTAGCTTGAACTGTTTTGTGGGGAGTCTGAAAAATTTAGTTCACTTCGGAAAATTGGAAGATATTGCAGAGGTACTTTACTCATGCTTGGTATGGATTTGTTTAAATGACTTCAAACTGACCCTAAATTATTTCTGGTTCCAAGAGGGTCTGTAGCATATGGGTTGATCAATATATTAGTCACTGGGCAACATTAGTTGTGAGCTGAAGGAGTCCTGAGTCTAGACGCATTCGGGCTGGTTGTCCTGGCTGCAAGAATGAGAGCTGGTGCAGCTTCTCAGTGGCGGCACTTCCAGGGGAGCTGCACAACACCACCATCAAGTGGTGTCTGCACCACAATACAGTGCTATGCCAAGCCCTGCTTCCCTTTCAAATCAGAATAGTGTTGCTGAGTTTTCCCAAGATAAAAAATCAAATGCTTTTCAACATCAGATGAGATTTCATCATAAAAGAGTGCTTGTGTTTAGCAGCTCCCCTACTATGACATATTCCACAACCATGACTCTTTCATCAAACGTGCTGGTGGGCTTATTTCTCAGAAAGTTTGGAAAGAAAGTAAACTACCTGTAATTAAACTAGCTTCACAGAAAAGTTTATATTTGGGTTGCACATATTCTAATTAGGCATGTGCTTTCTTAAATTATTTTTCTTTCTCATTTCCCCATTATCTATACCAAATTTCCATACGGAAAATTAAAGTTAAGAACATGTAAATAAAGTGCAGATAATGCAGTCTCAAGGTATGGCAACCTGAATTTTCACTGCTGGCTTTTCTATAATTTCCTGAAGAGAATTATGGCTTGAACTTTTATAAAAGTTTTTTTCTATAGGCACCTATCCAGTGGTGGCCTATACAGAATTATCCTCTTGTTCTTTGTGTTTGAAAAGGATTTGGATGCATCATTACTGCTGCTTAATGTTTTGATTTTTGGTAGCTCCATTTTCCTTTTTACTTGGTTTTCTGTGATACCACTTTTTGTTCTTTTGCTTTTTGAAATGTATAGTACTGAGCAAAGTAATTCAGAACATTTCGGATCGGTGCTGAATAAATTCCCAATAGCATGCTGAATTGGAATACATACTAATGTGACTCCCTTCCAAAACTTCCTAGCCTCAGTCTTTCCATAGGGGTAGAATACTATAAATGGATCTGTGTAGCAGTTTTGTTGAGCCACTTATGAGTCCATGTATGCCAGTAGGAATGTTGGGCTTGATGTGGTCCTATATAGCCTAGGTATTTTCTTGGAAGTTGTTTGGAACCTGTTGCTTAACAGCTCTCAGCAGATAGGAAAATTACTACCATTTTCACTGTAGATTACCTGCTCCTCCTGATATTTCACTAATCTGATCTTAATACCCTGGTTTGAATCTGCAGCACATGCTGGAAACATAGATTACTTAAATGTACATCTTCAAGCTTCTTCTTGAAGTGCATTTCTTCCCTCCAAGGTTCCTTATGTTTGGACAATTTATCATTTTGTGCAAATTTATATTGCTGGATAGTAGGTCAAATGGCCTAAAAATTACTAGCAGTTCAGTATGTCATCTCCTAGACATTACAGAGTTACATGAGGGTAAGGGGTTTAGAAGGGATCCCTTTGGCCAGATGCCAAACTGAGGAGAGTCAAATACCTGTCAGCTGTCTGGGTGGTTTGTCTGAGTCACTCCAGTGGAGATTTCATAGCATTCTTAGGCTCCAGTGCTTTATCGTCCCAATTAGACAGTTGTGCCAACTTCAGCACAAGGAAAATGAACTTCTTATTGTTCCTATCATCTTCTCTACTAAAAGCTGTTTTACACAGTGGAAGTTTGTTATCATATGTGCTCCGTTAGATATTTCTTCCTTAGATTTAACTATATGAATTCCTTCATGTTCAGTTTCTAAACATCTTCATCTCATTCTTCTTTGGACTTTCTCCATCATGTCTTTTTCTTAAAGTGGAAACCTATAATGGGATACTATCTGTGTTTGTGTTCTGTTCTTTTTAATATACTGGACCTGCAACATAGAGTCTGTGTGAGACTGCGAGAATACTTCCTTCAATATTCTTGATGTCATTGTTTTAATATTTGAAGGATTTTTCCTTTGTTTTTGTCTTAGGTGAACTGAGAAATATTTTTTTCCTTAGTTGTGCAAGAGTGGTGATATAGTTAAGTATATAGCAGAAGCACCTGACCTGCTTTGTGGCACTGCATAGACAGAGCAAAAAGATGGTTCCTGTCATCCTGCATTCTGAATGTGAAAAACGTAGGTATAAATCCCAGATAAGCAGTAAGACAGCAATTGTCAGTGGCAGCCAAAGATGGCAGTAAACAAAAGACAGAAAAGGAAGGAATTAGGGTTTTCATAGAGTTGGGTTGGCACAGACCTTTAATGGTCATCTAGTCCAACCCATATACCGTGGGCAGGGACATCTTTCACTAGATGAGGTTGCTCAGAGGCCCCTCAAACCTGACCTTGAATGTTTCCAGGGATGGGGAATCTACCACATCTCTTGGCAACCTGTTCCAGTGTTTCACCACCCTCATTGCAAAAAATTTCTGCCTTATATCTAGACTAAATCTACCCTCACTTATTTTAAAGCCATTACCCTTTGTTCTATCGCAAAAGGCCCTGCTAAAAAGTTTGTCCTCATCTTTTCTGTAGGCCCCCTTTAAGTACTAAAAGGCTGGAATAAAGTATCCCCGGAGCCTTCTCTTCTCCAGGCTGAAACCCCCAACTCTCTCAGCATGTCCTCATAGGAAAGGTGCTCCAGCCCTCTGATCATCTTCGTGGCTCTCCTCTGGACCCATTCCAACAGGTCCGTGTCTTTCCTGTGCCAAGGGATCCAGAGTTGAACACAGTACTCCAGATGGTGACTCCTCAGAGCAGAGCAGAGGAACAGAATCACCTCCCTCGACCTGCTGGCCCAGGTCCTTTTGGTGCAGCCCAGAATACAGTTGGCTTCTGGGCTGTGAGCACACATTGCTAATATCCAGCTTTTCATCCACTAATACCCCCAAGTCCTTCTCAGACAGAGTTATAATCTCTACAAATACAGACTAATTTTGAAAAGTTCTGAATGTTTAATGATTCACTTTACATAAATCTTAAAAAAGGTGACCAGATATTTATAGCTCTTCAGCATGCAGCAGGAACAATGAAAGTGTAGTTCTTGGAAACATTCATTTGATCTAGGCATCTAACTCAAATGTGAGCTCTTTTCCATGTAGTCATAAATACACAATTCTTTAAAGTTTAGAAGTAATTTTTGTAGTAAAACAAAACAGTTACATAAGAAGTTGTTGCTTTAGATGTGGTTATTGTTAATTAAGGGAACTGGTGACAGCAATCCTGCAGTTGCATAATAATTATGATATTATGGTATTTGTTTATATTCAATGCTATAATTCTTATGATTTTAAGAACTGAAAAAGCCATTTCTTTTGCCAATTTAGAGGATAAAAGCAAGACTAAATGAACCAAAACCCTTTTATGATAGCACCCAATTCTCCAGCATTGGTTCACCTCCTACCTTCCCACTTTTCCCCAGGCTACATGGAAAATGATCAGCTACCCGACAACTGTGTCCATTTGTGTCCAGTTTAAAACATGGCCAAGGACAGACATGGTGCTTTTCAGATCGCACCATGTTCAGAGTAGCAGTGTTAACTCTTTCAAAGTAATCACCTCTCCACTGAAAAAAAGAATGGATTCCAGATGCAGTGCATTTCAAAGACAAACTTGTTGGGGAAATACTCATTTCCTAAAAGTTACAGTCAACTATTTGACCAATTCGTGACATGTTTCAGTTAGCATATGAGGATGTAAGGCCACTTGTCTCAATATATAAACTTGAGAAAGTAGGTTTGCTTTCAAAAGTAAGCATTAAGTGAAAAAAAGACAAGTAAGTTTGAAAAGAAGGGATTAATGAAAAGATGTGTTTCAAGGTGTGCTGTAGATTCTGAGGTACAATGAAATGTGCCTAAGTTTGACCCATCCCCAGGAACCCAGCATCGCATCTTTTCAGGACAATGCCTGTAAACTTCTTTTGGAAGTTTTTAAAATGCAACCTACTCTGCTACATATCTGTAATAAAATTATTTCTCTTTTCTTTTCTGGTGATAAGGAATACCATGAGTCAAGAGTATTGTCTGATTATATGTGTAAAGTCTGATTATAATGTTGTGCCTGTCTTAAGCACTACTACAAGTAAAATAGGCAGAAGGAATATAATTTGAGTTCCATATGGTCATTCTATGCATCACTTAAGAAAAGAAGAAGAAAGACTGATTAAGAAATGGTATCTGCTCATTTACTCTTCTATTACAAAGCCAGAATGACCACAAAAATTGCAGTCATTCCCTAAAAGCAGACATGATATTTGGCTGAAAAAGTGGGGATTTTGCCAGATAAAATCTTTTAATATTTTTAATCTTAAAATGTGGCTTTTCCTTGCAGACAAACCTTTCCTGCTCTTAATATATCTAAATTGTTCTTAGAACTAAAAAAAAAAATATTCGGTGTGACGCTTTTTGTATTAATAACAAATATTTTTATTTCTTTTTCTTGTTTGGGGGTGGAGAGTGGGGTTTGCAGTTTTTTTTTTCTGCAAGGGACTATCTGTTTATGAACACTTCTTCCTGAATGGCAAGAAGCTTTGTTAAATCAGTGAAGACATACAGAATATAGGCCTTACTCACATTTTCTAGCTGGCTATCTCTGAAGACCTTGATTCGTGTATATCAGGTGATACATTGTCAGACAGGAGTTTGATAAATAAGAATTTTAAGACTTAATCCTTATATACATCTATTAATTACTTGCCAATTATCACATTATCACAGAATCACAGAATCTTCTAGGTTGGAAGGGACCTTAAAGATCATCTTGTCCATCCGTCAACCTAACTGACAAAAATAGACACCCACACAACAAGGAGCATCACCATCACTAAACCATACCTCCCAGCACTACATCAACCCATCTTTTGAACACCTCCAGGGATGG
>JAOQGH010000001.1:22153733-22212889 GCA_025769975.1 Gallinago jamesoni | reverse complement strand
GCACACTGCTGGCTCATGTTCAGCCGACAGTCGACCAACACCCCCAGGTCCTTTTCTGCCACGCAGCTCTCCAGCCACTCTGCCCCCAGCCTGTAGCGCTGCCTGGGGTTGTTATCCTGAAGGAGGCTTTGTAAGAACAAGATCAACCATTTCAGCCAGCCCTTATGAGCAGCAAGGTTCAGTTGGTCACTAATAATTCATGAAGCCACAGCATCTCAGCCTTCTCAGCCAGCAGAATGTGACTGCCCTTAATGTAGCCTTAATGTAGATGGGAAAGCAAGCGGCTCAAGTCTTTCTGAGAATCAGGTCATATTAGTCTCTAAATCCCTAGCCAACTTTTAAAATGGAAGCTAGGGATTGTGAGGTTCATCTTTACTTCTTAAAGCCAGTGACGGAAAAAGAACAGAACAGAATCTTATGTAAAATGTGAGAATATGAAAATAAGGGGAAATAAGTGTTCAGTGCTTACAAACTAGTATATTCTCATCACTTTCCTGGAATTCAGGGACCTACAAAAATGTCTTCATGTTGGAAAAGACAACAAATAATTCTTAATTCATGTATTTCCTGGGTTTTGCTGAAAAGAGAAATACTTCTTCTTACCAATATATCTGATGAGGCGAGTAAACCTCTTGCTGTTTGGTACAGGTTTCTGTTTGTTCAACATGATGTTGTGGTAGTATTGAACAGTCATCACAGATGCCCTGCTTCACTTCTACTTATTTACATCCCTGTGTATAAAGCGCAACCGTTTCAACTTGACAGTTTCAAGCATGCATAATGATATTTTAATAGAGGAAGCAAAGACGTGATTGCAAGGATGTGTGATAAGTGTAGTTTCAATACTTATACTCAAGATGGCAGTATGAAAACAGAAAAAAAATCCTTCGGTACGGACTTCTCAGAGCTATGTCCGCACTTCCTGCTTCTTGATTTTATTGCGATCCTAGTAAGTCTGAACAGTTTAAACCACATCAAAATTAAAATTCAGAATGGTCAGCAATGAGAAACACGCAGAGTGTAAATATTCAGGAAGATGCAAAAACCATTAAAACATTTATTATTAAAAATAGCGTAATGATTAAGTAATGAACCCTGTGGCAGAAGTTCATCAACAGAATGTTCTGTTTCAAACCGCCAAATCAGAAAAATATTAACATTCACTGGGTCCTGGTGAACTGCTAGCAAAGCTTTAAGCTGCAAATAATGTAATTGTAATGGGCTGCTTATCCCATCAAAATGACAGCTATGATATTTAAAAATAACATCTTGGTTCTTATTCTGAGTGACAGTACTTCCCTGCATTTAAATCTGTTCCCCACCACAGATGTCTCCCTTTTATCTCTACCTCTCGTGTCTTGTGTCTCCTTCATGCATACAAACATGTACATCTTCCTATCAATGCACATCCATTATCTAATTGTTTTATGTCCCTAATAAATATCTAACGTGTTTAACTACAAACAAACATAATGTATACATTGTCTATAGAGCTGGAAATTATGTAATTTATGACTCATAGAGTAAATAGATTTTGATGCCAAAAAGCTTTGGTACCATTAAACTCAGATATTTTGCAATGCTTGTGTCAGCTATCATTATGAACGTATTTTATTGTGATTTATTATACAGGAGTGATGGTTGCATAATAGGATCTAAATTAAGGTAAAGCAGAAACTTTACAGTAAAACACTGACCAACATCAGGAAATATTAATAGAGTGAGAAGATAAAAAGAACTTTTTATTAAGAAATTCCCAAAAGAAATTCCTGCAAAAACACAGTATTTCCACACAAATAGAAACTGGGATATGTTAACGTTTCATGGCATTGTAGCAATACGAGACTATCAACACTTAAATCCTCCAGGTCCCATTGGTATCACTAAGTCTTCATATCAGCATATTTTTTTGACTGCAAATTAAAACAATGTGTGAGAGACGGAGAACGATGCCTGATATTACAGGTTATACCAAATAATCTTTTAACCTTTCTGTATAATAAGAGGATTTTCTGTTTTGTTTAGAGACGAGTATAGTGACTTAGAGAAGAGTATGGGCAGCTGATGGTTTTGAGAAATGAAAAAAATTGGCTCAAATTCTACTTCAGGTTCCTGATACGTGGCTGGAAGAAGCAGTTGAGTCATCACCTTGTCTTTCAATGTGGCTGGAAAATACCATGATGGAGTGAATCATCACCCTCCTGTAAGTTCTCTTTCTTACAGTAAACAATATAGTGTCTGGAAAAGTACTGTAGAACGAATATTACAACAATTCCTAATTCTGGTCTGGAAAGTGATATTACTAACAAATGGCAAGAGAGTTAGTTCTGTTTGCATCTCTGTAGCTGGAATAAGCTCATATACAGAAATTCTCTCAAGAGCTAGTCATTGGTGTCAGAGCCAAGGCTTCCAAAGGATGAGTTTGCCTGTATGTTGTTGGCCTGCATGTCATCTGTTAGGTGGTTAGTGCACGTGAGAGTGCATCTTTCCCCTCAAGAAATGGAGGGGAAATGGAGGACTCAGTTGATCAAAGAAAAAGCTCTTACTGCTGGAGCAGTTTGCTATATTCCTGAAGATAGTGTAATATTTACTGATTTTCATATCAATTTCAAGTTTAAAACTGTCCCAAATTTGACAATGTATGATATATTAAGTAAACAGGTCATCTTTGGAAAATGCCTAGGCCCTGGGTCAGAGTGGTTTTGTTTTTCCTGAAATGGCAAAAAGATCTGCAACCCACCCCAACATCTGCCATTATTTAGCCGTGGGGGTATAGTATGGTAATCTCCGCTCTCTGTTAACAAAAGTTATGGGAAAGAGAGGGAGATGTTTGTAGACTTACTTCAGTTTCTTAGTGCCCGTCTGCAGCAGCACTTCCAGAGAGTCACATGTAGCCATCTGGTTACCATCTGGGTCTTATCAAACAGCGCGGGACATTTCCAAGTAGTTATGCAGCCAAAAACTGAGTATCCACAGCTTGCGTGTAAGAGTACCTGAAAGAAATATGCATAGTCTATCACGGAGGCCATGCATACTGAGTGTATGATCCTCTCTGGCTCTTCATCTAATACTTTCTTTTAACATCTAAGACCAGATTCATTTTGATGATGGTAACTCCTCTGACTTATTGCAGACTGAGAAGGCCTTTGCTTTCTGAGCTGTAATCATGCTAGCTGAAATTGCACCTTCTGGTATCAGTAAGATAAGATGGTACTTTTGTAGCACTTGGTAATTACAGGGGACTTGCACCTCAGTTGAAGGCAGGTGGACAGACTCAGCATGGCTTCCTGGATGTTTGCTGAAGGAACAATGCACTTTGCAACTATCCCATATTTTTGCTCTGCAACAACTCTTTGTGTTTCTTTGAAGCTATAGAATACCTAAGGAATGTTATACTTCTAAAGTCTAACAAATTCCAGTTTTCAGCATATGAATATAGCATGAGTGCAGTAAGCCCAGCATGAACACTTGAGCTTAGAGCCAAATGAATGATTACATCCCTTTGCAGCTGCCCTGCTTGGACAACAGGTCACGTCTTCAGATGTAAAGAAAAATAAAAATATGTAGCATCTTTTTGTAGTGTGCCTTGATTGCATCTGCTGGTCATTCTGCCCTTCCATTCTTCCTATTTCTTGCTGGAAACACAAGTAAAGGAGTCTGAATATAGCAATATAATACTAATCCTTTAGTACCCCAACGGGCTCTGTTGAGACTCTACCACACACAAGCAAAACCAAAACCAAACAAAAGCACAATTAATGAAAAAATCAGATATCATGTCTTTGCTACCTCCTACCACCTTTTGGCTCATAAAATTTTGCCACATAAAATTTGGGAATTGCCTGAAAGGCACTCCAGTGCTATTAAGCTGCTATTTGAGAGAGACTATAATGGACTGATTCTTCCAGAAACTGATGTAGTTTCATTTAAGGTAATGAACCCCAACATTGCACCCAGTTGAGGATTTAGCCGATGGCCTACTATGACTGCTAGTAGTTTTCCTGACAAAACAATATATTACCATCCCTTCCTGAGACCTGTAGAATTGGCCCAGTTCATGAATTTAGTTTTGCTGTTCATCTTCATTCATGACATTTTTTGCAGTCATATTACTACTCTGAGGGATTTCACAATCCTCTGCTTGTATTTGTCTTGAGCTGTAGAAAGCATAACTCTTGGGAGGAAGGGGGAAGGAATATTTCTATCCCTACGAGCAAAAAGTCAATAAGTTGTCTGGACTAGAGTTAGGCAAACTGATGTAGAGTGGTGGGTAGGAAGCTAGCAATATCATTTTAGGTCATTTAAGGTTTAGCTAAAGATAAAAAGTTTAATATATACCAGAACATTTCAGAACATTTCTGAAAGGAACGAGGAAGTTCTCTATCCTCCTGATTCAAAGTTTGGATTAAAACCAAATTTCCCCTATGTTTCAAGAAAGCATATCCATCCACATACAGTATTTAAGGTTGAAACTGAAGATAATTAATGACCGTCCACATATGTGGAAAACAGGAGATGGGCTGATGGGACAGCCCTCGAAAATGCGGAGGAAAGTTCTCTGAAAAAACAATCAAATCTGTAGTAAGTACAAGAAGATTTCTTTTCTCCTCCATTGCCAAAGGAGATGCAGGTTGTGGGGACACTATAAAGGAGTGGATTAAGGAATTGGGGCATAAAAGGAATTAGAATAATGGAACTGATCCAAGTAAATGCTCCGTAGAAGTACACCCAGTACTCTTTTTTGTATCTATCATTGCCGAAAAATAAGGAAATAAGATCTCTGGAATTTGGCAATATGGTATGTCACATTGGTATGTGAAGTAATTTTGCCTTTACAAAAAAGTAATTGACTGTTTGCTTGCTTAAGACAAAGATTAATCATTACAATCTAACCAAAGGTTCAGTTTCCAACTTAAAAGCCATCACACTACCATTAAAAAAATTTTGAGGAAACTGGAATTTTAAATTTACTAGTTTAAAGGAAAGAAAATAATCCTTATACAAACAAACCTTGTGCCAAAAAAACCATAGTCCAAGACACTCAAATTTTCTCATTGATTAATGGAAGTTTATTCAATTTAAATAAATCTCTCTTTCACTGTTTTTAAAAAGTTACATTTGAGTTAGTAGAACATTCTAGAATGTTTTGCTTTTTATTCACTCCCTGGCTTTTGTCCCTTTCAGGTAACATACTTAAAGCTCTCAGTTATGTTTCTTTTGGAATATTCCCAGCTTCTCAAATCACAATTTTCTTTCATGATAGGACTGAGGCATTGCAGCTAAGAGTGTTAAGAGAGCTTCCTGCTTTTGACTGAAAAATAGCTAACTGCTGATTCTCAGGGAGCTGACAGCATTGACCCAGAGAAAAGCTTATAAAGGCATGAAGTTAGAAGTATGGAGGATAAACCAGAAGAATTTTCTTTATTTCTTTAAAGCTGGGAACTTGCAAGAAAAGACAGTAACAGTGGCTAAGCCTTCAGTGTGTAAAATCTTAAGATTTGCAGAGACAATCAGGATTACTGCAGAGGTTTCAGTGTCTACATTGTCCTTGAGTGAGAACTTCATAGAGTCTGTTAATGCATGAAGTAACAATTGACAGAACTCGTGAGAGAAGACCTGAGTGCTAGCGTGTAGGTAGTAATCAACACAGAATGTGAGTGTGAGTTTGAATATTTGTGGGAAGAGTGCCAGAAGCACAAACAACTTCAGATTTTCAAGCATACGTTGGGCAAAATCTGAAGAACAGACATAAATGCAGGAGGTAATATAAGACCATGGGGACAGAGAAAGATGGGGCCAGAGCAAGAGGGATTGAGACACTGAGTTGCTCTGTCAGAAAATGAATAGATAAAGCAAGGTGGCAGTGAAGAAAAACTGTTTTCACTTAGGGGAAAAGAAGAAAGGGCCAGGACTGAGAGGCCAAGGGAAATGGTTTTCAGGATGTTGAGAAGGAGAAGGAAACATGATTCTCAGACAGAAGGGAGAGAATAAAGGACTGAAGACTCTTAAAAACATAGTGAAGAGCAAGGTTTTTATCACCGAAGAGTCCTGGCTAAGAAATTGTGCACTTGGTGTTTGAGCAGATCCAGTAGAAAATGTGTTGCCTGTCAGGATGCATTTAGTAAGAATATAAATTAGATGAGACTGTAAGGTTAAAGAGACTTCTGATAAGAGCCAGAAGAACGAACTGATTATCTTTCATGTTGGGACAAGTGACACGTGTCCCATTAGGTGAGTCTCCTGGTTGAAGAATACATTCAGTGACTGAAAAGCTCATGGTAGTCACTGAAGTTTTTCAAGTCCTTAGGAAAAAAAGCAAAAGCATGACAGGATCAGGAAGTCAATGGATAATCTAAGATAGCAAGTGCTATAGGAAAGATTAGAAGGAAGAAGGGTACACAAGGAATGCAAAAATTTACTGACAGAGGGAAGGAAATGAACATAAAATTATACCTTCAAACACAGAAAAGTGTAGGGGTAAAGTGAGAATGAAACTGAATAAGACCTGGCAGAGGATAAGAAAAAAAAAAGAGCAGGTTTTTTGAGCCATAAACATGAAAAAATCAAGGGTGGGAGAGAAGAGAGAAGCCATTAAGCAATGACAATCTCAGTTTCTCTGAAAACTACATGACGTATCCTCTCCTCATTTTTCATTAATGACAGTAGCTCAGAATGCAAAGTGAAAGGCATAATGGCTAACAGGAGTTCAAGAAAAGAAAGACATAGGGGCCTTTTTCTTAGAACTTAAATAGTGATGCAAAATTGGGAAGCGTCTGCAATACAGCGAAGCATCATGTTATCATACAGTATCAGATGACCTTGAAGACTGTCATAACAGTAACTGTATAGCAGTTAATGCTTCAAAAATGCTGCAGTTACAGGGTGATAAAAAATCTCTGCTCTAAATGGGAAGAATTCTGTGATTGGGAGGAAATGAACTGGGATGTCTAGTGATCAGCTGAGGGGTCTGAATTGTTAACATAGAGAGAACTAAGAACCTAAGACATAAAAGGAAGTATTTCCAGTAAAATAAGTAGAAGAGTCTTAAGGTCATCATATAAATTTCATGATTAAGTATTGATCAACTGTGCTTCAGAAATACAAGCCCATAGTGTATGAGAAATTCTACCAAGTTGCTGCAGAGCTTAAAAATAGAACAACCAATAGATCTACAAGATGGGACCTGTATTGGGCAGTGTATATTTATATGTATATGTGTTGGTCAGCTAATTTTAAGAACACTAGTGAGGAACTAAATAAATCATACCTGTTTTTACATAGCATAGTGAATTGAATTTCACTGAATTTCACTGAATTATTAGAGTTGGAAGGGACCATAGAGATCATCTAGTCCAACTCCCTGCTGAAGCAGGACTGCCTAGAGCTAGAGCATGTTACTCAGCACTGCATCCAGGCGGGTCTTGAAAATCTCCAAAGAAGGGGACTCCACGACCTCCCTGGGCAGCCTGTTCCAGGGTACTGTCACCCTCACTGTGAAGTAGTTTTTCCTCATGTTTGAGTGGAACCTCCTATGTTCCAACTTATGCCCATTATCCCTCGTCCTCTCACTGGCAACCACTGAAAAGAGTCTGGCTGCCTCCTCCTTCAACCCACCCGTAGATACTTATAGGCATTAATAAGGTCTCCCCTTAGCCTTCTCTTCTCAAGACTAAAGAGTCCCAGCTCTCTCAGCCTTTCTTCATAAGGGAGATGCTCCAATCCTTGAATCATCTTATTACATTATGTAACTATCCGAAAGCACCAGAGTGAATGTAACCTCTCAAATTCCTTTCTGCTTTTTTTGTTTTTAACAAAAATGTTAGTTTTAAGTGTATTCTAATGGCATTTACAGAATTGACACTGCAGCTTTCCAGTTCTTTTAAGATAGTGAATTTTCAAAGTGTTGAAGTATTCTGATGTTTATAATAGGAACCCTAAAGGAGTACAAAGTAATAGTGCAGGTTAAAAACAAACTAACTGAATTTTGAACTAAATTTATTATACCACCACCATAAATTAAGCTCATTCAACCAAAATATTTACTTGTTCTGTCACTCGTCACTGCAATGTGGTTTCCTTTCTGCTGAGTCCATTTAATTGCTTCACACCATACCTTCAAGATTCATTTTAATTCACACATCCAGTCTACCAATCTCACTCCCAGTATTATGATCTCTCTTGATATCTTTAGGCAGCTTTTTATCTAATATCTCTACATATCAAGAGCATGACTATATAGGCAAGTGGGGTCTATTGATGATAGATCTAAGGCTCATGTGAGGAATTCTAAGAAATACCTCAATCTTCGTGCCAGATCAACATGTAAACCAAATTCCTTTCACTTAGCTTCCTTACCACAAATAGAGGAAAAATACTATGAACTTAAAAATTAGAGCAGCTGTTTTGTCAATATTTTTACAACCTCTGCATACAGCTGTGAAAATTAAAAAAAATTACAATGCAAAATTACATCTTGGTGCTGTAAGAACCTCAGCTTATTTAGTACTGCAAGAATCTCAGCCTATTTTTGCATAGGTCTCAGTCTTCAAATCCCCGTGTGATATCATTAGTCAAAACATTTCACTTGTTAAAGGTTTTAATCACTGCCTTATTTTTAATAATATATTAAATTCTGATTAAGTTGATAGGCTTCAATAGACATTTAAAAGTTTTGGTTCAACAAGAATAAACATGTCCAAGTTCTTAAGGCTACAAAGTTCTTTGACTGTACTGATTTTCCTCTTCTGTTGCCATTAGCTGAACTCTTCTTATAGCCCTCTTCTTCATTAAAACCACTGCTCAGCCACTGTTATGTTTTTGTTGCTATGCTCTGTCTTCCTGTTTGTACTACAAAGATGACACCTCTCCAGGCTATGGATCAGAATGATACTTAGGAGGAGAGCTCAAAGCTATAACCTTGGGGCTTTTTGGAGTATTTGCTGTAGAACTCTTAAGTTTCTCACCTTTCCAGCCTGACCTTCACTTTGAACTTGGAGATGTGTAATGATGAACCTCTGCACAGGATGAAAGAAAGGCTGCTTTCTGTGCTACCATTTGCTTGACTGGCAACAGATGTTCATGACAGAGATAATTTTTTTTAAGTGTTTGCTGGTCTAATGTATGAGTGAAGGAGATTATTAATATTCTGATCAGATACCATACTTTCCATGAATCCATTTTTCTCACTGTTCGGAGACAGTCGTCACACATTTTCACAACATGTTATCAATTTAACAGTAGCCTCAATTCAAATCATTTCAAAATCAAGAATAATGCAAGGAAGCATTGCTAGAATCAACATCTGATCTCTTTTAATTCTTTCTCCGGTATGTGTCAGTTTAAGTGTTATATTCTATTCAGCAACAAGAAACAGAAAAGTGACTTGTGATTTTTCACTCTCAAGGACACAGCAGTTCCACTGAGAGTGATCTTTCCTCTCTCATCCCTGTAGAAATCATTGCACCTGTGCCTGAAGTCTTTGAGGTCTCGGCTAATGAAGTAGGAGCTATTTATAACTCTCCAAATCTCCAACAGTTTTTGATGAAAAACAGTCAGTCCTGAAAGCATCTGTGCCACACAAATAGTTCCTCAGACTGGAACTTTAGACCAGCTCAGCTCAGTGAGGACAATCTGTCCTTTCTGCCTTCTCCTCTTCGTGTCAGGTGTTGTGTACCAAGCGATAATCTCATGTTTTTTCACTTAAGAAAGAAAGGAATCTGAACCCTAATGTCAACTGAAAACTTAGTAATAATTGCATCAAGTTACTCCTGATCAAGTTTCTGTGGCCTAAAAATTTCTGCTTAGCTGGCACACACAGACTGTGAGCCTACACTGAGGAAGTGTTATGTGAAGTCATACAGCTTCAGTTGCATTCACACCATTACCACAACTCAGTTCATCACAGTCATCTGTTGAAACATAGGAATTTGACTGCAAGCCTGAGCCCTAAACTTGTATTTCTGTCAGTTCGTCTCTTGTTTGGGGAACATGTAAAAAGCGACAAGTTTTGGGGACATATAGGCTGAATAGTATAAGTACAAATATGTGATGCCTTGACCCACATTCTCTGTCAAAGAGTAGATCATTGTGGTTGTGAAGTTTTCTATGTGGGCATACTCATCTCTTTTTCCTTTTTCCATGTCAGCCATCGATAATTCCAGTCACATAAATTGACTAAATGAGTCTCCAATCAAAAGTAATATCTTCCAGCTTCGGTCTGCACACTGGTCAAGGGGAAAAAGCTAGATTGTTGCTATGAAAATTCCCTGCAGAGGCCAGATCCAAGCTGAGTAGATCTGATACATTCTCCGGTGGGCATGCTTGTTATGGGTAAAGGGAGAGTGAAGGCAAGCAATGAGGTAGAGCTTTCCAAATGAGCTACCCTCTTGGGCAATTATCCAACAGCTGGTAGGAATCTAGTATGTCCCTTAAAGGAATATTCCTGGGAACTCTGTCTTGTTTTAGACGATGGAGGATTGGAGCTCCCATTCTCTCTCCAAAATAGGAACAGAATATGGTATAGTTTCATGAGCCTCCCTTGGGGACATTTTACTAATTCATTTTCTTTGCAATTTCTCTGGCTCTATGCTCTACAGAAACATGTCGTTGTCTCATTCTTTCCCCCCAGTAATATACTCCATGTATTCACCTCAGCAACTCTGTTCATAGCACACTGTGGCACCAGCCTGTTACAGCACTACAGAAGGACTGAAAGGCTCTATTCTAATGGGCATAAACTTCAAGACTCAGCCCTACTGTCACTGAGTCTTTGATTTCAAGTCAGGGAGAAAGGAGTACTGTATAGGCATGAAAATGGACAGCCAGAAAGAGCCACCTGCTAGGGGAATAGAGGGAGAATGTACTCATCACACATGATATGGTACAAGCTAAGCTTCTATGTATATGCCTCACATACAGTGCCAATGGGCAGTCTATGACCCCTGAAATAAATCTGTCCCATATTCCCTGATTGAAGAGAGGACAGAAGGCTGAGAAGTAAGAAGCTTATTTTAGCTGACTGGGTTACTAGAACACAGCCATAATTGATAGTTTTGCTGATATAGCAAACAAACTTATTTGGCTTATGCAACCAGAAAAACAACAGAGAGAAATGAAAAATGAGAGGTAGCCAGGCAGACTCTGTCTCGAGACAAGCTGAAATGACTCATGCTAATTTATCCAGTGGCTCTAGTGTTTTGCATTAAATAAGGACTTTGTTCTGTAGCTCTGTTACCAGTTAAGCCTGTAAAACCTTTCTGTCACAGAAGCAGGGTCTGGGATCATCCTATATCATGCAACCTGGGAAGCGTTAAGAGGAGCATCCTGATGTCTCTGTGCAGGACCAGGCCTGCTCAAACTATTCACATGGTACTTGTGTACTCCACTCTCCAGTGCTACTGACTTGGGGAGGCTTCTTAACTCAGACACAGCACCACTTCACATTTGCTCTAAACACTGTCACGGTACTGAGTTCACTCTGATGAGCCCTCTCAAGATTTAATTCTGAAGGGCTTTGCAAAGCCACCTTTGGTCCAGTAGTATCAGCTCTGAATGGGAGCTAAGAAGCCAAATTTGACCCAAGCCATTCAGTCAAGAACTGGTGCTCCACAAAAGGTAACAGGAATGAAAGACACCAAATCTGCAAACAGCCAGGTCAGGTGTACGTGAGTTATTGGTGTGGGGTCTGTACCAATGAAAGCTGATGAAATGCTTTATTAACTGCACCTGAGTTAATCCAAGCCAAAACCAACCAGCTGTGCAGAGAGCCAGCTCCATTGTCTTGCATCTATGACATAGTTAATCTGCAACCTGGAAAACCAGCCCATGGATAATTGAGAGTGAAGCACACAATATATCAGCATTCTCTTGGCACATTTGAGTACTGACACATCATTTATTTCCCATAGACTGTGCATACAAAGCTGAAAACAGGGTGTTCAACTTTCACAGAGAAACTGGGAAAAATTCTCTATTTTTTTGATAATACCTTGCTAGAGTTTTGCCTATACGTATCACAATAGCTAAGTAAATGCCTGGTTTCGGGATAATCCTCATGCACTATAGAACTGATTTTGACTCCATTGCATTACTAACCTTAGCTTGGAATATAATGTGAGCAGAACAAATAAATTATGAGTAGCTGGCTAAAACCTGGAAAACACTTAGCATTAGTTTCTAGGCTCAAGCTGTAATGGTTCCACACAGATATTGTAAGACCTTTGATGATGATCATCCTTACGCGATCAGGAACAGTCTAAGAACTACTATATTCAGCTTCCTTATCTTAACTGACTCACCTTGTACTGAGTCAGTCTGTTTGATTTGAGTTTCAGGATTTCATAGCTTCCCTCACCCAAACTGTCATCTTCTTCACTGACATTTAAAAGTTGTCTACAGGTTTATAATTCCCAGATCCTTCTTATTGGGACTGTTGACTCAGCTCAGCTGTGCCCTAAAACCCATTTGCCCCTGAGTTGTAATCTAGTTGTCCTTCAGTTGATCATGATAATCCGGTGACCTCTGCTCTATGAGAAGAACTATGTAACCAAGTTCCCTTAAAATGAGTGCCCTCTAGCTATCTCTGCCATGGGGAAAGAAGGGTTTATATAGGTCATAGACCTAAATTCCTGTGCCTAATGTTTCATAATGCTTAGCACCTTTTCTAGCTCTTGACATCTTATGTGGGTTCTCTGAAACATTCCTCTCCTGACAGGATATTAGGATATAGATAGAACTTACGCTGTTTAAATATATTCTGAAGTGCCAGATGCATGAGGATATTTCAGGACCTAACCTCCCACTGATTTCAACAGATCCGGTATCTGCTTCCTACTTAGAAAATTAGTCACCTGTGTATTATGCAGACAGATTTTAAGGGTCATGCCTTCCCTCAGCAGATTGCCACACCTGCAGACAAGGTAAATCAAAAACACAAGCCAGCCATGCCAGCACAATCTTATTTTCTACTTGTTGGTGTAGCTTTTTTCGCACTGTCTACCTTCTTTTAAAGTAAAAGGCGAACACATTTGCTCTTTCTAGTATAAAAATAACAAATAGAGAAGAAATAATGTAATAAAATATGTAAAAGTAAACTGCAAAGAATCCTAAGCAGGATGCCTGTAAATGTTTTCTCTAAGAAAGTGAGGATTTAAATGGGAACTACGACTACATTTTTATCAAAATATTACTAGAGACTGCTAGTTTTTAACAGGATCTGGCAGCAGGGCACGGAGGAGTCCTCTTTCTGCTGATTCAGCACTTCTTTCACAGAAAACTATCTCTTATGATGGAAGTCAGACTTCAAAAGACAGAAGAATGCATAAGAAAGGAGTAAACTGTGACACCAAAATTAAAAATCGGTACTATGAGTCAGGTTTGCATAACAATGGACATAACAGTTTTTAAAGTCAGATAAGTTGCTAGATAAATACATCTAGATGTAATGCTTAGTGTTATGGTCTAGTGATGGTTTTTGTCAGTGTGAGGTTGATGGTTGGACTCAATGATCTGAAAGGTCCCTTCCAACCTGGACAATTCTATGATTCTATCTCTAATGGCAAAGAAGCTGAATTCAGTGAAGTTAGTTAATCTTGAGAAGAGCAAGAGTATTAAGTTATGATATAAAAACATCCATATCTTGTTTCCACCAGAGAACATCCTACAGTAGTCTTGCTATCACTCAGATAGATACGTTGCCATTTAGATTATAACGTGTCCTAAGAAGAGTGACAAAGCTGGTGAAGGGTTTAGAGGACAAGCCTTCTGAGGAGCAGCTGAGAGAACTGGGGAGAAAAGGAGGGTGAACATAGAGAAAAGGAGGGTGATGGGAGACCTTATTTCTCTCAACAACTACCTGAAAGGAGGTTGTAGTGGGGTAGGGGTCGGTCTCTTCTCCCAAGTAATAAGTGATAGGATAAGAGGAAATGGCTTCCAGTTGCATCAGGGAAAGTTTAGAATAGATATGAGGGAAAAACTTCTTCACTGAAAGGGTTGTCAAGTGCTGGAACAGGCTGCCCAGGAAAGTGGTTGAGTCACCATCCCTGGAGGTATTTAAGAAATGTGTAGATGTGGTGCTTAGAGACATGGTTTAGGGGTGGACTTGGCAGGGTTAGGTTTACAGTTGGATTCAAAGATCTTAGGTTTTTTTCCAACCTAAATGATTCTATGATGCTATAATGCCAGAAATAGTTTTGCTGAGAAATATGTCAACATAAAAAGTAAAAGAGTGGGTTCCAAGCCTAGTTTCATGAATCCGGTACTCAACTCATCCCATGTTTCCTCCTTACTTACAGGAATTTCCATCATGGTGCTTTGTATCAACATTCTCCCTCCAATCTCAGAAATCTCCATGGTATTACCTAGCTGCTAATGCTTCAAGCTCAAAAAAATGATTGCCCAATTAGAGCCTCAAAACTAAGGTTTTCCAGTTTTCTGTTACAAACTAACAAAGTTCCTCTTCTGAACAGAGGCAAATCATGATCATTCTTTGTCCTTCCATTTACCTGGAGGATCTTCACTCATTCTGGTTTTTTTTTCTCTATATCCCATTATTTTGTAGTGTGATGTCCTGCCATTTCTTTTCAGTTTAGTTAGTTCAAAAACGTAAAGTGCATCCAAACTATCTGAAAAATACACTTTTTATTCAGACGCTAGTTATAAGTATGTAATAGAACATGGGCTTCTTCAGTTCATCCCCAAACTTCCAGTCTCCAAAGCTAAGCTGCTGAAAGTAAAAGTTCCTAATATCACCTCTTAACTCCCAGACATAATCAACACTGAGCAACCAAAGCTCCACTTCGGGTTTGGAACTGTAGCCAACTTACTGGCTGAACATACTAAAACTAATTACTTAACTTCAGGAGTGCCTTGTGCTGTTTGGGTGCTCAGAATTATATTGCTTAAACAGGCTCACATCATGCCATCCAAGAAGCCTGAAGACAATCGAGGTGTCTGCGTCATTGAACCAAATGATCATTGTAGGTCCCTTCCAACTGAAATTACTCTTTTCTTTTCTATGACAGAGGACTGAAAGGAGATCCTCAACTGGCGGCAGAACAGGCTACACATGCACAGCACCAGATGCCTGATTTTTGGCAATTAACTCTCCCAGAAGTCATGAAATTCTGACCAGGCTGTGACCTATTTTATTTGATACATCACCTATTACATCTTGGGGCACAATTAGCTTTACTTGTTGCAGTTGTGGCCAGTTAACATACTTCCTGGTGCAAAAAAACAATCTTAAGCACTTTGTCTCACCTGGTCTGGAAAGTGGAGAAGGTATTATTGACTTATATTCAGTCACAGTTGTTTAACACCTCAGAAAAAAACTCACATGAACATCTGCAACCATTGACTTCTATCAGAGAGATGCATGCAACATATTCATTGTATGGTAACAGCTAATCTTACTGAAAGGAGAGAGTACATTTTTTTCAGCTTTACCTGTCTCCTCATTTTTCTGCAAATCCCAAACACTTCTTACATCATCTTCAAAAGCTGCAAGAATTCTAAATCTTATTTTTATAAGAAGCACAATACCTGTAGTAAGCATGCTGTGGTTCATGAGGTGATGAATCCATTTTGCATTAGCCTGTCAGACTGAAAATAATAGGGATTAGGGATTACAGGTTAAAATCCAAATGTCATACCTATTTACAGTCTTTAATATGTCCAATCTACCGTGTCTGGGAGAAACAGCATTAACATGCATAGTTACTTATCTAGTTATCACATCTTCTAGTGCAAAGCTACATCTGCATAATTAGAACAGTAGTTAGAATGAATATATTCTATATAGAATGAACAGAATGTTTCCTTGAACAATAGAAACAAACCTATTTTTCTTCAGAGGTCAGGTTTTTCTGTGATATTTTTATGGTTTGGGAAAACCCATAACAATCTATTGTCATTTAGACAACTATTCTCTCACCCGATGACCCCTCCCCACCCAGAAAGGGGAATCGGGGAACAGAAAGAAACCCGAGGGTTGAAATATAAATAGATTTAATAGAATAAAACTAAATAATTAAGAATAATACTAAAGAACCAGTGTTAAACCCGATACTGATATAAAATACACAAGAATTATACTCAGCCAATTATATCAGCAGGAAGCTGTGCACTCCCAGCAGTGGACAGCAAGTGTCAGACACTGCAGGCACAGTGGCTTCAGGAGGAAAAGGCAGCCTTAGAGGTCCAGCTCTGGGGCAGGGAGTTGTCTGGATCACCACCATCCAGGGAGAGAGAGCTACGCAGCAAACTTTTTTAATTTATATTGAATAAGACCTTGGTGGTGTGAAATAATCCTGTTGGCCAGCCTGGGTCAAATGCCCAAGCCTTGCTCCTCCTCATCCCTGCACCTGGCAAGGCTCGAAAACACTAAGACCTTGAATCCCACAGAGCCTAGCTGGCTGTAAAGTAAATATTTCCACAAATCCAGGCACTAGAGCCTTCTAAAAGTGCAATTTTCCCCACCATTAGAAGAAAAGTTAGTCCTATGTCTCTCAACCCAGGACAGCTATCAAGACAGTTCATTTGATTGACTTAGCTTATAAGTTTGCTATAGATGACAGGCATTCTTAAATTCCTCAGGAGGATTTCTGTTGATTTCTCAGAAATGCTCTTAAGTCTTTAGTACTCACATTCTTCTTCAATTTAATTTAATTTCTGTATCATCTGTTTGAAAACACATTTCTTGTGTTTCAGTTTTGTATGGAGAATACTATTGTTTGTATTTCTGTAAGGGGTCAGAGCCAGCCTCCTTTGCCTGAGTGATTCAAGAGTTATTAAGGACATAAAGTGCATTAAATGCTCCTATTGCCAGAGAAAAGACTACCTTCCATTTGTATTTTTCCCATTCCACTGGAATTTATTGCATGCAGATGAAGATGGAAGCTAAGGTAAATCTCTCTCATTTTTTCCGGAGAGCTTCCACTAGTAACAAAGGTAGCCTGTCTAAAGGTCCATTTGTTTTCAATTTCAGTAAAAATGGTTTTATCTCCTTGAACCATGAGAATGTTAAAGAAAACAAATTATTTTTCCATTTCAAAAATTCTGTAATTGAACACATTTGCCATTGCAACAACTGAAGGCAGAACATTTCAATCCAGCTTGTTGCTAGCCCTTGCTGGAAAAGTGTCCTTGAGCATTTCTTTAAATATTGGCATAATATTTGATTAGGTTACAAGCTTCTGATGATAATGTTTTACTAAGTCAATTTATAGTTCAGTGCAGAGTTGTTAGTATGCTACAGAATGGTGCACAGGCATATATGGTTAACATAGCTACATTGTGACAAATGGAGTAAAAATGGGTCACCAGAGCACAATCAATAAACTAATATTTTTTTCTTTTATTTTTCACTCCCAGGGTCCTGTTCTGCAAACACATTAAATTCCTAACTGCCTGACAGAGGATGGTATCAATCTGTGTGGTAGTGCTTATTGATTAGCTTTGCTAGGATATGTGCTGCCAGCTATAATAAGCAAGAACATTTTGAGTGAAATTGATCACATCAGTCCTAAAAGTTAGAACATTTTTGTGGAAAGTCTTCGTGCAACCATCTGATTTAAAACTTTTTAGTTTTGAAATCAATATCCTCAGACCACATCTGGAAGAGATGATTGTTTCTAATGGATTTTTTTTTTAAGTTGTTGGTTACTAAGTGCCAGTATTAACATGGTACAAGTGAATTTGAGGCCATGTTGACCATACTTATTTTGTTATTTTTCTACAAAGCCCGAGATTTATCTACATTAAAAAATAATTTAGCATGATAGAACATGATAGAACCAGATTAGTAGATCAAAGCAGTTAATGCAGTGGCCACCACATCTACATGCTGCAAGGTTTCAGGAGTTACTGCAGCCTAGGTTTAGACTGGTCTCCACATCCAAATGTTCCAAACAGACGTAAGAATCAAGGCTATCCAAAGACCTATTGTTTGGGGTTTTGACCTTTGTGTTCCCATTAAAGTGTGGAGTACATTGGTCATGGATCTCAAGTAGACTTTCTTGATTAGTTTTCTCTGAAAGTGACCTAGCTGACACACACCAGCATAGCTCTGCAAACTAAACCAATGCGCAGGGTGAGTGAGGAAGATTAGGGGTTTCATTTCAGAACTGTTGTACTGCTGCAAGCCACAATGTTAATGTAAATGCAGAAATCTAGCCTTTATTCTCTGCCTTAGTTTTTTTTAATACCATAAACATGCAAAGAACAGAGGAAGATATATATATATATTACACTACTAAGGGGAAGCATCTGAAGAGGACTGTGAATGAGACTTTTCTTTTACAGAAGAGGAGTGAAAAATCCCATTCTTCCCCCGTTGGAACCACACAAATAATCTAAATGTTTGCCGAAAGTTATCAAGCTGTTGCTATATACCTCCAAAATATTAAGCAGCTCTTGCTCAATGCTCACCACTGCATTGTGAATGGTAAGCATTGTTTTGGTATTGCTGGCTATATTATAAATACACAAAAAGGAAAAGAGAGGATGGCAGCTGCTGTATGATTAAATATAGGAAAATTACTTTTGGGAAAGGTTTGATGAGAGAGCACACTATCAGTGGAGGAAGAAAAAAGTGTCTGAATGCTCTATCAGTAAAAACAAGGCAGTAGCACACAGCAAAACAGAAACCAAATAATGAATAGGCAATGGGGCATGAGTGAATATGTCAGGTTGCAAAGACTCTGATAGCATTACAGATTTCAAAATGAAACAGGAAACAAGCAAAGGCTAATTTAGTTATAGGATGGCACCATCGCTTGGGTATTGCAACTGTAAGCAGAATTATAAATTCAGTTCCAAGGTTCTTGAGCCATTCAATGGACTTTGGGAAAACATAGTGAATTTCTTGTGTTTCTCTCTGAGAAAGGGTGTACCATTCAGTTGGTAGTAAGTTGGGTTACGTTCATTGTAGTGTAAGTAGGGTGAATCAGTGTTTTTTCATTGAGGTACAAAATATATTCCTTAAATTGTCGGAATGTGATTTTATGTCGGCAAGACATAGTCCAGAACAGGGGAAACTGGCAGTTCTCTGGTGGGACTACTGACAGGAGTTCCTTGTTAGACCGTCACAGGCCATGGCTGCACTGATTGGAGACCTTTGAAACAGCCCACACCGAGGAGACAGAGTGTCAAGGACAAGAAGAATGCTTAATGTTAGAAATAGCACAGAAAGACCCACTGAAATAAATGAATTAATGAATATATTGACTCTATATGAGGAACCATCAATTCATACAATAGACACATAAAGGAAACAAAAAATATATCCTGGCAATGTATTACAGCATTGTTGCAGCAAGTTCTGTATGAAAGCTGAGACATCTCCTGAACATATTTTATCTGAAAACAGATAAAAACAATTCACCAACCACACTGCTGTCTCAAACTGCTCACTCAATTATGAGAGAAGAGATACAGGAATAATAAAGTGAGTGGAAAAAGGAGGTATTGCTGCTAAACTTAGCTAAACTGCATATTTACATATACTAAAGCATTGCTCTCATAGGCCTTCAGCTAAATTAAAAATAACCTTTCCTTGTCTGTATTATTGTTGCCAAAGGCAAGATTACAGGAGAAAATTAATGGGTACTTTCCTTTATCTTGCATAGCACTGACTATTTCTAGATGTTTGGGAGCATAGTATGAGATCAATTTACAAAGGAAGAATATCAGTTTCACCAATAATAGGGACTGCTAGGATTCGTGGAAATCCGAGTGGATGCACGGCATTCCAGTGTATTCATGTGGAGACAATGGTGAGGAACCTGCAACAGATAGCAATGACACCAAACGTTATAAGCAGCAATGCCAGAGAAGTAAATAGAAGTACCCCCAGCAGATTTGCAATTGACTGCTGTTCTTGGGATCCTTGGGAAGAGATTCAGCTTATCTAACTTCAGGCATTTCTAGAATGCATTTGACCTGGTTTGGATATGTATATTAGGATGAGATGAATCATGCGTTGGAAGTGTCTGTTTCCCACCAATGACATTAAAAGAGACCAGACAAGTGACTCAGAGGATTAAATGAGATGAATCCCCCTCCACTGCCTTTCCAGGCACTCTGACTCGATGCAAAGAGTAAAAGCAACATGACAGGTGCTTATGTTTGCAAACACTCAGGAGGACCTAAACAGCCATACATATTCCAGCTTCAGCAAAAAGTCTGAGAGCAAATTGTGCAAGAAAAATTAGCAAATGCCTGTAGCTACTATTTTTTCAGAGAGGCCAGAGTATGAACACTACCAGTCTTCCAGGAATGTGGACATAATAGCGATATCCAATGTGTCCTACCTAAAAGGAATAGTTTCAGATAATGGATCCCAGGGACATTTGTAAAATGTATCAACAAATGGAAACTCTACCACACTGTCACTGCATCACAGCCAGCTAAGTGGCAAAAGCAAGCCAGTGATTAAGATTGCTGAGACTGAATTAAAGAGTGCTGCAAAGAAGGAAAAGAATAGGAAGCTGGGTTTGGGAGGAAAATATCTGCATTCCCACACTGGTCTTCTGGTGATCCAGTCAGCACAGATGCATGTTTGACATCAAGAGATACTCTCACCTTAGTGCTTGTTGTGTCAGCCATTTGAATGAATGCAAAGTAGTACAGATAGCAACAGTGAAAAGCTTAACACGCATACCAAGACCAAATACAATCAGCAAGTACACTTCAACTAACTCAGCCTATTTTCATTGAGTATATTGTGTGCTCAGAAGCAAACCACACATTTTGAACAATGGTGGAACTCAAAAAGGTAGTAGATGGGCATGCACAAAAGCTGCAGACACTTTTATTCACTAGGAACACAAGCTATAAACATCTATGTGGAGCTGGATGAAAGTTTCATTCCACTAAAATTCAATCAGCAGGATGCAAAAGGAACACTGACTTCTGAGTGCCTGATACTGAATGGAGCTGAGCATCAAACTGCCTGCAAAGTATACACACAACTTATTGTATAATAGAAAACCTGTAAAAAAACCTCTTCGCAGACCAGAGGAAAATACCTTACAACTTTGATTCATTTTCCTCGTCACATTTAGCTGCAGTAGGCTAGAGAGGTGACCTCCCCCACAGCTGGAACTGTAGCTTCTTCAGCTGCCACAGCATAATCCACCAGGGATCATGAATCAGATGTTTTAACTGCTGCAGTTCACAGCCAGTGAATTAACTTAAACTGCCATTGATTTTAGGTTATGTAACGAAACCAGACGTGAATTGCAGTAGCTAATGAGAAAGCTCCCCATTTTCATCACTGCTACATAACACCCATTCTGCCCCTTCTGGCAAATCATAAAGGAAAGGGGTGGACATCTAGGTGAATAGCCTCTTCAAACACTGCATCTAAAATCTAGGGAGGATGGTGAATTACAGCTCCTTAGCTGCCAAACACCTTAATAAAATAAGAAAGTGACTGTTATGTCTGAGATGGTATTGTTTTTATGAGGTATAATATTGAGAAGTTTACGATATTCCTGCTTAATTTTGTTAATTCCAGGAGCACAAAAAAAAGACATTACACCCAGCAGCTTTTTGAGGCAAAATTATGTAATTCCTCTGCCAGAGAGGTTTACTTCCCAAGAGCAACTTAAGCAAAACTACCTCCAGCTCTCACACACAAATCTAGAAGCCAGTATCATGGTCTAAGGACTCTTGAACTACATCTGACCTCTGACAAGCACTTGATCCAAAGTGTTAAACCGCTTTATCAAAAGGAAAAGGAAAATGTAATAAACTCTAGCATGGGAACACTGGGCAATAAATCAAGAGTCAATGAGGGCCTAATGTGGAAAACAGGGATACGTAGTTGTTTGGCTGCAACTATATCACATTACTCAGATCTCCTGTGCTGTATGAAGCAATGTTCATGGAGCTACAGTCCCCTTAAGATTTATCTGTCCTGCTTCTCAGCCTGCAGCTGGATACCTCCAAGGTATCCTGCAGTAATGTGACCTAGCCTCTCACCTGTGCCTGTATGCAGATGGGCAACTGTCACCGTCCCTTTCCCATCTCCTCCCCACAAGGCAGCCTCAGAAAAGTCAAAATGAGTATAAGATCCTAAAAGACATTCGCACCAGAGGAGTTCATATGCCAGCTGAAGTGACTGATAGGTCTCGTACCAGGTAGGGAGGTCCTCACCCATGGTTTAGGGTGCTGTTGAGTGGTTTCATTTGTTTGCTACTCCTCCTGCCCATTGACTCTTCTTGGCATCGTCTGGGTACTGCCTGCTTTCGTCACACCATTTGCTTCCCACCATGTGCAGCTTATAAATCTTTATGGCATGAAAGCATAAAGAAGATTATGGTATTTCTTTACACAGCAACTCAGTCTTTCATGTTAAAGATCTGTCGAATTATCTTCCCCCCTGTATTTTCCGTAATACCTTAGTTACATGCACACATTTTACGCTCCCTGGAGATCTTGTTCAACTAGCTGCTTTCATGAACTTCCAGTTGCCCACTACCTTGAGTTCAACAGGGAGCATGCTGAGGTTTGTTCATGACATTCCTTTACTCAATGCAACCAATTGTGTGAAAAGTTTCTTCCCAGTTGGGCATCTGACACAGTATGCTCAACCAGTTTCTTTAGCTTACAACTTCTTGCAGAAGGGTCTCTCTCCTCTGTTCATCAGGACTTTTCAGAGATTTTCAGCCCATTCTTTTCCCCAATCACCAGCAGATGTTAACAGCACATTCCTTGCTTTTCAAGGGCATCAAATCACTGACCTTACAGTTCATGCACTGAAATTAATTCCATGCAAATGATCCAACTGGGTGTAAGCGTACTATATACGTAGAGAAAAGAATAAAGACCAAACAGCCTACAGGGGGCTTATTTCTTTCCTTTTTTACACACACACTGAACATTGGAGCCTCAATGGTTTGTCCAGCTGTGCTGCAGCGGCTGACTGTCACATCAGCAATTTATAGCTAAGAAGTGGGACTGCACCTGTGACAGATTACCCTACAGCTGATCATGTTTACCAATGACACATTTAATGGTCAACATGTTACAAGAAATCTTTCTATTATTCGTGTTATACTGTGAGACACCACAGTATACTCAATACTTCCTCAGCATACTGCAGTCTTTGCTTTCACTGTGTTGGATCACAGCATTTTTCATCACTAAAGATGTCCGTTAATTAAAGATAAAAGTGTTCTCTTAGTGCTGTCAGGCTTTACACCTGGCTAAGCCCAGGGCTTGTAACTATAGGCACCTTATTCACCAGTGGGTCATCTCAGAGGGAAATTCAGATTATAAATGGTCCCCACGGACCTCTGAGTGTCTCTTTCTCCACTACGTAGGCAAGGTACAAAGAAATCTTGTTCAGTTACAAAGGCCTAAGCCAGGAAGGATGACCCAGGACAAAATCAAGATAAACTTCCCATTGCTGCCCTGGACTCCCTGTAAAGCATATTTACATCAGTACATCTGCTGCACCCATCCAAGCTGCAACTACAAACTTTCCTGACCTTGTGAGCTATACACCAAAAACTTTACCAAAGTTTCATGCCAACCTTTATCAAGGTACATACCAACAGCCATGTAATAATATACATCACTTACTTGGACTACTCACAGTTTCCACTTTTCCACTCCAAGATTTACCTGGGTTGGTAAGTGCAAGTGAGTCCCAGGACAACTCGCTACCTCAGTTTAGCAGTTCCTTTAACTCACTTCCTGTCTGAGGCAAAGAAGCGGATTACAGGAGTACAGCCCTTGGTCACGAAATGCATCCCCAGCTTGGAAGTCATACTGGAGGTCTTTGTGAGTTACATGTGGCCCAGAAGGCTGTGTGGCTTTGTGCTATTCTGTAAATGCAACAGCTGTGATTGACATAGAGAAATTAATTAAAATCACATTTATTATACTCTCTGTTTTTTTCCTTTCCCAACTGAGATGGAAGCATCATTGGCTGCAGCCCAACAGCAGTAAAACTGTTCAACTTCCAGCTTCACTAAAAAGTACTATGAAAATGATATTAAGTAAATAGTGAATGCCTGAGCCTGTGAGAGGAAACAAAAAGTAGTTCATAGATATATGAGTGACTTTATTGACAACTCTGGGATTTCAATACTTCAGGGTCTCAGGAGTGATAAACAGGCAGTCAGAGTGCAGTGTCTGGGCATGAAAGAATAAAGAATGTGCCTGGGCTGGGGGGCTACTTCATGTCAGTGAAACAGGAATCAGCTGACCTGTATAAGCATCTAAGTGTTATGTCACTGGGAATCAGAAACTGGGATCCAAAATGGGAATCAGAAATAAGGCTGGACCTATAAAGAGAGCCAATGGTTCAAGAGAGATTGAAAGACTTGGCCGTAGATATTTTTTTAAAAGGTAAAAGAACTGCATCATGTCCAAATGAAGAGTCTAAACCCTATGCTAAACAATGTCATCTACATATAGTCCTTAACCACATGTCTTCCAGTTTTAAGCCAGGACCTTCACCCTGTGAAGGTCGATCCCTACCCCACCTTGTTCTCTTATATTTCTGTGCACCTTCTCAGAATCCCAGCTCTTTTTTTCCTCTTCTTCCCACCCTTCTCCCTACCTCCTCAACCCCATGTTCCTTATCCTCCCAGTTCTGTCGTGCCCCACAACTTTTTCTGGAAGACCAGCCACATGGTAACTTGAGCATGTTGCCTTTCTACTGCTCCGAATCTACCAGCTGATGGATGGTGCCGGATGGGCAGGGCAGCAAGGACCTTCAGTAAGTAGATGAACAGCTCATTCCTCACAAACCAGAACCAGAGTCTATAAAAACTTTCCCCAGAGGGATAGGGAGAAGAATGAAAACACAAGAAAGCTGAAGGCCACTGAGAAGGCACTCTAATCCTCTTGTGGCAAAAATAAATTAATCAATAAAAAAAAAAAATTAAGCAAGTACTGAATTTTACAGGGAATTGCTCATGGATATTACATGGATGTAGGAGGATTCATGTTTGTCTGTGTTACAGAACAGAGTCCTTAGAGATAAGACTTTTCCTTCTTTCTTCCAGAATTTTACATCTGTAGCTAACACCACTAGAAACTGAGCAATCAAGAACAAACCCATTTTATTAGCCAGATGTGCGACTTTCATTCTTGGCAGCTGGCAGCTGAGAACTTATAAATGTGCATTCACCTACTTCATTTTTAAGCAACATCATTGCCAACTAACAAATTTGCCCTGACACTCAGTAATTTCTTTTGTCCATCTTCCCACATCTCTACCTCAACAATCATGGCAATTTGTTAATTGTTTTTGTTTTGTTGTTATTTTCTATTCTTTTAACCATCAGGAAGCTGCTTTCAGAAAACCATCTGCACTTATTCACTGCCAACACTCAATACGATTTTAATAAGCCTTGTGTGGTTTTGACTTTAACATTTGTTTCCCTGTGCATAAAAGCCTATTTCCTTAGCTGTCACAGAGTTTGTCACTTCAATAAAGTTTCCCAGTAGCCTTCTAAGCAAGCCAATTTTTACTCTTACTTTCTTAAGCAACAACTTAAGTCTGAGGACAACAGCAACACTGATAATTATTGAGTTCATTGCTTTGAGTATGAGTTTCCATCTGACTAGAATCCTTCAGAACAGGAGTAGTATATTCTATATACCTATAGAAATACCTACATTTTGAAAAATTGCAGCAATCATACTTTAAGGTTCAATGGCAGCATGTGTGAATGACTTCAGGATCAAATAAGTTTCTTTCACAAGGTGGTTTAATGAACTTCCATCTCTACAAAACTCACCTGGGATTGGAAATTAAAGCCTGGTACTTTTCTTGCTCTCACAGCATCACCAGCAGTGATAGTTCTCAGCAACAAAGGGATTTCTGCAAGACTAATGGTAGATGTTGGGAGGGCCTGCTCAGTGTTCTCATTCCCCTCCTGTGTAGAGGCAATCTTAATCTTCATTAATAAAAGCAATACCAGAGAAGTAAAAATTAATTAATGCTCATCATTTGGGTGCTGTTCAATGAGGAAGACTGAGCTGCTGTAAGAGCTCCTGGCTGCTAGACTTTTTAGGCTCTTCTACTGATGGTATAGTTTACCCATGTCTCTTGCACCAAGGTTGATGTTTCTCTACCCCCTCTGTGAGGCATCTCACTCACCCCGTGGCCAGAACGTAACCCATGGAGAACAGAGCTCTGTCCCCTTGGCAGACTGCAGTGCCTTGCTGGTGAGTGAGGTGATCCCAAGGGACTGGGAGGGACATGGCACCGGAGGTGGGAAGGGGATGGGGAGAGGAAAAGCATAAGAGATTGTAGGAAATACCAGGAAGACCACTTTGAGCAACTTGCTAGACAATTTGTCTGATTGCAGCCATAGTGTTTCCTTCCAGCCTCCAAGTTTTTCTTTCTTATTATGCTTAAATTGTAAACTGCTTTGGTCAGGGACTATTTATTGTTAAATATACTCGGAAGATAATATTTTTCAGTGAATAAGTCCTGGAGGCCTGATTGTTATTCTTAGTCTGGCCCTTCTGCCCCTACTTGCAAAACACTGGGCAAATCATTCAATTTTCTTGTGCTTCTCGTTCCCCCAGGTCTATATTGTCTATTCAAATGTGAGCTCTCACAGAGACTGGTACAATAAAAAACCTGATCTTTGATTATTAGCACCTAACCAAGGTGCTAATAAGTACACAATAGTTGTAAATAGTAAAAATAAACAACAACAACAACAAAAATTCAGAGGACAGAACAAACCCTGCATTTAACACTGAATTAATAATTGCAAGGATACAAGAATGCAAAGAAAACCAAATTGCTCTTCTGTGCCTGAGAAAGCTTTGCAGCAGAAACAGGAACAAGGCTATAGTGAAAATTCTTAATCTCTAGAGCAAACATCAAGCAGGTGCTGTATTTCATATTTTCATACACACTTTTCAGCCCAGAACCACACTTTAATCAGAAAGATTTTATAGTCCAGAGCTTCCTGCAAATCTCCGCTTAATGTAAATTTTAATACCTTTGGCATATTTTGGCTGCCAGCCTATTATTCACTTGATGCACCTCAAGCAAGTTTTAAATTATGCTGTTAAAACAAAAACTATTTCAGATGTGGTAGACAGTAAAATGATTTTGTAAAACAACATTGTAGGAACCTGCAGTTACTGTCTGTCGCTGATTTCTCTGCATTCAGGTTTAAGATGTGTTCATTTTCTAAATAAAATGATGGCTGGATGGGTTTAAAGGAGAGACTCCTGACCTTGCTAATCATGGACATGGAGAATCAGGCTGTGCTTACATATTATTTTTACAGCAGATCCAGGTTAAGGTGGGGAGTGTGGTGTGTGTAAATTATGCTTTCAAGCATAGAAGTCCATTTTGCAGGGAATTCATGCGAAAAAAGATGAATTGGCCCAACTGCTGGGCACCAACTCCTAATATAAGAAAGGGGAGACAAAACTGAAGCAAATCAGAAGAAAGAATCCTCTTAAAATTATTTGCCATCAACAGATAATATGTGTCTCCAGTCCAAAATTTGTTCTTTCTCTGCTTTGTGCTCAGGTCCTCATCTTTCACACAGAAATTACTGTCTTGGACATTGAATCACTGATAGAGAAAGTCAGAAAAAATATCCAGGGAGGTGTAGATTTTCATGTATGAGAACATGAAATAAAACGTTGGATAATGAGGATTTTCTGGTGTTTCTCTAGCTTTGCCATTTGATTGCTGCAGTGTGCATCTTACCATATTCTTGTTCTAAACTTGTTCAGAAACAAGTTTAGTAAATCAGCTAGAAAGTAGCTAAAGGGAATGAGCTCCTGCATCTGCTCCACAATACAGCTGGCAAGTGAAGAACCACAAGGCACCTACTGCAGGATGTTGTCTTTCTGCTGCTCCAGGTATCACAGATCAGCTGGTGGATGGTGCTGGATGCGCAGTGCAGGAAGGGCCTTCAGTGGGCCCGTGAATACCTCGTACCTTGTTTGCCTGAGCAAGAAAGCATAGCAAAAGGCTCCCTGAGAAAGGAGAAACAAAAACCACACAAGAAGCTGAAGGCCACTAAATGGACACTTTAATCCTCCTAGAGCGAAACATTTTTAAGAAAGAACTGAAATGTACAGGGTATCTCTTATTATATGGATGTAGGAAGATTCATGTTGGTCTGTCTTAAGGAACAGAGTCGTTAGGGATAACATCTTTTTTCCTGTTTTTTTCAGATGTTTAATGTCCACTGTTAGAAACAGACTGATCAAGAACTAATGTATTTATTAGCCAGATATATGCCCATTCCAAACCAGGGCAACCATTTTGTCCCTAGGCATCTGCTGGTCAGTTGGATGACCACTCAGGGAACTGTCATTTGGTTGCCCAAATCTGTGCATGTTAAGCTAAATAAACCTCTGCCTGGTTTGATGGGCTAATCTACTCCATCTTCAATTGGTAAAGGCCATACCTAAATCCCCATGTGGGATTAACATCACAGTCATGGTTTCATGACACAGAAGAGTTCTCTAGTAACATGATTTAAGACAGTTCTGGCCCCACAGACCTCGTCCTTTGCTCATAAACCACGTTGTTTTATGGGACCATGCTATAACTGAACAGAAAACAAGGCTAGCTTTAAAAAAAAATCCCTGAAAAAAAAGAAAGGTCTTTGTTTGAACCTTTTTACTTGGTTTAGCCAGCCTTCAAATTTATGTTTAAGTTAGTCACCTCAAGGACCTTCCGTTGTCTATAGAATGAAACTGGCATTTCTAGGATGCATCTCATCTCATTGTAGTGTAGATGTAATCTAAAATAAAGCAGTCAGATCATGCCCTGAAAGTGTCTATTTCTCTCCCATTGCCTATAAAAGGAGCACAGGCTGGCTGGCTCAGAAGACGCCTACGCTCTGGGTGTCTAAAGTTAGGTGAGATAAATGCTGCCATACATCTGTTGCTGTTCCTCATATGGATTTCTCCTCTTTGTTGCTCTTATGTGTGAGGTTTCAGTATAGTACTGAAATGTTTGTAAATGTGTAGGTGAAGCATATATATATGTGAGCAGTTGCTCTTGATCTCCATCTATTTGCAAAAGCAGTGGCTTGGAGTAAAGGGACATTTTCTCTGGTGGCACAGTCATTTTTATAAAGATTGCATCTATTGTGCTGAATGCTGACATTTTTCAGTCAAAACTGTATCTTAATGTAGTTCTGTAATGCTGAAAATCTCTCTTCCAAGTAGGATGGTGAGTGAAATATTTTTGGTATGTCAACAGAGCACTCCCAGTATTGTCAGACATGGAGCTCGTTCTGCTGTAACTGTTGCCTGGCATTTCAAGCTGTGTTTAGATGACCAGCTGAGACATACGCCTGTCTTTTCAAATCATGTTCCTCCAGCTGTCCAGAGCAGGGACTGGGTAAGGAGTTCCCCTGCAGTTCCCCTGCCACATGCGGATGGCTAACAACATCATCATTGCTCCAACATGGAACAGGGTTATGGCTCAGGTCCAGGGAGTCAGGAGTTCCCAAATCTGTCATGATTCCCTTTACCAGGGAATTTTACCACACTTGTTTCCTGAGACCTTCCTCTCCACCATTTCCCAGAAAATGAGTGATAGTGGCCTCCTTCAATGCCTCAAATGTTGTTAGTGTTGTTTAATACAGGCATAGTTTCCTTACTTCTTCATATCTCTTTGTAAGCATTAGTGTGGTAGGCAGACCCTAGTTTTCAGGAAATCCGGAGTATGTTCAAAATGAATTAGAAATGGGGAAGGGGAAGAAAGAGGTTTGAAACCACAGAAACCAATAGCTTTTATTAGAATCTGAAATGTGGTAATGCATCTCAGCTTTGTACTTGAAAAAAATGCACCATCACTACCAGGATTTCAGCTTTCTTGTGATTTATGCCATTTATCTTCTAATATTAACAGGCTTCCAAAATCTCCCGCTGTTCCTTGAATATCTGAGGCTGTACTACACTGCACTGTATTAACTCTGTTCTCCCCCTCTTCTCAATTTCACATCCTGGCTCTGTCCCCAGACTGATCAAGAGCTAAGCCTACAGCTCTCAGTCTCTTTTAGTTATGTTGCTGTGGTTGTTGTTCATGGCTTGTTAGCTGGCCTCAGCAGCGAAACAAGGAGGTCCTAACAGGTTTTCATACTTCTTTCTCTTCTCCACAAAACTGGAATGTTTCCCTGTATTTCTTCATTAGGTGCATGCCCATGATCAATGCCAAACTTCCTATTAATACCCATCAGTTTCTCTTACAAAGCTTTGGTAGTGGCTCACACACATTGAAAAGGAGCATTCTTTCTTTTTAGAATGCCCTACGGATCAATATTAATTTCTTTTTCTTTTCAGACTAGTGTTTTTTGCACAAGTAACATGGAAGCATTTCCACAGTACCAACACAACAAATTTTCATTCCGAGTCTGTAGCAGCTCATTCCATTGGGGCAACATTTCTTCAGGTCATAAGAAGTCTTTTTACAAAATGCTAATGCTGATCTAATTGATTGTTTCTTCTTTTTTTTTCTCTTACATTTTCTAGCTTTACTTACTTTCGATAGCATGATTAACTGCATGGTTTTCACAGCTTGGTGTTAGCCTTTTTTAGGTAATAGCACGTATTCTTTCCCATATTTTTCTGCTGATTTCTCTTCTTCCTGCACTGCTGTTTACTGTAAACAGGACACGAGTTTATTAACAGAAATGATAACTTAATAAGGTAATACAGTATTTCCCACTGTTGTGACAGACACCATTACGCCAACCATTTGGCTATTCTGGGTAAACAGCTTGAAGTTGTCATTCGGTGTTTACTAAAGCATTTGTAAAAGCCAAGAAAGCCTGAACAAAACTGTTATTTCCCAGGCTAGCAAAGAGGTGAATAACTGGGAGAAGCAGCTATCCTCCTGGCTAGCATATTATTTTGGACAACTTGCCCATTAAGAGGCCCTTTCCGAACCACGACCAGTCCTGCAAGGCTCTTCATTGTCTCTGGGAAACAAATGAATTGAAGAATTTATTACAAAAATAACACAGTTGCATGTCTTCTAGGGAACTTTCTTTCTCCTTGCAAAAGCTAAACATACCTTAAAATGTTTTTATCTTACATGTTCACCTATGTATATGCTTAAATCATATGTAACCTATCATTTACATGTTATATCAAGCTTTTTGCTCTCTGAGGCAAGCAAAGCAAAAAGTGAAGTTCTAGAAGACGTTACAAGACATGTCTTTGTAGCATCTGACCTTTGCTTCAACCTCACTTTGGTAAGTTGGGACATGGACTGAGACCCATCCCTACTTCTGTCATACCAGCTCATGTGGTCCTACCTTCATGACTGCACTGTAGGTGAAATCTGACTTTGTATGTATAATCATGGTTGGAGAGATGACACTGTAAAAGTGTTAATTGCCTGATTGCTTCATGATTTTGGGAAAGTAGACTGTCTCTTCTATCTAAAATTACCTTACCAGAAGTTACCCATGTTCAAAGCTTTTAGTTTTCACATTTTTTTTCATACTGTTACCTTATACCTTTTCTCTAGGAAATATCTTCCCTTATAGATGCCAGTAAAGCAAAATAAGACTGTATTTCTTGTTTGAATATATATCATATAAATATATATAGATACACACAGATGCGTGCGTGCACACAGAGCTATATAAATCAGAATGGCTAAATTGAGAACATTCCTGTATGTTTATGGATGCTAAAATTAAATGCCTTGCAGATCAAATTCAGAGGCATTTCTGGCGTTTTTTGTCTCCTTGCAGAGGGAAATAATGTTTACTTGTTAACCTTGAAATGTTTTAAGTTGTACTAGATATTGATTTATGGTTCTTACAGTGCAGATAATCAGTGTAGCAGAAACACATGCAAAAATATTTTGCTTTGGTACCATAAAACATTAGACCTGACTTCCTCCACTAGGTCATAAACCAGAATGAGTTATATGACTGTTAGTAGCATCCTCCTATTTACAGAAAGAAAACAGAAAAATATAGCAGGGGCGACAGTCAAATAATGGGACTGCACAGCTTACTCTACCAGTTTAGAAAAAACTTTGTACTCTAGATCTGATCCCCCTGTTTCAGTGCTTTAACATTTTGCTTTAGTTGTGTTATTTTTTTCTAATTTGTTATAGTGCATTGGTTCATGTTTTGTGGTGATGAATATAACAAATATCCCGTGGAGCCTTCCAAATGAGACACAACAGCCTATGTTCGCAGATGAGCTTGTATGATGGCCCAGGTGACACATGAAAATCTGTCAACCTTACATAGATGTAGAGGAGCACACGGTCCTGCTTCATAATGAAACTGTGCACAGATGTCAGGACACAACCCAGATACCCAAGTTCAGGCTTCTGAATTTAAATAGGCTTCCAAGACAGGAAAAAGAGAGACAATTAACTTCTGGCTTTGTGAAAAAGGATGAGGACTTAAGACTGAAGAGCAGAGCTGTGTGAAAGAGGGCTTTATTTATTTATTGTTCTTTTGAAATTAAAAATAGCTTATGAGGTGATTATATTGAAGTTGTTGTGGTGCTTGATTCTGGCAGAAAGCAAGACCAGCCTGTGAAAGGTTCTCTGAACCTGAACAGATTGCTGAGTGAATGCACTGAGTTGGGTAGGTGCTTCTTAGAAAGCACCAGTGGAAGGGCTGAAGAGTACTGGTATGCTGAAGGGTACACAATCTACTTGCAAATTGCATTTCCAGTGCTTTCTTTTGTTCCTGCCATATCCAGTGCTAACTGTTGCACTAAGTACTACCTTCAGTTACTGTAATAAGCACAAATTTAAAAAGGTCCTTTTTTTTTTTTTTTTTTTAATTTTGCCTGTTGTGCTCTGCATTTGGTAGATTTATTTTGATTCCTGCCTCAAGTGTTAATCTCAACATTGCTGTCATGCAGTGCTCTGGGGAAAAAGACAGTGCTTCCTTCAACCCACACAGCTCTGAAGATGTGGCAACTAGGAGTCCAGCAGGACAAAACATGACATAGTATTTAAAGCACTAGCCTAGCTCTAAATACCTACCCTAATATAAACTCCCTGTAGGCACAAGGAGAAGTTACTCAGCTTCTCTGTAGTCCACTTTCCCTTCTGTAAAATAAGAATAACACTGAGTCCCTGTCACTCAGAAGCAATCTTAGGGAAATCATATGCCAGGTTAAAGGATAGTTAGGCATGGTGGTTGGAATTACCAGCTTTCTTAGATAGATGTACAGCAAGGGGCAACACTTTCCATCACAGGATAGCAGCCCAGATAAGCTTTAAAAGACGAAGTATAGGGATAACTATACAATAGGGATATTGTATTATCCGCTGCCAAACTTTTTAATGCCTTATGCTTATAATATCTTCACTCTTTGCAGGCCTCTACCAGTTGCCTAAGACCAAATCTTGCATTACTGAAATTTTTGCCATCAACTAGAGTCAAATCATCATTTGTGTGTTTATGTCATTATCATATTTAGATGTTTGTGCACACAGCAAGAAAAACAACTTTTCATCAGAAAGAATTTGATTCAATATCTACAGGCAGCTTTCTATAGAGTCTTGCAAAGTAGGTCAGCAAATCAAATCACCAAAAATACATTCCTTTTCTATGGATTGTTGAAAGCAAATGAAAATAGCCTTGCTTAATGTATTTGCACTTTTATTTCCTGATTATGAAATCATTTATTGACAGTCTAATTTTAGTTCTTGCTGAATCCTTCTTAATCATCTAAGTCTACTAAAGCAAAATTGTACAGTTGGAGATAGTGCTTCTCAACAAAAGAGTAGACTTGGTTTCCTGTAACCTTAAAAGCATAGGATTTTTCTTTTTCTTATTTTTTCAGAAATAACCAGTATGTTACAGAGTGAAAAAAAAAAAAAATAATTGCTATAAACACATAAAATAGAAAATCTTGGAAAATCACCAAGTTCACAGTTCTGACTTCATTGCCTTTTTGGCATCTATGGAGATTTTGCTTGAGTGGAAACCAGATTCAAGGTCACAGCTGAGGAGGGAAGTGGCAGCGATGGAAGTCAGAGGTCTTAGCAGTAAAATTAAAGCCTGGTAAGCAAAGGTTGTGCCATATTTTACTGAGGTCTTTTTTCCATTCCACTCCTGTAATTGCAAACATGTGTAGGAGCGGGTCAGCTTAAGAGAAGCTCTGACACTTGTGAAAAGTTTGCAGTATTAAAGTCGAGCATTTCATAAGATGAATATTTGTAGGAAATAATCTTTCTCTTTAGTTTGAACTGTTAATTCTCTCTAGGCTGAATAAAATTCTTCAACTTTTTTTTTTCTTTTCCTGTAACAGCCTTTGCCAGAATACCAAAGTATAAGGTATAATTCACTGGAAAATTCCCTGAAATAGTTTGTTCTTCTGTTTTTAGTCTTATTGGGAAAGTAACATTTCTAAAAACCAACATTTTTGGGTATTATTTTTGCCAGAACCAAGCAAAAATCTAACCTCTGGAAACTAATTTTTAAGACTTTTAAAGACTATTACATTTAGATGAGCTTGTTCAAATACAGTATGCAGCTCACCTTGCTTGCACATCACTGCCTTCTTTTTCTACCTCTCCTTAATTCCCTGAATTACTACCTCTTCTTACAGCCTCATCCACTGTAATTTGTACCTTTTTATTTGCTGTTTGTTCTTGCAAAAAATTATTCACTTAGGACTTTCATCCTTTCGAAATACGGTTTGTTTGCTTGGGAAGTAAGCAGATGTAAGATGGAAGGGGTTTTTTTAAGGTATTCTGTGAATGTCAGAAGATTGTCTAGAGCAACGAATAGCTTTTGTGAGTGATTTAGTGTCAAAGCATAACTTTTTATGTATCTTCAATATAGTTCTTCCTTTGTGCTAAAAAATAGAAGAGATAAATAAAGAGTAAAGAAACACAAACACAAATAAATAAGAAGAAGCTGTAATGGTTAATTTCTTTGCTTCTCTATGGACGTTGGTATTTTTTTCAGTGTGAGCAGAGGACCAATAAAACTGAGAGTGCAAAAACTAGCAAAAGCACGATGGCAGATGGGAGACCTGCAAGGAACATCTGTAATGATACACAATCCAGGGAAAGGCTGGGCATAGCAGTCAGTAACAGACAAAAGTGGGAGCCAGGAAAGGAAAGGGGAATGTGCATACCCTCCACCAGCTGAAACTAGGAAAGGAAAGCCAGCATAGGATGAATGAGTAGGGAGGAAAGAAAAGCTGACTGGGGGAAGGTGAGAACTGAAGAGACTGAAGAAGTGAGCAGCTAACCATGCTCATCAGTGAAAGACAGCAAGCTTCCAGCTGGTTCAAGGCATCCACACGCCTCTCTCCAGATTATCAGCTGTTGTCTCGGTCCCACAGCCTTTGCTTACAAAGCTTCCCTCCTACTGTTGCTGGTGATCAGCATGTGGAGTTCTTTGCCAAATGATGTGCCATCTGGGAAAACTCCTTCCTCTACGATTGAAGAGAAGACTGCCTGTGACTTGGTAAAATGATCCACTGTTAGTACTGAGTGCTGCCTGGAACCTGGTGGCTGCATGTACCCTGCGTACCATGCAGTCTACGTAACACAAACAGTAAGCAACCAGTTAAGTACATCAAACACTGTATGCTCAACAGAGAGATTCATAACAGTACAGTTAGTCTATTGGCTTTTTTTCTTTCCATAATAAGCAGCAGTCTTTCTTTCAGGGGTGGACTGGCACTGTAGGGTTCACCTGGAAAATAATACCAATGACGACAAATAATTTGCATGACCATTCTTGCTGCAATGTTTTGGTTTAAGCATTACTTCAGTTTGAGATATTAGTCTTCCTAGGAATATGTAGACAGAGTCTTGATAAGGGTCTGGAATTCTTTGAGATCTTGAGTTGAAAAACATTGTTAGACTCTGTAGGCTTTTCAGATCTGATCCATTTCCTTCAACTGAATGTCTACTAAATTTGTTTTTGATTCCTCTGCTCTGTAATCACAAACCCATTTATTGCAAGGAAGGCCAAAGAGCAAGAACATTATTCTTATTGTTCTGTATTACTCAAAAAGAAGTCACCATATAAAAGGTGGTGTGGTTCACTGTATGATACGTTCTCCTTTACCTTTTTTTGTGTGATTTGAGAGTACCTGAACTTTGCTTGCTGTTAGTTCCTCATTTTTACCTTCAATGGGGTTTTGCAGTACATGCTAGGATATGCTGCTCTCTTCCAGGTTATCCATGTGCTATTTATTGCATGAATTTGAGGAGGTTCTTAGTAGTTTATGTGAAGTAAAATAGTCTCAAGCCATTTACTCTTGACAGGTGTCCACATTAAGAAAAAACCTCCACATATTTGGCAGCTGGAGGTCAGTCATAAAAGCTTCATGAGAGAATGAATTTGAACTCCCTTTTAGGTCAGGGTCTGTGTACATCAAAACTTTGGTACATCAAAACACTGTAGTTTTCTGCTATTCTTGCTCAGAGATAATAAAAGGCTTCATTTTTAGAACAACCAGATGTGTATCTTTCATAAGCACTAACACCTTGAGATCAACACACCCTTACAAGACTTTTATTAACTGGGACATAGAATACATTGTAATAATTAAAATATCCAGCCAATTACTGCTGAAGAAAAGATATCTCATAAGAAGAGATTTGTAAAATGATTTAGAGAAATTAGGTTGCAGAAGTCTGTGCATTCTTGATGCTATCATGTTTTAATATGATTGTGACAATGCTAGGAACAATAAGGGAGGTTAAATAAGCAGTCAGCCTGTGTGGCGCTGAGCAGAGTTTGCCTTGAACTGCAGTGGTTGTTGGCTCTTTTCAGCACAGTTATACAATGCTTCCTCCTCCATCGCTGACACGTTGCTAACAACTATGCAACAGAGAGGTAAGAATATCAGAAATGGTTTCTGAATTAACCTTAACTTAAAAAACGATGACTTCTGAATTTTTACCAGCCTTTGTTTGTGAGGAAGTTTTGTATGCTAATGCTTTCTTTGACACTGTTTTCAAGACAGCACAAGGAACAGAAAGTCAATGTTCTTGCATTCACTATTAGACCCAAATTTTACCTGAAAAGCTGTCAAAACAAACTCTCAGCTTAATCCATTTTCCTTCTGAGTCACTGTCTGCACTCAGTTTTCAGTCCTGACTTTCATTTCCTCCAACTTCAGTTTCAGCCCATCACATGAGTAACAAGTGAGAGAAAAATCACGTGCCCAGTTTTAAGCTCTTTTGGCTGTATTGTAGTTTATTTTGTCTCCAGGACAAATGTTATTAATAATTTGAGTACAGCATACCCAGTATGGGGTGGGTTTTTTTCCAAATTCTGAACAAAATGGGAGTGAGAAGGTGCAATTAGACATTAAAAAGTACAGTTGATCTTCATCTTTTCTATGCAGATGGAAGCATCCCACAGACCAGATTTGGTCTGTAGACCATCAGCTAGATCACAGTAAATTAGAAGTATCTTTCCTCTGACTATTAAAAAAAGAAGTAAATAAACATTTGTAAATTATATTATAAATAATCTCCTCGTGACTTTTATACATTTTAAGTTAAAATGGGCTTTTATTGGAAATTTATCAGCTTTTAACTCACAGAAAACCTATGAGGTAATCAAAAGAATAAAATTACATTTAATTCTGAATGGGATTCAGAGTGGATGGACATTCTTTTTCAGTATCTGCAGCCTTCCAAGACAAAGGTGAGAGTAGGAGAGATACTACGTTGCACAGATGGTGGACTGAGTCTTTACAAGTGGGGTTAACAAAGAGTGAGAATGTTGTACAATGCAGGATTTGCCTGGAAAAAAAAAATCACAGGCAGAATATGGATGATTTGCCAAAACATATGCAGCAATGGAAGGCATGGAACTGTTATAGTCACATGCAGTGCATCTACTTAAGGACATAATGAAATTGCAAAATGATCTAGACATGGTTGGATTTTAAACCCTACAGCTGAAAGTGTCCTATCTAACCCCTGTTATCTAACCTACTGGGAATAATACAGTGTTGAGAACTCTGTGGCCCGTTTCAGCATTTAGTGTGCCAAATAACATTTTGCAATTAGATATATTTTGGAAATAAATGAATGGCAGGATGATCAGAAGCATGAAACTTCCTTAAACTTCCTGTCCCAGAGGGTCTCCCATGTAGGTAACTCTGAAGTAGTAAAAAATGGTGTTTCCTGCCTCTCCATATGCCCCTCTGGCAGCACTGGCTTGCAATGGGAAAGCCTGAATTGTGCACATGTGGTTTAAGAGTGACTTTTTCACAAGCACCTCTTCTGAGTGATATGAAGCTGCTTTTAGCAAAAGCACAGGATTGGAACCAGGTAGTCCAAAGTCCACTCTCTTCCCCTGAGACAAACACCCTAGAGGTAAGGATAACCCTCAAAACAATTTCCCTCTTACTGGTTCTGGCCTGGAGAGGACAATTCATGTCATATTTTCCCATGACAAGTTATTCTATGGTGGCTACGAGTTTCTCTGTGTAGGCAATCTCCTTGCTTAGGGCTTTTGTGTTGCCCACCAGATCTGTGTGGAAAACACTAGGAAGAATAAGCTCCCATAAGGAAGCTAACTGTGATACAGCAATCCAAAGCAATGTTTCTGTGAAAGTGAGGTTTTGTTTTCATGTTGCAGTTTTCCCCATAATTTTCAAACCAGTGTGCTTCACGTGACTTTTAACATGTCCACATTTTGTTGTCAGTTAATTTGGAACTTTCTTCAGTCATCAGACTTCAGATGAATAAGTTAGGCCATATGTAGTCAGTGGACAGAGACAGGCTACTCTAAGGAGTGATGAAGATGTGTTCCACAGGACTTCAGGCACTTGGGTGAATCACCCTGATCACCCTGGAGAAATAGGTATCTAATCTCCAGAAGGCAACTTGGATGGCAGTGGACAAAAGCTTTTTCTTGGGAGTGTTTTTCTGCCACTCTTCCCTCCTCCCTCTCCCTCTCTCTCTCTTCCCCTTGCTTTGATTACTTAAGGGAAATAGGACAGTTCTGCCTTTCAATTTACCCAGCTTATTTAAGCACCTATGGTGGATGAGATAAAATCAGGTCTAGGTCCCTTACTTTGAGATCTAAACATATATGCTGAAAGTAAACACTGTAAATACCTGCCATACTGGCATGTGATAAACATGAGCTCCTCATGTTTAAAGGAAATATCATTCTGTTATTGTCTTCGGCCATCTGCACAAACAAGTCTTCATAAATATTCTCAATTAATGTATTTATCGCCTAGCTAAATTAGCAGCACTTTTTATGATTGGAATATTTCAACCAGCAGCTGAGCTCTTTGTACTGTGTGGTTTTTGTAACAGATAGTCCATCGCTATGTTACTGCATTGAGCAAATGGAAGACTTAGTTGTGCTGTAAATATAAACAGAATTAATACCGGCAACACAGATCTTGAAAAGCTTTAAAACCAGACAGGGTGGTTAGCCATTGTCACGCAGCCCAAGGAGGTGGTGGGATATGTGGCAATGTAAATTAGCGTTCAACTATGCGCAGCCTAATCTTCCCTTAGCTAATACTCCAGTGAGCTACTGTGGTCACCACTTGGACAGCAAATGTGAACAACGTAGTTTCTTTAAATAATAGAATTTGGCATCTGAATCTGGGTGGTCAACTTTAAGGTTTAGAAGCACAATGCCATCTAATTATCTGTGAAGCCAGGTTGCAGCCAGGGACGTGCCTTCAGAAAACCAAGACTGGAATCTAACCTTACATAATATCCCATAAAAAATAAAAATAAAAATACAGAAGTACTAGGTTGGAAGCAATGCAAGAAAGAGTGACAGTGTGCTGAGATGAGTGATAAATTCATAACATATTTCGTCCTTAATGAAAACATAGCTATGGTGTGAAATAGTAGGAAAAAATGAAGCAATACAAGGGGAAAAGGTTATATGTCTAGGTTTTTTGTGTGTGAAAGTATGTGTGGTATGTTCTCAGGGTGACTACAAGAATTTAAGTGCATTTTTAGCTGTGTGGCTCCAACATCACCAGCTTGTTCTGCTTCACAAAAGTTATAAATCTGCTCCATTTAGTCAGGAATGTTTTTGACTTATTTACATAGAGCCCATGGCTAGAATTTATGCTTTTCTCTAGGTCATTCCAAAAAAATCCCATCACTGTGGAGGTAGCATCAGAAAGAGCTTCTGTGCTGATCCTGGCTGCAGCACAACGTGTGATAGAGAGCTGCTGCCTGTCTCCTTAGGTCCCCTGAGCCTGTCTCCAGAGAGATTCATGACTGAGAACAGCATCAGTGAAGATTTGATCCTTGAAGAAGATACAACCTTATAACTTGGTAAGGTTTGCAATGAAAACCTATAGTTTGGTCTGATTTTTGTCACAAAACCTTAATTAGGCTGTGTATAAGTTTACAGAGTTTCAGATTTTTTTTGAAGTGTATCCAGAAGCTGAGCCTGAGAGGCTACTGGGTTTGCCTCTACACTCTCTTCACTCTCATATTTTCCCGTTAGTTACTCATTGCTGCATATCATGCTGGCGCTTCATCCATCCCGTTTCGCCACTTTCACGTGTCATGACACTTACAGCAAAATTAGCCCTCGCATATCCCTTGCAGCAGACCAGTAATTGAGGTCAGCTCTGAGCAAATCAATCTTTTGTCACTTCTGCCCTGCCTCACTGCAAGTACATACATGCACGTTGATTCATCCTGTGCGTTGCTAAAGCTCTCTCCTTCTCTTCCATAAACCAAAACTAATGGACAAATTAACTGACAACAAAATGCGGACATGTTAAAAATCACGTGAAGCACACTGGTGTGAAAATTATGGGGAAAACTGCAACATGAAAACAAAACCTCACTTTCACATGGCTGTTTCACAACAGAAACATTGCTTTGGATTGCTGTATCACAGTTAGCTTCCTTATGGGAGCTTATTCTTCCTAGTGTTTTCCACACAGATCTGGTGGGCAACACAAGAGCCCTGAGCAAGGAGATTACCTACAGAGAGAAACCCCCAGCCACCATAGAATAACTTGTCATGGGAAAATACTCTGTTGAAATAAAAAAATAATGGCAAACCTATTTTGCGAATGAAATAATTGCTAAAATTATAAATAATTCCATAGGGTGGAGTTACTCCAGACAAACACTCACACAATTGTCCTGGCCATGGGAATTAATTTGGACCCGCACAGACAAGGCCATTCTGGAGTCACAGACGACATTCCTGAGGTAATACAGGGTAAAAATGAAGAGAGTTAGTGGTGGTAAGGCTCCACACTTTTGTACTGTTCTTTTTTAATGAAAAAAAAAAAAATAGGGGGGGGAAGGAGGGCTTAAATAATTCACAGTATAGCTACTAAATGTATGCCACAGCAACACGGATTTTATGACTCCCATCTTGCACTTTCACCATCCAAACAAGATTCTGTGTTTAAAAACTTCAAAAACATGTTACTTCAAGTATGTTTATTGGTAGGCAAGCTTCTATTTCACTCTGGTCAAATTCCAAACTGGGTAATTACAGCCTGTCTGCTGAATACTCCCACCATAATTTCATTTGGCTCTACTGTTCTAAACTACTGTGCAGAATGGCTGCACGCTAAAGAGCTTCCCTGTAAAAATGGGCAAAACAATTACACACGCCAGCAAAAAGGCTCCCTGATCTGTTTTAAAGTTTGGAAAGCACTTCAGATTTTACCTGGGTGGAAGAGGGAGTCACCAATATAAGATGTGGCGTGTGCTGAAGCCTGTGTGTATACATACACAAATGTATATTGCATTTAGCAAATATAATGCACGGTCTGCATGAAAGCAGAGTTTTAGAACAAAACACCACAATAATTTATTTGTATTTTAATAGAGGGGGGTAAAATCATCAAAACACATGTTTTTCATTATTTTCTCATTGTTTTCTCTACAAAGATTCATGGACTATAGTCTCTTGCAAGCGACTATTCCACCTGTGCCCCCTCCATATACTGGCTGTGAATTTCATACTCTGTCACAGTCTTTCCCAAGAAATTGTCTGCACTAACCTTTGTTGATAGGTGTCACAATATTTCACAGTGAAAAACCACAGCATCTGTTGTAAATAGCAATAAGATTCAGTTTTGCAGATATTTTTCTTTTTATACTAGACTGGGAATTCTACCAAATGAAAAAGCCTGAAGTTCACTTTTTCTCTATGGCTTATCAAGCTGAACAAGTAATCTGGATATAAATATCCCCGCTGCATTTATCAAGACATGAAATCGAACAATAAAGTAAATTTTGGTGATGAGAAGGTACATTGTTGATGGCCTTTCAATATAGCACCAGCTGCAGGAAAAAAGGCTTCTCAATTATTCAGCGCCGTTCATCCTCAGGAGCCAAAACAGGAAATCTCACCCTTGGATTTTACTCTTGGTTACCTGCTCCCTTGACAATATCTGTGTACTCTGTCCACACAATGCAGTCATTCTCTTCCAGCTGATGAACTCTGGGTATATCTATGTCAAACAGGAAAGTATTTTGATTGCAACACAGGCCTTTGAACTAAAACTCCAGAGGAATGTTGGCACAGGACTAACAATACCAAGCAATTAGGTTAAGTGCTCTCCCACCGAAATGTAATCAACCTCCGTAATAAACCAGCTCCCACTCAAGACACCAAAGAGAAGGTGATTTTGGCCAGAAGACACCTGGCAGGGGGTCTATGAACTCCTCACTGGCAAGGATTAAATATGTGCCACAATTGCCCTCTGGCGAATAGGTGTGAAATAGCCCTCCCCACATCAGGGAGTCTCCTGGCTTAGGAGATGGGGAACCTCTCGTTTCCCCTCAGAGTAAAAACAGGAGGCTCAGAAATATCGTGCAAAACTTGTTCACTCATGCATTCTGCACATTTCCTGAGCCTGTGGGTACGTTGGAGGTTGAGGGGGAAGCCGGGACTCCCAGGAGCACTGCAGCTCTCAGAATGGATCCTAGGGGAGCCCAAGACTAGAAACCAGATCTAGGCCCGCACAGAAAGGAGAGGTTCAAAGCACCTTGGGTGCCTGTGACTGGATAACAAGGTAGTGAGCAGTCAACCAGGGGATCCTTCACTGCGTTTTGCTATGCTCCTTCCTTTCTCATATACTCAAAACACTCTGCTAACCCAAGGCTACACTAGACACCAGCAAGGACATAATATTATTACATCCTGCTTGATGTTGGAAATGTACTGATACCTTCCCATACAGTCAGACAAAGTCTTTGGTGAGAGAAAGCTGTTGTAAGGGTTTTAGTGACACAAGATGACAGGTAAAGAGAAGGATTTCATGTTACGCTTCTTGGCAATCGTGCCTGTGTCAGAAGCTCCTACATAGAAGGATCTGTCTCTCTATGCCACCCAAAGATGAGAGTGGTTTGGCTGTGCAAGACAACTAAATAGCAATAATTCCCAAATAATATCAGCAATAAAAACCTTTTACGTTTGACCCAGGATAGTTTCCCTGGTGATACGTCTGAGAGAATGATATTAGATGCAGAAAAGGGCAGAGTGAAAGGATAAAAGCTGCCTTGTTTTAGAGAAAATGTGAGCCGACACCATGCCCAAAGCAGATCTCCATGAAGGCCATCAGAGCATGTGCCAATAGGTTCTCACACACGAGAGATGGGGAATGATAACCTGGACCTAAGAGAGCAATGCACGGATCTTGACACTAAGCAAGAATGAAATGCCTAAAAATGTCTTCCCAGTTAACTCTGGAGAAGCTACATCAGAGCCTACATCCTGCACAATGCTGCCTCTCTAGTTTCTGTGAAGAGGCACGTCCAGGTGATTCAGATGTTCATCACACCCCAGGCATGCCTGTCTCCAGTGTATTCCCTTGCACTGGAACAGGATTAACAGTAATTTGAACATTCGTGACAGATGCTTCTTTAATTCCTTAACAACAGCAATTCTGCAACCTCCCTGTAACCTGCTCTGGTCTTTGCTCCCTAACAACAAATAAGACAGCAAATGGCAAAATCACTCCTTGCTGAGTCTTTCTGGTGCAAATGAAATGCACTAGTGCTTGCCCTGAGCTCAGCAAAAATAGAAAAAAAATTATTACTATTTTGTTTTGTAGAATGATGTATCAATATATCATTAGAATCATATTATATTCTCATGATCTACTCTCTTCAGCACCAGAAACCAGTTCCCTCAGAGTTGCAGCCTAGACCACTTTTTCTAAACCCTTTACCATTCTTGTAGTTCATTTCTGAACTTTTTTCAGTTATCCTCATTTAGAATGTAGGACCCAAGGGGCACATGTTCCCTCAGATGAGGCTTCCTGATGGCCAAGAATAAAATACAACAGTGTTAATATCTGTTTGTAATTACACCCTTTTCAACTCTGCTGCCTCTTGCTGTTTGTCGATTAACTTTTGCTTCCTACACATAGCACTTTGTCTTTCTCTTCATTGAACTTCCTTTTATTGTTTTGAACCATTTCTCCTGTCTGCCGTTCATCTTGAATTTTGATCTTGTCTTCCACAGGGTATGTGATTCTTCCCATCATTTTTGCATCTATGTAGGTCCCGTCTCCACCCATCATTCACTGCTGATGAAAGTAGGGGAGAACTAGAAACATTCTTGCCTCCCGGTTTGAGAAGAAACCATTGGTAACTTCTCTGAGTGCAGCTTTTCAACCTTCTGTGTAAATCTATCTTAATCCTGTTTCCCTGGATTGTCAGCCACACAATCCTGTATAAAAGTCTATTCTAAAATCAAGACATAATGTACTATTTCTACTGCTTCCTCTTGTCCTCTGAGCTGGTTAGCCTGTCAAGAAAGAAAGTCTGACTGATTTGACATCGTATCAGTGTTGATAAAAGCATGTTGGCTGTTTCTTACAAATCTAAAATAATGAAATTATTAATAATTTGCTTAGATATCTTTCTCTTAACTTTATATATTTTTATTCCATTCTTTCCCCTTCACTATCTGTAGCTTTACCTTTTATAGTAGTCAATAATTTGTGGTCACAGCTAGGATTTTTTCCAATAGTGGAGACAAAGAAAAGCACTGAATGTTTCAGTCTTCCTCAGTCTTTTGTGCATTAGTTGCTTACTTCCCATAAATAATGGAACTGCATCTTCTCTAATTATTCTTTTACCTCTAACATAAGGCTATTGATTAGTAAAGCTGTGGCTGCATAACAACCTTTTCATGACAATAAATGTTCTGTATTTCTCGGCATTCTATAAAACTTTCGGTTACTCTAAGCAGAATTTTTCAGCCATTGTGTATTCACCTTCTAGTTCAGAAGAATTTAGCATATTTCTTGAGTTTGCTTATAAGAATTATATGTGAGGCTGCAGGAAAAGCTACCATAAAATCAAGATAGTGTACAGCTTCATCTGCTGCTTCTTTAAAGGAATTTTTTCAATCTTTTTCCACAACAAAAAGCTACCATGATCTATTGCAGGTGTACTTCTATCATTAATTCCCCGAAAAAGATATAGTGCTTTTAAAGTGATTCCAACCAGGCCTGAATGACAACAGTCCCCCATAACTTCCACCTCTTCCCCAAAGTGCAATACAAGTGCTCAGAGCCTTTGCATTCCTCAGTGTTTATGCAAATATAATTCTGTTTTGTAAGTTGGGTCATTAGTGGTAGGCAACTCCCATCAAATTAAACAGACTGTTTGAAAGAGATGCAACAAAGCTCGGCTGAGTGAGCTGCAACCTTATACTTGTGGCTCTGCCGATAGACCTGCCCACCACCAACTCTGCTGTGCAGAACCGGCATCGTGGAATATTGGACTGTCCATCAGAATGTGTCCCACCTGGCTCTCATGTGGTGTCCTGTCACATGAGTTCTCAGGTGTGAACGTATCTATTCATGTGGGTTTTTGGCTGCCTCCACTGCAGTGTTTTCCACAATGACACTGGGTTAAGGAAGCTCTGGAGAACTGAGGCACAAGTGAAAAATGCAGCATGTTTACGGCCCCACCAGCTGAGGCCACGTGGGAAGGCACAGCAGTCTGCCTTTGTAGCGCAGTCAGACAGCGTTTCCCCAGATGGCCCCGACAATTTCAGTACTTGCTTCCTTCTGTTATTCATGTCCAGTGGTTGAGTTTGAAGGTCTTGACGGACAAGACGACCAGTTCCTTAACTCCGTCAGGTCAGTTCATATCTTTCTTCCACAGCCTAAGTATCAAGTTCTGTTGTATGAAATAATCCTGAAAACTAAATACATTTGAAACCGCCAACATCTGGTTTTATTTTCATTCCTCCTGATTTTTCTGCTCTTCTTAATCTTTTTGCTTTATTGTTTTGCTTCACTATTTTCCCAGTCTATGTGGGTCCCTGCAATTGAATAATGATCCTGTCTTCATCCTCCAGGTTCTCTTCAAAATCCCTCTAAATCTTACCTCACTAAACAACCAATTCTCTTTTCTCCTCCCTCCTATGCTGCTGTCCTCTGCTTTACCTTGTGTTTATTTGCTTTGGCTTATTTTCTTTTTACATTTCAAGCTCTTCATGCAAGGACAACGTCTGCATTTGTAAAATGCATCATAATTCTATGATGCCATATAAGAAATAGGAATATAAAGAGAAGGTTGTTTTTACAATCAAAATACGCACTAAACTGTGCTGCTATAAAAGAGGACACGGAGACCCTGAGCCAGCACCTAACTAGCTCAGCTTTTCCTTCCCCCAGTGGGAAGCAGGCAGTGAACAGCCATGGGAACTGCTTTTTAGAGAGGCAGAGTGAAGGCAATGCCTTTGGGAGGCAGAGATCTACACTCACTGACATATGACTTGGCTGAAAACGAAGCTGAGAAATGTGCTGGTTTGGATTATGTTATTTTATTTCACTTTGTTGTTATCAATGCTAATCTTTGGAGGAGCAAGGGAATTGTTGCTGCCTGCTCCGCTGTGTTTGCCCAGCCATTCCATGTAAGCCCCTCGTAGCTTGTCTGCCAGGCAGAGACCCCTCAGTACCTCCTCTTCCAACATTTTACTGAGAAACTTTGCTTAATACAAAGAGTGTAGTAACCACAAGTACGTGGTTGGGATTGACAGCTTGATTTTGAAGCTGGTTATCTTTTGAGAGTGACACTTATTAAGATGAATCCATGAGACATTTCTCCCAATATATAGTTTTAAGCATCTAAACCAAATGCGGCTGTCTTCTTAACAATAAATTTATGTCAGTAGAATGAAGAAGATTTGAAATTCTGGTAAGTGAAAACTTTCTGGCTGACTGGCCATGTGCATATTTTCAATGCTTGTGTATCTCAAATTTCCTGCATAAACAAATCACAATTATTTTCCCTATAGATTAATCTATTTAATTTTGTCTTATTGGACAACGCTTCTTACTACAGACCAGATGATCCTTAATGTAGTTTCTAGGAGATGGTCCTTGAAATAGTGGTTGTCTGAAGTGGTAGAATTATTACATACTTTAAATGTCAGCTCTGCTGAAATAGTGCAATTAGATCACGACTGATGTGGCTTTCTAAAAACCGAGCCTAGAATTCAGCCTTAAAACAGTGTTTGTCCAAGAAATTCATCTCACTCCTTCCACACTAATGAAGAATATTGTGGCAGGATAAATCATTTACTGTGTAATGCACAGAGCTCTGAGCACTACAATACTAACTTTAAGAGAACAGTTGCAGAAAGTTTTGTTCAAATTTTCTCCGTATGGGCTGGTCGTTTGTTAAGCAAACAAAAATGTCTCCAGGCAGAGAGTTCAAGTCCAAGTCCCTGGTATTTCTTAACAACAATCAGACGAAGCAAAACATTAAGGGCAGATCTGCAAATCTTCCTGTGAAATGCACAGGAATTAAAAAGGCTGTTTGCCTGAAGGAATAGTAAGTGAAAAAGCAATTGCAAGTCACACTACAAAACAACTGGAGCCACAATCATGTGCTGTTTAACTGCCTGTTTGGGACCCTTGTTCACTCACAAACCCAGTTCCAGGGATCTTAAGTGCTAGGTCAAAAACACTGAAGCCACTGAATGCAAATGTCTGGATCAGAGTAAAGTTATTCAGCAGGCTCAAATCAACTTGGAAAAAGTAAGTGGCTTTGTACCAGCAGACATTGTAAGCCAGATATTATCTGTGCATGCTGCAGTCTTGGGCTTTCTCACCGCTGCCCATAGGCATTTTTTTCATTTTTCCTACCCCTTCCTTCTTACTTTAGCAAAAGGTCATTTTCCCCGTCTGATTATTGTTTCATTTAAATGCAAATTCAGGATCTGTCTTCTCTGTCTCTTTGGATATTTACTAGGACCGGAACATTAATTAATATGATGCACTATATCACACCTTAAGATTTTGACTTGTCCCAGCACCTGATGTGACAACCCAGCACCATAAGTCCCAGCCATAGGCTTTTGCTCTGCTACCAACTATGAGCTTGCCATACTGCTTCTCCCCATCACAGTCCAGTTTGGAGGCAGGTGGAGGTATTGGATCTTGCAGTTTTCTAGGAAGACCCATGCAGGTGAGCACATGAGTAGAACAAAGCAGGGCGATGACTAAAGACACGTGAGCCAAGAACATTGCCATCCTTCCTTGCTGTGACAGCCTTGACTGAATCCTAGCAGGACAAAAGCTGATTATATTTTTTATCATTTTCCATAGTACTGAGGGTGTTACTTGCAGAGCATCTTGGCTTCCCTTTTGCACAAATACAGATTGCCACCACCAGGAAAGAAGGGGCATCCAGAAGCAATTGCTGTCACGCTACAGGTGAGCAGGTGCCCGTGGAGAAGCAGTGGCATTTCGATTCAACACCTTTGCACATCAGCAGCACATCTAAGATGATTCCACAAGCAAGAGGCAAAGCCGTCTGGCAACAGTCCTGCTCAGAAACTCACACTATGTGTCCTTTACACTTTTTTTTTCTCTCTGAGCAGCCTGCACCACTTTCCCACGGTGACTCTGGGCAGGCTAGAGTACCTTAGTGCCACCCAAGCTGCCCCCTCCAGCCATATGACACAGCACAAGAATATAGAAGAGGGAAAGGACATACATCTCTCGCGAATTGCCAAGATCTTTACTTGTGTCTGAACTATGAAGTAAGGCTGAAATGCTGGTAGTTGAGACGTTTTGCCTGTTGAGGCACAGCAATTGGGGCCTGGATGGGCTGCAGTACAATTTAAGAACAGAAATGTTGTTATCATGCCATTTAGAATCAATAACTGCAAATCCAACTACTAGATTTTTTTCTCCTGGCCTGCAAAGGGATAGTACTCTGGGTACATGAAATACTGTAGGTTACCATTAATTCCTACACCACAAATGGATTTTTTTTTGTGAAATCACAGCTATAAAACAAAAAATCCTGAAGCAGCCAAGTGTTTTGACTCATGCCCATTTTAAATTTCTAACGTAATGTGTTGGCATTAGCAACAAGATAACCTTTGGGATAGTTAGCTACAGTTGGAACGAAATTTAACTTGTTGCAGTTACCACAGTCCTATTACCTCAGCTGCATTTTACACACACAGCTCCCCTCATCAAGAAGAAGGGCAACAGAGAGAGACTGAATTTCGTTTCCATCGGGCTGGGTGCCTCGCTTGGTCCATTGCAGCCCAACGGCTGAAGCAGCGAGGCCCCTGGAGCAGTCCTGGACCGACGGCTGCTGTCTCAGTAGGGCATACAAAACATTGCACATCAGCAACTGTTTTAAAAATGCAGTTGCTAATGGTGATCTAAGGCAGCACAGGAATCTGTGGCCCAGCATGGACCTGCATTTTAGCCTGTTGAGCTCTCTGTATGCCAGATTACTGTTCGGTACAAATTGGACTAAAGTGTGTGCCTCCAAAGACCCTTTTTTTTGTTTGTTTCATCAGTTCTTAGCATTTCAATTCACAATATTTGTATTGTCATATTGTACTATTTGAAGGTTTGACAGTTTAATAGAAACATAAATTAATTACTGCCTTTTTCTATTTATCAGGTTGTAATCACAAATAAAATCCTAGCTGAACAAATAATCTCTCAGACATTAAACTAAACGTAATAGAAGCAGAAGGAAGTACTTTGGTATTTTAGCACAAGCTCCATTTTCACTGGAGCTAGAGATGTTTATAATGAGTAGATTTTCCTTAGAAAGCACTAGAAAACATCCAAAGGATTGCTCAGAGCTCTTTTCGAATGATCTAAAATTACAAAGACTCTACAAAAGCAAGCAGCAATAGAGGGCCACTTGTAAAAAAAAAATAAATAAATAAAAAATCTAAAGGTTCCAAATAAATCCAATAGAAATGAGACTTTCTTGTTGACCTGGAGTTTCACTGATTTTTCCTCTTGCTGCCATTGCACAATGCTTTCTCTGGGGAAAAATAAAACAAAAGTGATAGTGGGAGGGAGAAAGAGAGTAGGGGGGAGAAGCCTTAATGAAAAGATTGCCAGCATTTCTTGGAACTGGTACTTGTGCATCCACATTGAAGTGACTTTGTCCCATGAATGACAAGATGGCTTTGAAAAGGTTTGTTATTCACTAAATGGCAATACTCAGATAACTAACAACACCGCTATATTGTTTTATATTAGCAGAGCTCTCCATGATCTGAATTCTCTTTCTGGAATTGACTTTGTCTTCTAATCTACGTATTATTGTGTGAGAGCATGTAGGAATGTCTGACTTTATGTATCATTTCTATAGCTAATCAGAAATGAATTGGAACCTGGCTGCCTTGAAGGACTGACTATAGCTTGCTTTTGCTGCTGCCAGTGGCTTACATTCAACCCGGGAGTTAGGGACTGACCCAAATGCCATTGTGCAGCCACCCCCTCCGGACCTGGAAAAGGTGTCATGTTTTATGTTCACACTTCCACTCTTCCAGGTGTGCACTCGGTGAGGATGTTCACACAAAAAAAAATGGTTTCGGACCACTTCTGCAAATGATTAAAACCATGACTATCCTCCAAGAGTAATTGCATCTGTCTATGAAGTGAACTGATTTCATTCTAGCTCCTACTGGGCAGATACCAAAGTGGGAAAGGAGACCACTGAAATACCCACTCAGCACTGAGGGCAATTCTTGCCTGGTGAAACAAAGACCAATAGGACAAGGTGGCACAAAGCAGTTGAAAATGTTGTTGCACCAGTTCAAGCAGCAGGTTAAAAATCTTCCTTTCCAAGGCTTCAAGTGCATCTTCTCATCCTTTTAAATCTGTGTTGTAAGATAGTGACTGGGTGATAATGAATGTTATCCATTTACTGCTCTTGCTGAATATATTGGTTAATTGTGTGCAACACTTTGAAGATAAAGCGCTGTGCTGTTAATAAACACAGTCTAATGATTCTCTCATGGTTTTTTAGCACTCCTCTTACTTTGTCCAAGGTGTAAATACCTCATTGCAGCTACGGATGGCCAGGCTGGCCGGCTGCATGGGCCACATGCTGATTTCAGCTGAAGGCTTTCACATCAATTGTTCCATGGCTGTTCCCCTCCATTGCCAACACATTGCGCTGTCTCCTGCTGTTGTTTCCTTGCTTGCTTGTTCAGGGCCAGGATAAGGGAATTTCAATGATTTCTGGTGAAAAGGGCCCTTCCTTTACAGCAGGCTGTCATTTCCCTCTGCCTGATACACAAAGGCGGCAGCCAACAGGAGCACAACTGCTTTCATTGGCTGCTAACAGCCTTTGAGTGGAACAAAATGACGAGAAGAGAAGAAATACTAATTTCCTCTTCACTCTCCTCACCCTGCCTCAGAGTAACATTAGGGGGGCAATTTTCTTGGAGGAAAGAAAGAACCTTCCTTTTCCTGGCCACAGGAGTGTGACAGAAGAGGCTGCTGAAATCAGCTGTTAGCATAGATTGATATGTTTTTCACACATAAAGAGACCTTTCATTTAGTTTTCTCTCTTGGACTTCTGCGGCACACGTTTTGGGTAGACAATGAATATTGCTTTCACGTGCAACTGCAGGCATATACCAGTTTGAATGTATTCATAACCCAGCAAAGCACCATGTGAAAACAAAGAAACAATGTGAAAACTTAGCTGCTAACATGAGCTGTCAGTGAGAATTAAACCTTCTGTAAGGCGCTCGTGTCAACCTCACCTGAGTTAAGAGAGCAGCTCCATTAGCTGATAGAAACACCCAGCCCATGGGAACTGACCCTGCCAACACTTACACATGTGCTTCGTCTTAAACCTATAAAAATATTCCCACTTGGGCTATCAATATGTGCAGAGTTAATGACATGCTACAAATGTTGGTGAGATCGAGACCTGAGTCCACTCCTCTTCACCCACCACCGCAGACCAAATGTGTGTACGTTCTCAGTGGGTCACACATCTCAAACCTTCAGAGAGAAACAAGATTTTGGTTATAAGCAGTTGCTGTTGTGAATAATACCCAAATCAATTAAAAATGAAGCAAAATGTCTCCTTCATGCACACAGGAGTCACTTTCCTGCTTATAGGGACAGAAAGAAGATAATAAAATGATCAAAATCAGTCAGCTCTGTAGCTGATCATAGGGCTCTTTTTCAGTGTCTAAAACTGTGACAGCCACCATTTGAGCGCTTTCCCATGCCTGGAACATACCTAAATTGCTCTTCTTTTTCAATTCCTTGATGCTTAACAACCTCACCGAGACCACATTTCTCCTGTGTGAGGACACTGATGCGACTTCTTCTACCTCTATACCTATTTTTACAAAATTCCCAGGACTTTAATATATATGAAGCCTAAAATTAGGTCATGGTTCCAAATTTATTGTGAAAGAACAGATAAAAATCCCAAACATAAGCCTTATTTCCTTAGGAAAATTTGGTAAAAAAAATAGAATGTATGGCAAACCACAAAAACTGCAAAGATTCAGGACCAGATGCAGTACATAAAGTACTTAAAGTACTCCGTCCTTCCCAAACTAGACCTAAATGTGCTCTATAGCAATAGTTATCATAAAGCAGTAATATAGCGCTGTGATCCACAGCAGTAACCATTTTGAATATGATGCTATTAACACACAGAAGTCATCTGTCTGCTGAAATTCCATCAAACTATTCCATTCTGAGGTCAAAAATGTTTTTTCCCCCCTCTCCATCTGCTACAGTTTTTGAGATTTATTGAATAAAGAAGACAAAAGTTCTAAGCACTAGGCAAATCTATTTTAAGTAGTATATTTATCACAAATCTAATGCAATGGGTGACTAATAACACACATGTGTGCACTGCACTTGCCAGAAAATATCAACGTTTCCAAATAGTTACCACATTTACAATTAAAATAATGTATTTGCCAAATGTTTGGGTGTTTTTCTTTATTTTATTCAAATGATGATTTTTCTTCTGGTCAAAGTGCAGAACAAAATTTCCTGAGTATCAGAAGTAAAACATGAGGGGGAGATTCTAATGTCCGATAGAGCCTCGTTCTGCTCTCAGCCATACAATATTGCTCAGATAATATCAGGCTTGTCATTGTTGTAGGAGTCCTAACAGCATCCTAACAAGGAAAACTGAAATGAGGCTTTAAAATTTGCCTCTTACGAGTCCCCTGCTTGTCAGTCGCAATTCTCCAGCCATTTCTCATGTTGCGTGATTTCTGGCTTCTGCTGACCTGCCTGCTGCCTCCGTCCTCAGTAAGTGATGGAGGCAGGAGAGGTGGATGGCAGCAGGCGCTCGCACACAAAGCGCTGGTGCGCCCCACGGTACCCGCTGTGCAGAAAGCTTCCTATGTGGATGTTCCTACTGCATTATTGACTTCTGCGCCGGGACTGGCCTGGGGGTTGGGGAATCTAACAGAAAAATAGAAAAATAGATGATCAAAGAAGGATTAAAACTGCATCACCTTTTTGTAACATTCACATTCTTAAGCCTCCCACCTACTTCCAGCACAGACAGCTGCAACTTCAGAGGAATGTAGGAGCTGGAGCTCATGTGCTGTTAAAAACACAGATTTCAGAAGTGAAATGAAGCACCTGGTGACTACTTCCCGTGACTTCTTTTCCCCTCTAACAGCAAGAAGGGATGTTGAGGCTGACACATTGGTCTGCTGCCTCTGTGTCCCAATCCCTCACCCCGTTCTAAATCTGTGTGCTGCTGCTGGCACCATCCTGACCTTGTGGTGAACCAGCTGTGGGAGTGCTATCATCAGCCATTCTGAAAGCAGAAAAAAAAATACATCACTTTTTTTCTTGTTGTTTTCTGATGATTGGCTCCCAGAAGAGGCTCATTATGAGATCAGATATGTACTGGAGCTGGACCAAGAGATGCTGGGGGATTACATGGCCAGAAGCAGGGAAGGGGAAGGGGATTATCAATCATGGAAAGAGAACCTTAGACCAGTTTAGCCATAATATGAAACATCTCCTGAAGAAATTAATTATCAAGGACACGCAGGGAGGGGAAGGACAGTGTAACAGAGGGACAAGGTTTCATTAATCATCATTTGCTACTCTTAGTGTTCGTTTGCTCAGTTCCGTGAGGCACCATGCTGAGAGTACTGCTTGGGAGAGGCCCCAGAGGTAGCTGCAGTATAGTTAGAGTGGAGATTTTGGAGATGGGATTTGGTGGTTACAAGCTCCAGTTGCTGCTTTAGCAGGTCTCAAACTGAACATGAGGTCAGACCCAACCCCTCTGCCCAGGCTCCGAGCTGCTGGGTGAGGGATGGCTGCCCCAGGAGTCACATCACTGACAGGGTATTTGAGTTTGGGCACTGGGCAGCTAAGCAGGACCTGGCTTAGTTCCCTCACATAAAAGGAGTAGAGCTTTGTCTGGTTAGACCTCTCCGTGTCTGTTTGGTTATTTTCTCTAATGGTAGTGAAATTTATCATCCTGGGCACTTATTTTGCTACTTAATTTAAGTTATATCTTATTACTTTTATATACTTTTCCTCCTCAGTCAGGACAAAGAAAAAAAAAAAAAGGAGGCTAAAAGCAAAACAAAACAATTTCAGCAAGACTAAATAACACCTTCAGGGTACTATAACATTGGCCTTGGTCATTTAATCATAATAGGCTTTACCTTCACTAAAAGCATTGCCATACTTAAAGAAATAAAACCATCTACTGGAAGGCTCCGCTCCTCCCTTACCAGTGTGGCTCAATTCTCCTCCATTTCAGTGCATCATTTCCCCACAGCCCTGTTAGCTCAGGCTTCCAAGTTTCATAAGACAGCCGTACAACTTGCAGAGCACCTGAGGTGATCGTTCCACTGCATTCACTGCTGGTAAGGGCTCAGATGAAGGATCACGGTCAGCTTCACATACTGCATTTCAAGGAGGAAGCTGCCCACTTTCACAAGTCCAGGAAATAATCAAGGACCTAGAAAACTCAGCCTACGCGAGAAGTTTGAATGAGCGAGGGAGGAGGAGTGTAAAGAAATGAAGGCTGACAGAAGGTTTAATCACAGTCTTCAAACACACAAAGGGTTTCTGTGAAGAGGCAGGAACAACCTACCTGTTCTCAGCCTCCTTGTTAACATAACGAGCCAAGTATTTCATCTGCAGCAAGGAAGATTCAGATGGGGTATTAGGATTACAGTAACAGTTCCGCAGTAGATACATGACATGCAAAATCCTCAGATCTCCCTCACTGGAGATTTTTAATAAAAGGGTGCAAACACATCAAAACTTTCCTACAGGTGTAGGGGATATTGCCCCAGGTTGAGGTTATGTACTAGATACCCCAGAGTTCCTCTCCTGAAATGTTTTTATGCTGTAAAAGTTTTCTTGAAGGGAAGAAACATTCAAAACTCTCTAAAAGATGAACAAATTCCTGATTTGCCTGAGCCACTGTGCAAGACAGGTCCATAGCTGATTTGGTGAGACTGAATTTTGTTCAGCTCTCACAAATTTGATACCAGACTTTGTGTCCTGCCTCGTCCCAGAGGAGTGCAGTTTCTGCAAGAATTAGAGTGAAATATAGTTGCAGCCTCAACTATTAATCACTTCGCAAGTGAATACTCAGGCTTCCTTACAGTGCATCCAGGGAAGGAATACTAGCACAGACTTGATGCACACACACATATATATATTTATACACATGAACCAGAACCATTGGAAAACTGAGTTTTGTACTTGTGGAAACCTACACAGGCTCTCACAATTCACTTCAGATTGCCTGAGTTACAGTTATCTGGCATGCCTGTGATAAACATGGAGGTTATTACATCCTGAGTCATTGTTCAGAAGAAAATAACTTAACCTTCTAATAAACTAAAACATGAAAAAAGAAAATGCATTTTTGAGACTGATGCAATGACTCCACTGAGATTTTGCAATATCCTGATGAAGGAGGGCTGTTTACTGCAGACAAAAGACAGCGACTGCATTGTGGCCAGTTCTTTGTAGCATCTCTCTGAGGACAAACACCGCTTTATTCTGGCCAGAGTCCAAGTGAACCGACTGCCTTCATCAAGAACATTTCTTTAGGTACCCTGACACAGTGGCAAAGGCACTCAAAATGTGATTAATGGCAATGGGAGATCATAACAAAGGTTAATGCTTTTTCAGCTGTATACCACGGTTCTTAAACCAGAGATTTGGAGTGGTACTGGCCAGCCGGTTCACCTGCTCACACAGGGCACTATACATACGGCAGATTGAGAACGTGCTGGAGTTTTGGTAGCCAAAAGTAACAGAGATGGGCAGGATGATCAAATCCCTATTAGTCCATCTTTGTGCTGTTATCTAATGAAAATAATTTCAGTTGGATGTCCCAGGCCTCAGTACAAACCTCATGATTTGTGGATGCCAAAAGCTGCTTTTGAAAACACTCTTCTTTTTACCATCTCCCGTGAGCATCAAAATGTCCAGCGTGTCTAGCAGGATGCTGTGCATTTATTTTTCACGTTGCTCTTGAGGAAAAGCTGCTTTAGTAAACCCACATGGGGTGGCAAGCAGTGTTAAATAACTGAAGTTTCCCGTTGATTACCTTATTCCGTCTCCTCCCTGTGGCAGAGACAGATAAGACGTGATTTTTCTACCAATTTCATTGACATGAAAATAACCACTTTTAAAATCAGGGCTAATGAGCTAGAAACGTACAACAAAAAAAATTGCTCAAAACCTGTAAATATGGACACTGAAATGCAGCTATTTGACATGCTGAGCCACAACAATGACACATGATTTATTGATTAGTTGCCATCACATGACGGAAGCTCAGCTAGTCATTTAAAATACCCATATTATCTTGGAAATCTTCCTACGAATAAAAAGGTAAAATACAGCCTCTGTGGTAGTAGTCAATACCTTATCTTTCTATCTTGGCTGATGTGTCATCGATGAATTCTGATTGATTTAAGTCTTTTTAAATGATAAATGCTTCTCTAACACTGTTGTACCATATTAAACTCCTACTATTTTAGCCGTATGTTTAACTACTACAGTCCTTAACGCTCAAACAACATAAACACAGAATTTCTGCCATATATGTTCAGAAAATGTTCATTATACACTCTCTGAGGTTACTGATGTAAAAAGATGCATTATTTCCAGCATAAAATAGCTGAATCTGATTTTCCACTCCTGAACAGAATACAGTAATCATGCACTCTTGTAATTGTCTTCCCACAGCCTAGCTCCCCGTAATAAAATTATTTCAAATATTAGTAGATAATGAGATTCTATTTATTTTTTTACAATATAGATATATTTATCACAGCATGCATGGCAGTTAACTAATTCAAATAGCCACTTCTCCAACTAGTTGCAGAATTAGCAATAACATCAAGTCTAAGTATATTGGCTGTGGTTAAAATGAATTGTTACTTCATGATAGCAGAGCAGTGGCTTTGGAACTTCGCTAGGCAGCTGCCTTAATTAAAGTTGGAAATGCTGGTTTGTCTGGTTTATATAAATACAGGTCTTTATGTGTGTTTGTGAAGGGTCCACTTAAACAAAAAAGGAGGAGTTAAAAAAGGGCAGGGCTAAATATTAGTTGGCAACATTTTACTTCATTTTCATTTTAACTACATTTTAAAACAACACTAAACTGTCTGCTGAAATTTCTTACCATATATTGTTGTTGTTTTGATTTTTTTTTAAATTAAATTCCTCGGAAAATTCAAGGTAGCATTAAAAAATACAAACATTGCCCATATGAACCTCTCCATTACCCAAGTGTCACTTAATTGGGCTCACCCATAATTGGGTACAACCAGGGCAATATCAGAACGTCTAGTCTTGAGTGCGAGGGCTGCTACTTGTAATAGTTATACATATGTGTATAGACATTGCACACATCCATATAAGGTTTTCTGTGAATTCCACATGGAAATTGTATGCAGGGCCTGCTGGTTTTCTATCTCAGGCCTTTGTGCAGCAATTTATATCTGTTGCCAAGTATATGCAGAATGTCTACTAAACTAAACAAAAGCAAAATTCTGACTGAGGAACATTTTTCACAGGTGTAAACAAATGTACCAAGTGAGAATTGGTTAGAAAATACAAAAAACCACCTGCTCTGGGTTGTTCAAATATTTACCAGCATCAAAAGAAATTAAAAAAAAAAAAAGAAGGGAATCATACAATTAACCTTAGGTTATTTTACCCTTAAACATTTTTTATCTATAATGTTGGAAAATGGACACTGAGAAATCCATCAACCACAAAAAAACCCAATATAGACAAATGGATCTGCCATGTGAGTTTGGTGCAAAGGACATGAAAGTCAGGATGCACGCAGTGACATTTCACAAATCTAATAATAACACATTAGATTTATCTGGCACTTTTCATCCAGAAAAAGTAGATCCCAGAGTGATTTATGGACTGTGAAAATATAAATATGTATATTTGGGTCATTTCAGTCACTGGCGAAAGACGATGTGGTGCCCTGATTGGGGACTGAAAACCTTACGCTACCCTGTGCTCAGATGGAGAATAAGAAAGTCTTGTAGAGCCCTTGTCTACATCTTAACCAAGTGATGAGATCCATTCAGGTAGTGCCCTACTTCCTGTGCTCTTTGTATTCCCTTTATTGACATAAATTTCTTACAAAGGATGGCTGTAGCAGCGGTGGTAGAGCAGACTGAATCTCAACTACAGCTGCTGACTGGGACAGCAGATGCATTGCTGCTCACAGGAGGAGCAATCCTTTCCCCTTTCTTCCCCCTCCCCATCTTTCAGAAGAGGCTGTGATGCAGGAGATCCTCAAGCAGGATGTAATGAGATGATAGCTTGGAATTGTGGGCACACAGACAAAATTTTCTACACAGATAAAGTCATTTTAAAGGATTTGAGGTTCCTTTTTAGCTGTTTGGGTTGCTCTCGGGTTATCTCCATGGCCATGGGACAAC
>JAOQGH010000001.1:22141448-22153633 GCA_025769975.1 Gallinago jamesoni | reverse complement strand
AGTCATTTTAAAGGATTTGAGGTTCCTTTTTAGCTGTTTGGGTTGCTCTCGGGTTATCTCCATGGCCATGGGACAACAACCTTCCTTCCTAAAGGCTGATATCAACCGTCTGGCTTTTTATCTACCCATCAGTCCCCCATAAAAATGTCAGAAGACACTGGCTAGTTGCAAACAAATGAATAAAAGAGGTAGAAGCCTCAAAGATAATTAAGTTTCCAGTGGTTTGTGAGCATCAGTGACTAGAGACTCAAGTTAGTTTTCCAACAGAGAGGTACAGGAGGAACTCGGCTGCTCAGGGCTGTGCTTGGCAGCAACCAGTCACCCCAGCAGTGTGGGCAGACTGGTGCCACTCCAGACCAGCAACATTGGCTGCTGCCTCTCGCCACTTAGAAGAGATGTCCCACCGGACATGAAAGAGAAACGGCAGATGAGGTTATAGCAACGAGTGAGCCAGAGACAAAGCCACGGGAAACCCAGCTTCATTAGTCTTGTTCCTTGTGCAACAAGGTGTTTTTAATAACGACAGCTGGAAATTTTTCTCTCTTTTACAGGCCTCAAAGGTCTCGGCAGCAGGAAGGATACTGTGTATTGCTGCACCTTAGATAAAATTGAGAATTGATGGCACTGGGAAGAAGGGAAGCAGGAGAGAGGCACGGATGTGGCATCCAGTGTAAAAGATAATAACAGGCAGAGAGAAAAAAAAAAGAGGGATGTGAGTAACAATGAACGGGTGATAACAGGGTGAGGAGAGAAAGAGGAAGTGCGGAGGGAGGAAATAATTGGAAATTGAAATCTGGACTAGAGTCCTATTCACATGCAGTCCCATTATCTGTGTCCTTACACTGGAGAGCAAGAGAGCACAGCTCTACCCCCTGAGCCACACACTGGCTGTGCATCTCTAAGGGCATGCCGGCAGCAAAGATCCCCGAGAGTCTGGGAAGCTGTTAATCACTCAGTTCTTTACTTGTTGCTCTTTCCTAAGCATTTCTGCATTTAGGATTTGATTTGACCTCTTTTTTTTCTTTTTTTTTTCTTTTTTGGTGGGTGGTGATAAGGGAGGGGAATAATCCTTCAGCTGCAAATTGCAGGTTTTGATGTGCAGCTGTTTATCTGGGTTCAGTGGGGGGATATCTCCCTGTATCACATACTTCTCCACGGGGGAGAAGGACAATGTGCTGGCTCCGAGAGGAGGAAAGGCTGACGGGAGGCGAAAGACCATCTTGTGAACACTTTGCACCTTCGCAAGAGGGCTGAGTGCTGAATTCAGCACTGAATTCAGTAACAGAAGTGCTGTGGCACACATTTGTGCCCCAGCTGGCAGGAGCAACAGGCTGAGAGGCCATCCTGCTGCTTTAGCACATCCACATGCGCCTGGCAGAACAGCAACTTACAGGGGCTTAGCAGAGAAGACAGCTGTCCTGGGACGGGATGCTGTGTGGCCACCTCAAGCTCTAGTTCAGCTTCATAATCCCCGTCTCACTCAGCAAAGACAAATGCACAGCAGGTAATTGTTATGGACTGGATGAGGATTCACCACGGTTTTACTTCACCAGCTCCTCTTTTGAATTAAATAAACGGTCACCATTGCTCTGGCTCTGTGCATGGCCATGGGCAGGTTTCTAAAAAAAAAAACAAAAAAAAACAAAAAAAACCCAACAACAAACAAAACCCCCAAAAAGCTGTTATGAGGCCAAAGCAACAGGAGCTGAAGGAAACCATTCCTGCTAGAGGGAACCATGTGGCATGCCAGGAAGGGACTAAGGCTTAGACTTAGCCTGGGCACAGCCACCATGGGGCAGCAGGAGTACGGCAAGTACAGCCCTGGCCAGTCGCCATTGGATGGAGCAGGTGTGGGCCCACTACGCAGGGTTCCTCCCCCAGCAGGGTAAACAGATCACTAGGTTTGGAGCAGACAGGGTGGGGGGACCAGTGACAGAGCCCCCAGCAAAAGCCCCAGGGGCAGAGCATGCCAGGAGGCAGGGATTCACAAGCCAGGGCACAAGGAGAGCCGCCTGGCTGGTAATTCCAGGGCATTCTGCCAAAAGCTTGGGCACAACCTGGCCAGAAGCCCAGATGTTGAAAAAGCAGCATGGAAAGTGAGGTCTTACTAAGCCCATTAGCAGCCTGTGAGTTTCTCTGTCCTGGATCCCTCCCAGATCTTGCAGAAAGCAACGAACCCAATTTTCCTAGGGAAGTCCCATCTCCCTCCTCTTCAGATTTCGCTTCTCTCTTTCAGCAAGCAAAGAGGTACAGAGGTTCAGATCTTCTGAAACCTTCCACAATCACACCAGAGCAGTTCTTTCTCATTTTACAGTGACTCAGCCCAGCCAGGTGAAGAGCAGGAAGGAGGCAAAGAAACAAGGACAAGGACCTTCCGGTGGAGGCGAGTGAAAAAACTGGGCCAGACTCACAAGACCCAACCAGCACAGACTCTACCTCCTGAACACAACCCCAGAGGGAGACCTCCACTTAACACCAAGTTATGTTCAAATGACCCCGATCCACCACTGAGACCGAGGCACCACCTTGGGTGGCAAAGCCTGAAAGCCACTTTTAACATCTCCTGCAACAGTCTCTCACTTTTCACTCTTGCCCACATTTTGGAACTGATTTTTATTTGATTGGTATTTGTTGCTGTTCTGAGATACAATGACAACTTTTCAGCAACTTCCAGGGTGCCCTTTGAGAAGCCTGCTTTTCTGACCAGCTCCCTCCCCTTGTTTCACTGGGAAGCCCAACACACATAGCATTTAATGAACCTGCACTCAAAGTGCCAACAGCACCTAATTAATTACGCCTTGCAACATAGCTGGTCCACATTTGACTGATGGCAAGCAACCTACAAAGTCTAAACAACTTGCCCAAAGCTTACCTGAGCCATTCTTCTGAGACATCCCTCTTTTTAATAGATTATCCCTACGTTACTTGCAGTGGAGACAACTGAAGGTGGAGAAGATGGTGATGCTTAAGCAAGGTGATGCTGTGTGGGAGCGGGGTCTCCATTAATTCCTGTTGGTTTGTTTCTGGGGAGGAGAAATTTGTGCATGGACTTTTTAGTGGAGTGGCTGAGAGGGAGAATAGACCTTCAGAAAATTGCGATTACAATTTTACCTGAAAGAGATAAACCCTGGAGTACTTTAAGTTGACTAAAGGTGTTGCCAGTGACACATTTTGGTCCCTGTGCTGACAGGTCAGGGTGTACAGGAAAAGGTGCGAGCTCTGGGAGTGCAGGAGTCTCAGCTCAGGGGATGGGGGGGGAATCGTGCTGCTCCCTGCACATTCAGGAGCACCCCCAAAACACCACCCGAATACGCCGGGCACCCCGAGGCCTTTTGCTACAGAACAGCAAGGGGACCCTTCCCCGGCGGTGTCCCCTGCCAGCTGGAGGGAACGGCGGAGGCCAACGCCGACCCCAACCCAAGGCAGAGGCGGGTCCCGCCGCCGCTGCCCAACCCCCGGGGGCCTGCGGGGCCGCGCTCCCCGCCGCGGAGCGCCCGAGGGCTCGCCGCCCCCGGCGTTGGAGCAGCCACCCCCAGCCCGGCCCCGGCTCCGGGCTCCCCGGGAGCGCTCGGCCCCGCGGCTGGCCCCGATCCGGCTCTGCCGGGCCGGCGGGCAAAACAAAGCGGAGACGGGAAAGGGAAGGGAAAAGGGAGAGAAAGTGCAGCTCCTTCCTCCTCCTCCTCCCGGCCCTCCGCCTGGATCTCCCTGCGTGAGACAGCGCTGCAAGCGGATCCTGACCGGGGGCAGGGGGTGGAGAGAGGGGGAGGAGGACGGAGGGAGGGAGGGAGAGAAGGAGGGACGAACGGGAGCCTCTCTCCTTCCCTGGGCTGTTTTTTCAGTTTCCTGTCTCGCATTGTGCTCACAGCGGATATGTGCTGCGCCTACAGGTGTGTCCCCTCCTCGCAGCTTTTCCCCGGCTCCCCGGCGTAGGCTCCGGCTGTCGGGGGGCGGCGGCCGATCGCGACAGTCATGTGATGATTAATTTGCTCTCGGGGCGGTTTGTCTCTCTCTCTCTCTCGTCTCTCTCTCTCTTTTCCCCTCCCTCACTCCCCGCCGCTCTCCTCCTTCCTCTCGGAGGTGGCCGCAGCCGCTGCCGCCTTCGCCCTGACTCCGGCTGCTGTGGCGGCGGCGGGGCCCGCCGGGAGCATGGGCGGCCTCCGGGGGCTGCCGTAGTGCTTCTGCCCAGCCCGCCGCTGCCCGCCCAGGGCTCCCGGGCACCGCCGCTCCCGCTCGGGCAACTCGGAGGGTCTGCGCCCGCGGGGCTGGCTCTTTCTCCCGCCGGCTCCTGCACCTGTTGAAGGTAACGCAGCCCCCAACCCCGCCGCTGGGCGCCTCGGGATGGGGCTGGGGGAGGGGGTGGGTGCTGGGGGGCGGATTCGGGGGTGAGGTTCCCCCCACTGTCGCCCGTTATCCCCCCGCTGCTGGAGCGGGAGCAACTTCCCTCGTCCTCGGCTGCGGCCGCCGGGGTGGAGGGGGTTTCCGCCGCGCTGCCCGCGCCCCAGATGGTTTTGGTTAAGGGGCTCCCAAGCGGCGGCGTCGGCTCCGGACTTTGAGCTCCTTTCCCAAGCTGCCGCCGCCGCGCAGGGCCGGGGGGAGGCGCGGGGCGGCGGCTCCTCCCGCCCGGCAGCCGGGGAGCGCCGGTGCCGTGCCCCGGCCGGAGCTCCCCGCCGCTCCCCGCCGCCGGAGCGCGGCCCCGCTCGGTGGGGGCCGGTTGTTCTTCGTGGAGTCGGTCAACCCCCGCGGCGCGGCCGGGGTCGGTGGCCCCGCTGTGGCGACTGGCCCTGGGCCGGCGCCGGCCCCGCGCTCCCCCGGCTCGGGAACGCGTTTGGGTTTTCCCGCAAAGGCGTGAAAGGCAGCTTTAAACTTTCTTTCCAAACTGTTAATTAGATACGCTGGAGTCTACTCGTGTTTCGTGCAGGCGAAGGAAAGTGCGAGGCTGGCAAGGCTTGTGACTCAAGGCATAGTTATTCGGGAGCCGCAGAACACCCCTGCCTGCCTCGTTGGGCTGGGCTGTACCTGTGGCTTGTGACTTTGCCTTCTCCGAGGCCGTGCCAGTCGCGGTGACACCCGGAGACAGAAGGGATCAGTAACGATTTGGGCCCTTCCTGGGTTCATCAGACACTCGGGTGAATGCACAAAGGAGAGGAAGCTTAAGTTTATCGTGTCGCTGAAATCTCATGGAAAAATAGCATTGCCTTTGTCTGGTGAATTCTAACCCCACAGTCCCGTCCCTGTCGCCGAGCTCGTCGTGGAATGGTAACTTGCTTGTGGCAGAACTTGATGCTTTTGTAACTAACGCTGTTGCCTTGAATGTGATGATTAGCTTATTGAACACCAGAGGGAACTCTGAATAGGTAATTCATTCGAGAGAGATACATGCTTATTTTACTGTTTATGTTCTCATTACAATGGAATCTAGAAGGAAGCAAAGGTTGGTAAGTAATAGGCTGCTGGTATGTACCTAGGATTGGCTTCAGCTTGCTTTACAGTTCTCTTCTAAGGGTTTCGGTGCCAAAGCTGGGCTGAAAAAGTATCTTTTTTTTTTTTCTTTTCTTTTTGTTTCCAAAGCTTGAAATATATAACTGGCCTTGCAGGAGCGAGGTGGTGTACCATGCTGTAGGCAAACCAGCTGGGTGACCTACTCGCTGCGAGCTGGAGAGTGAGATTAGACATGCACTTTGGGCTGGTGCCTGATGCCCAGCCTGCCTCTTGGGTTGCGAGGCAGATCCGGTGCGCTTCGGTACGGGGGCTGCCGCCTGCGCTGGAAAAGCCAGAGCAGAGCACTCTTCCAGCCAAAACAAAAGAGAGGAAGTCTGCTCCTAAGCCTGGCGTGGTTTGTCCTCCTTGCCTTGAATACTTGTGGTTCTGAAGCCCTGGCAGGAACTTAGTCTGATTGCATGTGAAATAGGAAATTATCTTTCTTGGAATATATTGCTTAAATCAATACAGAAAGTAAATGATGGCTGTGCTTGGGAAAGGAGTTTGAATAGTGGGTTCTGGGACCAAAGAGCTTTTTAAATGATCTCATATAACTATTGAGAGGCTGGTGTCAGCTCACCAAAAAGTGATGCTGTATTTTGTAGTAAAATGAGCCCCTGAAACGTGCACCTGAAGCCTTGGATGCTCATGATAGTCTGTACAACAATTTTGATAATCAGACTTCTTTGATAACCCTGGATTGTCGATGATGTGGGAAGGACAGCACAATTAAGTACACTTGTGACTCTGACTTATGCTTCAGGAGCTGAAGCATCCAGCTGTTCATCCTGTCCCTTTGCCAGAGGTTACTCTGCCATTCAGCCTCGTTTCCTATTGGACTTCGAGTGTGCCAGAGGTTACAGCCCGGCATATGAATGTAAACTGCATTTTATGGCTGCTCCTGCTAGTGTGTAATGTTGTGAAGTCCAGTAGCATGAGCTTCCTGTTCATCCCTCTGTCCTGGCAGAGGGACAAGGCAAGCAGCTGGGGTCAGCTACATCATGCTGCAATTGTGAGTTGGAGCCTGTAAGCACCTCAGTTCCTCTGAAATGGCAAATGTGACTCCAACGAACTGTCTTGTACCGTGTCTCGGTGGACAGTGGTAGCAGGGAGGCAGCTCAGCACAGGGAGAGGTTGAATGAACTTCTTGGTAGGTCTGACACAGCACATGGGGCCATGGGCTTCATGATGACAGAGCAGACCGTGCACCCAAACAGCCCTCCTCTTCTTCTTCTCCTCGTTCATCCATTCTGGGAATTAGCAAACAAATGGGCTGTGTTTTTTTTTTTTTTTTTAATCCTCTTAGGCAAATCTTGCTTTGTTGATCTAACTTAGAGACCTATTCTGTAAAATATCCTCACTGAGGGCACGGCCCTCTTCCACCTGCATTTTCCTACAGCTGTTATTGGAAGTGGGATAAAGGCTTTAAATAGCTTTACAAAACTGGGAGCTGTTTGCCTTGTACGCAGAAGCTCCATAAGAGCAAATCTACATTCTGAAGAGACACCCCTTCATGAATGCCTATTAAGAACAAAGATATTCTGGTGGCTTGTTGCTAATGGGTTTGGATGCTGACTTGGTTTTGAGAAAATGGTTTGCATGTTCATTTGTTTTTATGAAGATGTAATACTAAGCGTTTGTAATACTGTAATAGCTATGATTTGGAACTTTTCATACACTTTAAAATTATTTATTGTATGAAGCACCAAATGGAGATATTTATTGCACTAGTGTCACATTCTGAATATGGAATTACAATTGTAAAATTAAGGTAACAAGCTTAAATTGGGGTTTGCAACTTTAAGTTCTTGCCAGCAAGCAGTTAATGGCAATGTTAACTGCTAGTAAAGTAATTGCTACTGTTCTACTGTCGTTTTGTTCTCACTTTCCTCCAGTCAGACTGTTCTGCAGAGATATAATGAATATTCACCAAAATAGCTTGGCATTGTCACTTATGCAATTCCTCATCAGATCCAATGTGTTGATGAGCTAATGTGCACTTGATTAAACATACTTGATTTATGCAAACAAAAACTGTAGGTCCTTCTTGAAGTAAAGTTAGCACCTGCACAGCTGTTAGTGAGATGAGAGTCTAAATAATTAAGATGGAATTAAGTAAACAAACAACTTCAATGTGGTGTTCCTCCTCCTTCTTTACCTTTATCTTTTACTTCAGCTCAGTAGTGGATATTTATTCTGCCTTTTCTTGCAGGTTTTCTTGTGCACCACGGGAAGTTGTGAAGCTCAGCTTATAGTGGGGAGGTCCTCTTCTATTTAAATGGTTGCCATTACTATAAAATAACTAGTTAAAAAAAAGCTCTTTATTAGCTATAATAAAGCCAGGGGTAACTAGAATTTGTGGAGTATTACTTTAAGAGTTTTTATTACTTTAAGAGGCTGGCTTGGACTTGACATTGGCTTGTTAATCCTTATTTATAAAAAATATAAACCAACACAGCCCAAGTAAGTCATTGAGGGGGTGTCAGTTTAATAAAAACAAACCCAAAACCAAACAAACAACAATATTTGTATAATAAGTAGTTTAACCTCCTAACCTCCTACTCTTTTCTTGATCAAAACTGATGTAGACAAAGTGGAAATAAGGAGTTGAAGATAGCCATTTTATCTAACCATCAGTGGTTACAAAAAGTGTTACAAAAAGCTCTCAAACTGTCTAGAAAACTGCTTAGATCTGGCTACAAAAAGAGGCTGAGGACTCCTTGCCCCTGAAGGCTCCAGTTGATGGGTGGAGGAGGGAGAGGACATGTGCTTGTCCAAGCCCTGGATTAGTAGAGTAGACTGGAGAACCATTCAGGGGGGTTAGGACTTCATTTGTTTATCTGTTAAAATAGAGTATTTCTCAGTTTCTGCCTCTGCAGTGAGGTCTGTGGTAATACATAACTTCTAGTTCTCTCTCTTTCCTTCTCAGATGGTTGAGGGAAGGCTGACTTGTTGACGTAACATCCAGAAGTGCCCGTGCTTAACAAACAGTAGTAATGATAATTCAAAAAAACTTCTGAAGCTAACTTGATGGCCAACCCCTGCTCAATTACTCAGTCTGGGGCTGTCTAACATGGGGCAGAGTTTGTTCTCAGGAATGTGTCAGCAGAACTGTGGTCACCAGCCATGTGCTTATTGGGACGCTTGGTTTCTCTTTGGAATTTGGATTCTGGGAGCTGGCGCCGGTGTGGATTGATGATTAGCTCCGTGCTGAGCTCTCCAGACTTAGGAGTTTCAGTGATCTTCAGAGGACAGAGTCCACCCAATGCCTTCTAAGGCGCTTCTAACCTGCTCCACCTTTGTGATTAGCTTCCAAGTTTCTCCCTTTCTGGGTTCACTTTCGACATGCCCTCTTCCGCCTCCTGCCCTCAGGCAAACAGCTTTGCCATCCTGGAAACAAGTGGAATTGGTAGTTTTGATTTATTCAATCAACGTGTTGTGTCTTCTCAAAAAATTTAGTTATCTAATTAAAACCTTATTTCTAGTCTTTCAGTTGCATCACTCGTTAAAGGCCATGGGTAAAAAGTGGAGGCGTCTTAGTAATTTGCAGTGAATGGATTTTGTATTACTTGACAGTCACAGTTTTCTTTGTTACAGATAGGCCATCTATCTATCTATCTTTCTATTAAAGTTGTTTAAAAACCTCAGTCCTACAGTGAACTGGGAAGCTGTGGAGAAGTTTTTCCCCCGCAGCTGTCCTTCCCCTGATGCTGTGCTGGACCTGCCCAGGTAGACCTGTTGGGAGCTCTCTGCCAATTTGAGTACATCGGAACTGCCAGTGATCAATCTGACTTGAAATAAAAATCTGTGGGGTTTTTAGCACTTCAACTAAATTCTTACAGATTTTACCTTATTAGAACAAGCTACGTTTATCCTTATTGCTGAATAGACCCGGCTAGCCTGTTTCTGGTTAAGCTGGATTAGGTCTTCATGCCAATTTGGATAGAAGGAAGCTCTCATAAACCTGACACAAATCTTCCCGTGTCTAGAGAGGGATCGTTTGGGTGATAGCTGGGTCTCTTGGAGAAGTGAACAGAGAAATCAAGACTTCTCACATTTCAAGCTTAACTTTCTGTCGGTGGTAATTGACTGTGCTTTAAATAATAGAAATTTCAGGAGTCAACTCCTCACATCCTTTTCTCTAGGGCTCTTGTTTACCTTCTGGATAGAAAGAGGTACTGTCTGTTTCTTAAACTGACAGATGTATGTAAGAGCTGTATATAAAGAAGATCTAGCTCTCGCCTTTCTAGGTGCATTACTATTTAGAATTTATGCAGTATGAGTTCTTTAGCCAGTGTTTGCCCAGTAGGAAAGCAGTGATTATTCAGATGTATTTAGCCATAGGAAGAAAGTAAAGGGCAGAAAAAAATAAAAGGGCAGAAAAAAATAAAACGCATTGATTTGGCAAAAAGGGCCGAACTGGAATACAAGGTGAGATCTCCCATCCTGAATCAGAAAGACAATTTAATAATCTTTTACTTGGATTTAACCTAGACATACACAGCAAATAAAAGCTGCTTTTTTGAAGACGTACGGTGATTGGAATGGTTAATAATAGTAGGCTATGGTTTTCCTCGGCCTGTAATAGTTCTTTCCCTTTGATGGATCTGGTTATGCTCATTGCAATTGGAAGTCCTAACATCAGAAGACTGTTAATTTGTCCTTCCTTAATATGTTGCTACAACATGTGCTGAACTTACCTGCAGTGTTCATTTAATCAGTATGGTTGGTATAAACTTTAGTGTTGGACCTGTTGAATGGAAAGGCAATGAAAGCAAGATTTTAACCTCTTTTCTTCCTGATCTTGTGGGATTAGTTAAGTAGTTAACTTTTTAAAGCTTTTTCTTTTTTTCCTGTGCTATTTTGATTCATATCATCAGCAATTGGACCTTTTTCCCTCATGAACTGACTAAAAGCCCATGCAAACTCTAGTTGGGTTCATGATGCGTGCACGTCACTCATTCATGTATAAGTTCCATTTCAGTTGCTTTTCTAGGTTTGTGTGACTTTTGGGATGTTTATTTTTCCTCCCAAACATGCTAAATGGAGGTGGTTTTTCCTGAAAGGCTTTTACTCATGCAGGAAGTGTCTTTGTGAGTACTTGGAAGAAGTTTTTCAAGAGTCAATGACTCTACAAACACAGAGCTGCTGTGTGCTCCCGATGTCTCCTTCCGCCCACCCAAGCTGTTAATACAAAAACCCAAAAGACTTCACTTGCCATGTCAATCCCATAGCACTAAATTATGGTATGAGTTTACTTATTGTACATTGTATAAAACTCCAGAGAGGTGATGTTTATGTTTATTAACAGATGACCTCTTTGTTTGACATTTAGCTGGGAGAAGATCTGCAAGCATTTCACAGTCCGTTGTGCGTTTAATTCAGTGTTCAGAAGCATTAGTGAAAATGCAGAGCAATAGCCTTTTGGAATTTTGGGATTTTTTTGTTTGCTTATTTTGGCTGAGAGTTTTTGTGTGGGTTTCTTTTTTTTTGGTTGGGTTTTTGGGTGGTGTGGGTTCTTTTGAGATTGTCATTCAGAGTTTAGGGTCAGAGGAGCCATCAAGTCCTGTAGTTGTTGGACCATCTCATTCTGCTGTTGCTCATGGGCAGAACAAATCCTTGGACTAAAGCCTTGGACTAAAGCATATATTATCCTGAAAATACTGAGAAAAAGAGAATGCATCTTTAAGAATGTTGTTCCTGTTCTTTTCTCCCTGTTCAGATTTATATCAAATTTCTAACAGGATCCTCCATGCTTTTGGCTTGCATCTGTTGGTCCCTTTTAAGTCTTCTCGTTGGCTGTATTAAAGTGGTTTTTATTGCTTTTTTTTTTCCTTAAAGGTGATCAAGTAAGCTGTCAGTTGTCTGTGTAGCTTATCAGAAGGACTGAATCTGTTAATCTGATTATACATAATGCTTTTTTTTCCCCTCTGGATGCTAATTGTTTTTTACGCCTCTGCACTGCATGTTCTCTAACTTTCAACATCTTCTTTTGAGCATCAACAAGCAGTATTTCAGTGCCACTCATTAGCGCTGCATACCCCATCCCACCCTGTGCAGTATTTCCATTTGCTCTCATATCTTTGCATCTGTGAACAACATCAGCCCTTTTAATACCAAAGAATCTCCAAGCGTCATGCTTAGTTGCGTGGCTAAGATGACCTCTGCATCCCTTTTGGTCTCCTTGCTTCTTAAGGTCATGGTTCTCTGATTTGCAAGCCTTATCTGCATTCCTTGTTACTGGGTACATAGATCTGCCTTCAGATATCTTAAGGCTGCTTTGGCTGGAATGAGCCCAACTTGACAAGTAATTGAGATAGCTCTGTGTGATCTCCTTTCTATTTTTATTTATCATGCTGTGGGTCCAGAGGATGGCCATGAAGATGGTCAGAGGGCTGGAGCACCTATGCTAGGGCTATGTCCTAGAGGACAGGCTCATAGAGTTAGGGCTGTTCAGCCTGGAGAAGAGAATTCTTCAGGGAGATCTTATAGCAGCCTTTCAGTATGTGAAGGGGGCCTACAGGAGAGATAGGGAGGGACTCTTTATCAGGGAGTGGAGTGATAGAACAAGGGGTAACAGTTTTAAATTGAAAGAGGGGGGAGATTTAGATTAGATATTAGGAAGAAATTTTTCCTGTGAGGGTGGTGAGGCACTGGAACAGGTTGCCCAGGGAAGTCGTGGATGCCCCATCCCTGGAGGTGTTCAA
>JAOQGH010000001.1:22116114-22141348 GCA_025769975.1 Gallinago jamesoni | reverse complement strand
GGATGCCCCATCCCTGGAGGTGTTCAAGGCCAGGCTGGATGGGGCTTTGAGCAACCTGCTCTAGTGGAAGGTGTCCCCGCCTATGGCGGGGGGGGTGGAACTCAATGATCTCTAAGGTCCCTTACAACTCAAACCATCCTATGATTCTGAACTATATAATCCATTAATTTTACCACCAAGGGCATACTTATTTCCAGGTAGCTAATAAAACAGAGCATAGTTCCAGTCATTGTGAACTGCAAAAGGAACATTGCAGTTGCACAGTGACATTACTCAGTAATGAGAACTTCTTTGAGGTCTTTGAGTTAACTAATTTTTCATCTATTTGGCCTATATATTTTGATATCCTGTTTTTAAAATCCTGTGGATTTTGTGTTTGTTGGCTGTTATGTCCCATCTTTAAGTCTTCTATTGCTGTATTCAGTGTGAAACCAATAGATTTCACCTTTTCAATCTTCCCTCTTCTGCATTTATACAGATGAAAATGAGAAGTTTTCTGCGATGTCTTTTGATGCTAGCTCCAAAATGATTCCTTGCTTAGGGGATACCCATAGACTCTCTGAGCAAGCTATTTCTCTTTGATTGTGTGTGTTGCTTAGTCCCTTGTCTTACGTCTTCTCTGAAGCATGTTTTATGTATCTCTCCCAGCAGAAACAAGTACACATCAAAAGGCACTTCATCCTGGAAGCTATTTGCACAGAAGCCTGAGCCCCAAGAAGTCTCTTTCGCTAGTGGTGGTCGTGCTGCTCAGGTGGGCTAAGAACTTATTTGGACTCAGGGTTGGTGTGGTTCTGGTTTATTTTTGACCTTCCTTTCTTCTTCCAGAGCAGCATCTTGCTCACTTGAGGAGGAGGAGGTCCTCTTGTAGAGCACTGCAGTGCGGTTGACTTGGTGCATCAACAAGTGAGATGGCCATGTGGGGTTTCTGTGCTTGGGGCTTAGGTTGAAATATTGCAGCCTCAACTTCAGTGCAATAATCTGGCATGAAAATGTATTTACTTTGTAATTGTCCTGGATACTGTCTCATTTAATAGTGATTTTTATGCATATTTTTATACCTCCTGAACCTGTAGTGTAAAATGACATTAAGCAACTTGTGCATGTGAATCATCTCCAAGGTAACTTAGTTATCAAAACATAGTATCTCAATTGCTCAGAGTAACACTTTCCACTTCTCTAATTGCACTTTTGCAATCTGTGTTGCTTATACTGCCGTTCAAATTATTGTGTACAGGTGTACTCTGTAAGAACTTTCCAATTTACTTTTCCCAGTTGTAGCAATTAGTTATTATCTTTTCATTTTGATCTCGAGGCCTGTAAAATAAGTGAGTAAATGTAAACAGCATCCTTGAAACTAAACTCTTAATGGTATTTTCATCTAGTGATAATTTGAAAAGGCAGCCTGTGTTTTCTGTTGTCTCTGGCATAATTAATCTACTTGAATTGTACTTGAACGGGAACTCAGATATCAGAAGAGGGTTTAGCAGCCTTGGAAGTTAGGAGAGTTTGAATGAAGCAGAACTGAGGGGTTCCTGTACATTGTCATTCACCTTGTTGGGAGAAGAAGAGGCTGGTAAATTTGTGGCCAGAAATGGCTACGTACTTGCTTCCTCACTGACTTTTCTGTTTTACTTACGTCTTTCGTGTACAGTAACTGGGCAGGGTCAGGGTGTTTGCTGCTGTGGCTCTGTCCCAAACTGAGCTGCTCCAACACTGCATTAATAGTCCAGAGGCACTGGTCACACAAACAGGTGTGTCTACTGGAATGCCAGAAGAAGTCTGGGCTGCTTTGTGTAGGGGTTTGGTGTCCAAGGTACCACCTATGCGATCGATTGTATGCAGCAGGGTCTTATAAGTTCTTTACTAAGGACTTCATGCATTCTGGTTTTGTTTCTGCCTTTAGCAAGTAATTGCATTTCTCTCTATTTTTTTTTTTTTTGACATTGCCTCTTTTTGGGGAATATTGGGGAATCTGTGGATGAAAAATACAATTTAGTGGTGGTTTTGTCATATTATATAATGGCGTTATATGTAGGGCAAGCGGATGCTGCAGCATTCCTTCTTGACCTGTGGAAGGGCAGGGACCAGCTAATTCTATAAGCTCTCCTACCTCCTCACCCCTCTGCAAAAGCAGACCTGCAGCCCCAGATTTCCTGGCTTGAGCAAAAGCTTCTACAAAGCACTTTCACATCAGGCTCTCCATACCCACGAGGGGACTTGGCACAGGGGAGTGTTTCTGTTCCAAGTGGGTTAGCAGCATGCACAGCCCATCATTCAGCGATAGGAAGTCCTTGGTGGCAGCTCTGCTGTAAGTAGTTCCTGCCATCACAGGCCAGGCGCTGCATGGTTGTGCTACCACCAGTGTTTTGTGGAGCTGGGCTGTGAAGTGGGCAGGAGAGCTGAGCTGGCGTTATGCTATGTTATATGTAGTTGTTCTATGGCTTTGGAAAAAAAATTATTTAAAAGTTTCACTGCATCACTGATGTGTTTCAAGCACGGTCCTGAAAACACATGTTATTTTGCAATGTTGGGTCAAGAAGCTGGGAGGCAAAAAAAAAAAAGAGGATTCAAGACCTGTTTAATTTTGTTGCCAAATTCTTTGCGTTACCAAGCCCCGCCTGTGTCTGTAGCTCTCTTCCTTTCCTGGGTGGCCTTATTAGTCAGGGAAGAGGAGGCTTTTGCAAACGACGTTCGGGTGTTGAGCTTGTGCTTTCTTTCAATAGCAGCCGTGCTCCTGTGTAGCTTCACTTGCATTGGGAATAATATGAGGCTGAATACAGCCATTTTGCATAGAACTGGTTACTGCCTTTATTCTCAATGGGTGCTCTAAATACAGTGTCCTTACGCACTGTGTGGGGGAGCTTTTTTGGTACCTGTTGGTTTTCATTCTCAGCTAGTGACCTCCTGTGCACTGCTAGCATCCTCTCTAGCGTTAACCACGCACATAGCCATTTCCTTTTCCCTCTTACCTCATTTTAGAAGACTTTGCTCTTGAATCTTGTAAACGGGGTGATAATTTCAAAGCAAACAACTTCCAGTCCTTTCTTGCCAACTTTTGCCCACAAGGTATGCAAAGTAAACAGAGCAGTTGGGAAATTAGTTATGTACCTTCCCTCCTAGTGCAAGGCATCCCAGGATGGTTTGTAGCCCTAAGTAATGAATAAAGGGAGAGAATGAGATTGGTACACGCAAGTTGTGTTTTAATGTATGGAGCCATTGCACAGATCATTCATACTCTTAAGAAGCTCTAGCAAAAACTTGTAAAATGTGAGGCTTTAAAAACGTTCCATTATTCCTGTATTGAACATAAAGGTGTTTTATTGCTTGCAGGAGAGAAAGAAAATCAAAATATCAAGGATGGGGTAAAAGAGATATAGATAATCTTACTTGCATATAAAAAATAACTTTGAAGAAAACTTTACCTAAATATGAGGATTCTTACCTCTGTTAAGCTTATGGAGGAAGCTTAGAAGGATTTCTGGTGCTACCATGTGTTTATCAGTTTGATTTGGAAACTGTGGGTCTGGATTCTGGAATAGCAGGTACACAGCAGTCACAGGGTACAATAGCTGCAGCAGGATATGCAGATGCCATCATGGTGCATTTATTCAAGGAGACAAGTGTAGGCAACTATTAAAAAATGCGACCTTAATAAATTGATAAAGACATGGTTAACACTTAATATGTTTACCTCCAGCCTAGTTACTGAACAGCCTTTGCCATTTGAGCAATAGGTAAATTTGTTAAATGTAAAAACTCGACCTGAGGTTATCGACCCAGAGGCTCAGCTACAAGGGGGTGGTGTAGCTGTAAAGAGGAATAACCATTATGTGATCTCCTCCAAATGAGAGAGGGCAGATCCCGAGTGTACGAGGCTTGCAGGAATTCAAATCAGCAGTTGAATTATAATCTAATGAGGCCGTGAGCAGAAACACAACTTCCATTTAAAGTTCATGTGTGTGGCAGCACAAATAAAAAGCTGGAGCCCACCCGTCCCAGAAGATCCTTCATTAGGAATTTTACTTCCTCATCATGCTCCAAAGGGCAGTAATATAACAACCCGGAGCAGCTCTCCTTCACACATTTGTAGGTAGCTATATGTGTGGAGACATCCCTACTCCTTTTCAGAAATAGGTTCTCAGATATTTAAAAAAAAAATAAAAATTATATATATTATATATAATATGTGTAATATATTTTATAGTTACAATAGATGTATTTTTAAAGGAAAATATGCTCTGTTATGTGAAAACTTTCCTGTCGTGTTTCCCAAGTGAAGGTTTTGAAACTGACCAAAAGTAAGTGCTTTCTTAATAGAAATTTCTTGAGTAACATAAACGTTAACTCAAAACACCCGAAAGAATGTTACATTTCTGTCTTCTGAAATATTTCAGTTGTACTTGTGCCAAATGCAGAGCAGTGAACGCAGCTGTAAGGGGTTAGTTTGGCTCTATTTGTAGTCCCTTGAATGCATGAGCTGATTAATTTTCTGTATTTATTTTTTTAAATGCAGAATTAATGTTAAGATCTTAAGTATACCTGAAAGGAGAAGAAATATTATAATTTGAGTAAATTTTATATATATGTATATATTAGCCACAAGGTAAGGATGATGTGTTCCTGGAATAATTTCTAAGTAGTTGTGCTTCAATAAAGCATAAGATCAAACATCCCAAACCACACAGTAACTTTTTTTGCTCTTTAGTTAAAATTGACTTTTTTTTTTGTAAGTGAAGTTATGAATATCCTCTTCACACACATAAGAGAGACTAAGAGTTGAGGTAGCCTTCTGCTTAGCCTAGCCCCATGAAGCAGTGACTGCTTTATGAGATTTGATTCATCATCTGCTTTTTACCTGTGAATCCTTGATGAGGTTAAAGCTGTCCAGGTAAGTGCAATTACAAAGGTGATGCAGATCGTGCCAAAGCCAGGAGATCAGCAGGCTGGAAGTTTTGTGGCTGAGCTACAAATCATTGAAGTAACCTTCTCTTCAGTGCATACCCGTTCCTATTCTTTGCCTATCTTCTGGGGAAGAAGAGGCAGCAGCACTCAGTGAGACAGACTGTACCTTCATGGCTTACATTGTGTAAAGATCAGCAAACCATGTAGGAATTCAGATTTTTGTTTATTTTTTTGTCCTCTGAGTGGCTGTTTGAATGGCTTTCCTCTTGCTCTGTGGTCAGAAAAGACAATGTCTTAACTACTTCTCTGTCACAGTTACAATAGCTCCTTTTTTTGCAGAGTCTAAAGATAGTTCTTTTTTTCCTTCAGATTGTATATGTTAAGTATAGTGAGGACAATGTTTCTTTTTCATCCTTTCTTTTGGATAAATCTGGCAGCAGATTGCTGAGTACTGGGAAGGTTGGTTAATGGGAGCAATCCTTGCAGCTGTTTCATATTATTTGGCTGTTTGAAGTGAGAGATAAAAACCTAGATGGCATCTAGGTTGGGTTTTATCTTTTTGGTGTGATGAGGCTGCAGATGTGAAAGTTTTGAGAATGCTTTAACATTTTTCCTGTTTCTAATTTTATTTATTAATATCTATGACCTACTTAAATAAGATGGATCCATGTACCTCCAACCAAATAGTTGATTATAAGAGAATCAGATTGCTTTCCTCAAGCATGCACTTGTGCAAACTCAAAACATGCAAAAAAGATGAATTAACTGATGTTGTGGAGATAGAGTACACCAAACCTCAAGCCACCTGTGGGCTGGGTGAATTCTTGAGAGAGAAATTTATTTTCTCCTTTGGCTTAGAAAGAAAGGGGGATTTGATCCCCCGTGAAGGTGGAAGAAGCACGATGCTGCCTCATGTTCCCACTTGGGAGTTGTTCTTTGTTGTTAGATCCTTTTTCAGAAGATCAGGTGGCTACCATTTTACAGGAGAGCAAAGTGAATCCCATTTGCCCAGTGTCAGAACTGGGAATTTATTCCTCAGGCCTGGGAGATCCAGAAATCACATGTCCAAAGGCCTTTGTGCTTGGAGAACCTCTAGGGTCTCCTGGGTGAAGGATGACCCTCACGTGGTGGTTTGGATCTATATCGTACGCAAATTGTATAACTTCAACTAGCAAGAACACACTAAGATTACACTGAGTGGATGTTTACATGAGAAAATTAAATTGTGAGTCTGTACAACTGGGTCCAATTAAAATAAAGTATCACCACATCAATCACGAGCAGAGGCATGTGAAGGAAATCCTTCGCCAGCATTCCTTGGGAGTGCAGCAAATGCCTCGCTGTTCCTGGAGTGCAAAATCATTCCTCCCTCCTAAAGAGCATCTAAATGCTTTTAATATTGACCAGGAGATTAAAAAAGCCCAAGCAACTAAGCGTAAAGCTGGGATCCTATTACTGTATTGAATAGCTATTAATATGGCTGCTGTGGGAGATGTGGCAGGAAAGGAAGCGCAGCTTCCCAGAGCTGCAAACGTAAGAGCTTCTAAAGTTTTAAAATGCTCCTGCTGCTTCCTCCCACGTCAATACTACCTGCCATCCTCTATTTGTATTTTGTGCGCTGACTTGGGAAAAGATTTGATTTGACCCTACAGCACAGCTTGAGGAACCGGCTGTACAGAATATTAATATCTGATCTTGTTTCATTAACATCAATTTCAGGCGTGCATTCCAGAGGGGGTTAACATTAAGCTGTTTTTAACCGCAGCAATATTGTACAGATTCCTTGACCCAACGCACCAGCTGGTTTGCACTAAGTTTTATAGTGCAGGAGACAAGAAACAGGCTTCCTCACGGAAAGGGAATGTGGCAGTGGAAGTCCTGAAAGCACGGGGAGGTTGTAGGTGCTGGGTGGGATGTCTCTCACAGAAAGGTCTGGCAAAAGTGTGGCAGGAGACCAGAGGGGTGGCTGGTCTTGGCTGTGCTCTCTCCTTGGTTTCTGACATTGCTGTTCTCCTCAGGTTCTTCGTCCCCATCCCACCTCAGCAATCTTGTGGACTTTGGCTTGCCTGTCTCTTGTTGTGGGTTGCAACCTTTCAGGTGGGCTGTGTGTCTGGGCTGGCTGGTGGCCATCCACCCTGCTCTCTGCACCCACCTAAGCCAGCAGTGGTTGTGCGGCCACGTGCTGGAAGCTGAGGCAGACACAGCAATGGCCTGATCTCCCACAGGACCACCAAATGAGGTCATTAGATGTTAGATTATTTTTTTTATTATTTTTTAAACTTTTTTTTTTTTTTTACAATTCACATAAGCAGCCTTGCAAGAAGTGAATTAACCATATCCTTCTCTCTTTCTCCACTCTTTCCACCACATAAAGTGCCATAATGAGGTGGCAGCTATATTGTTGTACAAATGCCTCTGTGCGTGAAATTAGTGTGCTTCCAAAAAAAGCCCTAAACCAGAAAGACTCTGCAATGTTTGTTACACTAAGTTAGGCCTATGACATTCTATCCTCTGAGAAATATTCCTGCATAGGATCTAGTTATCCAGTTCATCAACATGCGTAATTCCTTCCCCTACCCCTAGCTCTGAGTCGAGAACGGATTTTGTGAAGATGTCTGCAGAGGGGTTTTATGTGTTGAGCCATACGAAGAGAAAAGGTTAAAAATTGTTGTTACAGCAGACGTGGAAAGCTATAGCATAAACGCTCGCTGCTTTAAAATATGAAGAAAAATAGTGTCTTTTAAATATCAAAGGGATTAGTATTAATCCAGCACTTGTGATTTTCTTAAATCATGTTATTTGCATAATAATACTCACCACCTGCTATATCTTCAAAGCGCTTTTCAGGCATTAACTAATTGATCTTTGTAACACCCCTGTGATGTAAAGACCTGTTATTATCCCCACTCTGCAGATGTGGAAACCAAGACCCAGAGTAGTTGAAGAAACTTGTTGGGCGCAGGGCTGAGACAGTGGCATTGCGGGTGCCGAGTCCCTATTGTCCTGTCCTCCGACAGTTCCCACTTGAAGCACTTCCAGGGGCAGCCACGCTTTCTTCTTGCCTGCCTTTATTTAAGAACAAAAAAGGGCACCAAGTTCTTGGTGTCTTTGGAGGGACATTTTTGGGGGATGTTTGTTTGGTTTGATTTTTTTTTAAGTTGTTTTGTTAAATGATTTTGCTCTGTTTTTTAGTCACCCTATGGTCAAAGACGTGTTAGACAGAAAAGCTTCTTACAGCTCCTTATTGTCTGTGTGCACCACAGCGATAGTAGTTGAGAGCTTTTAAATGTATTTTACTTTGTTCAGGACTCAGTATGGTCTTGCTATTAGGAGCCTTTTGGTCAAATTTCCCCCTTCTTGTCAGAAAAAAAAAAAAACCAACACTAAAATGCTAAAATGGGAAGTGACAGGGTGAGTTGTCCCTCGTTATAAAATTTCAATACCTATTCCCATCCCACGCTGGCAGTGAGCAGCAGTGGCTGCCAGAAGAGCAGCTGGTGTCCAGGGCGAGGGATGCTCAGGCGTTGGGAAGTTGGGGTGGTGCTGCTGCTGGGACGGCAGCGTGTTCCCTCCCTGTGGACATCTGCCTCCCAGGTTTCCTTCACCCTATGTCTGGAAGAGCCACAGGCACTCATTGTCCCAGTCCTCGGTTGTGTGGGTGACATGTGGGTCTCCCTACCCTCTGCTCTGCCACTGTCTTCAGACCAGTTGGGCCTTGGTAACTGTTGTGCATATGGAGCAAAAATAGGGCAAAAAATGGAAGACAGGCAGGTGTCACGTACCTAAGTCAAAGAATAGATATTAAAAACTCTTTCATGGGTAATAATCTGATGGGGAGTTTAAAATGGGGTATTAAAAAATATATTGCTGTCTCTTTAATCTGGCAGTGTCACTTTAATACTTAGTGCAAGGGCTTAATATTAAACAATATGGATTTGTTTTTACAGACGTTTCAGCAGTGTTATCTCCAAGTAGGAAAATAAATCTTGGTGGTGGGGCACTCAGAGCCCATCAGCGCAGGCTCACGCTAAACCGTAGGAAAAGCCCATGTCACGGCAGATTTCGGGAGAGGATTTCAGATAACGTATGGTTTCCCCAAGCACAGTGCCCAGGCCCCCGTGAGGGCTGCAGCGGCGGCAAAGTGGTAGATTATGTCAACAAGGTAGGGACATGGTTACTTATACTGGCTGTAGTTATTTGGCTAAGCAGGGGGCTGGGGGAGGCAAGGAGGGGGAGCACAAGTCACTCTGAATTCCTTTGTACTCCAGCCGGGACAGATGGGCTGTAACCTCTCTTCACAGCACAAATTACAGGGTTTTCCAGACCCTCAGATGCTTGTGGGTTGTTGGCTGCTTTTCAGTCTCTCGAACGTCATCTCCACAGAGCCCGTGTTGGCCCAGGGCACAAATGGATCCTCTTCAGGTGAGAGTGTCGCTTGTCCCGTGAGGTGCTCTCTCCATGTTTTTTGGCATCTTCAGGTGAAAGGGGTGAAACTAAAGAGTCCCCATATGAAACACTGCTCAGAGAGGGAAGAGCAGCTCAGGAGAGGGAAGAGAGAGGGCAAAACCCTAGTCGTGCTCTGAGTGATGCTTGGCAGACAGGGAATTACTCCAGTGCTGATTAATCTGCTAATGATGTGTTTGAAGATGGAGAAGTGAAATAGAGGGTAAATAATTTAACAAGAAGCAGGGCTGGAAGCACGGGGCAGGGCTTGAGGGATGATATGAGCCAGTCAGGGTCTGGAGAGGTTCAAGGGAGGCATCATTCCAGCTGTGCTCCCCTGGCAGGGACGCGTGTGGTGCTTGGGAGAAAGAAGGGTTTGGCCGCGATGTCCCTCATGCTCCCACCAGCTGTTACAGCATCTCTCTGCTTCCACCACCAGAGAATGGGGCAGCTCTCACGCTGGCAGGGGCTGGCTGCTCCGAGGGTTTCAGGGGAAAGTCACCATGTTCACAACCGCATCAGATTGTGGTTTTTGGTTTGGTTTTTTTTTTGTGGCCAAGGGCACAATGGCTTGGGCAGTCACCTCAGTTGCGGCTCTTATACTTGGGGAGACCTGAGGGAAGAAGTAACCACAGTTCACTGTGGTGCTGCTGGGGCTGGTGGCAAAGCAGGGGTTGAACTTCCCCTTACCATGCTCTGCACATGCTTTCTGGCCTCTGAAGGGACCAGAGCAAGTGGGAACTTGTAACCCATCTTCCCTTTCCTGCTTTTGCTGCTGAGGGTAAACGTAGACCATCAGATCGTGTCAGAATTACAATGTGGACAGTGATGGTTTCCAAAACATCAAACAGGAGTGTGCCCTTTCTCTCCCGATTATTTTATTTTTTTTTTGTCATCTTTGATCTGAAACTACTGAAGCGTGGAGTTTCTCTGTACCGTGGGTAGTAGATATACTGAAAGGAATGCATAGAAATCTTGTTTTAACATACTTGTAAAAAGCTTTTAAACCCAAATACATAACTTATCTGGCCCTCTCCCCCTTAAGGAATAAAAACATTTTTGCGACTCAAACTTATGTTTGAGACTTGGGATTAATTTTTTAAGCATGATGTTTATGAAGGTCACAGGGCTGTCTGCAGTGATGAATGACATCCCACATATGTCCAGCTGAAGCTTCTTCATAGCATCCCATCAGAGGGCCTCACTTCTGGACAGCAGACAACAGCAGGTGCAATTTATTCTCAGCCTTTGGATCAGCCAGCGCAAATGTTATTTTATATTTTTTTTCTTACTGTGGATACATACTCAGTTATGGGACAGTGATGACAGCTTTCCAGAAAACCTGGGCACCTATCAAATAATGATTACTTTTGATCTCTTGTCTGCTGGGCTGTAACAAACTATCAACCCATGGGAGAGTCTCAGCAAACTCACTTTTATATAAAAGAACATTTAAAATAATGGAAAACGGGTTTGGGGAGGCATCTGAAGAGGCCAAATAGAGTTCATCCTGTGTCGCAAGGCAGAACGAGCTGTGGTTAAGCCGTTCATTACAGATGCTTGTTGAAGCTTTTTTACAGACCCCTGTCAGGGAAGACTTTGTAGCTGCCTATTGCTCTGCTCAACTGTTATTACTGTGAAGTTTTTCCTGGGGTGTTTATCCTGCAACTCCTGGATGCAATTTAGGTCTCTTGTCTTTAATAGACATGGTGAATAGTTCATTCCCTTCCTCTGTGAATAATTCCTCTCTATTTGTGTACTCAATAAAAGCTAAATCACTTGCCAATAATTCTTGGACCCTTGAAACATAGAGAAAGCAAGCTTTTAAACTGTTTAAAGTTCTCTTCAGAAATAACACTGCTTTGGCAATTTATACAGCCTTGAACTTGTTTGTGAGCTGCCTCTGTAGACTCTGTAACTGGCTAGGTTTGTTTAGTAAACTTTTTAAAACCTCTCACCTTCTAAAAACCAATTGTTTCCAGGCTGGGATTATAAATGGAGTTCTGTGCCTCTCACTTGTTTAATTTTGCTGTGAACAAAAATGCTAGTGTCTTCATTCAAGGGCCTGCCTTGCTTTGTACTGGCTGATTTACAATACAATGTGTAAATATAGTAGCAGCCTGGAACAAAGGAGAGCCTGTTTATCCAAACAAATTTGAGGGTGAGGGTGAAGAGGTAAATTGCAGCCTGTTCGCTGAACTGCAGCTTGAAAGCAGGACGAAACAACTGCGCGGGGAACACGATGGGCAAAATGATCCTCAGGGGTTTTCGGCCCAGCGTCCCTGTAATTTTAGGGTAGCACTGACCCAAGGAGCCAAGGCGAGCTATTGGGGCACCCAGGTCCTTCCTGGCCCTTTGGAGGAGCTTCGCTGGCAATCAGAGGGTTTTTTGGGGGTTGTTTTTTTTTTTTGTAGCTGGATTTTGTGCCCTGCTTGGAGCAGTTGTTCCTCTGTAGGCAGTTGTGTGGAGTCCAATGTAACCTCTTGGCAGGTCTCGTCGCCACAGTTCCCTCGTCTGTGGTGTTTTAGCCAATTGCTTCTACTTGTCCTGAACTAAAGCCAGCAAACACATTTCTCAGATTTAAGTATTCTGGGTATTTTGGCCTTATTGTTAAGCTTGTGTATTTCAGCTATAACAGCTAAGTCTATTAGCAAAGAGATTAAATTGTGTAGAAGTTATATTGCTTTGTCCAGACACGAAAAATAAATTGTTAGAAATGGGCTTCTGTCCAAGATGTGATCGCTCTTGGAAAATAAATTGGACGAAAGTACTCACTGCAGATCTTTGCTAAAAGACCAGTGCCTTGCACACTCACTTTTTGTGCTTCCTATAGATGAGTTCACTACCTAATTACAAAACCCAAAAATGTTAAGAAGAAACGCCTATCAAACTCAGATTGATAATGTTTCCTAACTTTGGCTGTGATAAGGGTCCGGGTTGCTGAAAATCTTCTTTTTTAGTTTTCTGGTTCTGCTACTATGTAACAGCTTGAAACATTGATTTGCAGAGCAAGGAAGTTTGGTTGTAGCTGGGAAGTAAGTTGAACACTTCTTTAATGCAGCTCATCAGCTCCTTGGTTCAGTTGCATCCTGCATGCTGTGTGGTATTTACTGTCGTATCAAGCAACATGAAGTTTCATCTGTCCTTTGTTTTCCTGCCCATTAAGTACAAAATTCATTTTGGTTTTGCAGAGCCTCCTTCTAAACTTTCCTGAGTTATAAATTATGGCTTTTCTGAAATCTTCAGCCTTGCCTGTGGGAAGAACACTTTAATTTGGTTTAACAGTAGATGACTAATCTAGCTACATGTAGTGATTTTTTCAGTTCAGCTGCAGTCGGCTTCTTACTCCAACTGTTCCACTAAAATTTCAAAGGTAGCAATCAATTCCTAGCCAGCCTTGTTTATCCTCCTCTTGATTTTTCTTGTTCTCTTCTTGGTCTGTGACACTGAAGAGAGCTCTGTCTTATAAAGCGTGTGTACAGTATTCCTGTTAATGGTTTTCAACACAATTTTGTTCAGCACAATTTGTCCGGGTGCTGACCTGGTTCTGCTTCATTCAGCCCTTGCCTAGTGTTTTATCATGGAGACTCAAATATTTCATGCTTTCCATTTCAAAACAGATGAACAGCATCTCTTAAAGAATATATTTTAACATCTCGTGTCTGTTTTGGTCCTTTCTGGTGTGAAACTGGGTCAGTGTTGGTTAAACTAGTTTATCTTGTTCTCTGTACACCTAGAGCACAAAGTCAGGTTGAAAGCCCTGGTAGGTTCACTCCCCAGCTCTTTTATAGGCATCTGAATTTGAAACACATCCTTTAGACACTGGCAGGCTCTGTTCTGTGGATGTGGTAGATGGATGGGATGGAGAGACATCGGAGCTGCCCAGTGTCTGTGAGCACAGGGGTAGCTGTGCCAAGGTGAGCAGGGAAGGTCCCTATTTGGGATAAGGGAAGAGGGAGGGACACCTTGGTGGTGTGGGGGCTGCCACCCTGTGAAGTACTGGCGGGTCAGCAGATGGGATGCGCAGCTCTTGTGATGCTTGTTTTTATTCCTGTAATTAGTAGGTAAGGTTAATTTACTCCTGAGAATGTGTAAGAGGCTGGGTCTCCAGGGACTGCTGCCTGCTGAAGGAGGGTGGGGGTGTTTGGTTCGTTTTGTTTTAAGCAGCTAAGAGTGGTATGGGCTGTTTCCTGTTGGAAGGACAGAAACGTCTTCATAGCTCTTGTTCTAAAAGGCTTTGAGAAGGCTGTGGGTGATGGGTCAGCCCATAAATGTTATTAATTTCATGTGGAGGGGCTAAACTTCCTGCTGACTTAGGTAATGTACCCACTGAGCCTGGATAAAAGGTTAGAGATGGCAATTATGGAAAAATCCTTTTCCGTTAAGCTTTTTTAAGCTTAACCAAGGCACTGTCAATAATTACTCTTTTTTTTCTTTGCTATTGTGGACTGAGTCTAATCCAGACTGGTTTATTTAATTTTTTCATTGCTTGAATGTGCATGTTCAAGCTACGTGGAGAATATCAAGCTGCATTGGGTACACGCTGAGCAAATGCATTTGCTGGACGTACCTGGTGTGTTAAGCAGTGAATAGATTTACAGTATGTTTGTAAGAGATCATAATTGGGTTGTAAAAGCAACCAAATTGTGTGCTCTTGTCCTTTTATTTCTCTGGTTGTCTCTGAAGTTGAACAAGGCATCTTGCAGGGTGGCATTGGAGTGGAGGAGGGGTTCAACCAGAAGGGCCAGAAATAGCAGCTGTTTGTTTATACCAGGATTTTTATTCTCTCTTCTTCCTACTCCCTTTCTTAGGGGTAGTCTTATGTATTCCACCCACTCTCATTCCCTTCTGGTGAATGTGTGTGGATATGCTCCAGGACCATATGTGCTCATAGATACATACTTCAAAGGAAACTCTAGACCGCCTAGAGAAGCTGCTCGAGTTTAGATGAGCCCTGAATTTGCCGACCGCTACAGCATTTCTTTTGAAGAACCACACAGCAGTGCTGCCATGTCTTTCCTTCAGCACCTTTGCACACTGATGAACGCCCTTACTCTCCAGAGTAAGTTAGCTGCAGATACACATACTCTGTATGAACTTAACCAAGCTGAATTTCACCTCAAGGCACCAGCTCAGCTGGGCTTTTTGATGGCTAGCTGACACCGTTGGATCACACGATATATTTGCCCGACAGTGAGGATATCGTGAGGTTGTTTCCTTTTTTTCCTCCTCTGTACACAATGATTTCTTTAAAGAGGATTTTTGCAAGCAGTTTTCCTGGAACGGCAGGCACTTGCCCCAGCTGATTCAGGGACGCTGTCTTACTAAGTTATTATTTCTAAGGACTGAGGATTCTGGCTGCAGACCAAAAGGACCTTGTTCGTGTCTGCTCTGCTGGGGCTCTTTTTGGTTAGATGCCTACTTTCTGTTTGACAAACCTCTGCAGATTCTTGGTGGCTTCCATATAATTTGTTTGGTCTTAAACTGAATATGCTAAGTGTGCTCTTGGTTGGGGAATTCATGGCATCTGGTGCATATTTCAGCACCCTTTTTCTTCCAAAAGCCAGAATTGCACAATAGCCACTCCATTCCAGCAGCAGCAGCAGCTGTTGGGCCTGCACCTTATTCATGTTAAGTGTTTGCCAGGAGTTGTCTGTTAAGATTTCCAATATGAAACATTGATCTTACATATGAAAACATTTATTTTAAAGTTTTCCTGCCTATTTCTATGGATATTTGGTCCACTGCTCTTGAAAAATGAGTGATTGTACCCGGTAGATGCTTCAACAGACTTTGACACCTTTCTCTCTCTCCGTGCTCTAATCCATGGCGCTGATCTTCATTAATTTGTTTGTGTAGAAGTAAGTTTCATATCCCAGGCAGGCTGATCTTGTTTGGAGCTAGCTGGAGGTAAAGGGAAGGAAACCAATATGATTTTTCACAGGTGTTGCCGTGCAGTCATGCATTCCCTTCCCCAGCCTTCGTACTTTGGTCAGCCATGAAATGCAGTACGCGAGGGCGTGTATGGAAACTGTCAGCTGAAAAAACCACCCTCCCTCAACGTAGGGAATTGGTTGTATTAGGGATGAGCAGTCTTGCTTGCTCGCTTCCTGAGACAGTGGCATGAAATTGCCTTTAGATGCTTGACAACAGCCAGAAAATGACTTCTCCCCCTTGCCCTGCCTTTGGAAGAGCATGTTCTTGTTAGCCAGGCTGCTCGTAGAGGTGCGATTCTCTTTGTTATCCCTAAGTTGATCTGCCGGTGTGCTGGGGGGGCTTCTCGCCTCCCTGACCACGCACTTGTTTCCCTGTTACCCATGGCTGGTGGAGTGTTTGTGTTCATAAGATCATTTGTTTACAAATGATATCGTTTCTCCTGAGACTACATCCTCTGATGATGATCAATGGCTCAGTTACTTTTAATAAAGCTGAGGCAGTCAGACACAGGAATTCTTTTGAAGCTGTTGAGGCCTCATCTGAGTCATATAATACCTTAAATGAAAACAGAGCAAATAGGAAATGTAGAAGAGAATGACAGGTGTTGGCAGGAGGGACGTTTAGGAAGTTTATAGCTTTCATGGCTTTCTTTTCTGCTCAGGGCAGATGATTGCTCTGCCTTTAGGCACAGACAAGCTGCAAATGAGAACATGGTGGAGAAAAACAGCTCGCAGTGGCCGTGGGTGATGGGTCTGACTTAACATATCTTCCTTTTAAGCAGAGGAAAATCTCCTCGTTTTGATGAACCAACTTCATTGTTTGGTGCTGATACCCTTGGTCCGGGGAGGGTGATCACAGGATAGGGCTGGCTGAAGAGCCACAAGGGAGGATCTCCTTGGACCTTTAGTAATGATTAGCTCCAAGGTGCTATGGAAGGCATTGAGTGGCTTGGGGACATGTTTGGAAGGTGATTCTGTACTCTATGATACGTATTCCAGTATGTTTCAATCTCCCCCAACCTCCTTACTACCTGGGTGTCCATACAACAGTTTAACTCTTTTGCCAATTCAGGCTATCTCGTAGGTTATTGCCATTTTGTACGTTTTTATCACTAGTTCTGAAAATAGGTTATCCCAAGCTTAAATCCCCAGCTTCTGGAGTAAGATGACTGAAGAAACGTCAGCATTTTCTTAAAGGAATAATGATTTCCTTGTTCCTGGGGTTAACTTGAGGAGGTATGGCAAGTTAAATCTAAGTGCTTACAAATGAAAGGTCAATAAAAACTTGAGTTATTTGCCAGTTGTGGACCTGGGATTGTCAGTGTGGCTGGGGTCTGGACTGCTCTGTATTCTGCACAGCCTGGTGCCTGGGTGGCTCAGGTGCTGTGAGACCATACACACACAGGGATGAAGGCTCGCTGCTGGCAGGGCTCATGTGTTGCATTGAGACATGCATGGAGGCAGTGGAGTTACCTCCCAGAGAGTCTCATATGCTTGTAGTCGTCCTTTGTCTGCAAGAGTAGCTGTCAGGCTGAGTGCTGTTCCCCTTTCTTTTTGGGGTGTGGTGGAGTTCAGTGGTTTCCATCCTGCCCACAGTTCCTTGTGCCTCTCTCCCTCCTTCCCCGCAGCTGGCGGGTGCTGCTTCCTCCCTGAGCTGACTCAGCTCCTGCCGTGGCTGCATGTTGTGCCAGGCCTGTGAGATGTTTTGATTTGGGGGTGATTTGTTTGGGTGGGGTTTTTTTGGTGTGTTTTTTTTTTTTTTTTTGAAAGAACACGGTGCTCTTTCGGAGGTTTCATTTTTAAACCCCAGGTGTGAACACGCGCCCAGCTTGCCTGCGGTTAGGGCAAGCAGCTGAACTGGCAGAGTGGAAAGGTGTGGGAGCGCTCCTGTGCGGGCAAGGAGGATGGGGCTGGAGGCTCCCAAACCAGCTTTGCCACCGCAGCAGCAACAGCATCCTTTCCCAGGTGCTTGTTGCGCCTCCCTCCTCTCCCTGAGGTTGCTACCCACTCGTCGAAAGCTGGTGAAACAGAGTCCAAGGCACATCCCTGGGAGCTGGGGGGGAAATTTTATTCCAACTCCTTGGTGACAGGGCTGCAGGCACAGTCCTATCTGCTGTAGCCACAGAGCCCGACCAGGCTGGTGAGGAGTTGGGGTTGCTTGCCCATAGAGAGAGGCTGCACAGCAACAGTGGTGTTGAGCCTGGTGTCCCTTGACTGCCTTTTTCTCACCACTGTAGCTAAATCACTCTAATCTTGTTCCTGGTCCAAAACAAAGTGATCGAGACTGGGCCATATCTTCAAATATAGCGAGTCTTCTCATGGGCTGTGAGTCACAAGATCAGTGGAAATGGTTGTGCCATGGTGGAGCCGGAGAGAGGTCAGAGCTGAAGGTGCTTGTATGCCAAATGAAACCTGAAGTACCCAGGCCTGAGTTCCTTTCCAGTAACCTCATTTTTCCTTGCAGCGGGCTGAGTTTAGCTAGCATAACCCTGAAAAAGACAGGAGTTAGCTGCATTGTGATTGCCTTGCTAAGGAGCTTCTACTTGGGTACTAGTTTTTCCTGGCTCACCTTGGTGAGGAATCCTGTCTAAGAGCCAGAGAGAGCCTAGCCTTTGTAAAGGCCATGGTATGCTCTCCGAGCATCTGTTCACTGTATCCCAGTTGCCTCGGAGGATCTGTCTACTCGGTGTTTGTGAGCAAAACCTATGTGAACCTGCCAAAATAGTGCCCGTGGCTGCATAGAGAAGAGGCACACAGAGTCCAATTTCTGGCTCTAAACTGTATAAAATAATGTTAAATAACTCCTGATTTTTAGGTTTCATTAAAATGAAAGGCTGAATTGGCACAGTCGCTTCTGAGTTCACAGTGAGGGGTAGGAGTTTGCAGCAGAAAGCAGGGTCTAGGGGAGAAACTTTGAAATCATTCTAGTAGAGCTGGAAGATGGAGATCAAAAAATATTTGGCCTTGCTCACTGTGCTGAACATGCTCCTCTTCGTGCTTTTTGTTACTTGTTCCCAACTGACAATGACACATTCACTTAAGTCATGGGGGAAAGAAATTAGATTTCAAAGCAGCTGATTATGAATCATACCAAAAAACTCAACCACCCTGTACCGGGGACCTAAGAAAAATGTCGTTCAGCATTTACAGTCATGAAGAAAAAGAAGTTGTTTGAGGAAGTCAAGCACCCAAAGTAGCCAGCAAGTCATTGCGTATCGATACAACTTGACAAGAGTGATTTCTGTCAGCATGTCAAACTATGTATTTTGCAGTATTCTTCTTCTGTTTGTACCGAGTGCCTGGTCTGACTGACAGCTAGTTTGCTTGTTCATTCATGGGGTAATCTGTTTTGTCTCCTATGTCTACATGAAGCTGAAGAAGAAAATTGCAGGTAGGCTTTTTGTAGGGAGGCAGAGACTTTCCTGCTCATCTCTGCATGTGGAAAAGTTGCAAGCTGTGTTCAAGGGAGTAAAACCCACCCTTGGTTCTGCTGCCGTTTCTGGAATGTCATTATAACACCTTTCTAATGAAGCTCTCATAGCACGGCAGTGGAAGTCAGTCCCAGATGGGTCCTTGGCAAAAACAAAATTAAAGAATTCCCACAGCTTCTTTAAAAATCTATTTACTTGTGTTATGTGCTACCGATTTAGCTGCTTAAACCTGTTTTTTTTTCATCAAGATGGAAGAATTAACAGTCCTCCAAGTGTAATAACAGTTTTCCTAGCTTTTTGGATGTTATTTTAAATATGGAGTTATAACTATGGTACTTAAGTTTTATGTTGATAGTGTTTAAATTATTGAAAGGAATTGCACAGCTGTGTTCTAGCTGGACCTTATGTTAAAAAAAAAAAAAATTCTAATTATTCAGGCTTTCCTGAATATGTTTTCTGAGAGAGACTTTAAAACCAGTCCAGCCTTGGAAACCCTGGCCTCTTTGCACTGACATGATGTTGAGCAATGCCTGGGCAAGTGCATTTATGAAGTGACATGGTTAAAGGTTGTAAACCCATGTAATTCTCTCCCTACAGATGCACATGCTAAACTTTCAGCGTTGCTGCATCTTAAGCATGGTCTAAAGTCTGACTTCTTCCATGAATCTTGCAGTACTTCATGGGGTGTTTTTTGTTTAAGTACAGTTTCTCAGAGTCAAATTAGAAATAATTCCAGCTTTCAGTTAAATTTCTACCTTGCAAAAGCTGTAGTGGAAGACAAATAAAAACACTAAAAGTATGTAGCTGCTCAACAATCATGATATGCTAATGAAGCCATACATGAGTGGAAGGGAATGCCCCACAGATATTTGGCTTTTTTTCTTTTTTTTTTGTTTTTTGTTTTTCCACGGGAAGAGTCATGTGAATCATTGCCGTGGAAGTATTTGGGGTTGGCAAACCACGGTACCATTCACCAAAGCAAATAGTGGTAACACGCTCAAAACCCACTTCAGTAACTTCCTTTATCATTTTCTGATGGGCCTAAGCTACAGCTGCCACCATCCTAAAGGCAGGGCAGATCCATGTTTACTGGAATTAGTGGTACTGCTTGTTTTTCCTCCTCTCCTTGTTAGGTGGATCCCCCAATACTGGAAGTGCCTACTGTGACTGGGAAACGATGTGTCATCCTGGTTGACAGAGGTGTTACCACAGACCAACTTACTGTGCACAAAGGTGCCCCATCCTAGGGAAAAAGGTGGCAACTTTATGCAAAAGGCTTGCAACTGAGCTCCTACACCCGTATCCTCCAATATGAGTGGGCTGAGGACACACGTAGGTATGACATTGAAGAGAAGCTTAGATGTCAGTTATTTTAAATAGGATGACTCATCCCTTATCCTTTTACCTCGTACTCCCTCCTTTCTCATGCCTTTGCTCCTCTTAGGCTACAGATCATTAGCTTTGCTAAAACCACTGTTGGTATCTTCAAGGCAGCTGGATTGCAGGGACTTGCCTTCACTGGACCAGACATGTCTCTTTGATAGTCGCCTGGCTCTGTTTGAAATGTCAGTTCTAAAAAGCTTTTCACAAAAAAAGAGGATAAAATATTCTGGTAACAAGGCACCGGAGCTGGATGCTGTTCATGCAAGAGCTCTAAAGGAATGAAAATAAGAAATTGCTCCTGGTTTGCTGTCTGCTTAAATAAGCCAATAATATAGCAATCTAGGGAGGGCTTCTGGGGTCATGCAGGGAGATTATCAGTAAATCTGGCTGCTGTATTAGGTAGTTTGGTGGAAATCAGAACAGGAATAGAAGTGGTAGATAACAGAAACAGAATGCACAAGAGAGGAGACAGCATGTCTTGGGTGAAGGGAATTTGTTTCTCATGAATCTGTGGAAGTTTTTTGAAGGAAGCTTCAATATGGATACAGCAGATCGAGTTGATACCTTGTCAAAAACTCTTTGAAAATAAAAGTACAAGCTATATTTCACAGAAATATGTTAGAACCACAGTTATCAGAGAATGAAAGAAAAAGTCTTGTCACAAATTGCCAAGTGGTTAAAATAGGAAACAGAACTGGAATACCTGATTAGCTTCCCTGTTCTGTACCAGTTATTGCTGGGATGAAGTCCTTCAAAGATCTGTGCTGTTGTCGGAGCTGTTCAACATATTCATCAATGATTTGAGTTTAAATAGATGCCAGACCTTGTGAAGGGTACCAAAATTATTTACAATAATCTGACCTGAAGCTGCCTGAAACAACTTGCAGAGACTCTTTCGACACAGAGTTGGAAATACAGGCAAATGAAATTCAGTGCCAACGAATGCAAAATAATGCATGGAGTCGGAACGCAAATAATCGTCTTCTTGCTGAGGGGGTGAAATACCCAACACCCTCATGGAAGTACAGGGGATAGTTCTTTGTAAAAGTCAGTTCAGTGTGCAGCGGCTCTCAGTAAAGTAATCAGAACATAAGAAATACTGAGAAAGGAGTAAAGAACAAACCAGAATTATCCCTATGATGCTACAGATCCATAAATATTTTCAGCTTAGATAGCATGGAGTATTCTGGTCATCCCACCTCAAAAAAACCCCTGACACCCAGAAACAGAGAAACATAAGAGACTTCAGGGTGAAAAAGATTGAGTGAACTTTCCTTTGAAGAAAGGCTCTTCAGCTGGGGGCAAGGGGAAGCAAGAGAAAGAAGACATGATGTAGTTTAAAAGTACAGACTAGAAACAATACAGTTGTGAGGCAGCGGGCCTAAATGAAACGTAAATCCAGTTCCATCTTCTGCCCTTCTCATCTTCAAGGCAAAGCTAAATCATGGAATTACTGCAAAAGGCTGTTGGATGCCAGTGGTATGAAGGAGACATTAGGCATATATACAGAAAATAAGGCCTTTGGTAACTTTTAAGCCTGGATACAACTTCCAAATCAGAAAGTCGTGAAACCCATTTTCTCTGGAATCTGGGAGGGTGTTTGGGATGCAAAATGAATGCTTTTCAGTGGCTGCTGCTGGCTGCTGTTAAAATGTGGTTCATTTCCTTCAACAAGACACTGAACTTCTAGTTTTATAAGGTTATTTAAGGTGATGTCTGTCATTAGGAGAGGGAGGGAAGGAGAGGCTGAGGTGATTCATGCAAGCCTGAGATAAGCACCTAAACTAAGGGAGCTGGATTGCCCCTGCAAGGGCTTGGCCTCCTCGAAAACAGAAATAACCTCATGACTAGTTTGGGCTGCTCTGTAAAAAGAGATGAAGTCTATTCTCAGGGAAGGGTGTTGAGCTAGAGGATGTTTTATCTGTCATCTTATGATGGCTCAGAGGTTTCTAAACAAAAAAAAAGCTGTGCATCAAAGTAGGTGGGTATCATAGGCCTTTATTCAGAATGGGTTAACACAATGACAGTGGGTACGTTGGGCTGGCTTCCACATGTGTCTTGAGCTCATTAGACAATGGGTAGTGAGGGGGGACTGCAGGTGAAGAGGGGCTGCAGGCTAAGTGCCCAGGTTTAGTAGTGTCACCATCTTCTGCTTCCAGCCTCCTAACGGAGGTGGTGGTGTCTGGTGAGGGGCTCAAGGGAATGGAACCAAACCCTGCTGGAATAAGGGACAAATATTGTTACAGATTAACATTTAAATATCTTAATTAATGTAATTACATTTCCTGAATTACACCTTACATTGAGTGCACTTCAGTACGTTCCACTGGTACCCTAGAGAATAAAATGTGATTAATTTCATAAAAAGTTGCTATCTTTAGACTAGATTCAATAATAAATAGCTCCACAGGTCTGTGCTGGGGGGTTCCCGAGCTGAGCGCTGTGACACGGGTTTGGTGGTGTGAGTCAGTTGAGGAGCCCACCAAGGAGCTCTGAGCCAGTGAGCACCTGAGGGAGTGGGAGGAAGCCCAAAAGAAATTCACCTTGTGCTTGGGGCAGGTTATCTGGGCATAAGCCACCCATGAGGGCAGCTTACCTGATGTGATAACTTAATCATATGTCTCATTGTGGAGATTGCTTGCAGTGATAATAAATACTGTAATCTCCTTTATTAAGGGCCTGAAATTGGTACAGCATCTCTCTACAAGAGACTAGTTCCAAAGTAATGAAGCTCATCTATCTACGGATGCAAACATCTCTCCTGTGTTGCTCTACTGCCAGGTGAAACAGTGGGATAATTCTTCTCTTTTGGTGTTCTAGACAAGGTAGTAAACAGGTGAACTCCCCATCTCAAATTTTAGAAGGCTAAACTTCAATTTTACCTTTGACTACATCACTTCTTTTCTGTATAGTAGGCCTCCAAAATATGCACCTGTCTGGTTTTTAGGTTTAGATTTCTAAATTACCACCAGATGCTTTAAAAATGACATAACCATGGGGTGAGCGTGATACCAGGCTGCAGGGTGTGAAGGCTTTAGTCACCAGGGGCATGCCTGCAGTGGAAGGCAGGATTCCTCCGCTGGCCCCACGGCACAACTGGTGGCCCAACATGCCAGAGTTTTGTTGTTTCTTGCCTCTATCTCTAACTACCTGCAAACCCTTTAAAAAAAAAAAGTCTCCATATTGTGGGGGAAGGATTTCTTGCTCAGCCTCATTTTGTACACCAGTTAATCAAGAAAGAAATTAAGAGCATGCTATCACCCAAAATTTTAATTAAATCATTCAAATAGCAGTGATGTGGGTGAGGATTTAAGATATCATATCGAAAAAGAAAAGTTGTTGTGTTTTTTTTTTAAAAAAAAACAACCCATACTTATCTGCTACCTATCGTTCCCATAACAAAGTCCATGTAATTCCATTGTACCATCATACAGCTATTTCAAGAGTGATTGAAAAAGAGCTACTGAAGCACCCAGGGGAGAAGGGAGTTGGGAGATTCGGTACTTTTGAATTGCTTTCACAAACAATCTCATGTTGAAATACTCTGTAGTACAAATGGGATAGATATATCCCCAGTCAGCTGGCTTCTCACTAGAAATTGAGACATAGAAACCTTCTCGTGATTCAATTTGTGGTGCAGTGACCTGGAGAACAATCTGGGAGGAAAGAAAATACCTTTTATGACAAGTTACAAAAACTCAATGCTACAAGAATGTTTTGCACACTTTTCTGGGGTTGCTTACTGTCTTCAAATACTTTAAAAAAATAAAAAGTAAAACACCTCTGTAATGTATTTTTATTTATATTTGGGTTTGTTTATTACAGCCACTGTAATGTAAAACCTTTTATGCATAATTGCAAGTAGGCATTTATTGGTGCTGCTGATAAAAAATGACTGATGCTCTGAAATAGGGGCCATGGGAGGTTTAGGTGGAAGCAAACCTGAAATGTTTCTTTTTCCAAGAAAAGGCAACCTAACCTTTTTAATGGGCAGATGCTCAACACATCATGAAAAAGCCAAATCTTGTAGTTAAGGAATTATTCCTGAACACTGACAACCAATCAGCTTAGCAGCATTAAGGCAGAACTTCCTTCTCTACCCTTTTGGATGTTTGAAAAAGGCATTTCAGATGCACATACCTTCCATGTGCAATTAGCTGGAGGATTGGCTGCTTGTGATTTTTGAATCATTCAGGAAAGTAACACCTGCTTGGCTTCTAAAATTGTACCTTCATGATAGCACCACCTAGTAATTATTATTCTGAGTCATCAACTAATGCTCATTACCGCTTCATAGTAGCAGTATAATTAAAACTTCTGTGCCGTATTCCAGTAACGATCAAGCTTGAGAGCTAAAGGCATGGCTTCAGAGAAGTTAGTTGCAGTGTAGTACTTGGCTTTTACTACAACTGTTGAATGGGTTCTGAATGTTCCTCAATTATTCCTGAGCTAAAGTCACATTTTCATTTTCCTCCTGTGTCTTGAATATGAGTAAACATTGTGAGGGAGGGAAGGTCAGAGCAGCAAAGGCTGTGCATCCAAGGGAGGGAGGCTCTTGGGTTGGCTCTGGAAGTGGTTTAGGTTCAGATCTCAATGGAAATGAGCTCCTACACTCTTTGATTTGAAGGTCAGAGGTGACCTGCTGAAGCAGTTGACTCCTGACCAAAAGGTCAGAGGCTGACTGGAAAAAAAATAGGAAAAATGAAATTGTTTGTAGTGGCTAATTTTGTGTTGAACAAAGTACTTTGGATTCTTTCTTCAATTCAGATGCAGGTGAGCCCAAGATGTTGGTTTGCCTTGGTTTTGATGTGAAGGAAGTTAACTCTGGAGTAGACAGTGGTCTTTCCTTGAGGCTTTCATTTACCAGGTCTGGGGGTGCCTGAACTTGGGGAGTACCATCAGCCTGAACTGGGCAGCTGATTGCACAGGACACTAGTCTACCCCATTAGTCTGTCCTTTCTCTTTCTTTCCCTTCCCTGGCCCAAAAAGCATTTCATAGAACCATAGAATGATTAGAGTTGGAAGGGACCTTAAAGATCATTGAGTTCCAACCCCCCTGCCGTGGGCAGGGACACCTCCCACTAGAGCAGGTTGCTCAAAGCCACATCCAGCCTGGCCTTGAACACTTCCAGGGATGGG
>JAOQGH010000001.1:22095426-22116014 GCA_025769975.1 Gallinago jamesoni | reverse complement strand
AACAGGCTGCCCAGGGAGGCCGTGGAGTCCCCTTCTTTGGAGATTTTCAAGACCCACCTGGATGCAGTCCTGAGTAACATGCTCTACCTCTAGACAATCCTGCTTCAGCAGGGGAGTTGGACTAGATGATCTCTATGGCCCCTTCCAACTCTAAAAATAATTCAATTCAGTGAAACTGCCCATACAGTTTACTATATGTACTTCTCTTCCTGGAACGTTACTTTTATTACTCAGACTTCTTGACGCAACTGCTCTTGCTCTTTGTCTTAAGCCACCAGTTACAACCATATACCACTTTTCCCAAAGCAAGGTGTCATTTTTGCAGACCTTATATAAGTTCTAGAGCAGCAAACATATTTTCATGTGAAGTGTCATTGGTACTGTATATAAATCAATTTAAAGAAACGGTACTTTTCACAGCAGTGTTGAACAGATGTCCCATTTTTTAGGCACTCCAGTTGAACCTCCCTGATTAATCAAACTTAGAAAAACAAGTTATGTCATCAATTTCTCCAACAACTTCCCTTTCCCTTCCTGCTTTAGACCAATGACAAATATTTCCCTTTAATTCAGGTCTACGTATAAATGTGAGATCTGTTTTTTTCACCTACAGTAACCAATTAATAGACTAATTTCCTTTGTTTCTCTCGTCATGCTATAATTTCCAGAGCTGTGAGGCCATTAAACTTAATTTCCATTCTCTGACATAAGAAGAAATGGTTTCTACTATGAGATGCACATATCTTGGGGCAACTGGTCTAACTTCTTTATTCCCTGAAGCGTGACATTAAAATCGTTTTCAGATGTTAGGATTCTAGCCCTATTGGACTTGAGATGTTTCACAAACTGATATTCTTCCCTTGGCATCCCAGCACACTGTAATCCATTTCAATTCTATCCACCCAAACACTTTTTCATATTCTTTGTGCAAATAAGTTCTCCATCTTAAGTGCTTTGTTTCAGATGCATACGTACTCCTGCTTGTGGCTTTTTTAGTGTTTATATTGTGGTTTCTGTTACTATGCTGGCTGCTGTACTGTCTTCCTTGACACTGAAAAGCACTCCATTTGCTTTGAGGCTAGGTGCAGATGGTAATCTTGTGAAGAAATTGTCTCACTATTTATATGCCTACAGGACCAAGTGGACCAATGTATAAGTGCAAGTCAGAGATTATAATTTCTAAATGCAGGCAATTGATTTTGTTATATGTTTCACACCACTTAAAAATTTACCTTCAAACCAATGTACTGCTTACTAAGCTAGTTCATGCTTGTTCTGTCTCACAGTTTTTCTTCCCTTATAAATTTTGCATTAAGAATTGCAAAGTATTTCACTAACTAGGGAAAATTTTTGTCCATAACACCAGATTAGCTGGTAGTGAGGTTATACCCACAAATAGATAAATGTGTAAAAACCTCTCACTGACTGAGGAAGTTTTCCATTTCATAAGCAAGAGCTTGAGCCAGTGAGCTGCTGTGCAAAAAATTGGCTGGGTGACAAGTCAGTGATACAGGCTTCCATGAATGAGGCAGGGTTTTAAACAGATCCTTCTTTTGTTGTTTCTTATTAGCTAGTTTAAATGCCTTTGAGCTCAACATGCTGCTTACTATGAATCCCAATCCATTCACTCCACTTTGTCTAATTAATTTATGTATTTTGGAGTTTCAAGTACTTCATTTGACCTTGTAAATTCCATTCCTGGAGCTGGGTGCCAAACTTCAAAAGTTGCAGAGCTGAATTTTACAAAATAAGTTGCTTTTATGATTTCAGAGCTTCAGCTTTGAGATCTTGACAACTTGCTGGTGTAGGGAACTTTTGTTTTGTATTTTGGTTCATTGGCCAAAACACTGTCATGATGAATTCCTCTACTTAAGTTCAGCTATAGTAGCTTAATTCGTGATAGATGAGCTGCTTAAATTAAAACACCACTGTCACAGAGTCTACTGGAGGATAAAAAGTAATTTTCTACTTCTCTTTTTTTTTTTAAACACAAAAATGCCTGCTATATGGGAAGAGGTATTATGCAAAAATCCCACATAAAAATGTATATGTTGCTTAGTTAACAGTAAATATATAGCATGTACTAGAAAAAATGAGTTTTGTGTACCAATCAATTGTCTGTGCTGTGTTGGAGATGCAAGTGAAAGTAGAGCCTGTTCATACAGGAATGGTCATTACTGGACATCAGTGGACAGGGAAAGAGCTACAGATGTCATCTATCTGGACTTCTGCAAGGTCTTTGACACAGTCCCCCACAACATCCTTCTCTCTTAGTAGAAGAGATGGATGGACTGTTTGGTAGATAAGGAACTGGTTGGATGGTTGCATCCAGAGGGTAGTGGTCGATGGCTCAGTGTCCAGCTGGAGATTGGTGACAAGTGGTGTCCCTCAGGAGTCCATACAGGGACCAGTATCTTCATCAATGACATAGATAGTGGCATTGAGTGCACCCTCAGTGAGTTTTTGGATGAGTGGTGTGGTTGAAATGCCTGAGGGATGAGTTGCCATCCAGAGAGACCTAGACAAGCTCAAGAAGTGGGCCTGTGTGACCCTTATGAGGTTCAATAAGGCCAAGGGCAAGGTCCTGCACCTGGGTTGGGGCAACCTCTGATATCAGTACAGGCTGGGGGATGCAGAGAGGGATTGAGATTGAGAGCAGCCCTGCCGAGAAGGACTTGGGGTACTGGCAAATGAAAAGCTGGACAATGTGTGCTCTCAGCCCAGAAAGCCAACCGTATGCTAGGCTGCATCAAAAGGCTAGAATTAGGCTATTCTGTAACAAATTGCAAGATTTCTGAAAGAAGAACTTGATTATGACCTCAAAAGATAGTTATCTACAGGCACAACTGTAGAGCCACAAATATGCAGATATTACTAGACTTCAAGGTCCGAAGAATATATTATTCTAAATATCACTGAAATAAAGATTCAAGTACCTTGTTTACCTCCAAACAAAGTACATAACTTCTAGTTCTAGAAGCATGTCGTACATCAACTTTTGAGGAATAGAGAACACTTGAGAAACAAAGGAAGCAACTGAAATCTTTTTGTCCTAGATCCAAAATGGAATTTAGGCATCTAATTCAAATAGAGCTAAATCAGAATTTAGAAGTCTAATTCTAAAATTAAGTCCAGCCATGCTGAAAAGCCTCTTCAGCTTTCACTGAATCCTAAAAGCACCCAGATTCTAGAGAGCATTCAGATTTACTTTCCCAGGTAACTACAGTCCTGCTTCTGTTGCTTTGCCTGGAGCCCTCCTGATGGTGAAGAGTGAGCAAAGTGCCTGGAGAGGAAGAGGCATTGCAAGGATCTACTTCATTCTTTTTCTTCTCCTGTTAGCATGATTACAGAAAGGTTTGGTGTTAAATCAGCTAATACACAAGGTCACAATTTAATCTTCCCTATATCTGTTTATTTTCCACTTTAGTGAAGTTTTCATTCTTTTAAAATTTTTCTTCTCTCACTTGTAAGAGGATCTCTGGAGACACTGTGTTTTTTTTCTGTCCTTATGTATTTCCGCCCACTTATAGACCAGTAGTACAGTGCTATACTCCATGCTCTTTGAACTAACCTCTAACATACACTGATTTAAAGTCTGCTTCAGCTCTTCCATGTTCAAAGTGAGTAAGTGTTCTCTTTTGTACCCAGAAGACAAATGAATGCCAACAACCTGTAACTGCCTTTGTTGCTTGACCTCTGTATTGAAAGTTTGTGATAGTGTCTCTCTGAAGCAATATAAACACAGAGAGATCATCTGAGTTGCTTCATAGCCTAAATGTATGCCTTAAACTGAAAACATCTCTCTGACAAGATAGTAAATTTATGTAACTGCATGAATTGTGTTGAAGCATTGCTGTTGCAGGCTTGCATTCAGGGCTTCACTGCCAGAGACGTGAGAATATTTCACATGGCAAAGGAAGGAAAGGAGCTTAGTTTTTCTTGCCACCTGAGTAGCAAAGTCATTAGTACTTCTTACAGGCAAAAAACCAGAATAGTGTAATCAGCTCCTCACTGTTAGGTAAAGTAGAAAATGGGTGGTTTTTTGGCTGTTTTGTTCAGAAGAGAACTCAGAAGCATGTGAATTTCTCAATTCTGTGTTCCTTTGATAAGTTAGAGATATGGTGATGGGTGAGACTTTTATTTTCCTCTGCTTCCATGAGAGAAATGGGTCGTCAAAAACTGTCTGGCATTCCCTGTTTTTCCTGATTATGTCATAAGGAAGAAAGTATAGAGCATGAAAGGAAAACTGCCTCTTTTCTCATTTTCTGTCAGCCATGGGAGAAATTGTCAGCTATGTAGGTTGGAAGGACTTTTTTCTTTAAACACTTTTGTATAACTGAGCTTGCTCTGACCCTTGTGATCTTAAAAACGTATAGTGCCATTGCTTTTGTCCACATGCTTTTTTTCTAAGTAACTTCCAGGTGAGCTGACCATGCTTTTCAAGTACATTTCAATAGTGACAGACCCATATTCTCTGGCAGAATGCATTAAATTCAGAATTCCTCTGGTCTGCTCTCATTGCTGCCTCAGGCGGAGCTTACATCAGTGCACGAACACTGGTTAGGACTTGTTCATGTGCAGCTCCCATGTCCAGCAATAAAATACAGGATGAGACAATCTTTAAAGACAGAAATTGCTCAGGAAACAAAATTAATACTTCATCTTTCACAAACAGCAGACTTAACAACTAGACAACCAGAGTCTTGTGAGACTGTGAAACTGTACAGAATTTGTATAGCGAGGGGCATGTGGAGTGAATATGCCCCAGTAAATCCCTATAGGATCTTTAAGGAGTGTATGCAGATATAAAGGTTTGCCCTCCTCTGTGAAGATGCAGAAATTTTTATAACCTTTGTCTTATGTTTACCTGATCACAAGAAATTGAACCTGATCACAAGAAAAACATTAATTTTGAGCAGAAATGTACAAACTGAAAGTGGGCATACTAGAAAAATTTTAAATGCTACAAGAACATGATAAACATCCAATTGAGTGAGACCAGTGTCCTACACTGTACCCTGTCTGTAACACTGGGTGATGATATTTAGCCAGAATACATGAGTTTGGCCACCTGCCTTTTTCCTCTCCTGGGATACAGAGCCGCTGGATATGTGTTACATATGGATATGGCATAGAGTATACATCCCTGCATATACTCTCTAGTATCCGCTTATGGAACTGTGTCTCTAAGTTTGTCTAATCTCTTTTTGAAACACTGATACTATCTGTTTGCATAATTTCCTGTATCAACACATTTCAAAAGTTTCCTACCTGTTCAGTACAAAAAAAATAATTTCTTCCATTTGTTTTAGATGATCTCCTACTAGATTCAGTGAGAGCTCTGAAATTCTAGAGTTTAGGAATTTGCTTAATAACGGTTCTCCACTGATCTTACTCCATCATTGACATGATCTTATAAGCTTCAATTGTATTTCTCTTTAACCTTCTCCTTTCCAAAACGGAGTTCCATCTTTATTTCTTTATTACTTAGTTTTGGTTTAGTTTGGTTTTTACTCAGCATTTGAAATTATCATTGATGGACTAATGAATTACAGCCTCATTCTGTTGATCTGTAATATTTCTCTTCACATCTGGAATCACAGCATAACCAGCATATTAGCTGCCTTGTCAAATGGTAATACTATTTTGTAAGTGCATGCTTGTGTGAGTATCGGGAATGAAAAAAGCTTGTTAAAAAATTCAGTCACTAAAAATCTGGCTCAGCATTATTTCCTGGAAAATATTCCTTCAATACTTACTCTTTTTATCTCATTAATTTTGTTTGATTCCTACAAATAATTTTAATAGAGATTTACTAATAAAAATGTACACTGATATATAGAACTTACAAACGAATGTTGAAGAATATTATTGTCAAAGGATTTTAAAATTCACAGACATGAATATCTGGGATCTGGAGATGAAATCTCACTGAGCTGACCTAGAGCAGAAATAAATTCAGTGAAATATTTGGGCAATCATGACCATATAATTCCCTATTATTACAGATTTCCAAATAATTATTTCAGAATAAGATACAGCCATGATTGAATCATGTGAATAATTAATTGGTTAATTTCAAATAAATAAATCTGAGAAAATTATGAACTGTTCACAATTTGCCAACAGAAAAAGGAAAAATTTATCTTATAATTTATTTACTATGAATAATTCTCCTAACTCTACATGAGTCACTGGTGCTATGAGCATCCATTATTTATATGCTTTTTTGTTTTGTTTGTTGTTTCATTTTAGTAAAATCAATAAAGTTAAAAATGGGAAAATATAAGGTTGTTTAGTGTAATATATCGTCTGAAAATTCAACCAGTGTGTCTGTCATCTTTCAAAAGTTCAGCTGGCTAAATTTCAGCTGTGACCACCAAAAAAGCATAGCCTTCCTTTTCCCTTAAGTATCTGCCCACACCAGACCCAGCTACTTTATTCACTTGAATTCAGGCCTAACAACACAGGAAAATTTCAGAGTTTTAAAGAAAATCTTGAATGTTGTCACAATAATAGCTGTAATTTACATGGACATTAAACATGTCGACGTGCTACCATTGTTATCTCAGAAGAAGGAAAATTTCATCCAGTATTTCACTGGATGGTTGCACCAAAACAGTCCTGACAATTTTGCATAACCCCAGCTTTGTTTATGCATTTCTGCTTATGTAAATGGTATAAATTAAATTATGAATAGTAGACTTTGCACACACCTAAAATTTCTTCCTCAGTCAAACTGAATGTAGGAAAAAGATCATGGCATCTGTTATGCTAAAAGATAATTGAAGGTGAGAACAACTTAATGAAATTAAACGATCTGGACCTAATCTTTATTCCTGCTTGGCTCTTACAAGGGCACTGAGGAACTGAGTCAAGTATATTCCAGGAACACCATTCTACTCTGCCATCTTGGATGTGAACATGGTTACTGGGAGATGTCTAGGGCTTTGGCTCCCTTTCACTTGACCTTTTTTTATGGTACCATCACTGATTGTGTTCCTATCCCAGTACCACAGTGCTTTTCTGATTCCCTGACTCATGTGCCAGATTTAGAATCATTGGAGGGATAGGTTAGAAATGTGAATAGTGGATCCAGTGGTGGAGGAATAAGGGAAAAGGCTAATGGGGCAGGTAAAAGTCTTTTCCCAGATGTAGACCTGGATTTATTATGTGATCCTACATACAGGTGTTCCCATGGTTCATGACTGCATTGAAGATGAAGACTTGAACCCTATTCCCTGTTCCCATCTGCACACAGTCTGCTTTTATTTCTGTCATTCATCCCGAGTCAGCTACCAAAAGGGTTACATCAAAACACCAGTGCAGGGGCCTGTAAGATTGTCTACAGTGCCATCTTGAAACAAATTATCCACCAACTCTGTTGCCAGACATCATCCTTCCTCTATCTCATTTCGTGTCACGTATTTCTCCCACTCTATCCAGCTTTGCCTGTGAACCTCTCATTCTTATAGCGATTATCATCTTGTGCCAAAACAAAATCTCTCAAGCTTGGGATGGATAAGAGAAGAAATGTCTGGGAATGAGAGGCTCCCTCTCCCTGACAGCCTTCAGCTCAGCAGATGCTACCTCATTCAGGCAATCTTTCTCCAGAACCAAGCAGAATGCTTTACACTGGGAACTTCACTATGAAGTCAAATCACTTGAAGGTAATTTTTCTTTAATTAAAGCCACCCATACAGGCACAAAACTGAACTGCAAAATCACAGGCATCTGTTCAGCACCGCAGATATACATAACCAGGACAACTACAAAACATTGGCTTTGTGATTATATATTGGCCAATTTAAATATATTTCATGATTACACACTGGCCAAAACCAGTTTCAAGATGTTAGTCTAACAAGTACTGCCTGCAATAATGAAAGGACTCCTTTTTCCAGTCAGTTAGAATTATTAAAATGAGAGTCTTAATTCTTTGAAGTGAGAAATGCAGGTAAACTATTCAAAAGATGCTTGGCAAGTGATTTCTTTATTATTATTATTACCTTTCTGTGTGAGATATCTGGATTTGTGCATTTTTCATGGTCTTCATCTGAATCCAGATTCCAAATGCTCTGTCAAGATTTAAAACCCAGGAAATAAGTCCATTACTGTTCTCAGTAGGTGCCACTTACGTGCCTCTGCAGTGCATCTGTCAAGATGAAAGGGCAATCAAAAAGTGTTTGGCCTCATCCGTGCAAAGTTTCTCCATGGTGTAGAAAGGAAATTCTTAGGCCAAATTAGTACACTAGATACCAGTTATACTGAGATGCCTAAATAATATATTTTCTGAGGAAAATTCACACATTACTATGCACATTGCTCTCCAGAGACTATGTTGTTTTAGTTTTGGAAAAGATGGCAAAAAGTATTGAATTGCAAAGGACCTAAAGAAAAACACAGGGATCCAGCTCAGAGGTTTTGATTAACCCTCTTGTGTTAATAGTCTAATGCTAAGTAATCTGATTTTTAGATTTTATATGTCATCTGATTCATAAATTTTATATATGTATGAATATATTTATATACATATATATATTTATTTGATCCAGAAAAAAAATATTTGAAATGCAAGCAGAAATAAGATATGATCACTGAAAATTACCATAACCAATTCATACAAACCTCTTGTTATCCCTTTCTAAGATTTTCTAAATATTTGCATCTTATTTAAATGTACAAAAGATTTAACTATGACAGTGAAGCAGTTCTTCACCACCAATTGTAAAGCTTACCTGATAAAAGTGAAAAGCATGTGAAGAAAGCTCTTGAAAGAGAAATATAAAGTTGATAAAAAATTGTAGAAACAATGTAAGACCCCATTGCAAATTGAACTCTCCAAACATGCAGCAGCCATCAGAAAGAGATTAATATAAGAATTTGAACATTTTATGAAAGTAAACGGAGCTACAGAAAAAACTGAGGAAAATGGGATTTTTTAAAAATTATTCTTATTAGGCTCATGACATTAGATTTGCTCACAAGTTTTCCATTAAAATGATCAAGAAGAAGCCAATTATCAGACAGCACTAGAGAAATTAAAAGAATGTTACACTAGTAGTGAGAATGTACATAAAGAATTAATCTCAGAAGCGGAGACACTGGCCTCTCATTAATCACCCAATAAGAACATCATGTACTTTGGAATGAGATTCAAAATGTTTGCACGCTGAACAGCCCAGTTAGCATCTTGTTGCCTGGAGTTAAGAAGTAGGAACGGGTCAGAACAAGGGTGCATCTTAATTCCTGCAGTTTAACTACATTGTTATGGGGGAAATGAGGTATTTTTATATATTTAGGAAGCACAGCGTAGAGCCACCTCATGAAGACCGGTGACTATCTGTCTTCATATGCTGTTTACAAAGAAAAAGGGAGGCAATGCTTTTAAAATTCAGCCAGAGAAGGAGCTCTCCTGACTACAGCATCGCTTTTCATGAGAAGCCAATAATTCTGGGGCATATTAAATGTGTTTTGAGAACACTGGCTGAGGCAAAGCCCTTGGAGATGTCAGCAGACAAATGCATGGCTTCTAGATACTGACAAGAGCCTCAATGCAAGCTGGTTGCTGAGTTGCCCAGACTGTAAAGACTTGGCATACTTCAGTCTAGGTTCATGCAGAGCTCTGAAGTTAAAAATGATGAAAAAAAAGGTGATAATGAAACCTCAAGTACCTCTAGGATTAGCTGGCAGTTGACAGTCACTTCCCAGGGTTTGTAGTTTTGGAGGCAGGACCGTAAACAGCAAGTCCTGAGTTCAGTGCAGAAGTGCTGAGGCAGGTTTAGGTGTGTTCTTTCATTCTATGATTGTTGACTGTTTTTTCCAGTGAAAATCTTTGCTTGTGACACAGAACAAAGATGAACCTATGTTGTCATTTATAAAACTTGTTGTTTCCTTCACCCCCATGTTAGTGCAGAAATGAGATAGTATTGGTGAAAGTAGCTTGTAATTACAGCTGATGAAGAGAGGTAATACTGTCTTGCTATTGCCTTGTTTCACCCTGGAGAACCAAATTCTTTACTGCCCTGTATGATGTTTAGCAAGCTCCTTACACCAGACTTTTCACAAGGGATCTCTAATTGTATGAGCCTCATTTTCTCTGTACCCGGGCTGAACTCATGCCATGGTACTGGGAGCAGCTGCTCTGACGAGTAAAGCCAGCGGATGCTGCACTTCAGAGAATAGCTCTGGTGTGTTTTTGACAACTAGTTGTATAAGGTATCTCAGACTGGATACTTAAAATAATTGGAAACTTCTGACTTCAGTGTCTGTGGGCATCAGCTCTTTGTAAAGTGAAGATAGTTACATCTCTTCATTTCACAATTTTATTTTGAAAATAAATTCTTATATTACGGTGACATAGGAAAACACCCATGGGAAAAAGAGAGTCTTCTCTGAATGTTCAGAGTGGGATTTGAAGAGTGAGCTAAAGTAAAAACTGGGAAAGGCAAACACTAAAGAAAGCAAAGTATTAAACATTATCTCAGGGCCACAACATCAGCCATTCTGCATGCTAAATTAAGTGGTGATCTTCTGTGGAGAGTGGCATGTGATTAATTAACTGAACACTATTTTTAAAAATCACATATGCAGGAGCCCTGATTAAAATTTTACTCTCAACTTTAATACTGACACCTCAAAACTTCAGTGTCTGACTTTGTAATCTTAATGTTATTCTACATTGTTTTTCTAGATGTTTTCATACATTCATCATGATGTGATGTAGAGGCTGTGTAACTAAATATATGAGGTGGTTTTGTATGAGTGGTAAATAATAAGAATACTTCTTGGAAGCTATATCTTCCAATATGTTTGATTATATTTTACATACATCATATTTTTGTATAAAGAATGGTTGCTTGAAAATATTTCATTTTGTAAATGATTTTAAAGAAGTTCTTTATTGGAAGTAAAGAAGTGTTTTTATATTCCAATGGAGCAATGTTTTACTACAATCAGTCCACTTGTGCAGAGGGAACAGGAAAAACTTTTCTAAGGGGTTTTCAATGGATAAATGTGATAGGTATTCCTTTAGAAGTTGATAGTCAATAATAATCATCTTGGCTATTTTAGTGCAAAATGTAGATGAAGAGAAGAAGAAATATTCTGTCATATTTTGGTTTTGTTTGAATTTGTTTAAAGTACTGAGATTGTTGGAAAGTTAGAAGTAGACCTGGAAGTGATTAATTAGTTGGGATGTTGCAGGTAACACAGTAAAATTACTGAAAAAATGCACTATAATATTTGTCTTGTGATCAGTCATAGTAATTATTCTCTCCCCACAATGTAGTCTCGGGAAGTTAGGTGGGTTTTTTTATTGACATATACGGTTGTAGCCATTTCACTTGGAGGGGAATGTGTCAATAGAATATGAATGTAATAATTTACATCCTGATCTTCATTAAAAAAATGCAACCACTTGATAAAGTGCCAGTGAAAGTGATTTTTCAGCATGCAAAATTAATCTAGATTTTTGTGAGTCAGAGATCAGTGACAATTTAAAAATGCATATGTAAACAGATTGAAGTTATTTCACTTGGACCATAAATATAAATGTCTGTCTATCTCAATTGAGGTGTTTCTTTCTTTCTAGGTATAGAAGGGTTCGATGGAGTGAGGAATGTGAATTGAAGCTATTTTTAACTGTTAAACAGAAGAAATAAAAAGTGGTAGGAGGGTGTGCTTCTTGCAGGAATGAATGTTACATTTGATGTGAATGAGTAGCTGAGATAGATATTAAATTCTATCACAGAAAATTTACAATCTTGTTTATATATATTTTCAGCCTTTTTCTTGTTTGAACTATTTTTCTTTTGTTTTTAAAGTCATCTGGATTATATAAGCAATTAGCTTAAGAAAGCTAAAATTTGTTTTTCTTATTACTGGGGGGCTAGATGGAGAGGTATTGATGCTATAGTCATTCAAAAGGCTGATTGAAGATCTACAACTTCTTGAGTTAAAAATGTCTCCATGTATGAGGAAAGCATTTCAAAGACTTTCAGGTGATGGCAGAAATAGAATACTTTGTAAATCTTTTTATTTTGGATGAATTTATAGCATGTCTACAGTCCAGAAGAGAAAAATTCCATTGAAGTTTTAGAAGGTGAGTCTGAAATAACTTTGGTGAATCTGTGACATACCTAGGCAGCAGTCAGAAATGGCAACAATATTCTTTGGTCAGTTTACAGCCATGCACAGTGGAAGGCCAGGATGCAACAGTCACAAGTTGCAACAAGGCCCTGAACAACCTGATTTCATTTTGAAATTCATCCTTATTTAGCCAGAAGATTGAAATAGATGACCTCTGGAGATCCCTTCCAAACTTTTCTGGGGTTCTGTGAATACGAGCCCAAAGGGTTTAGGCATGTAACTTGTGTTATTCCCTTAGATATGGAGCCGTGGAGATCTGTAAAAACTTAAAAAACTTATAGAGCCTTACAGTTTGATTTCATTGTATTTCCTTGTTTAAGTCATTGTCAGGCTTTTCACCTGTAAAATTCATAAATGTGGTTTAGCTCAACTTATGGATATGAAGCAAAAAACTCTACTGATACCTTATTTGCTTGTACCTAGGATGTGTGAAGAGATGACAGCTTTCTTGTGTTGCCTTCATGAGGAGATGATTTTGATTTATATTCTGACTTTAAAAACTTGTGTAGTGCTGGACTCTGTTTTTTCAATGACTAGTCAATAAAAGCATATGTTCAGGGCCAAATTATAGCCTATAGTGCTTAAATGTCTTGAGCTATCTAAATGATAAACAGACACTTTATAGGGAAAACAAAATAATATTCCTCTAAAGCATATTATGATCTTTTCCTGAGAGAAAATTTAAGCAGAAATTTACAACATGTGAACTGTAAATCTGATGGTTGATTTCTGAAGTGTGACTATGTAATGTGGTGATAACACAAACCTAATAAGTCAGAGAGAAAATTTAATTTTCATACCTATTGCCCACACTTGAACTTAAGTATACCTTTTGTGTAAGTTATTATGAGCTGCAAAAATCCAAAGTAGAATAGGATATACCATATAGTGTTGTGATCTGGTGCAATGTAAGTGAAGCATGGGGCTCTTGTCTATTCTATTTTACCTTATAATTGTTGTGTTCATCTGTTTGCTTTTTGGCTTGCTGAAGGGGCAACACTGTTCTCAGCCTTCATAAGGGTCTGCAATTATAACATTCATAAAAACAGCTAGTCATAAACATGTCGCATAAAGTATTTCACAGAGTTTATGTGAAAGGAAATTGAAGTCTCTTGAAAATGGAACTGAATCTTGTCCAAACAACTTTCAATACACTAATCCAACTTTATTGTTGTTATATATTACAGGCTTCTTTATCCATGCATACTATCATTAACCATACAGTATGTTTTGATAAATGTTCTCCTTCCTGGAAACTCGTGTGGTTCTTTGACCACTGTCTCTGTTGGTGGTGCTTTTTCATTAAGTCTAAACTGTGGAAAAAGAGATGCCATATTTAGGTGAAAGAAACTGATAAAATGAAAAAGTAATTACCTCCCAAGGTGGTTGTGTGGTAGAACTATCTGTCTGCACTTTAAGACTGCTAGATAATTGGTTAATAGTTGAGAAATAATAAACAATTATACCTCAGGCTAATAGCAGTAATGAATGTTTATTAATTTTTATTAAAGATCTACAATGGCTAGGGTCACCATGTAACTTGCATTAGACAGGCAGTATACCCAAACAGTACTCAGGATATGATTTATGATGTATTTTGAGTGAGCAGTTCCTTCATTTTAAGAAATGACAACAAAGAAAAACAATTTTTAGTATGAATTTCAGGCTACCTGTATCTGCACCTAAATATGTTTTGGTTGTAAAATTCACCTAAATGTTGCTTTTACCCACATCATAGTTCTTCAGTGTTTTGCTTTGCCTCAAAGGCAGTTATGTATATGTTGTGTCATTCAGACTTGCGAGCCTCTCTGCTGCTGCTCCTGACCAGAGTACACAGCGTGTGCTCATGAAGGATGGCTTATGGCCTCAGAATGGCCATGGACTAGTCCTGCCCTCACCCTGCCCAGGAGCATGCACATAGAATCATAGAATGGTTAGAGTTGGAAGGCACCTTAAAGATCATTGAGTTCCAACCCCCCTGCCGTGGGCAGGGACACCTCCCACTAGAGCAGGTTGCTCAAAGCCCTGTCCAGCCTGGTCTTGAACACCTTCAGGGATGGGGCATCTACAACCTCTCTGGGCAGCCTGTTCCGGTGTCTCACCACCCTCACAGTAAAGAATTTATTTCTAGTATCTAATCTAAATCTCCCCTCTTTCAGTTTAAAACCATTACCTCTTGTCCTGTCACTACATTCCCTGATAAAGATACGCTCTCCATCTCTCCTTTAGGTCCCCTTTAGATAATAGAAGGCTGTTACAAGGTCTCCCCGGAGCCTTCACTTCTCCAGGCTGAACAGCCCCAATTCTCTCAGCCTGTCCTCATAGGAGAAGACAGACTTAATTTCTTCATTTCTGTATGTGAAGAGAAATAGCTCTGGTGGGTAGGAGAGAGCTGCGGAGCTGGTGGTTTAGTTTCTTGTTTGGGAGATGAAAGACTGAACTTGGTAATTCTGTTCAAATTTAGGCAAAGCAGAGATGATTTACACCAAGATCCCCTGGTCTGATGGCTGCCAGGATAGCTCAAAGCATTGGAGACATGAGAAACTTCTTATCAATCTTACTAAATCTGCCAAGGTCCTAAGAACAGATTCAATCCAGTGGATTGCCATTCTGTGATAAAATCAGCTCTAGGAAAAAGACTTGCCCCCTATAAGCTGGCACTTACAGCCAATGATTGTCACCTATTTATTATCCTCTGTTTACCTTCTCTTGGATAAATTAAATGCATTGGCTATAGTATCTACCTTCAAGTCTAGGTCTTAAATAGAGCCTGTTGCTTTCATCTGAACTCTTACTGATTTAATGACATTAGATGGAAGCAGTCGATTTCAGGGGCAGATACGTCTTAGGAAGACCAATGCTAAATGACGTGATTATGTCTCACAATTTAAACACGGTACTTTTGATGCTATGTGTGTTGGAGTATCACATTTGCTCTCTCTCCACTTCCCCAGAGCGATTGTGCTAGCAGGCAAACCACTGTGACCCTAGTGTTCTTTTACATTACTGTCTTCCAAATTACATTCTAACACTGTGACCTACATTTTGGGTCTGCTTTTTGTGTGATCTTGTTTGGTTACAGTAATAATGCTGCTATTCAATTGAGTCTATTGTACTGTGTGATCTCCACATCATCACACCTTTGAACTTGACTTGTCCTTTTGTGCAGGTCACGTGAAAATTGGTGGAACGGTAGATTTATACCGGTGCTGACTTTCTTAAATAGCACTTCCACATTCCTGGAGGGCTTTTGCTTCAGGTCTTCATTCCCATAAAGTCTAGGGGAGCTGATATATCCAGGATTGAATGCCAGCAGTTGAAAATGATGAATTATTTAATCTGCTTTGTTGACTTGTGTGGCATGTTTTTCAGTGGAACTCTCTCATTACAAGAGGTTAATACATGCTTAGTTTGCTGAAAGACACCATGTGTTGTTATTAACCAAACTTATCAGGCTGGGGACATTTTCTGGGTAAGATTAGAGTTCTGATTTTTATACCACTATATTGACTGTTTTACTGGGGATTCTGTACCTTAATTCTGTACAGTCTTCATTTTCTATGAACATTTAGGTTCTGTTGCTAAAGATGACTTAAATGGCCTGCAGTTGCCACAGTGACCTCATTTACAGTTCCTAAATATTGCTAAAATACTTCATTCTCTTTCCTCTAACATGTTCTTAAAACATGATATTTAACCAGTCTTCAACCCCAGTGGCTCCTTGGCCCACGCTTCTAAAACCCTTGGGAGCAAATGATTAGGTCTGACAGATCTTCAACATTTTAACTTTAACAAACGCTGTTATAACATCTTCTGTAACTTGCTCAGAAAATGGTACCTGCTGACTTGCAAAGCTCAGGAAAAATACTGCTACGGTAGGATGAGGGGGTGACAGAGTCTCTGTCTCAGTGTACTCGAAAGCCTCAGGTTTTCCAGCAGAAGGCTGGTGAATAGGAAGCCAATGTTGAAGTTGGGGCACCTGATCCAGGTGTGCCCAGCGCCCCATGCTTCTCCATTTTTTCTGGAAGGTGACTGATGAGCATATAACAGTGATCTAGGCACAGTCAGGGTGGCACATTTTGCCATTATTGCTGTTGGTATCTGCAATTCAACCAGAGTCTAATCTCATAGATGTGGTTTGATTTAACTTAATTTGAGCGTAATATTCTACAATATTGAGGGATATTTATGAAGCGAGTTCTTTGAAGCTTTTTCCTTCTGCTCTTAGCATCACTTAGTCTTGGTGGATGCCTTTTATCTTGAAATAGGGTTTCAGCTACCCATTAAGAAACCTGAATAGTGGTGCTATCTCAGTTGGCTCCGTCATATTTTGCTCTTGCATATTTACTTTGTTGATCTGCTTCCTATTCCAGTTCAGTCTTAATGATATTGCGCTGCTAGTGGCTGTTTATTTCATTTAAGGATGTATGTGCTGGAGAGGAGAGAGAAACAGAGTAGAAAGTTAGCTGCGGAAACAAGCTATCTATATCTATATATACGTGATGTATCAGAAAGGTGGTTCTTGCACAAAACACTTGTGGTCTGTTGACACAGCACAGGATGTCCCTGACCCCCAGTCCCCGCTGCAGAGATGTTCAGCTCTTTTCTGGTTTGTTCACAGGTTTGGTGACTTGGAGCAGGGGCAAAGGAATGAAAGAGGAGCCCTCCCAAGAGCAGTGGGAAGGGAGAGGGCAGGCTGGGAAGGGAACTTGTGATTTGGGGTAGTGATGGAGGGTGCCGGCACGTGGCGACGTGGCCGTGCTCTGCCGGGCATGGATGAGATGAGGAATCTGCTTGTTTCTCTTCTCAGGCAGCAAAACTGCCTGGGTTTTCTGTTATGCTCCATCAAGGTTTTGCTGCAGCGCTTCATTTCACTCCATTGTTCAGTCTCTCCAGTTTTTTAACAGAGCTACCACTGTGCCCTTCCCTAAAAACAGTCAGAGGACTGGAATATGTCCCTCTTTCTTCCACTTTGACCCCCAAATCTTCCCACTTTTCAAATAGAAGTCACTCCATAGCAAAATGCATATTTGTAAGAAATCCATGATGGACATCTTACAAACAAGAGCACTCTCAGGTTGCAGTGTACTTCTTTAGTGAGACAACTGGGACAGAGCAGTTATTTCTCCTCCTTGCACGCAGAGCAATCGTTTTCTCTTTCACCTTCCTGCGTGAACGAGGATCTTCTCCACTGATGAGGGTGTTCCTTTGCAGTAAACAGGAATGTGCAAGGAAAAATCCTTATCAATATTAAGAGGCTGAAGTATACATTTGAATATATATATAACATATCCAATTATAGGGGAGAAAGTTATGTAAGAAAAAACACCATCTTTTTGGTCATAGCTTCAGGAGCTGTTGGATATTATCACCATTGTCCTTTCTTCTCAGAGAAGCTTTCTGCAATGAGTTGTCCAGGCTTTTGGACAGTATTCGTGTGACTAATAATTGTATTTTATTTTTAGCTGTGGCTGACATAGTTAGCAGGCATACTTTCAGATTGAACTACTGCAAGATATTTTTTAAATGGATGTTCTGCCACGTACATACCAGTGGTATAGGAAGATAGGCAGAACTGGGACACATGTGTACCAGGTTCCAGTCATGTTCCAAACTTCATGGCATTTTGTGGTCTTGAGATATAATTGTATTGTAAGCTTTCCCCTAAGTGCTTTCTCCTGCGTTCCTCTAAGGAGGATGCCTCCTACTTCTGTTGCTTTGAGAGTTGCGTGGACACAGACAACTGAAATAAGTTGATTTTTTATTTTGCATTAAAATATAAAAGCTTTTGGCTCTTTTTTCTTAATCCATTTTGTCCCAGGTGCTAGTATTGGCACAGCTGAGGCAAAAGCATACAGTAGCATTGGTGACCAGAGGTGGGAATTTCTTAAGCCATGTTTACTGCCTAAAATAACCTAATATGTAACTAGTCCTTCAGTCACAGCACTTGATACTTGTTAGAGCCTTTAGGACTGCAGTTTTTTGCTACCCTGCCTCATAAGGCTATTTTTCTCCTAAGATGACTTTCTGAAGGGTAGAGGTGAGAATTGCAGAAGAAATAAATGGTAACCATCAGCCACTGTAAGTGGAAGAGCTTTATGTGGAATCTAAAAGAGAAATCCAGCCTGCTGCATCTCTGTCCCTGCGAAGAACTTGTTGGTCCTATTACCATGGAGGTACAGCTCGTAAAAATCAAGTTCTTTTCTACCAATTCCTTCTTGCAGGAAAGAAAGACTTGTGTTTTAACGCAAGTAGTATCTATTTCTTTGTCCCCATTACCTCCTATGAGAAAGCAATTTGTTTCTCCCTTTCTTCTCACTCTTCCATATCAGATCATTTGAGAGTTGAGAAGCTTTTCCGCTTGGCTCTGGCAGGCTCAGAATTAAAATCTCACCTGTTCTGGATGGCCTGATGCTTTTCAGAGTACACTTCATTCTCAGGCTACAGGGGTCCTGCTAAAAGCATCTTTGAAGCAGGGAGACATTCAGCCAGTCCTTTGGCACAGGTGGTGCATGAATTGGTTAGCAGAGGATCCTGCTTTTTGGAAGACGTACAGAAAGGATGACACAAATGGAGTTCTGCTCCTGGGGTGGGGGAAATGTTGATCAAAGGATCAAAGCTGAGATGTTTTAAGAGGTGATGAAGAAAAAAAAAACCCATAGGCTTCCTGCTTATAGGCAAGACTTCAGGAGTCCAGATTAGCCAAACAGCCTGAAACTTGAGGTGTTTTGACTATGTCCTCCCTAAGTTCCTCAAAGGGACTTGATCATCAGAAAACGATGAGCATGCAGCCTCTGAAGCTGCTGCCCTCTGTTCTCTAGATCAAAAGATTATTTAATCTCTCTGAAAAACATCCAGTGCCTGCTTTGCATTTCAGCTGGTGCATGTACCAGGCAAAAAAGGAGCCGGCATTACCAGTAGTTAGAAACTGGCCCCCGGCTCTGTGTGCCAGCACGTTGAAACACACGCTCACTGCCTTTGGGGCAGCACCTGCCTGTGTTTGTAGTGATTTCTGCCCCCTCCACCCAGCTCCTTCATGATGCATCTCCCAAGATCTCCAGAGTGAAAGGCTGAGCAGCAATGTTGACTTGAATGGTGCTGCCTTGCTTTTATATATTGCTTGGAGAATCTTTTCCAGATCCTTTAATGTTATATATGGATGCTTTGAGCATTCAAAAATGTATCTTTGATACTCTGCCAGAGAGAATCATAGAACAGAATAGAATCATAGAATAATTTGGGTTGGAAGGGACCTTTAAACATCATCTAGTCCAACCTCCCTACAATGAGCAGGGACATCATCAACTAGATCAGGTTCCTAACCTGACCGTAAATGTTTCCAAGAATCGGGCATCTACCACTTGTCTGGGCAACTTTCTCAGCAAGGCTGCTCTCAATCTCTTCATGCCCCAATTCTGTATTGATACTGGAGGTTGACCCAACCCAGGTGCAGGACTACCTTGTTAAATCCCTGATTTTTATCAATAAATGCTGCTTCTCTCTATAGGTGAAGTGCATCGTTCCATCTGCAACAAGGACCCTGCACTTGGCCTTGTTGAACCTCATGAGATTCACATGGGTCCACTTCTCAAGCTTGTCCTGTCCCTCAGCCATGTCAACTGCACCACTCAGCTTGGTATTGTCTGCAAACTTGCTGAGGGTGTACTCTATCCCACTTTCTGTGTCATTAGTGAAGATATTAAGCAGTACTTGTCCCAGTACAGACCCCTGAGGGACACCACTTGTTACCAGTCTCCATCTGGACATTTGAGCTGTTGACAGCTACCTTTGAGATGTGACCATCCAACCAGTTCCTTACCCACTAAACAGTCCACAGTCCACTAGATCCATACCTCTACAATTTAGAGAGAAAGATGTTGTGGGGAACTGTGTCAAAGGCCTTAGAGAATTCCAGATTGACTGTATCTGCAGCTCTTTCCTTGCACACCAATGTAGTCGCTCCATCATAGAAAGCCATTATGTTGGTCAGACAGGACTTGCCCTTGCTGGCTATCTTGAATTACCTCCCTGCCCTCCATGTGCCTTAGAAATGTTTCTAGGAATATTTGTTCCATGATCTTCCCAGGACAGAGTTGAGGCTGACTGGTCAGTAGTTCCCAGGGTCCTCTTTTCTACCCTCTAAAAAATGGATGCAATGTTTCCCTTTTTCTAGTCACCAGGGACTTCACCTGACTGCCATCACTTTTCAAATATCATGGACAGTGGCTTAGCAACTGTATTAGCCAATTCTCTCAGGACTCTGGGATGCATCTCATCTGATCCCATAGGCTTCTGTATGTGCAGGTTCCTCAGGTAGTCATGAACCTGATCTTCTCTTGCAGTTGGAAGGGACTTTTCTCCCCTTGTGGTCCTTCCACTTGAGAAGAGAAGAAGACCACTTGTGGTCCTTCCACTCCATCCTTCCACTGCCAGTAAGA
>JAOQGH010000001.1:21996017-22095326 GCA_025769975.1 Gallinago jamesoni | reverse complement strand
CCTTGTGGTCCTTCCACTTGAGAAGAGAAGAAGACCACTTGTGGTCCTTCCACTCCATCCTTCCACTGCCAGTAAGAACGAAGCAAAAAAGCTAGTTTCTCCAGGAATTTGCGTGTCACAGCCCCAGACAACAACCACACCTTGGCCTTGGTCCCTAGGGACCTGGTTTGTGGATGAAATACACAGGTGACCGAGAAGCTAACTGGAAGATAAGAAGGAGAAGGAGATATAGTCCTGTTTGTGCCATCATGATGCTGTGCCAGCAGTTGCATCAGTTTCCTGCTGTGGCTGGCCCAGGAGAGACACTAGTGGGTGCCCGCCCCGCACTGACAGGCAGCTACTTATCTTCCATGCTTTCCCGATCAGTCCTCATGTGAAGCATTATCCTTTATACTGTTGGCACTGGGCAGCTGCTCTCTGGCACACCCAAGGTGGTGGTTTGTTTCCAGAGTTGTTATGATAGCCAAAATCTGGCTTCCCCAGGGCATGCGTCCTGGGCAGGGTGTTACGTTCATCCCCCACCATTTTTATTCCATAGGAACAATGTGAACTGTAGTTTTAACTATTTGTATCTTGGACTATCCTAGAACTGGCAGCCTTTCTTACAGACTGACTGGTGCTGGATGGTGAAAGGTTGCTTGATGCCATGCAAGTCTGGCACCCTAAAAAAGTGCCTGTTTGCATGATTTATCTGAAGAGCTTTTTGGAGATTGGCTGAAACTCCTCAGTTCTTACAGAGTGCCAGTCTTTTAGGCTGGGAAATCATATGGCTCATCTTTCCCAGGAAAAAGATTACAATCTTCAAGGTTTGGCTCTGTAATGGGCATTGGTTCTCCTGAAAGAAACACACAGGTGGACCATTTTTTACCCTGTAGCACACGAAAGGTTCCTGGACCCCCTTCTGAATGTGGGCTTGTAAACCTTACTCTGTGATACAGCACAGGCCCTGGGCCTCCTTGGTGTCAACTTCTGTTTTAATTCATTTTCCAAAATAGCAAAAATTGTGGAGCGTGCGTATTTTTTGTTACTTTCTTCACAGTCACCTGCTGACTGCATCTACACCGGCTTCTGGAAAAATCTAACTTGAGCTTACTTCTCATATGTTCAAGCCACCTCATTACTGCAGGGAGCCACCTGAGAAATGTGTTAATGGCCATATGCCAACACACTCAGCTCTATAAAAACCGCTGAGATGAACCTGCTCCGACTGCTGAAAGCCAGAAACAACTACCCTCTTGTCTACACCAGGAAAACTACAACTTGTTAATTTGCCATCGGCCAGCAGCTGCTCTCGGGCTGGCAATGGTGGAACTGGTAAACGGAGCTCAGGCATATTTAACACTGTAATAAAACATAATTTAGAATTACAGAGCAGACTGGTAATGCTGCCTATTATCAAGGTTGTTTGACACTTCCCATTATAAGACTCTATTTTCAGCCGCTTACAAGTTTGCCAAATTTTAACAGCTTGCACTGAGATTTCTTTAACTCGGTGTCTGCCTCTTGCTGAATATTCTGTTATTGTTGTTTAAAAAGAAAAACCTGCACTTAGCCAGAGCAGCTCAGCTGTTTCTATGAAAGACGACTGAGAAAATATCTTGTTAGTCCTGTTAAATTTAGGTGACCTTTTCTTTTAACAGCTCAGAGGCAGGATTTGGCAAGAGGGGGGAGCTGCTGTCAGAGATGCTTGTGCTCTTTCTAAGAATATTGACCAAAATAGGCTGAAGTGCAAGTCCTTGAAACGTTTCGGTTCACACCAGCTAGTGGGCCTCTAACTTGTAGCAGCAAATTTCCCTGAAGAGGTGATGCCTGTGGGCTGTGCAAGTCCAGCCCTCGTGCCGCGGAAACCAGTTCCTACCCAGCCCCAGGAGCCTGGGTCTGCTGGTGGGCGCTTGGGGACTTCAGGTGCCCAGCTTCCCTCTCGCTCCCAACTGAGACCGGGCCATACAGAGGAGGGGGCTGAAAGACTTAAATGAGGCAGACATGATAGTGACTACAAGAGCAATTTTTGTGTGTTTTGAAGAACTTTAAGTTGTATGTAATCAGCATGTGTAATATAGGTAGAGGTCTCTGATAATAGATGTTTTTTTCTATATTGTTCATGTTATCTGTTAGCTTAATGCATTCCTTGTAACTATGCTGTGTTAAGCTACGAAATGCAAGCCAAAAGTAAAATTTGTTAATGGTGCTTGTCAATGGCTTCTCTTTTTCTTTATTTTTTTTAATGTAACAGTAGGAATCAGGTTGTTATCGTAGGACACTACAGGTAATCAAAATTGAGTTACTTTTGCTCTTGTTCGCTGTGGGTTTTTCCTTGGTATCATGTGGCTCTCTAGTTATTCTTTGCTTTTCTATAAAGATAATGTTGAAGCTGGGCACTACTCCTGCCTGCGTGTTCTGGAGGTGCTGGTGAGATTTGGATCCATCCCTACATTTCCTTCCCCTGACTGCTGCCAGTGGCTGGAGGATGAAGAGAAGGGAAAACACCTAAGCCCCTTTAGACAAGCAAGGTAATCTGTCTCGGCTTTTAGCTACGCTGCCAGCCTACCAGTTATAGTACCTATGGTCTAGCCATCAAAATTGCCTTATCCTTTCAGCTTTCTATTAGCCTACTTACAGGAAAATTGCAGGAGCATCTCATGGCTTGTCTTGCAGAGCTGCTAAAATCTGTAGACTCAGCATCTCAGCAGCATTAGTCTTTATCAACTACATATCTACAGCTGCAAATAGTAGGGCAGCTGAAAGCCTACACCTAAGGGCTCAGAGAATCATGAAATCAATTATATTACTTATTTCCAGGCAAACTGGATTACGGTGGAGTTCAGCGATCCAGGCACATGAGCTTGCAGTTGGAGACAAGGCATGGCTGCAGGAAGACTGCACTTCAATTTAAAAATAACATTTGAAAATTTAATTAAACCTCGTACTTTCATTATGCACCTTCTCAGTACATAATGATATCAGGTTAAAACACTTTAATCCTAAGGCAATTTTGTATTTTTATAGTCACAATTTTTTAACAGGCACTGTCTCTTTTGCTTTGCTGGTTGGCATGAGAAGCCCTCACAGATAGAGGAAATTATGGAAAAAGAAGTAAGCCAGAATATAACTCAAAAGGCTGTCAAAAACACACAAGAAACAGTGCAAGATGTATTCTCACTATTTTCCCTTGTTATCTGCTTTGTAAAACCCTTCTCAGGTTGAAGGTGGATGGGAATCCTTTAATGACCCATCAATAAAACCACTTAGCAGTGCTGAATAGCAGCTGTGGCAGGTGACCTTCCTTTTTTTCAGAAGTGCTCTATTAGGTCTCATTATCTTGCCTCTAGGTCACTTTTGGGGGCTTTTCAAGGCCCCTTCTTTTTCTCTTCTGAAATAAACTGTATTTTTTTTCCATCTTGAGATGAGTCCGTGTCATTTGTTGGGAGAGTATGTCATTCACGGGAGATGCCTGTGGAAGAATATCTCACTTGCTATGGCAGAAGTTCCCCCATTGAAGAGGAAGCTGAGGCAGGGGACAAAGGGCAGTGGGAAGAGATGGCCTGAGCGTAGCTGATTCAAATTGCACAGGACAGCAAAACGCTCATTCCTTGCCTAATTCTACTCCATAATTGAGGCTGGTCGTGCCACCTTCCCCTCTCTCTCTCCCAGGCACGCTTTGTAGAGCAGATGAAATACCAGCCTCTCCTCTGGCTACCTCTGCAAAGCTTTTCCATTGTTTCAGTTTTTCCTCCAAAACCTATGAAGTCAAGAAATAACTGTTTGGGACTCTCTTTTCTGTCTAGCAAAGGTGCTGCTAACTAGTTTCCAGATTTATCCCATACAGGTGCTGCTTAGTTCTTCCCAGCTCTGATTTCTGGGATTAAAAGAAGCAATTAAATCCTTTCTGCTATGGTGCATTAGCTAAGCTTATGAAATTCAGTGGTTTTATAGATGCCAAACAAGATGTTCTTTTCAAAGCCCTCGCATCAATATTATTTTTATTCCTGTGACTTGTTTTATGCAACTTGGATCTTTGCAACAATTCTAGTAGGTGATAGTGATGAATAAATAATCAAGTCGTTAGTAAAATGCTACATTTTGTTCTGATTTACTTATAGATATTTGAAGTGGATATGAAATTGGGCAGAATTGATGTGGAAGGGGAGGGAGGGAGAGACAGCTTTTTACTGAGCTATCTATTTCTTTGAAGTAAACAGAAATGTTATGCTGCAGTATTGTGATCAGGACAGTGTAAGAGTGTCCATATTTCATGTTTTAATAGCAGCCTTTTTTTATCCGCTTTCGCTTTAGACATGAGAATGCAATTTCTAAGGCTTTATCAGGTAAAACAATAAACTTTGCATGGAAAGAACTAGAAATGAAGTTTCTACAGACCTGTTTTCTTTTTCTGAATGCTGACAAATATCTCCTGCCAAATGCTACATAAAGGAGAAAAAGAAACATATGGCAGTTCAACAGGAGTGAAAAGATGAGCTAATCCAGCATCCAACAAGTCTTTGGATGAGACTAAAATAAAACCAACCAGCCTTTATCATGCTTGATAGCACCACTATAATTAGGAGTCTGTCACCAGGTTCATAATGAACCCTTAGCCCTATTTTCTGGGGTTTATAGTCTGGGTAAGAGTCATTTTGGGTTGCAACTTGGCATAGTAGAGCTTGCTGTGCAGAAGGCTCAAATCTAGCGTGCGTGTTTTAAATAAACTGACTGTTAAAAGTCGGAGGGGTTGTGCAAGTGATGAGCTAGTTGTGCTTATAATCTGTCCTAAGTGTTTAAGGAGTCAGTGTCTAATATGATTTATTTGCCTTTAGCATGAAAAATACAAATGTGTGGTTCGGTGTCCTGATGTGCTCTCTTAGGCTGTCATGTAAGGAATGAAGAATGTAAGGAATCAAGATTTTTATTTATCTTTTTTTCCCCTCCCTTGGTTTTATGATCTCTACATCTGCCCTAGCAGAAGCTGCTGCTGCAGAGCTGGGGGCTAGCATTTGCTGTACTCTGCTTTAAAAATGTACTTGTAAGAAAACTCATTCCTTACAAGTCATGTTTTCAATTTTAGGGAGAAGTCTGGCAGATGAGGCAGAAATCCAGCCTGCTTCTTTCTCCCATCTTTCCCTCCATCCTTGAGGCTTAGTCAGCTGCTGGCAGAGGGACTGGCTGTGCAGAAGGTGCCTCAGTTGTGTACACAGGCGTGCAGCTAATTCTGAATAAAGGGGTTTAAGCTTCAGGAAGTGTCCATTTTTTTCTGAACCGAAAATTATTGCATGTCTAATCCAAGGTGTCAGAAGCTGAAAGAAGCCCTCTTTAACATATCTTTATTGTGTATTGTCCTCTTCTCTACCTTGCAGTGCTGGAGTTTCTCAGCACCTCGGGATGTCTAAAGTAGCTATTTGAGAATGTCCACAGGAGACAGGGCAGAGCTCTCACAACAGCATCTCCTTTGCAGAACATGCATCTAGTAATGAAAGGTCAAATAGTTGTATGTTAAGGCCGTGGGCTTGGATTACAGCTAGATGCCTAATGAGATTTTCAGAAGCGTTGGGGCTCCCCTGCAGCCTTGTGTGCCAGACTTTTAAGAGTCTGGCTTAAAAGGAATAACTAAGCAACCTCAGTGACTTGAGCAAAACCTGAGTAGGTCAGTCCCATCTCAATATGGTTCAGTCTTCTGGCTTGTACGTGAAAGCAAAGGTGAACTGAGGTATATCTAGTTCACATTTAATATACAGTAAATGTTAACTTTCCCTCCCAAACACTTCAGGGGAGGCTTTGATGTTCATTTGATGAAGGTGAATAAGTTGGTGGAGGATTAAAGTTCATGAAGTGCTACAGTAGTCCTAAGGCTAGCAGGGCGGGCAGCTGAGTGGTGCATCTGAACCGTGGCTGTAGAGAAGAACCAGGCAGAGCAGGACTGGAGGCTAGGGAGGGGGGGTGTCTTGTAACCCCCCCACCCCCTGCCCTACTGCTTCTGCTTGTCAGAAGGGGACAATCCGTGCTGCATTTCTGACAAAAGAGACCTCCCCAAAGCTCTACATTTATGAATTAGTAATTCATAAATTAGCAGCTGTAGGTTGGCAGTCTGTTCAGAGGGCTATGCCAGATTTTGCTTTCTCAAATGAGAGGCTAACCCATAAAGGCAGTGCCCGTAAACCCAAGAGTTGAGAAATCCTGTCCCTTGAAGAGACAACATGCTGTTGGAGCCATCGTGCCTTGTCTCTTGGCGAGATACTTCAAAACCCCATGGGAGCCAGGAACTGCTGCCTCTTGCAGATCCCTTGGCCCTGAGCCCCCCATCCCGCTGTACTCCATTCAAACCCTGCTGGCACCCCTGCTGCCGACTTCTGACCTAGCTGGCCTGGGAGGAAAATGGAAAGGAGAGAGTGTGTGCCTCAACGCACACACATTCTTGGCTTCCTCACCTATATCTACTGACAAGCGTGTGGTAGGAAGCAGCTGCTGACACTACTAGTTGCATTACACTCTTCATTTGGACCCTATGCTTTCCAGCAGGAGCCACGATCCATGGATTTGAACCAAACCGTGACAGTCTTCTGCAGAAAGAAGGCGAGACCACGTAAAGAACACAAGGCAGGCAGGCACCTCTGTTAGGTTCATGGTGCACGGAGGTGCAAGACCAGGGCTTCTTGCATGAGTAGAGGGTAAAGGAGGACCTGGACAGACACTGCAACTCAAGGTGGTCTCTCTGGATGTACTTGGAATGGACATTACAGGAAAGGTCGTAGCATGTTCTAGTATACCTCTAAACAGAGGCATATATAACCTCCAAGGGGACCGTGGTGACTAAGATTCATTCAGCCATCTTCAAAAAGCCACCTGTCTTGTGGTGCATAGAAACCACTCACACTAACAACTTTGATATTGGCACTAAAGTCTGGCATCTTGAAGATGAGTATGTGAACATGGGGGACCTTTGTGAGAATGGTTTTGATCATTAGAAAAAAAACAAGCTGAGATATTCAATGAAGAACATAAATCTGATCACAGAAGGAAGCCACTGTACAACAATCTCATTGAAAAGAAAGCTTTTTAAAACTTCCATTAATTAGAATATATTTGATCTCTTGTCTTCATCTTAATTTAGAGAGAAATGTGGAAGCACCTTCCAATTTCTGTTTCACAGCAGAAGCTTGAGTAACCCTTCAACTCCTGGCATTTTCAAACTAAAGTATAAATTATAAAAGGAAACACTGCATTTGACATGGAAAACACATTCTGCATCTACAAAGTCTTCTGTTTTAAAATGCCCATGTTATACTCTCTTCCAGAAGGTGTGACAGCTCAGCTTATTAGCAGGGTGGTTTTTTTATTTGTGTTAACACTTTTTCTGAAAAAAAAGCCCTAAAATGATGAGGATATCTGGCAGTGTCCTTTCCTCCTTTCCACAGCTGTATTACAATTCCTATTCCTTCTGTGTGTATGTAATTCACAAAAGTATACAGATATGCATATTTAATATTACTACTTCTTGGAACTTCAGAATTCATTAGCTAATGCTTAGCAGCAGCTTCCTCTTCTGGGGCAAACCGCTGCCGAGTAAGGCATTAGCCAGTCTTGGAAAAGCTTATTAAAAAAAGATCAACTATCAAACAGCAAGAATAAAGTCTGGATGTTTATCTTCAGTAAAACATACCAGCTGTTCCTCTCTTCCAATAAGAAAATTAGGTATTTGTCTTTTTCTAAAATATTTTGCTACCAAGTATTACTTATAGAAAATGGCCCTTGAACTTTCTCTTCGTGTGACCTATAGATGTGACCTTTCAGATAACTCTTTTTTTTTTTCTATTGCATTAATAGTCAAACTGTCATACTTCAACTATCAAGCTATGAGGTTTCATTTTTTCCTTGCCTTTCTGGGGCTAATAACTTTTTGAAAATTGCCCAAAGTATAATTTAGTATAATGGTTGTGCTGTGGAGACTAAACCTTTCCCTGTTGTTCTCAAGCTTCTGAGTTCTAGTTTGAAAGTTCCCAGGTTTTGGCAACTTCTGACTTTGACAAAGCTATAGAGGGAAGAAAAAAACCCCAAACAGACAAGTAGCAAAGCCAGTGTTTTTTGCCTAGGTGGGAAAGCTGGGTTGCACACCCTTGACTCTTCCAGGAGGCAGACGTTCAGGAGGAGTAGTGCTGTGCTGTCATTCCTGGCCCACATTTGAGGACTAAACACTGTCTATTCAGTGTGTATTTTGTCGTACTAGATGCCTAAAAGTTTTATTATTCACTCTTATTCCAAGTGCTTGGAGGGGAAAGCTATTATTTCTTCTGTTTCTATATTCACCTAACAGTTTAAAAGCTTTAAGTTCCCCATGCTCGTACTTCCCGTGAGGCTTCAAAAGGGGAAGTGTCTGCTATTCTGATCCTCTCCTCAGCCTTTTCCAGTCCTCCTGCCTCGCCAGCCGCTGCCTCTTCCATTTCTCAGCAGTTCCTTATGGCTCTTCCAAAAAGCAGCAGTTTATACTTGGCATGATTCTTGCCTTGTTCATTAGTGCCATTGGTAAACTCATCATGGAGCAGTTAAATTGCCTGCACTTATTAATTTCATTCTGCTGTTCTTGATTGTGAGGAGCAAGAGACTATTGCTGACTGTCTTCAAGCTCAGGAAGAGGCCACTGAGATACATTAGTCTCCAATTTACTTGAAAATACTGTTTTTTGCAAAACCAGAAATACCACAATTATTTTTAGCAGAACCCCTCATTTGCCAAAGTTGATGATTTAGGTTTTCCATTTACCCAGAATAAGATTATTTTTCAAACCCATTATACATTTATAATTATAGACATCCATTTAAAAAACAAAATCACTGAGGGGGGAAGCGGAGGAGCTCTGCACTTACTCAGCATGCTGTGCAGACCCACTGTCGTAATGTGATGTGAGAAGCCAGCCTAAGCATTTGCAGCGCTCTGTCCCCAAAATTTTTTCACAGTTTTGCTCCTTCACAGTACGTACTGCTTTCTGCTCGCCAAGAGGAAGGGCTGGGAAGCATTTCTTGGTAAACAGAATTATGTTTCAAGAAAGGGATAAGGTTTTTTTGCCTTTGCAGGGGAAAAAAAAATAATAAGAGGAAGAAATGAGGCCTCAGACCCGAGCAAAATCAGACACTTAAAAGTGCTGTGGTGCATTGAATCAATGCAGCGTGTGTGTTTTGGATTTGTGCACACATGGTAAGAAAAGCCAGCAAAAGTCTTCATGGGATTTTACTGAGAAGAAGTTAACGCAGATGCCAAATCCATTTATCATTTCTTTGGTTACGTGCCACTGTCCCTTATGACCTTCTCCAGCCTCAGAGCAGTGAACACTTTCTCTCCCATAACATACGCTTGTTTGGTTTTTAACCATTTCCTCACCACTTCACTAGTCATGTGTTTTGTGGTACCAGCAGTTTTTCCCCTATAGGAGGCTAGGTCCATTGCTTTAAGAAGTACAAGTATTTGGACAGAGAACAGAATTGACTCAGAAGCAGTTTTGGTGGATTTGTGGGATTTCTTGGGGGGTTGTTTGTGACAGGACTACTAGTATACAAGACTACTCAGGATATACTCCTTTCTCCAGTTAATAATTTCTATTTTTTCTCCACCCTGTACTTTCCCTGCTCTGTTTTTTCCCCAGTAACCCTTCCATTAGAAAGGGTGGGCTCCGCAATCACTCATCTGTTTGTAGTTTACCTGAGGAAACCGGTATGAGGTTAAGTTCTTCCACAGCCCCCTCATATCACCCTAGGGGAGATGTTGTGCCTCAGTTGCTCTGTCTGAAAGCACAGGCAGTTCAGAGCTTTCCTGCACTGTGGTTCATTGCTTTTTGCAGTCGCTCCCTTCCATTACTGCTTGAAGATATAACACAACACGTGCTACCAGCACTGCCTGGCTGATGGTCAGAGAAGCTCCCCTTTAGTCATGCAAGAGAGCATCTACTTTATTCCCTCATCCTCTAAGCTGCACGTGTTGGTATTAAGAGCTGTTGGGCAGATCACAGCTCCTCCTCCAACCACAACTCTGGTAGCTGTTCCCATGGTCAGAATTAGCAGGGATAGCTTAAACAGTTTAAATACTAAGTCTTCACACACCTGGCTGTTTTTGACAGAAATGGGCAAAGGAGCATCATCCCAATGGCTCTTTTGGCAGCTTTGAAGTTTGGTAACCTCCACAGCGAAAAAGCACTAGCCTGAGGACAGTCACTTCTTCAACTGGTGTAGCTGGAGCTGGGAGACAGTGTCCGGTCACAAATCGTGACTAGTGCCTGTGATTTGCCTTATGGCAAATCATTTCTCTTGGTCAGTGCTTGAAGAAGTCCAGTAAGAACATAGTCAGGGTGTGCTTCAAACCTAGAGCTGTGTTGTCGTATGCTTGCTTAGCTCTGTTATGTGGTCGTGGGATCCAAGAGAATTTGTTATGGCTGGTGGCCACAATTTGCTCTCTGAGTGTTAAGAGAACAGATTATTTTAGAGAAGATGATCTCTGCGCTTATCTCAGTTTAGACCTTGGTGGGTGGAGCACAGCAAACATGTGGTTGTATCTGACAACAAAACTCTATGCTGTGAGAAGTTAATCGACACAACATCCAATTGATGCTTGGAGAACCTCAAGATACAACAAATGCAGTATTCAACAGAGAATTAAATTAGGGTAATAGCAGAAAAAGGAGCTATTGGTTTCCCCGTAGTCTAGTTAGACTAGGGTGCTCTTCCAGCATAGTACAGACATGTATGAATAGGGACTTGGAGGAGAAGATTCTTTATGAAGCACTCTGAGATGGAAGGCCACTTAAGTGGTCATACTGCAGAAGGAGGAATTGGACCTTCGTCTGTATCCTTCATTGGCAAAACCATAAGGAGAATTTCCAGCTTCTGTGGTTCCTCATCAGTCGCCACTGAAGTTCACCAGTACCTCAAACTGTGTTTTTGTGGGACAAAATTTTTGGCCCATGTATGTATGTAGATGTGAGACAAAACCATAGCCACCCTTTCTTTATACTTCTGAAAAACTTGTAATAGTTATCCCACACACCACAGTGTGGCAGCACAGCTGATGGTGGGCCATGGGGCGAGGACACATCAGCAGTGGTGTAAGCAGAGAGTGCTGCCAGGAGTTTGTTGTGACTTTTCAGCCTTATCCGTCTGTCAAGCTATCTGTGTGCCCAAGCTTGAAACTGAGTCTGTGAAATGCTGCAAAAAGCCCTTCCAGGGGAGGAGTGGCCACCTCTAGCAGAGGGTGTGGAGATTGTAGGAACTAACTGTGGAATGGGAAGGACTGGAAACGCCCCCAGCCAGTGCTGTCTTCAGAGGATCCGTTCCACAGAGTAATGCCCTGAAGCTCTGCTGCTGGTCCTCGCAGTATAAGAGATAACCGCGCTCTCCTCCAAAGAGGACTGATAAAATCTGCTTCCGTTGCACAAAGCAGTATTGCTCCCTTTGTGGGGAAGGAGCTGAGTTTCCCTGTGGGCTCTAGCTCTAATTTGGCTCTCTTGCTTTCAAAGGTGTCTATTTTGGATAAAACTTCATTTAAGTCTTCGTTTTCCTTGGAGCCTGGCTTCAGACTCAACAACAGCAGCAACAAAAACCCCATTGAGCAAGTCAAACTACGGGCTTTTTCTTTCCTTGATTTGTGGTGGTGTTTACCAAGAACGACTGACTTTGACTGACAGTCTCTCAACAGGAGAAAAATGGATCCACATTGAAATGTGCTCTTCTCCCAATTAGCTCAATGGGAAAATGAACTCCTGATGTCTTTTCTTTCTCTCCCAGGTAAATTCGTAATTAATTCAGTTTTGGTAATTGGGCAGCTTTGGTTCCTGACCAAATGCTTGCATTCTCAAATCTGCTTCATCCCCTTCATTACGGTCAGGCTAATAGATCCCTTAATTTTGGAGAAGTAATTCTGAAGGCTAAATCTTGGTATTTTCTTTGGACTTTCATTTTCTGCCAAAGTAATGTAGCCTTTGAAGTTGCAATCAGCATAGGTTTGGCCTCTACAAAAACCTATTTGAAATGAGAACTACTGTCATCTGATGGCTTGCTTTTGGATGGAATTTTAGGTGATGGCACTAATATAGTTCCATCTGATGTGTATTTAATAATCTCCATGGAATTCCAATATTTAAAATGTGGTTTGAGAAAACAGAGTGGGAATTGGCCTCATCTGTCCCAGCGTTGTCTGTCATGTTGATCATGCAATCTCCTGTTGCCTTGTGTCGCCATCAGAATTTCTAATGCACACTTGGACATCACTGCAGTGAAATTAAATCTCCTGAAAACATGGGTTTTTTTCTTAGGAATGACACAAAAGCAGGAGGTTAGGGGGCCTGCAGATAGCGTAGCAGCTGTTTTCTAGTAGTGTGGCACAGCTGCTGTGGGTGCATTGCCTCAACAGCTGTTTTATGAGGCTCCCATTGCAGAGTCTGCATTCGTTGCTACCAGGTAACTGCTGAGGCAGCACAGGGTTGTGAGTGTTGGATCTGTTTCATGCCTTGCTCTCCAGAGACAAGCCACTCGAGTTTGTGAAGATACCTCAAAATAGAGGTGGTTGCTGTCCAATGAACATGTGTTATTTGGCTTAACATATGAAAATATTAGCTAGGGTTTTCTTATGCCTGTTGGCAAAAAGGTGTTCTTTTAAAGAAATGCCAAGAATAATAAGAGCTACTTCAAATAAGGTCTGAGTTTCTTAACTACGAGTGGGAAATTATGTAGATTACCAGCCCTGAGAACCCTCTGATACTCAGTGTCATGATTAGAGGGTATGAAAGTCTATTTGAGGACTTGGCTAATTTAAAGTACTTGAGCTCCACAGCAAAATTACTTCAGGTAATGCTTGACAGCTGTGTTTTCTAGCAATAAGGGCTCCATGCATTACAGAAGATGTAGTTTGTTTGCTGTTTGTGACCCTCTCTCGAAGCAATGCTTGCACTAATGACTGTTTTTGAGGGCTTGAGGAGGGGATAGTTTTTCTAATTGTGTTCCAAGCTGAAGTTAAGTGACTGAAGATTGAATAGATGTTTTCTTTTTGCTGGGTGACATGGTCTGATTTCTTGGTCTTGGAAGATATAATTGAAAGATAAGATGGTAGCTTTTAAAAAAGGAAAGCATTTTGGATTTTACACTCATTTTAAGAATCTCTTTCTCCCTGTGTCTGCTTGTGCATATGATTTAAACTACATTTCTAGAAAACATATGGAACATATCTGAAGGCAAGATGCATGTAATGTGTATATGAACTGTAGTTCAGTATGGTTTTAACTGTGTGTATGTGTGCGTATACGTATATTATGTATGTATTACTGGATGCTAATTCATCTCACCAAGACTAACCACAACATTCTTTAGAACCACTTCTACTAGGAGAGTGTCATCCCTTGTGGCCCGTCTGGCATTTGTGTTAAGAAGTTGTCCCTGTCACCTTACAGAAACTTGCTTTTTGCTGTGTTTCCTTCCTTGAACTTCAGAGAGGTTCAAATCTCCTATGAGAACTAGGGTCTGTGGTTGGAGACTTCCTTGAGTTGTTTACAGATCTCATCTACTTTTTCACTGTGTGGTCTGCAATGACCTCCCATCATAATGCTACCCTTAGTGGTCTGTTTTCTAATGCCAACCCACAAGCATTCACCCAGCATCCCTCCCATAGATGAGCTCCACAGTTTGAGCTGCCTTTTCATGTAAAAGGCAATAATTCTTCATTGCTCTTTTTTATTAGGTGGGTCCCTGTAGTAGCTTTCATTGCTCAAGAGAGTCCCACAGTTATAAAAGGCAAGGTGCAGCCTGGAATACCAGGCATGCAGCTAGACATTTATTTGTAGGAATTGTCTACTCCTACCAGGGCTTTTGCCTTTTGCCTTTAGGATCAAGGAGTGCATCACCTGGACTCCCAGCTTTGCCTATAGAGCTCTGTAGCCACAGTTCATGTATTCCAGATCTCCCATGGCAATGTCATTACTGCCTGCATGGATGAGCAACAAGGGGTGATAATTGGAGGGACGGATGAGCTTCAGTTACGTTTCTGCATCATCCCAAATCTGGCACTCACAAGTAAAACGTCTCCCATCTTTGGTCAGTAGATGGGTGCCTTTGAGCCCTGCAGATCACCGAGCCCCTTCTCATGGTGCTCATGCTCAGTTCAGGCCTTGTAGGCCTTGAAGCCTCACTTCATGGAGTTTCTATTACGGCACAGTACCAATCCTGTGCATTCAGACCTGAGGACAGAGGAGTCTCTGTTCTAGCCCAGGAGTCCCAACTGACAGCTGCTCAGGAGTCTCCATGGAGTCTCTCATGAAGACCCTGTTTATCTCCTGTTTACCCTCTACTCTCCTTTTTCCACAGCCCTGTTACCCCGTGGCTGCCCAATGCCCCATGGCACTGTACTTTGCTGGAGGAGGCCATGGAGGAGGCTGGGGTCACCTCCTCCCTCAGGGCTGTGGCTGCTGGTTTGCCAGGGTGCTACTTTCAGCCACTGCTTCTGATCCAGAACCTGCTAATTCAGTTGGGAAGGGTGAAGTGCATAATGGCCCTGGGCTTCTTGTAGAGGAAGGAAAGGAAACGAATTGTTGCAGATTCCCCGTGGCACAATGTTTTACCAGACTCTCACCAGGACATGAGGATGCAGTGTAGCTCTTCAGCAAAGGGGGCTGTGCTGGGCCAGAGAGATCCTGAGAGGAGAAACCCCACTGGGTACCCAAGCTTGACTTCTAATAATTAATATTTACAAAGGCTAGTCTTGACAATGGTGAGTAAATGTTTCTTGCTTTCTTGTCTCCAGGTAGCCTATTAATGCGTTTGCTGCAGTCACGGTCTCGATTCCAAGAGTATAAGAAACTGTTGGGCTGCTGTTTTGTTTTGTGTGTTTTTCGCTACAGGGTGTGGTGATACCTTTCTGGACTTATTTTTACCTTTTTTTTCCCCTATTGTTGCCAAAAAGAAACTGGTTCTCTAATTTTGATAAGTCACCTTTGCCATTAATAACCACCTTTGAGATAACTTTCTAAGCCACTCTTGAGAGTTCTCCCATGGAAGTCACTAGTTCTATTTGTTGTGGTGTTGTTTTTTTTTTAAAACTGTTGAGTGCCTTTTCTTCATTCAAATACATACCTCAACCTCATCAAAATATTAATAAGTAGGTTTTTATGCGTAAGTATTTATTTCCAGACCCAATTTGTGGCTGTTATGGCTTGTTGGATCAGCAATTTCATTTTTAAATGAAAATTCTAAGGCGGTTTTGATTATGAAATGCAATGTCTCGCGAAGACCTATTAAGTTTTAATGTGTCAATATCTGCTTTTCTTTTAAATTACTTTTAAAACTTCATACCTGTTTAAAATTAAAAAGCTGGGTGACAGGAGGTTTCTATCCCTTTAACAATTTGAAAGAAATAATTAAAGAAATTACTTTTGACTCAAATTTAGACTCACAAAAGGAAGCGATGCTCTAGAGTTACATGGAGGATGACTGCTTAGGCCTTTTTTTGTGTGTTTATAAAAAGTCCTTTGAGGAGGTTTTGGGTCATTTTAAAAGCCATTGACTAAGTTTAGTCTTACAGTCCCTTAGCGAGGCCAGTTGATGTGATCCTTCTAACGCGGGAGAGGAGTTTCAGCAGAAGGACAGCATTACCCAAAATCACATGGTTGCGACTGCCAACTGGAAGTGAAGCTTACAGCCCTTCCCCCGTGGTTTCGTGACTGAGACAGTGCTACCATATTAGCTCCTGCAAAGCCTGGGGGAAAGGAGGGAAGAGGAGGGAAATCCGTTGATTATTTGGCCCTGCGTAAAGATAAAAACCCCTGAGCAACGTCATGGATGGAAAGCATGGGAACAGCATGGCTGTTGGTGTAAATGCATGTCCGCGAATGTGGTGAGACAGTGGTTTACAGTTTGCTGACGGATGACTTGGTTTTGGTCCAGCTTAAGCTGGAAACAAAATCGTAAACTGGGAGTGAACTGGATCCTGCAACTGTTCCCCAGATCTGGGCTTTTGTAGGACCACCCACTCCCAGAGTGCTGTCCCCAGACAGATTACTCAGCAGAATCCTTTAGAAAACTGGCTTTACATTTGCCAGGAGTTTGTTGGCCCATCTGCTGGCCAGTCTGAAAGGAAAACATTGCTGGAAGATGTCTGGAGGGCCCCTGTCCCTGGGGTTGCCTGCTGGAGAGGCCATTTTGTGTTGCATGGAGTAGTCTGTCCATGAAGACGAAGGTGGGAGAGAAATGAAAGGGAGAATGATTAGCCTCAGCTGAACCAGTGAGGTTTTCCTCACTTGGGTGTTGGGGTTAAAAATGGCATTATAGATTTGCCTCAGGTACTCACACACATGTATTATTATACTTTTTTTTTTTCTTGGTCAGGAAAGCTGGGTTTTTGGAGGGAGGTCCATGTTATCCTCTCACCCACCTTCTCCTACTGACTCCTACTGCCTAAAGAGATGGTCCTGCCTCTGTTCTTCCCTGTATCACCTCTGGAGCTCGCCATCTGCACAGCAAGCCAGCTCAGCTGTCTCACATGGCCACAAACTCACCAAACCAAAGAAAATTATGTTTTTTTCTAGATTAGTGAGTTTCATCAACTCATTCCTGAGAGCCAGCTGCAGGGAGGAGCTGAGACTGCACAGTGCAGGTTAAGAGAAAAGATTATGTGCAGGCAGAAGGTCACCCTGCCTGGTGGCATGGATCAGCTGGGTCAGCTGTCTCGTAGCCATACCCAAAGCATTCCTTCTTGGGTATCCACCAAGATACAAACTCAGTGAAGCTTATCCTGTAAAAAGAGCATACTAATCTCTTTCTGCCTCTCTCTTCTGTTTTTCAATGTGGGTTCTCTGATATTTTTTGGGGGGATATTCTTTGCTTTCATGCAATTCTGTCAAAAGAGCCAGTCAAGCACAAGAGGACAAATCGGTTTAGAAAACAAATTTCATTCATCCCAGTGCTCATAAAACCATTTGTGTTATAACCTGTAAAAATGAATGGGTGTCAGAGAAGCTATTCCTATTTCCTAGTCATGTGAAGTGTAGCCGCTGTCAGCGCAGGTGATCCCTCACCCTAAAATATTAAAGCCAGGGCTGTGGCAAATATTATTCTTCAGTTCAGTAATTCTGTATCTCACAGCAACAGCTTCCACAAGTCACTGACTATTGTAAATGCCCATGCCTTACAGTAAAATGGATTATTATTTTTTTTTAAAAAAAAATTTTACCTCATTTGGTCTCGTAATTAAAGTCAACAAAACTTGGAAAAATTATTTCAGGGAAAACACAGGACTGCTGTATCTCTGCGGGAGAAGAAAAAATGAAAGTGTATCACTTTCGGGATGTGATAGTTTGTTTCTTGGGCAGAACCTTTTGTGCTGAAAAGTATTTCAAGGAGACGGTGCTTCAGACTCCAGCAGGGTTATGTGTTATTCTAACGTTGTACAGCAACTCAGTCTGAGGTCTGGAAACCTTTCCAGATATTTCACAGGAAAGATGCAAAATTCTGCGGCAGTGTTAGTTAGCCTTGTGCTGTTAGATTGGACTTCTAGTCTTCACCCGACAATGACGAACAGGCTTGAACTGTACGTATTTACAGGGTGTTTTGTTAGTCATCCTTTTTTTTTTTTTCTAGCAAAGATTAAAGAGCTAGCCAGAACCTTGCAAGCTGCAGGATGCATTTGTTGACTAACTGTGGCAGGAGCTAATGAATACTTTGTCTCCTGCGGACACTGCTGCATAAAGAGATAACAAGAGGGAACACCAAGCATGGCCCTTGCCCATCTACTTACAGTTACTCAGCCAGCTGGTGATTAAAGCCATCTAGTTTCAGAGGGCACCAACAGAAATGCTCTGGAATTTCACACTGAATTGGCTTAAGAAGGTCCTGCTCCAGCTGTCAGCTACGTTTCTTTAGCAGGGATGGTTGAAGGAAATGAAAGTTGACTTTCCACTCATTGCTGTTCACAGCCTGGTGCACTAACTTATGCTGAAATATGCTGGCCATCCTTTTCTAGAGATGGCAACCTGCAGCAGAAGGGGAGGATTAACAGTTTGGGGTGGCATCTATCACCAGACATGAACCTCTTGGGCTCGTATGCCCACGTTGCATTATGTTACGGTTAGGAGACTGATCTTTGTCATATCTCACCAAGAACTTCACCAAAATTATATAAATTATAACCTTGTATCAGCAGAGACCATGCTGCTTACTGGGATTTACATCCCATAGCAGATGCAATTGCTTCTGGCCTGGGGAGACAAACTCACAGGGTTTCATGGGTGCACGTTGTCTGACCACACCAGTAGGGGCTTCCCTCCTGACTTTAGGAAGGGCAAGGGCATGTTTTAGCTCACGTCTCCAAAGAGTCTTAGCAGTACCTGCTTTTATTGTCAAAGAACACATCAGACTTTGGGTTTCTGTCCTTTTATTATAGTACATGGTGTTCCCTTTTTCACAGAGTTTGAAATCGGGCTTTCTGGTGATGTTAACCTTTCTTCATATGTAAGGCAGGGTTCAAATACTTTTATTATTGAAGGTATTTTTCTGCTTATTCACAAAAGTGGAAGGAGGGGAAGGCTTTCCTGTCGGGTCCATAAAATAAATTCAAGTCAGATAGGTTTCGAAGCTTTTAGAAATCCAGAGGAATATGTTGCTGTTAAAAGACTAGTTTCACTGATGCTCTGCTTGCCCTGTTGTCAGTCATTAAGGTTTTTGTCTTCTTGAGGATCTGGTCCCCAGGAATAAATAAATCACATTCATTTTGCAGGCTAGATACCATTTGGCATTTTGAAGAGGTGTAAGCATGTAGCTTTCATGAAACAAAGTATTGTTTAATCTTAACAGAAACCTTGGAACATGTAAGAGAATATTTTACAAATAAAAATCCAATGAATACCTGTTTTTCAAGATTTGCTGTTTCCTGTAAAGCACAATTGATTCAAGTCACTTCTGTATGGCCTGTTCTGTAATGACTTGCCCATTGTGAAGGGCTCTGGCAGAAGCATACCCTCATCGCCTGCAAATTACTCTAGTCCCTTTCAGATGCCTTTGGTTTGTGTCTTGATGGCTGGCAATGCAGCCAGAGTTATGGAGATGACAGTTGCCTACCAAAACTCCTTTATAGTTTTACCATTTGTCAGTTTACTGTAGGGTTACTTACCATTGTATTGCTTTGGTTTTCTGGTAGCTTTTTAGTATTTCCTACTAGTGTGGAAAACCGAGGTTATTCATTCATTGAAAATGTCAATATAGCTACTGTATCATTATCTTAATAACCTGGGTCAAATGCAGTACTCATGGGCTGCTACAGATCAGTCCCACCTTCCTCATAGCTCTCTGTCAGAGTACGTGGCCTTCAGCCTCAGAAAATGCTGGGCAATTGAAAATGACTTTACTTCCATGCAATTTCCCTCTCTGAAATGGCTCTTGCTTTCTGCACCGCCGCCCATCGCATACAGCTAAATGGACAAACACGAAACTGTTGTATCAGTATGATGCACACGCCAGAATGTGTCACGTATAATCTGGAATTACCAGCAGACATTTATCTGCCCTATTTCCGTTTGCTTGTTTGTTGATAGTTTTTCTCTCTGTGTGTATGTGTTTATTTGAGCTACAGGTACTGTATATGTTACATTCTTTCTAAACAGATCTAATGCAATTGATTCATTCTGTTTTGAGTGGCTTCTCCTCCCTCCACTATATAAGCATGTAATAATAACTTAATAACAAATTTTATAACAAGTAAAATAAGTGTTGTTTAAAATTCTCATTTGAGAAAGTGGTCTCTGCAGGTGCTATATTTTTCTTTAAAACTATTGGTTGGCAGCATGAAGTAAAAATAAAAAAGCAAAAGTATGCATTTTTGAAAGAGTTTGAGGTACAGAAAATAATACTTCAGGAATAATTTTGTTTTAATAACCTTCATTCTTAGAAGAATTGCACCTTATGTTTCTTTGCCGTTGCTCTGTGATTGAGGGTTTTTTCTAGGAGGTAAGCATGGAGACTTTACCAGTCTTTGCCTCATGTTCATCATAATACCCGTCACTCCTAACTTATAATAGGGTAAGGAAGAAAAGACTTGGTCCAAGAACGAGTAAACAGTGAAAAACACTCTGGAGAAGGATGAATGTTTCTGCATTCTTTTTCTTCAGCTCTTGGCAGAAAGCATGACAGTGGCTTATATGAGTTTTTCTTACTCCCATTTTTCTTGCTGGTAGCCATTAATGCTGTTACTTCCATTATCATGTTTGAATTAGTGTGCCTTCCTGAAAGAAGTGTCTTTTTCACATTGCACTATAGTTTTAATATGCTTCTGGTCAAGGCAGGATTGTATTTTTTCTGTTGAGCTTTCTGCTACCCTGTAGCATTTGGGTTATGCTAAATAGTGTTTGTTGGAGGTCTTCTGAATTAGCAAATAGTCTGGTTATCTGAGCTGCAACCTAAAAGCAAACTCCTACAACAAGAGATTTTATGAACATGTTGCTGTCAAATAGCAGAAGTTACTTTGAAATAATTTCTTCCTCTGAGGTGATTTTAAGAAACAGGTTGCCATGTGTCGTGGTTTAAACCCAGCCAGCAACTGGGACCACACAGCTGCTCGCTCACTCCTCCCAGTTGGGATGGGGGAGAGGATCAGAAAAGTGAGAAAAAACTCATAGGTTGAGATAAAGACAGCTTAACAGGTAGAACAAAAACTTCATGTGCAAGCAAAGCAAAGCAAGGAATTCATTCACTGTTCCCATGGGCAGGCAGGTGTTCAGCCATCTCCAGGGCAGCAGGGCTCCATCACCCTAAGGCAAACACCATCACTCTGAGTGTCCCCTCTTTCCTCCTTCTTCCCCCAGCTCTATACACTGAGCATGACATCACATGGTATGGAATAGCCCTATGGTCAACTGGGTTCAGCTGTCCCATCTGTGTTCCTTCCCAAGGTGCCTTGAGAGCTTAGCAACGACTAAAACCACCCACGTGCTACCAACATCATTCTCACCCCAAATCCAAAACACAGCTCTAACCCAGCTGCCAGCAAGAAAGTCAACTTTGTCCTAGCTGAAGGCATGACAGGACAAATGTGGGGCTTCTCTGACATCCCTTTTCACTGAAGTTAGCTATGCAAGTCTGACCGCTGCTTTCAGGAGCAACACTTCAGTCTTTGAACACTGGACTTCAAAGTCTTATAAACATATGTTTCAGTTATGTGACACAGTAACACATGTCATGATTCCCTGATCACCTCTGCATTTTGTGTACAGTCCCTCTGCGTTACTAACCATAAACACGTGAGGTCAGATAGTTGATCCATGCTCTTATTAGGGCTGATATTTGTGTTTGCTTTCCAAGGAAATTATCTAGATGTATTTGGTGTTTAAAAATTGCTTGTAAACATGTAAAAAGTTATTACTATGCAGATTTGGTATCCATTGTCTTCCATTTTGCTTGATTTTTGGGGCTCTCTGAGGACTTTGGCTATAGTTTAAGTGCTGGAAACTCACGACTCAGCTAAGCTCTTCACAGCTGTGTGAAGGCAGCCACATCGTGTAAGACTGTCGTCTCGTTAGATAATCAGTTGACTGAATACATCATTACTTACAAACTCACTGTAGAGAAAAATCTCCTTTGATTCTGATCTGTGGTTCAGCTGTGATACCAAACTTAAAATCAAGCAAGTGTGTATATATGTTAGATGACTGCCTTCTGAACGCAGGCCAGACAGAAGCAATTTGCACATTGAAATGTGACAAGCTCACAGTGTAGAATTTTAATCGATGAGACATTTTAGCTCATCTCCATATATTATTTATGCCTGAAGACTAATATCAGCTTGAAATATGGCAAACTTGCTCTTCCCAGAGGAGAATTTGGAGAGAGTACATAAAGAATCAGGGTGATGAGGCTAGACACAGCAAGGAACACTCTGCCCCATTACACTCTTAATCAAACTGGTTGTTTATGGCAAAAAGTATCTCTGTTACTACCTTTAGTGTAGTATAAACCTTCCAAAGTATTTGCACTCTTCCACTTTCTCTTGTTAGAGTTGAATTCCAGACACAAGGCTACCACTGGGCCTGCAGAGTTTCGCTTTATGACAATGAATTACCTCGCTACTCTAATTCGTGAGGTTAGCTGACTGTTGTGTGGAATAGTTATACTGTTCTTCACTGTGTCAGAGAACTTTCCTTGCAGCCATCACCTTTTGTGGGACTCTGATGGAAATATCACAGATCACCTCACAGCACAGTGTACGTTACCTGGATGCCCAGAGGGATACGTGTTTGGCAACTGCAGAACACGTTTATCTTCCTGAAAGTACCAGGACAGCATCCTTTGACCATCATATTGTGTGTGGGTATCGTCAGTCATTGCCAGTACTTTTCGTACATGTCATATGAAACTTTACGTTTTCTAAACTTAATCAACAAATATGAATTAAACTATTTTATAATAAAAAGGAATTCTTATATAGTAAAAAGAAATCTGTGCTCATAAAAGGAACATTGAGATCATTGGAAATTTCAAACGTGAATTTGAGGCAGAGAATGATTGACTTGTATTAATAGGGGGAAAAACTTTATTCGAGCTGGAGAGGAAACAGCACTGGCAGAAAATCTTTGAAGCATTTGTTCATAACAGAACAATCTAGTCTTTGGGGTTCTGTTAAATGAATTAAAATCAGCTTCCTTTCTCTTAACATGCTGAATTAACAATAAGAGATTAACTGTACTGAGACAGAATTCTAAGAGTTCTGACTCGGTTAGCTCTTTGTAAGTGGATAAACTTTATTTTGGCCAGTGTTGAACAAGTAACTGATTACAAATAAGTAATTCAAGATGAAGAAGCGGGTTTTGCTCATAAAAAGTTCAACTGCATTATTTAAATGCATTCCATACATTTTTCTCTCCAGCAAGTGGGGAAGGAAGAAGAGGTGCTATGGCTGTTCTCTCTTTGAATGTGGTTAAAAATCTCTTAACTATCATTATAAATCCAGGAAAGAGGTAGATAAATGACATTCTTCTCAAATTTCCAGATATTTTATCTGAGAACTCAGGCTATTCCAGACAGTCTTCAAAGAATAGTAGGTTATTAATACAGAAACTGCAGAAGCCATGTCTGTGGTTTGGCATTAGCAAGTTGAAAAAAACAGTGCTGGTGGTTGTATTTATCACAGTGAATAATTGATAATCATCAATGAATCACTTAGGCTGATGGTGAGCCTGAACTGTCTTTAGGCTGCAGTTTCAAAGGTACCTTACACAATACTTGAGACCCAGAGTGTGTGTGTGTGTGGAATTGCAGATGAATATTGCTTTATCGGCTTCATGGCTGAGGCTGTTTCTTATTCAGATCATAGCCTGCACAACTGGTAGCATGCCCCATGAAAGAACTTATTGTAATTGTCATAATGAAAATAATTTAACAGATCACTTTTTTATAGTCAGCAGTCCATAATGATTTGGTGTAGTGCGCCATAAGCTGGTTAGCTCAAATACACTTATTTGAAATGTAAGTAGGATTTTTTTAGGGGCTCATAACTTGATATGTATTCAGATCGTTTTTTAAACTGCATTAATACTTTACGTAAGTCATCACATGCTGCTCCTTTGGGATTTAGAAAGACAGTAATTACATTGTAAACATACACTCATTACTGAAATCACTTGTTGCAGCTTAACAGTGTCCATGCAGATTTGTCGCTTCTTTCTAAGGGATTATGTGAACTTAATTTTCAGGTTCTCAGTGCACCACCCATTGCAGTTGCTAAGCTCCACTGTAGAAACACAAGGTAGTTTGAGTAATCTGTACTGGGGAACTGTCTCTGTTAAATTGAGGACCGGTGCTAGGGAGACACTGTTTTAGGAGTCTGTAATGGAGTTTTCATAGATTATTTAAGACTTTTTTTTTTTTTTCCTTCTGTATAGTCTTAAAGCAATTGCAGCTTAGCAGTTCCCTTCGATGACTGTCATCCCCAGGTCAGGATGGTGCATTTGGGCAAATGCTGAGACCAAGAGCCAGGCAGCATACAAGTGGTCAAACATTCAAAAATAGGTGAAAAAGAATAAGGAAGGAGAGAAGCACATAGTACCTCTCTCCTCATCACATCATGTGTAAGCTAAGCTATATATCATCTTCTTTTGTCACATGGGAAATAGGAGATATTTAAAAGGCATTGTGAGAATATTGTAGTTGTAAATGATACACTCAATGATTTTTATTATTTTTTAATTGAATAAATTAATTAAAAAATTCCCCCAAAACTTAACATCTAAATTGGGTGCTTCATGTGCCTGTTCTGCATTTGAGTATCCATTTTCCTTTCAAAAACCCAGTTCGTGACTTGAACACCAGAACAAATAATGAAGCCATTTTTGAATGAAGTTGGAAATTGTCATGCAAGACTATCTGCTGCTCTAAGTAAATTACATTGTTTATGGAAATTATGAGAAAGAACAGAATTAAAAGCAAACAAATATGAGACGTATGGAAGTTCTACATAGTAAAGACGTAGGTCAGCTAAGTACAAGGGCAAGCACAGGAACTAGGAATTGTATGAATGATCCCTCTATACACCACACACTTGCCATATGCACTTCTGGCAACTGAAGATTTAGGGATTTAGTGGATCAGAGCTTGCATTTGGACTGTTTTGTTTGTTAGCTCTTGATGGACCTAGTAGTATGTTTTCCTTCTGAGACCCTTTCTGCTTTTGACTGAGAATGTAGTTGCATGCATGTAGTTGCATGATTTCTGGTGAGTGGTTGGGTATCTTGTCATTTTTAATATTGTGAGATGTGGTGAAAATCATTCTCTGTTCGCTTTCTGTGTTTGTCCCACATCTGAAAACTTTGTGTGGTACTCGGTCATTCAGGGAGTCTGTAAGTTTTTGTGAATTCAAGATGGTTCTTAGTATATTGTGAAACAGTGGAAATAATTTAAAATAATACTTGGAATTAAGGCTGGATAATCCTTTTATTTGGTTAATGAGTCTTCCAAATTAGGAAAGTATCTACCAATAGTCTTACAGTAATTTGGATATGTTTCTGACTTGAAAAAAATGGATTAGAATTTAAAACCGCGGTTCAGATCTGCCTCCGGATTTATCTTGGCTATTATAAAAACAAAGGCAGAATGCTCTGTGTTTGTGTTTAACATTGCCATTGCCAACAAACTGATGAAAATCTGGATATACTTTTGTAACTTGTCTTAGGAATACTTAAGTTAATTATTATTGTCGTTAAATCTGTCGGTAGTTGAACTCTTTGCTTTGTAGTTCTTGTAGAATTATCAGCAGTAGTTCTTTTGAAATTTCACATTTGCTTGGGAACAAACCAGACTGAGTAAAATGCTATTGTCCTATTCAGAACAATGAAAATCTCAGTCTGAGAAGTGATATTTAATTACTTACTGCCTAGACAAGCTTGTAAAACAAATTTAATTACGTGCAACAGACAAGCTGCTGACCTCCACTTAAAATCCTGTGTACACAGGGTGACCTGTGGGTCTGACCTGAGATAAAAAGGGAAAAAAAAAAAGACCTGAGTTTCCTCCTGCGTGTCATGACATGAAAGCCAAAAGAGAAATTCAACCAAGACAGGTTGAGATGAATCAAAGTGGCTCTGACCACAGGAATACTGAGTTCAGTGCTCTGATTGAATAGATACACTATGTTCTATCTGCTAGTTCCAATGTTCAGATACACCCCAAAATATTAGTTACTGGAGGCTTTTTTTTCGTCTTGTTGTATAAAGAGAAACCTCCTGTTGAATGATGGTGATGAAGATGGATAGTATAACTGCTGATGGGCTGTTATGACATGGAACTAAATTTAGGTCTGCAGGTGCCTCTGCAGGAGGGGGTGTGTTGCTCATGTGTTTACCTCCGTGCTACAGGACTGCATTGCAATCCATAGTTAAACAAGCCTGTCCAGGCTGAGCACCTCTAAAGTACAAGCACAGTGCAGTCACCCAGAGCTTGGTGTGAAATTGGGCTGTAAATGAGGAGAAGGTGGTTTGAAAAGTGCAAAGTAGAAATGCAATATCTTTTTAGGGAGTTAAGAAAGCATCCTGGGAAGGTCTTTGTGTACGGAAGTGGAATCAAAACCTTGCGGTGAATGCCAAGGAATAGAAAAGTCCCCCAGGTAGTGGCCTGGGAATGAAGAGAATAGATTATGTTGTTGCAGATGCGGGGCTAGCAGTTGAAGTTGCAAAGGTGTTTCATCGCTTTTTGCCTTTGCTTTTTTCTGATTCCGGTCTCCTACTAAGGCTCTGACTCCCAAACTGCAGCAGATGCAGCGGGGCAGTCTGCAGCATTTCTCCCTGCCCAGCAGTGTTTTGCCCCCGTGTTGGAAACGGCAGCCCACCAGCCAGGGCTGCTGCCAGGTCACCTCTGCTCCTCAGCCGCTCCGCTTTACAACCCAGGGTGGAATCGTAAACAGCCACCTATGGTGTTTATATTACAGTGTGGCACTTCATCGTAAGTGCTTGCCAACCTCAGTTTATATTGAATTAATATATAGACCTTATGATTATATTTTGGCGTGAAATTAGCCAGCAATATATGCCTTGCCTGAGAGATGAGCAGCTACCTGCCTGTCCTTGAAACTGATGCAATTCCAGGAGTATGTATACAGCGAGAGAGATATACAACCCTCTAGAGTTACCATTGCTACTCTTGGCATATCTATAATGCACATGTACACACACAGGAAAAATACATGTAAAGAGGTACATATGAATATAGGAAACTGCAGCTTTTTTTCATAATCCTATGTTGTATGTTTCTATCCTTGTATGTATATTTTCCCTATAAGATACAAGTTTGTTTTCCCCAATATTAAACTGCTAGATCCAAAATACTCATTCTGAAGATTGAGATACATATTATGGGGAAACCAAATTGAACAATAAAATATTATTCCTCCCAGGAAAAGTTGGGAAACTTTATAGATCATCTGCTGCAGATATTGCTCATTTTTACAAGGAGGCAAAAATAACTGTGGTGTTACTGAGAGAAAAGAACAAATCTTTTTTTTCACTGAAACAAACTCATATGAATTTCCAGGGAGAAACAGTGCAGCAGGAATATAGTGCTACCATTTTTGAAAGCCATATATGACAGTCCAGTGTTATATCTGAAAGTTCTTCTCCTTATTTCCTGTCCTCTGTATAATTTTGGCATGCCTTTTGTTCCTCTCTCTTTATAGTGGTTCTACTTTAAATGAGCTCTGCAGAAAAGTTTGCTGTCAGGTCTGGGAAAGATAATGCAACACCTTAATTTTCCACATTACAAAATGTTCTGAAATGCTTGCAGAGGGATCCCAGTTCGTGCATCGAGTCAGCTGCAGTAATTAGGGCATGATGCAATTGTTTCTTTATGGGCCTGAAGCCATCCCAAGAACTATGGAGGCTCATTCCTTGTTAAACAGTTATTTTAACCCTTGGCCAGGTGGGTGTCATGAGTTTTGTTCAAACTCTTTGAGCTCCGTGACAACTAGTCACAAGACCCCAAGTCGCTCTGATCACAGGACTGCAGTTCAACATGTTCCTCTCTAAACCTTTAGCAAGACGAAACACAGTTCAAGGAATGTGATTTTTGTGTTCGTTCTTTTTTTTTTTTTTTTTGCTACAGAAGGATATAAATACCATTCACAGTATTCTACTCGATGAATCAGAATCTGAAACTATTTATTTTGGCCAGCCTAATATGTTGTCATCCTCCCTCTTCCTTCTGGAAAATTTTGGCCTTTCCACGAGTTCAATCCCATGAGGAGCATCATTTCTGACTGCTGAGAAGAACAGTAAAAAATCTGGAAAGCTATCTTCACAAGGATTTTAGAAAGAAGTCAGTTATAAAGTCGGTGATTTGTGCTTCTTATCTCAGGATGATGATATTTTTGCATTTTTAAAGAATATAACAAGCTCTGTTCACAGATACACTTTAAATTTGGATGTTATGCTTCTGAACATTTGTCTGCCCTCACTAAGGTAGCATGTCTAGCTGGTCTTTCTCTCTGACTTTGACAGAAAAAGGTTTTGGGAAATTGAAAGGTGCTTTGGGGTGGGGTTTTTTTGTTTGTTTTTACTTCAGAAGAGCTCAGGCAGGTTAATGGGGAGGTTTTTGCAGGTTGTCCATGTAGAAAATATTCATGCACAGTTAATGTCTTTTCTCAGAAGCCTGCAATGATTAGGTTAGGCTTTGCTTTCTTTCCTGAATACGTTTATCAGCTAAAGACCACATGTTTACTTGCTTTGCAGCTCTTTTCATGCCTTTGACTACTCAGGCATAGAAAGGATGTGCTATAGTGATCCAAATCCAGATTCAAGATTAACCTATTTTGTCAACATTTCTGTTGTCTGCTGTATAGGTATTTATTCTGAATCTTATGTGTATGGAGTAGGAAGGTGGTGTCTCTCCTACTTTGCAAACATGTTGCACATTTCTGCTTTTTCCTTAAAAAAGGCAGAGAGGACTTGTTGAACATGTCTTCCCAAAGGTGTGAATGGCCAGTTCCTTAGAAATCATTTTGTTAAAACAAGATGCAGGCATTTTTGTGCTGCCTCTGCACACATCACTATCTCAGATAAAAACCTGACCTGAATAGATATGTGCCAGAACTGCGCCACCAAAGATTGAAGCCTGAATAGTATGAACAGATTGAGGGCTTTCACTATCTTTTTTTTTTCTTTGTTCTTCTAATAAATATCAATTTACTCTGATGTTCTTCATTACCTCTAGATTAGCCAAAAGCTGCTTTAACTACGTCATTGCTAGCAAACAATGGGTATTGTATAGATTTATAAATAAACACATGTAAATTAAAACATCTGAAAGTCTATACAATGTTCACATATAGCATTTTCAGGCATTAAATACCTTTGTAGTAGCATTTCACCCTTTTTTACATCATGCTCAAGGCACATTCTCTAGCAGCCAGCCTGTATTTGTTATTGATTTTGTTTAATTTTCAACTTTGGACCCAAGCTGTTTAAACAGATTACTCCCTGCTTTTATCTGAGTCAACTTCCTCATGCTTTCATCAAAGCAAAAGAGATTATTTGACTTTTGTCTCCTAACACAGCATTACAAGAGAGTCATATGTTAAGTGGCAGTGATGGATTCTGTATGAGAGAACAGCCACTCTGTCTACACGTACGTCCTCTGTAATAGTTCCCTGGCAAAGACAAAAATACCTTGTTCTTATTTATTTGGAGGCTGTTTATTAGTATTCATTACAATAGTATTTACTCTTTAACTGAAGCTAATACATTTCAGAACTAGATTAGGTGAAGGTATGTTTGAATTGCAGTAATGGTGTGCTGGCATAATGAGTTTGTAACCTGGCACTAATCCTGTACCTTAAGCAACAGTTTCTTTCCCTTTGCTGGGCACACAGTATTTGTGAACTGATTAATACCCGGCAATAAGAGGACACCTTCTCTTCAGGCTGACTTGCAGTGCAGTCATGAGAATTGAATAGTAACGAGCATCAGGGTAGCAGGTAAAATCAAAGCATCAGATGCTTTGGAGATATACAGCATTGTCAGTGACTGTAGTGTTGGCAGATTGCCTGTGCGTCTCCTCTGAGCTCTCTTGGGCTTTGTGCTCCAGGCTGAGTAGGTGAAGTGATAAAATACCTTCTGTATATTCTCAAGACACTTATTCCTAGAGAGGAACCACAGATAATTTTTACACTCATTTAAGCTGTGGAAAGAGGACTTCAAACTGGAGCAAATGAGAGCTCCCAGACATAGCCTCAATTCACAGCTGAGCGGGCAGGGAAGCCCTCGCAGGGTTTTCATGCAGGAGGCACATGACTCCCTGCGAGGGATGCAGATGCATTCGCTCCTTCTAACCGCCAGGCTTTGCTTTTCTTCGCATAGTTGTCCTTCTGAAGAAACGGTACTTTATACAGTCTGGCTGGGGTGCAGGTGATCTCGGGATGGCTGCGCTAAACCCCAGAAGCCCACCACAAAGTTGTCGTGTCAGGGATTCCTCCCACAGAGGGTGGCCTGGACGGGGCCCAAATGAAGGAGGAGAGTGCGCAGGAACAGAAGCTGCAATCAACTCCAGGACGGCGCAGGAATAAAAAATTCTCGTCTGTTTAAATTTTCACATTAGCTGCTTAAAAAGAGCTGCTGGAAATGATCACAGCACTTGCAACTATTGGAGCAGTACTTCTGATACGGCTCAAAATTGAATACTAATTGGTTGTATTTCTGTAGGAAAATTAGCGCAAGGCTGAAATTGCTCTACTACTAAAAGACGATGGTGCCTCAGCACTTGCTCAGCTGTGTATAGACTAACATCTGGACACACTGCAGACTTATTTGCAAGCTGCAGTAGCTCTATATATACTTCTTCACTATAAAAATTCTGCTGCTTCATTTGTGTAGTTGTTGGTGCCTATATATATGCAATCACAAGTTATCTTTCATCACAATATATTTCACAGGCAAGATATGGATTAAAAAAGTGTAAATCCTAAATCTGAAACATCACTCCCGATGCAGATGCTGAATTATTGTTTCTCTGTTAGTGGTAAATAAACAAATTAGGAAGTAGCTAAGCTTTTTGCTGGCCAAATTAGATCTGGTTAAGTTAATCACAAGTTACTTGTACTTATCCTTCATAGCACGTCTGTTTACTGAGAGTTTTGTGTGTATCCTGAGAATAGGGAAGAAAGAAAAAAGGGACCTGAAAACTTTTTTTGTTAGCATTGAGGACTGATATATTTTTGAGGTATTTGCTTACACTATGTGATGGTATATAAAATAGGATCACAAACAGTGATTATAATAATCTGAATAGGCTCACTTTATGATATGCAGCAACATATCTACTTTCTTTTTCTGGTAAAAATATACCCTTAAGTCAAAGACTTTCTCTAGCATAAATGTCTAGAATCTTATTAAAATCTGATCTCATTAAATGCGCCATCAGTATTAAAATAGTGTATCCTAAATCTCAGTCATTTAGAAGTGATCTGTGCCTTAAAAGATGAAATGAGAAACTTGCCAATTAGTACAAATGTCTTAGTGGAGCAGAAAGTGACTTCAAAGAACTTGATTATGTATTGGGGGGGAGGTGTTGATATATATCTTCTCTTTTTTTCTGAAGTACTTCCAATTTGGAGACAACTTTTAAAACTTTTTTAGCATAATATTGGGACATTTGAAGCTCCTTTATTACTTTTGTTCAAACCAAATGTAAGGGGAACACTTGAAATATTTGAAAATATTTTAAAACAGTCTGTTTAGGGTTTAAAGATGAAAGGATTGAAAATGAAATGCAAAGTCTTAGTCTGCTTGTGCTCTTTTGCTGCACCACTCTTTTCTTCTACGTGCACTGTGTGGGCCAGTGTTTGATGCAGCGTTTCATCACGTTACCCAAGCCCTTTGGTATGGCAAACCTTACTATGAAACGTTGTGTTTTGTGTCTGTCTGATCATCTCTGCTCACCTTTGCAAGATGTTTGGGCCCATCTTGGGACCAGACAGTGTCAAACAGCGCTACAGAGTCCAGTAAGCCTTGAATTCCCAACCTCCATCAAACCAGCAAGAAAACAAAGCCCTGAATCCTGCACAGAAGGCTGCCTCCATCCGCAAGCAACATCCCAGTCTCGGGCTGCTTTAGTCCCATTGATGATTATACCTAGGAGCAGCTGGCATTTCCAGCTTCCTTATTTGTGTTGTGCAACATCTGGCAACCACAAGAGTTTTAATAGAAAGTAGCATTAGAATAGAGAGTCACGTGCTGCATAAGGGATAGCTTGGAAAGAAAGCAAGTATTGTGTCCTCTTGTGTGCGATGTCCCCATGCTGCGTCCTGGTTCTTCTCTTAACAGATGCAGCCTGTTTTTAAATTTGGGTTATTTTCATGATTTTTTAACTATTTTTTTTTAACCAATGTTTCTTAGTTTCTAAGCAACACTGATGCTTGTTTTGGCCATTCTGCAAGGGACACTGAGTAATTCAGGCTTAAACCTTTTGACTATGCCACTGGATACTGATAGTGTCAGTGGGATTTCTTATCACTGCTAAATGTCCTTTGTGTTTTCTGCTGGAGTGGGAAGTAAGGAAAGAGCAGTGCATCAAAGCAAATGGTGTGTTTTTGTAATGCCATATGTATAAATATTGATGCAGTGGTGGTGGTTTCCATATTAAGTGCCAGCAAAAGTTTTCTAAAAACCACCTCAGAGCTGTAGGTCCAAAAATGCATGGTAAGGAAGAAAGGTGAATAAACCATTTAAGTAGTGCGGGTTGAAGTGGGGAGAGGGGACATAACTACAGTCTCACGATCTGCTGTGAGAGCAGGAGGAAGTCCAGATATATTTAAAAAAAAAACTAAGTGAAGGGAAAAGGGGAAAAATGTCACTTTTCCATCTCATGATGTATCAAATTCCTCCCTCAGTAGCCTTTTTTAATCCTCCAGAAATTTTTAGAAATTGTTTTACGAAAAATGTAAAGGTAATTACATATAGTGGGTATTTATTATAAACTTACACTTAATGATGTAGTTTTCAAAGACAGGATAAAAGCCATTACTGAAATAAGAAAACCTTTTTCTATCACCTTTAATAATGTTTTCCACATCCTTCCATTTCCAAATAGAAGTGAATTAGATCAGCATGAGGAAAATGTTCATACTGGTTCCCAGCTGTGGATGTGTCAGTGGAGATAAATTTCACGTCCTCAAATATTACCCTTTCCCGAGTACCAGTTTGCATACACCTTAAATACCTGTTTTGCCAAAACCAAAGTTTTGGGGGTGTTCGTCTGCTCACTTAGCAAGGTTTTGAGGTTTTTCAAAGTGTTTGTACAAGGAGATTCAAGGTCCACATAACTAAATAAAAATAGCCCCAACCTGTTCAAAGTGGCAGCTTTTCCTTGCCTTGTTTTTGGAGGAGCAGAGGTCAGGGATATACATTTATTTTCATCACTGGTGCAGATTTTCAGTGCCCTTCCAGTCCTGTTTCTGTCTGCTGACCAGCTGGGTCATTAGTGGCTGATGGCTGAGGAGCAGAATTTGCCTTTCTGATCAGACTGGCTGGTGCACCTTGCTCCTCCTGCAGCTGGATAAAGGGTGGCTGGGAGCCCAGCTTTTGTCCTGGGGTCACTCAGTTTTATAATATGTAGCAAATCTGAGTAGGCTTTCATTCAATTTGTAGGTTTGGGGTGTATTATATGTTGTTTCTGTCAGATTTATTTACCCTCGACCCAGAAAATTGGGAAAAATATCCTGCCTCTTCCCTCAAACCATCATTGTTCAAGGCTTTATGTGGAGTTTTTATGAAGTGCTTTTGTGCAGGTGTGTTTTCTAGAAAGCGGGGGGGGAAACGTTTCCTTTTTTTTTAAATTTTTGTCCGCCTGAAAACTGGTTTTGCTTATTTGCTTTTGTAAAAGATTTGTTTCTGTGAGGGCTGAAGGGTCCTCCTTGGTGACCTCCACAGGGTAGGACCCTCCGTGCCTTTGCATCACATACTGTATGTTGCAGAAGACAACTCTGGGTTATGGTAACACTGTTTTTCTGTTAAATATCAGACCTTGAAAAAAGTTTAAATAAAATGTCTTTGGGAATAGTAAATGACAAACTTCTCCAAACATGGTTTATGAGAGCTTTGCAGCCAATCTCCTAAAGAAGCACCTGCAATTGGGCTTTATAGCTGATACACAAATAGTTGGCAGACAAAAACCTTGCTAGGATTTCAATTTACAACCCATGATACATAGGGTTCTTTCTTCCTTGTAATGCTTTAAACTGAAATTGAATTTTAAATTAACTTGACACTGTGCTGTTTTCAAGTCAGATAAATAACCATGTTTCTTTTCCTTCCTTTCAAAATATATTTGATATCTTACTATGAAAGTATTTCCAGAATTGATATTAATATTATACATTTGCCTGTCCTTACTTTCCTTAGGAAAAAAAAAAAGTGAGACATAACTGAGTTGCTGTAAGAAGTATTGTTTGCGCTTTGACAATTATATGGGTCTGTAGCTTAAGAATTTTCCAGTTTTATTGCTGTTGCTCACTGTAAAAACTTGTGGTTTATTTCTGTGGTTTTTCACACAACTTTGATCAAACACTGGCCTTCAGAGTTACATTCTTTGGGCTTCTGTGCACGTAGGTAACTTCCATTTGCTTTAATTCATCAGAGGAGCACATTCTTCACTTCAGTGCCCCATTTACACCTTTAATGAATCCGTGTTTGAAGCCCCCAAACTATCATATTTTGGGATGCTTTGTTTGGTATTTTTGAGTTTTGCATTTTTTTGAGCAGTTGGACCCACAGTGTACAGGTGTAAGTGCTCGTTTAACACACCAGGTAGTCACCAGCGTGGTCAGTGGTGTCTTAATCTGAAACCTGATAACATAAATCTTTCTTACACTTGCTGATGATACCAGTAGGAAAAATATCATAAAAGAGCTGGTTTATAAAAAAATAATAGTTTTTTCTAAGCATCTTTAAAGAAAAGTAAATAAGTACGTTTCTGAATGTGTATGTATAGTGGAAAGGAAGACTTACAGTAGAATTGTTTTGTGGGTTTTTTCCTAATTCTCACACTTATAAGTGAATAAGACTTTCTCACAAAACTGTATCTGGAAGAGCTTATACTGAGGGACATACAATAGCATAATTCACAATGTTGGCACACTGGGGCAAACTGTATTTCTTCTGTTCCTGGTAAAAAATCTGGCTAACACCATGGGTCATATGTGTCACTTGAAATAAGGTATTGCACTACATTCCTCCCTTCCTCCCTCGCTCCCTCCCTTCTCCCCCAGGAAGGTGTTCTCCCAACAGCTCCCATTTTGTACCACCCTGTTTCCTGCAGGGCATTAGTGTTCCAGACAGAGTTTCACCAGCCCTGAGGCTTTAATAGTGGTCAGGACTTCCCCTCATAGGCTTAGAGCTGGAATTGTAACCAGGGGCTTTTGGGACTGTATTGAAGGTCACTGTTTTTCTTGCCTACTTTCCCTGTTCCCTTACAGGCCGACAGCAGTATGACTCGAGAGCCTGACCCTGTTTTTATTACCAAGCACAATGAAGAAATATTTGGAATATTTCTTTTCCATGATTGTATTAATGAAAGAGAAAAAAAAACCCTCTACCTTTAAACTGGACAAGAAGTTTGGGCAGACCTGCCCAACACAGCCAAAAATTCTCTTAGGAATGCCACATGAAATTGGAAAGTTCCCCTTCACTCAAATAAAAGTGAAATACCAGAGACTTAGTTCGGTTGCTTTTCACTGTCTTATACTCCCGTCATCTCTCCTCTCCCTTTCCCCCACCACTCCCCCGAGGTATTCAAATGGAAAGGCTTTCTTTCAAAGGTATTTGCACAAAGAAGGCTTTCGGCAGCAGATGAGATTTCTTCTGATCAAAAGCATCTTAGTGTGCTCTGATCTTTCCCCAGAACTTAGCTAAACATGCAGAAAAAGGACTCTTGCTCAGTACCCTTTGCAGTTCTGGATCCTTTTTGTGGACATTGTCATTGCATATTCCAGGGGCGTGCATGTGTGCGAATGTAGGCATATTTGTTTGAGTCTTGGCCAGGATATATGCCAAAGAGATTAGACTTCATCTTTCATCCCGGGGAGAAGAGAGCCTAAATGGGTTTATCATGGGGTTTTCATTCACTCTGTCATTTCTCCCTTCTTTATAGTCCATTGCTAGACTTCTAATTTTTCCCGACAGCAGCACACACCCCTGCAGCTGGCACTGCATAATGATTCCCTCCTCCTAGACTGACACAAGAGGGGATGCATAAATCTCCTGCCATCAGGGTGCCTCCTTTAGCAGGCACTGCCCCCTTTCCCCCCTGGAAAAAGATCTGTCCCCTCCACAGCACTCTCATTTACCACCTACTAGCTTTGCCCGCTGAGCCAAGATGCTGCCCGTGACCATTATCCTTCCTATGCTAAACATTGGGAATGGTTCTTTTCTGTCAAAAATGCAACCATTTTTTCTTTCTTCTCCTAATGACAATTATTAGTGTAAATTGGAGCGCCTTTGGCAATTGTATTTAATGCAAACGTTACACCATAGAACAACCAGCTTCCATGAAAAACAAGACCTGCCTGATGGTTTGAATTAGGAGCTGGTGGATGAGGAGGACTGTCAGGAGCAAGAATTTTGACCAAAATAGAGGCAGATCTTTAGGACGTCTTAAGTTAGAGATCCCCATGGTCTCTGAGGCTCTGTATTAATTCAAAATGATTGCTTCAGAACATCAGGTAAGGGCAGCGCTGTCAAATCCAGGGCTGAACTCACCCAGCACATTGGCAGTTTATAAATCAGACGGGACTTGTGGACTGTTTACAAAGTATTGTTTGAAAATCTCTTTTCCTTAGCCCTCCATCCTCACTTATAGCAGTGGAATATAACAGCTGGCTAAAAATCAACACAGGAATAGTGTAAAAGGCAGCAGTCTCTGTTCCTGTCCTGAAGATGAAAGCAGTCACAGGATGAATGTGCAGTGCACAGGAAGAGCTTCATCATCCTTTACCAGCAGCAAAGGGATAGGTAAAGGTCACCCGCTCTTCCAAAGTCTTCCAAGAGACTTTCCACAAAATACTAGGTTTCTCAATTAGTTATTTGGTGTTAGCAACATGCTGATAGTCTGATATTCACAGTTTCTTTGTGAATTAAATGGTACTTTTCTTCAGCTACAAGTATTTGGCTGTTTTTTCTGCTGCTGTCCTTAAGATGATTCATATTGCAGTTATTTTAAAGAGGCGGATAAACTACAATTGTTTATATACAAACAGAGTATGGCATTGGCTGCCAGAAACCAATCTCACTAATATTTGGCTTGCTAGGTTGCCTTGTCTTTTCATGTTTTGGCTATCAGAGAGAGCAAGCCGAAAATTAATTGAAAAGAATTTCTTTCTTTCCAAGTGCGCTCAGAGCTAGTGGTATTTTCTCCTCTCTAAATGCTGGCAATTGATTATAAAATGTCAGAGGTGTTAGCGGTGTCAGCGACCTTCATCTAGCCAGCTGGAATAATAGGCCAGACTTGCTTTAGGACACGCTGCGGTCGCTGACAGGTTTTGTTGCATCTGCAGCCGACTCTATATCATTAACAAGGAAAAAAGGGTGGATAGAGGAGAGCGGACTGTAAATGTAACAGTGCTCGTTCCACTAAATTTACTTGAAAAATGATCATTTTTTGTCTCCAGTGCCATTTTGTACTCCTCATGGTTTTCTAATTAAGCCTGGAGGATTGTGGATCCAGGCTTTGATTTGAGCAGTATCGGCTTTCCTCCTTCCTAAGAAACAAACAAAACTTCATCTCTCTGCTGCTGGGGACTAACTCGTGAACTGATTTCTCTTCCATGCCTTGGTTACTACCCGTTATTAGGAATCCCACTCTCTTGACTTCATGTATGGAACATGAAGTTCCTGCAGCAGGTCTCCCTGCAGCAAACCTGCCTGCCAGCTTTGTGTCATGCACAGCTATTCCCAGGATGCTTAAACTTGACTTTACATCTCAACTACTCCCACTTAATATCATGAACTTTGAAGTAAGCTATGGGGGTGTTGAAGAAAAAGCCCTCCATGTCTCACAACAGTCTCTTGGACTCTCTTTGAGGCTAAGGCTCAGCTTTAAAACTGGTGATGCTGGTTATTTCTTTGAGAATTGGCATAAAGCTGTAAATGTGCTGTATTGTACTGTGATTCTTGATAAATGAAAGAAGAAACAATGTGTATCCCTTTGCTTGTTAGACCCATGTGAGTGGTCTTCTGAGGGGACTGCCTCAGTGTGCCCTTGCAGCAGTAGGAGTGACAGAGCTTGACGGCCAACATGCCCATTGCGATTGAGAGAAGTTATCTGGAGTCCTTGGAGGGGAGGGGAAAGGGAGAGGATGGCAGAGATGATAGGAGCATTAGACTTTAAAGAGTAACAGAAGTAAGGCTCTGTTGAACTTGAGAACTTGACAATCCCATATGGTATTCCTTCACCTTAATAATGGGAAAAGTCTGTTTATTTTTTTGGTTTAATATCTTGTCTTTATGAAGTCTTAGGCCTAGGATTCTTGCACTTTATTCCCTTGATATCTCATCTATTAAATAAAGTCTCTATTCCTCTCTAATGAGAGCAGGTACACCATGAAATGGAAAAAGACCTTTCTGCATTACACAAGTTCTTCTCGGCTTTAGTATTAATCAAGATACATTCACACGCTTAAGGATTTGGGGGGCAAAAATTATGAGAACGTTTGTCTCCTGAGAGTCTCTGTGAAAAGTCAGCTTTTTACTGCTCGGTAAACCTGCCAGCCAGCTAAAAGTTTCTGCTCACAGACACGACGGAGGCAGCCAGAGCTCGAGCTAGCTGTGAGCTGCCTGTGTGATGCTCTGCAAGGGATGTGGGCTTGTGCGTGACCTTGTGCCTTGGCAGAGGGAGGAGGCATTACTGGGGGGACGGTGCTGGCAGGGAGAGGTGCGGAGCGTCCGAGGGATCCCGCTGCTTTCGCTGCAAATGGGTCTGACAGCTGCGTGTGCCACCAGAGCTCGGGCTGATTTTAGAAACAGCATCCTGGCTTCGGAATTGCAGGTAGAAAATGTATTACTGTAAAATGGTGGCTCTTCCATGGTAAATACCAACACTTTTTTCTCCCCAAGCCCTTCCTTATCATTATCTAACAGAGAACTTGGGGTACATTCTCTTAGTTTTCTTACCAGGTTAGTTTAACTGGTATGTATTAAATACTTTTGGTTTGTGGCACATGAAAAGATACTTCTGCTAATTTAAAATTAAAAATACATTTTAAAGAGTGTCCATATGTAAAATGCTTGTAGATCTGAACTATTGAAAGACTCCATGTTGGAGAATATGCATACAGTAAAAATGGTGGTAAAAACAAAAAAAGGTTGGCTTGAGAGGTACAAACCAGTCTTTGTCCCCTTTGGAAAAAATGATAGGATAACTTGAGTTGGAAGGGACCACCAGAGGTCATGTAGTCCAACACCCTGCTAAGATCAGGACCAGTGAGATCAGGTTACTCAGAAATATGAAGTATTTAGTGGTCTACTTTAGAAACTTAAGTATATGGTGGTGAGTTTCTTGGGATTTCTGAAAGGGAAAAAATGGAATTGTAATGTGTCTCCTTTGTCTTCACCTTTCAGAAAAAAAAAAAATAATAAGGAGGCTGAGGAAAGAAGTTCTTTACTATTCATTTCCTTTCATTTTTAGATGGAAATGAAAATTTCATCAAGCTAAACCTTACTTTCCATACTCAATTATTCCCCAGAAATTTTAAATAAGTATAGATGTAGGCTTTTCAAGAATATGCCCCTAGAAGTTAATTTCTGAAGCAGAAGGAAACTGCAAGGTGACATTGCTTTTGAAAATCGAGCCTTAATAATGGGCTTCATTTAGGCATCCATCCTTGAAAATGGACACTGAACTATGTAAAGGCTGGGAGGAAAAGGGGGAAAAAGGAGATGCAAGAGAATGGTAGTAGATGAAAGTACGAGGTAATTTGAGCCCTTATATATATGCCCCTATTTGAAATTAGCACTAGTCGATTTGGTTATCCAGCCGTTGGAAGCTCAAAGTCAAATTCTTACCATAAAGTGTTTTTGCCACTTGGGCTTGAGTAAGTTTGTTATGGGTCTACCGTTATCTTCTAGAAAAGTGCCCCCCCCCAAGGCAGAGTTAGGATGTTCTGTAAATAGCTTTCCAGTGCTTTGCATATCCCCAAGACATGTTAAGTTGAGAGGGCACCTGCAGTAGAGAACAGCAGAGAGCGATGCTTATCGATAATGGCAGCTGTAATGAGTTTCCCCCTTCTGTAAGGCCGTGTTGAATCTCCAGGAGTCAGACAGGGTAAATATCCATCACTGGGTCTTGAATGGGAAATATTGCATCACCCCTGTGCTGAGGGAGCTCAGAGCCTGTTCTGTTGTTCCAGGTGAGAAGAGAGAGGAGGACAGCACAGGGCTCCATTCTGGGGCTTGCCTGGTACCCGCTGGAGCACAGCTGAATACGACTAAACAGTGACACCACCGTGGGTTCTTCTGAAGTCCCTGCAGAAGTGGGTTTCTCTCTCCCAAGCTGTGGTCTGCACGAAGACTTCTCATGTGAATTTTTTGTAAGGTAAGCTCGCTTTTTCCTTTTTTTAATACCTTAGAGTTTTCTAAATGGGAAATTATACTCTATTTTTCTAGACAAATTTCTTGCTATTCATCAAGACTTTCAGACATTGCTGGAGCATATAATAAATGTTTATTACTACTAATGGAGATAAAACTTCTAGGAGCCAATCTTGCAAGAGGCATTAAAAATTAGCAAAGGAAAAGAAAAAAAAAAAAAGAACATCTTGGCAGAGGTCCTGTATTCATAAACCTATTTATAGATGGTGTACTGCGTAGAAGAGCAGGTTTGTGTCTCTGCCAGCAAGATGCTCCAACCTACTGCTGTGCTAGTTCTTGCCCTAATTTTGCACTTACATTCTGAGTCTCCCAGGGGGATGCTGAGCAGATGTGTGATTGACCTGAATCTCGAAGGTGCGCGGGTTTGACTGCGTCTCTGAGGATGATCGGAGAGATTTGATCAACTTCTTTTCCAGGACCTGTTCACGTTGATTAGCATGTATTGGCCTGACAGGTTTCTCAGGAACCAGCTTGCAAAACCGTCTTCCAACTAAGAATTTTCTTTATCCTCAAGTGGCCAAAGAGACTGGAAGCAAAGATTGACAGAGGGGTTGCACAAACATGGCTCTAGGTCTGTTCTTTAGCTGCAAAGTGGTTTAAAACCGTTTTGGCAGCTTGCTTGGTGCTGGTGATGCTCCTGGAAGCACTGCTGTTGGGAGCACTGGTTCCAGCCTGGCATGAGCCTGGAGGGGAAGCAAGGGATTTTGCTGGGATTGCCTGTGCCACCTTCATCTCGGCTACCGGTAATAATTGTCTGTAGACCATATTTTTCGGAAGACAGCACTTAGCCTTTCCGGCAAAAGAAACATGTGTCTCCTGTCTGACACCAAAGAGAAAGGAAACAATGGGGAGAGGAAAATAAAAGAGCCAAGTTAACAAAACAAGCGTATTCTAGTGTTTAGCTAGTAGCTGGCTGCATGCCAGTTTGGGAGGGGCTCTGTTTAGGGGCGGGTGGGGTTTTTTTGGATGGTTCTGTTCGTAAAATTTTACTTCCCCTTAAAAACTGAGAGGAAAAGAAGAAATCAAAATACAGCTTTACATGCATGTGAGCTGCAGAATGAATAAAAGTGAAGACTGCTGATCTAAACCAAAAACATACATTCTGTCCTCACACATTCATTTATGCGTCTAAAATCATGATTTTTCAAAATGTAGGAAAAAAGCATGAAAATAACCATTATTTAAGCTTATTTAGAAATACACATCAGGGAAGATGAGTATCACTAAGGAACAAAGGTGGGTCCTGTGGGGGATTCAAACATAAGGGTGGACTTACTGAAAGCAAGTAATAGCAGAGTAATTTAGCTGTGGAATTTTAAACCAATTATGTGAATGACAGAGGATATGTTCTGAAAGTAGCCAGAAGTGCTTTCTTGTGGGTGTAACTGACATGGTTTCAGAAAGCCTCTGCCTGGCCGGGGTTAGGGCTCCTGCAGCTGAGATGGCGCGAGTGCTCCTGTGTTGGGCTGAACGTTGCCGCCTCCCTGTGAGTCGGCCTTTCTCTGTCTGCCTCTCCCATGGTAAATCTTCCAAAAAATGCACATAGGTATGTCTGATATTACCCAGTCCCTCAGCTTGTTTCTGCATCTGACTGGAAAGTCTGATGTTCAAAAGGCGCTTGGTCTTAGATTTTGCAGTGATTAAACGTTTTGATAAGTTGCAGTAAACTACATCAGACTTTTATTGAAATTACTGCAGGTTTCACATAACTGGACTGATTAGAGGTAGTATTTCATGAAGCTTTCACTGATCTGGTTGTTTCTTGAGCTCTGTTCCTTTGAAAGGAAGATTAGCTTCCTTGTGCTTTTTAATAAAATGAGCCGCATACTAAAAATCCACTGTCAGCAGTTTGGCTTGAACACCAGAGTATATGGGTCATTGCTCTACAGAACATGGAGATATTAAATATGGTTATTAATTTTATTTGTTCCCCCTTCACAAAGAAAATAGAAAATGCTCATACAAGAGGGGGAAATAGTTTATGGGATTCTTTAGCATTGCCTTTCATAGTATGCAATTACAAACTTTGAGGAGTAGTGTAGATGAAGTGTTTCCTGGTGTTAGCTGTGTGTAAGTATGTATGAATCAGGTTGGTTGGGTGGTAGTTTTTTTGTTTGGTGTTTTTTTTTTTTACAACTGTTGAAATACCTACATGGTAGTGCTTAAAAAGAGAAACAAAACCTTTGAGATCTCTACTAAACTTCCTTGTCTTTCTAGAAGCTTTCCTTAAACTTCATTAATCTTCAAAGTTTTTCCTTTAAATGGGTGGCCAGCGTAAGCATTTCTGCAAATTCATTTCACGTGAAGATTTCACCTTCTAAAGTTGTTCAAGTAAGCGTAGCTGCAAATCTGATTCACTTGTGTGGCAATGAACTTCACATGTAAATCCTGCTTCTAATAAGTCCGCTTTGTGCTAGAAGGTGCTAATGGCTGCCATCAATCAGAGGGCTGGTAGAAGTTGTTCTCCCCCTCTCCCCCAGACTAAATGAGACAGCAATTAAATGCCCTTTTGTTGAGTGATAGCTGAGACAATGGAAATCAATGTCCAAAGCGCAAACCAGAATGGCAAGTCTTAAGTATAAGCTAAGCCATGTGTCCCCAGGGATTGGCATGTTGATTTGCTTACAGCTGAGAGGGTATATGAAAGGAATAACTGGGAGTGTAGACAGCAGGAGAAGCAGTAATGCTCCTTGGAGCTAAGCCAGAAGGGAATATTTGCTGGGAAGACTCCTCGATGGGGCCGTGCTGCCATGATCTTGCCTCCGTGCAGCTCAGACTCAGGCAGCAGCACAAATCTGATCCGGAGAAGGCCCCACCAAAAGGTCATGATCAAAAAATACGATACTAAGTTTGTTTGTGGTATGTTTTTCTGTTGGCTGCTGGAGAACAGGCAATATCTGATCTGGTGTGTACTGATACAAACTTAACCTTTCAACTTTTCTGAAAGTGCTTCAGCCAGCAGGGTGAGTTCACACTTGACCAGTGCTCTGCTGGCAGTGACTTAGATCCCTGGAACAGGATTTGCTGTGCTGTCAAGCCACATGCTGAGAAGAGCATCCTCCCCACCCTGCAAATACCATCACTTTGTTCCTTAGTGCTCACGGGTGCAAGAGTTACTCTTGTGTCTCTCCTAAGTAAAACCGCACTGTAAAAAAAAATATAGTTTGCTCATTTATTTCTTGTAGGTGAAAACAATCCCTTGAGACCCTGAGTTTTATCCAGTTTTGTCCAAAAGAGGTAGAGTCAATTAGGTGGCTGAACGTGTTTGGCCTGTCTTCTTCACTCCAGATCTTCTCCAAAGATCATTATGTCACTGGGACACTTCCTTTTGACTCCAGCTCACAATTCTGCCTTAGCTTTATTGCCTTGCTGAAAGAGCCTTAAGTTAGTCGAGTGCACAGGGCTGCATTGTCTCTAATTTCTGTGGGTTTTTTGTTTTTCTTGGGGGTGTTTTTTTCTGCTTTTGTGCAAAACTGTAAATGCATTGAGTACAACGAGCTATTGCATTTACTAATGACAAGGCACACTGCTGTCATGCAGCTCATATGCTGTTGGCAGAGACTGTGGCTATATGATGCTTTGCAGCAGCTCAATTAAACTGAGAGAAAGTCTTCTGCAAGTTTAAGGCTTCAAAGAAATGTTTCAGTAAGAAAATTATTATTTTTTTTTTCCTGAAAAGCATTGCACACAGATTAGCGGGGTAAACTAAAGTAATATTGGGATTTGACTAAAAGAAAACACATCTCTTTAGGGGGTTCCGTTGAACTCATCTTGTTCTGTGGAGTTCTGTGTTTGTCACAGCTCTTTTGAGGGCTTGAACAAAGAAAAACAAACTACTGTATTAAGAGGTCTACAGAAATCCAAACACAGAGTAGGTGTTCCTTGTCCTTATCACTCGTTGATAAGACACTCTTTTCCTTGTGTCCCCCTCAAGGAGATACTCTTTTTAAATTCTTTCTGCCGTGCTCACTTTTAGTCTTGGGGTTTACAGTATTGACAGTTACTGTGAATGACACACTTCACAATCCATTGTCTTCATATCAATTCAGGTGTTAACCTGTTAATGTGAATTAACATGTGAATTAATGTCAGTGTTCACATTAACTCTGGTTCTAGCCTTGACTTGCAGCAGAATTCTCCATTAGGCTCTCTGTTAGTGAAACCAGGAGAGACTCTGTAGGGGCACAGCAACACCAGAATGCGTATAATACCTTGAACCTTTTAATGAAGACCTTGGATTATTAATGTGGTCTTCACTATTACCAATATCGGTACCTTTTCTTAAATATTAAATCATTCTTATAAATAAATATATAATAAAAATTTCTACAATGTGGCCGAGAGGATCATAGGCATAGAAAGCCCAGAAGCTATTTGTACTCTTTTATATTTAATTATTCTGGGTGTAATTTTGAATAATCACGGATTAGCTTTTTTTAAGCATCTACTTCTACATTGCGTGCCTTCAGCAGTCCGATAAAGCAGAGCCATTGACTGCTATTTGATGTGTCCATTACCTCCTGCAAATGCCTTGGAATACAATGGGGTAGCACGCAGACTTCAGAGCTGTCATGACAGGTATTAAGAACGTGTCAAATCCCAGTGATGACTGATAACATATCTGTCATTTGTGATGGGATTATTAGGAAGAGGAAAGCCACTAGGAGAAAGATACTCTGGGAAAAAAAAAGGGGGGGGAGGGGAAGACAGGAGGAGAGAGGATTTACTGTTCTTTGGAGCTGCCGGGTTTAATTAAGCCTTGTCTAGTCCATAAACAAATCTATTAACTTCCTGAATGCCTTGGCAGCTTATGCACTTCAGTACTGCAGCAGTAATTCTATGGAATTTAGGTTTCTCCTTGGTGGACAGTTGCACTGTAGGTATTGTAGCAAGGTTCATGATCAGTGCATGGAAACAGCTGGTACATCAGTACTATATTTTTTAAATTTTGTTTTCTAATTAAGAGTTTAACAGATTATTATGGAACAAATAATTCAGTGGTCACATAAGACATTTTCTGCATGGAATCTCTTTATAGATCTGAGGAAGGAGAACAGTCTGCCAGTGCCATTTGATTTGCATCTTTGGTTAGCAAAAGGATGTGATGGATTGGATTTTTTTTACTTCTGGATGTGTATCTTATGTGAGTGTGGAAAGAAGGTTGAGCTTCATCTCACTTGTAAAATTAGGTTCTGCTGACTGGGTCCAATGTGCCTAGTACACAAACTGCTGCCTTTCAGGTATTTCAGGCTGAACCGTAAACACATCAAAGGTCTAAAAGAAGTTCAATATTAAGACAAAAGCAGCGTCTTATTCTGCTGCCTTCTGGTAGTCAGGCAATGCCAGGACTGAGGAGGTGACCTGTGTGCTTCTTGCTGTCAGCATCTTTTTGGTGCAGGAGTATCCCCACGAGTGTAGGTATCTCATACGGCCCCTAGACACAGCGCAATTTTTCCTGGATGGGGTGGGCAAATGAGGTGTCAGGAGAGGGAGAGACTTGAAGTTCAGTGGGCTGACACAGCTACTTCTAGCTGTTATGTGTTCCCTTAAATCCCCTTTCAGCAGGATTCAGCAGGATAGCCTTTGAACAGAGACTCATAACACTGTCCAGATTGTCTTTTTGTCCCTTCTGCCAATTTATCCGCTGGCTTCGTATGAAAAAGGACCTGGTCTTTATCTCTACCCCTTCCACAGGGACAGCCAAGGTGCTTATCAGCTTTCTTGGGGCCCTCAGTCCATCAGGGAAGCAAAGGTAGTGGAGGTCAGTCCAGTGCCCAAGTGGGCACTTGGGTACCATGGGACTGTTGCTGGAGGGCAGCTGCTGTGTTGGATGTGTTCGACCAGGGTGGCTGCCAGCTTGGATGATGCAGCTGGTGGCCATCCATGCTGGTTGATGGCTCATAGAGGAGCAGCTGCTCTGAAGGTAAGCAGAAGGCCAAAGGATGGTCTCAGGTTTGGGGAGCAGAGATGGACAACAGACATGGAAGACCCATGTGAAGATCAAGCTGTAGCTCTCATGACCTGAAGAGAATAGTGTTTGACCGATGTTTCAGCGATCAGTGGTATGTGAGAAGCACGCAGTGGCCTAGCCAAGAGGCTAGGGGCAGGGAGGAGTGGTGGGGCAGCGGGGTGGCCAGTTGGCCTTTTGCCCCTGAAGAAGGACATTCTGGAGCACGTGGCAATGGCTGGGGATGAGCTACAGCAGGGATGGCGATGGTACCCACTGCAGACATGCTCACAACAGGATACGTGGTGTGTACTGTAGGGGAAGAGCATGCACCAGGGCCGTTGCAGCACGCCCATGGACTCACGCCCTTGCTTACCTCATGGAAACTCGCTCACCTGACCAGGCCCTCGGGAAAGACCTTTTTTTTTCCCTTTCCTTTTTCCCTGTCTCTAAATGCACGGTTACCTCACCCACAGAGCTGGCTGAGCAAAGATCGAAGAGCAACCTGAAGCAAGGATGCCAAGTTTAAATCTGATGTATTGTGGCTTAATTAATTTCCCAAGGTAGCTCTCCTGAGGGCCTTGTAGCAACCATCCCAAAGCAACCGGTGATTTGGGTACGTCAACTCAAAGCTGGTTTAGCTTAAATGTTGATAAGGAGACTGATGATTATTTTTTTATAATTTTTGTTTCTCCTCCAGAAGCTGAACTCAGCATTTCTTCAGAGTAACTTGAACAGTGCATCCAGAAATCATTAATCATGCTGTAAAACCTTGGCTTCAACTTCCCCCCTTTATACATAGGAGATTACCATACGGGTTGTTACCATTATGTCTTGCTGGCTCGCGCTACCTTGGTTCACACCAATTAAATTTGGTTTCGTAAAGAGGAAGGGCTGTTGGAGGAGAATGGCACTGCAGCGAAGAACCTTCCTGGGCCAGTCACAGGTTTGCTTTTGGCCCCTGGGTAGATGCAGCACAGACGTTCATACAGATCAATGATAGGCAGCCCATGGTGTGGGACTTAGCTCCTTGTTGGCTACCCCTTCAGGAGGAGACACCAGAGCAAACAGGGACTGCTGGCAGCATTCAGAGCCTGCTTTATCTTTTTTTCCCGTGCTCTCATTGTCTTTCATCAGCTCCCATATTTAATAGATTTATGTGGTGAATGGGTTTTCTGTCCTGACAAAGGACTACAGTAAAGTGCTCATGAGCTTGGAGTGCTTCTCTGAGGGAAGCTATTCCTTCCCTGTACTCTCTCTCCCTTCCCCAATTTACTAGATTTTCAGTTTAAAAGAAGAAATAGGAACACTTATCTGGGAGGTATTGCAGAAGTTGATTTGAGACGCAGCTATTTCTTCTTTTCATTTTATTGTACATGAGGTGTCCTGAGATAACACAGAAAATCACGAGGCTGGGGGAGTCACCTCTGAAGATCATTGAACTTTTAATGAAAATCCTTTTAGTGTCCAAGATCAACACTGCCCTGCATGGTCTCAGTTCTGTTTACATGTGCTCACATTTAGCTGAAGTCCAGTTTCTGATTTTATTTTTTTTATTTAGTGGTAGGATTAGATGGATCCTTTGAAAACCAAACCACCACTACCATCCAATTTAATTACACAAGGATATCTTTGACCTAGCGAAAAGTCTCACTCTTGAGTTCATTGCATATTTGTATGAAAACTGATTGCCGTGTTTGTTTGGACAAAGTAAAACATTTCCAGCAATTAAAAAAATCAGCAGTGGTAATGGTTGCTGTTTGGGAGAGGGGAGCTGGAAGGCAAAATATTGCAAAACGACTTGACTGATAACAAACAAAGCCCTGTGGGAGATTTCTGTTTTGAAAATATTTAACTGTTGACATGAGGATGTTTGTTAGAATATTTTTAGTGCTGATAAAGGAAAGCAACATTCATTGGAGTTTTGGTAATCTTGAACAAAAACACATGTTAAGGTCTGGTTGCTCAGCTCTGGATAGAGGCGTTACACTATGTAAAGGTTTTTCTCTGCTAACAGTTTCCTCTATTGTTTCCACCTCTAAGCCTTTTATTTAGAGGAGAGGGAATGAGAGGGAGAAAGAGAGGTTTGGTGATGAGGAGAATAGTGTGCTACACGAGTGTATCTGATAAGACTTTCAAGGTGGTGTTTGCAAGTTGAAAAGTTGCAGCTGAATCTAGGTAAAGCTAAAAAATTTGTACTCATTTTAATTGTGGTGTAAAGCATCAGTATTATCATATGAAAAGCACCAGTGATTCCTTGACTTGCCTGATAAAATAAGAATCTGTTCATGGTAATGACCATTAACTCACTGACAGGATGATAAAGAGATTACAGGGTTCAGCTTCCTACTTATAAAGAATTGGTTAGTGCACGTGGTATTCTGCTAGTCCCATCTCAGTGTATGTTGTGGAACAGTCTTGGAAAACATTTTTAATATTTTTAATGGGCTACCTGACAGCATGATTTCTGCAGTATACAATTTTCTGTTCCTCTGACCTCTTACACACCAATTGTATTGGGAAAACATTAATTAAATGGGAACAATATATTTATTGTGCCTTGAAGTTGCTTTTATCGCAGTTCCTATTGTTCTGGTTCCCCAACAGGAATGAAAGAGCCTGCTTAAAGATGCTCTCCAAGCACTCTGTTTAAGGATGGCTCTTTGTTCACAACTTCCAAAAAGTAGCAGCAAACTATAAAAGGAAAAATTCCCTTCTGTGTGATTCCAGCCTCTTGAGTCTTGTTGCAAAACGTTTTATATTTATTCACTTCCAGATTTAGCTTAGTTTAATTTTAATCTGGGTCACAGGCCACCAATGTGTTTTGTTCTTCTTTAAATGGACTATGCATCCCTTGGTAACACCTTGAAAATATAGTAAATTTTGGAGTGATGCAGAGAAAGGTGGCACCTTATGGAACTTCAGTGGGAGTCTTGTTTATACACTAACCTGTGATGATCATTCATTTATTTATTTATTTGTGATATGATATATTGACAAAGAACACCTCAGTGCTCTGAACAGAGATCAGGGTCTGTGGTAGCCATCACCAAAATATCATGAGGCAGACCAAACCAAGGGTAAGATTTTGAGTTCAGAATCCAGCAAAGTCCCGTCCTTCTGAAAATGCTCAGAGCCCCATTGCTTCTCACTTCACTGATGAGGTAATTTGGACTCTCAAAACTGATTCTGTCTCTTCGTATGCCCTGCCTCTTTTATGGCATATTACATGGTATGACACACAGCATCTTCAAATAAGAGACAAATCAACTCTCTCTTCTGTCCTAAATACAAAAAATAGTTTTCCTTCATGGCTAAGTGTTAGCCAGTGTAGTTTCCAAAAAGTTGCACTCCCCCAAGCCCTACCCAGCAGAAATGTCACTGCTTTGAAGTGCCCTATTACATTCTTGTCCACGCAGTTCCTACCTTCTTACTGTTCCTGCCTTTCTGTTACAAAGTTTTGTTCTCCAGTGTGTCAGACTGATCAATTATGTATCATATAGAAAGGCAGTTTGCTCTCCTGTCTAGCTGTAACCAGATCCCTCTGTCACCTTTCTAACTAGTCTTCTGCCAGTTTTGACCATTTCCACAGCGTTCATGTTACTCTTAACAATGTGTGAAATTCCCTCATTCCCTTTTCCTTATCAGCCTTCATATGCATTCATAAGAGATAGAAATGTTGCTGTAAAGTACGGGGGGATGAGGGGGTGTTTGCAATGAGAGAAAGTCTAAGAACATCACCTCCAGGCTGTTAGTTCATAAAGAACTTAAATCACAGCATTTGGAATGGTGCAGAAGTCAATCTGAGGAGCTGGGTGCTGCCTGCTGCTTCGGAAATTTAGGGGACCTGTTCAAATCCCACTGGTGCCAGAGAAGAACATGTATCCTGAAACATGGTGGGGGGGAGTAACTGAGCTCTTAGGTTAAGCATAAGTGTCAGGGTAGCTTTACAGCTGCGCTGCTCTGGCTGCCGGTCCTCAGCTCAGCTTTAACCAAGTCAGGTGCTTGGAATCCGGTGTTCACCTGTGCTGCCATCGTGTATCCTGATGGCAGCTCAGGTATGGTCTCAGTATTCAATCTGTTACTCCAGACCTACGGGCTTTTAAGAACATAAACTCTATTGGCTATTTTGATGTCCCAGGAATCTTTATCCCCATCCTTTTCTGCCAGAATATCTAGGGAGAAAAAAAAAAGGGAGGGGTCGTCTTTTTCTTTAAAGAGTTTATTCCATCTGATTCTTTTGTTGATGTCCCTGCTCATTGTTTGTCATCTTACTTCTTTCTGGTGACAGGCATGCTGAAATTTGACTATAGGCTTTGTAGTATACACAGTTTGGGATAAAGCTAATTTAATTCTTTCTACGTATGGAATACAGAATGCAGAAACAGAAGCCTGTAAATTGCTCAAAAAGCAAAGTATGGTTTAAAATGTATTAAATGTATTTGTTACCCTGCAGTTATCCATAAGGTCTGCTCTAGAGTCAGCCATCTGTATAGTTACTTATAGTACTACATGTTTCATATCTGGCACACAAAAAATGATGTTTATTCTTTTCTTCCTGATGTGAAAGCCATTCTCAGTCAATAAGCTGTCAAGCTACCCCTTTGTCATTATTGCTGCCTACTTGTGTTCTTTCACATCAAGTCTCCTAAATCTTGCTGGTGTAATGTGTTAAATTCTTTGACAAGAATGTTCCAGTTTTGGAGCACTGAGGGCTTTGCTTGTTTTTCTTCATGAATGGAATGAAACACTTCTTGCTGAAAATACAAATGAAGCAGAAGCTGAAAAATTTAGACTTCCTTCGTAATCAGTAGAGGAAAAATGGACACTTCTGGGCTGTTAACCACTGCAGCCCTTGAGCTCCTCACCTTGGAGAAGATTAATTGCATCCTCCAAGTGCCTGGTTTTCTCGGCTGATAAAGAGAGGTTACTTGGCTCACTGCAAGAGCCATTTCCACACTGTTGCTACGGAATTTTAAGAAAGATGGGCTCCAGCATTTCAGTTTCAGCAATGAATAGCACAGCTAATCAGGGACCTGTACGTCTTCTACTGTCTTTCTATTTAAAAATAAACAAAAAAGGTTCAAAACCTATTTTACTTGTGAATCCAGATTACATGGCAATGTTGATCTGTGAGGTCCTCTTTCCTTCCCCTACTCCCATTTGAGATTTTTACTTGCTTGGCTCCAAGAAGACTGCTTTGAAGTTTGAATATTTAGACTAAAACTGAACCTGGTGAAGTGCTTCAAAAATAGGCCGTTTGCATCCCCTTTCTTAAAAGTATTGCATGCTAGTGCTGGGAAAGCTTTACCAAATACATCCGGTAAACAGATTACTCTTCTCTAACATTAGCCTTTTCCTTGCTATGGCTGGGGAACTTGGTGCAAATTGACTTTTTGAGACTATGTTATATTTTGCATTGTTATACTCGTAATAAAGCAGAAAATGGGATGCACTATTTAAGATGAAAATGGTTTTGACTTCTGCCTTCCATGGATTTGTATTTAGGGCTGTGGGTGGCCTTCTGAAAAGTTGGTTGTGCTAGAGGTGGTCTCCAGCTTTGCACAGAAGGCAAGGATGGAAAATGTACAGGACAGTAACAATTTCTGTATTTGTAATATATTACAAAGGGCTTTTTTTCTCCATATCAGTGCAGTTGTCCACCTCTGTTTAGTCTCACACAGCACTGAATATTGGTTTTCTATGAAAGTACATTATATTCTGCAGCATGCATGAAGGAACAGGGTGGTTATCAGGCTAAAGCCTTGTGTCTGCTCCCCGAACAGTTGAGCTTCTGGGGGACATCAATGTGGGCTACCCCTTCAAGAAAGAGCTTGCCCAAAGCCCCAGAGGTGTCTGAGTTTCAATCCTCTAATCAGCTTGGTGCTTTTGGTTAAATTCCTGCTGTCTTTGTATGGGATTTTCTTCCAGTCACTAAATGTCCCATCTTTGTCTCCATCATGTAGATTTATTGGCCATGATGGTAGTGTCAGTCACTTGTGCACTGTATTTTCTTTTCAAAATGTACTTTCTTTTTACAAGGTGGATTGATGTGCTTGGGTCTATATTGTTTATGATTTAATTTTATTCATTTTCTTTCTTAACTAAATATTCGCAGCCTTTTCAATTTTGTTTCATATGGAAGCTTTCCAGAGCTGCATTGCATGTGTTTGATTTTAATTAATTATGCATCACCTAGTGAGATATAGATATATAAAAATGCATAAAGCTAATACCTTTATTCATTTAGCACTGAAATGCACTTTTCCAAAGTAATAGGCCTATAATACGTTATTTAAAGGGTTCTGACTCATGGTTGCAGGCAGATTTTTTTGATACAGGGGACAGAGTAGCAGAAGAGCTAATTTTTGATCTATTGCTTTTCATTTCTGAAAGGAAACTGCTTTCTGGACTGTCACGGTTTGAGGTAAAACCAAACCAGATCTGTGTCCCTTCCTTCTTTCTGGCTCTTTCTTGGTACTGGATAAGGTGAGAAGTTTTGGCACCTCTGCCCAAATGCATCTTCCAATGCAGCATCCCTGAAGGGAGGACTCTGTGGGGTGACAGATCCCTGGGTCTGCCCAAGGGGGGCTCAAGAGGTCTGACGGGGTGGACACCTATAGAGCTTTCCCCTCCAGGGTTTCATTTAGCAGCTGGCTGGAGTGAGTGGACAAATGTGCAAAATTGTATTTTGCACTTAAACGGAGAAAAAAGAGAGCTGTGTGCTACACCTCCCTTAGCTGGGATCCTCTCCCCATATTTTAGACCTATCTGGTTTGCTCACCGCCTGTTTTTTATCATATGGCGCAGCTTTTCCTATACTGGTGCTCCCAGGTAGCCAGCTTGTTTCTCCGGAGGCACAGGGCAACATTTCTGAACTCGCCCAATGCTCCCCTTCTCTCCAAGTGCCAGTGTCCTTTGATTTTCCTTCCCCAGGCTTGGCAAAAAGCCCAGCCATGGGGATCGGTGTGAGGAGTCCTGCAAAGCCGTAAACCTGGATAATTTGTTGGAGGGGTGGCTTCTAAGTGCCGGCTGTTGTTTCACCCTTCTTACCTCGTTACCCTCCTAGTCTTGTATGGCTTCCCTGTGTTTTTAACTGTGTTTGGGAGGGCAACAAAACAAATCAGAACAAGAAGATGCAATGGTTGGAGGGTTTTTGTTTAAAAAAAAGAAGAGACACATGCTTCCTTAGGTCAGCCCATGCCGACGTATTTGTTTTCTTCCCTCTCCAAACCTATCTACATTTATATGGTAGGAAGATACGGCTTGGCTTTATTTTAATGCCCTGCCCTGCCCAACCTCAAAGTCCAAATCTGTTTGTCACTCTACCAAGTTACCTTTCACCCATAGTTTCCAAACACCGCCCAGGCATTTAAAAACAGAAATGATCACAGTATAAAAACAACAAAGTCTCTTGCTTAATTTATTTGCATGTGCATTATCCGTGAGAAGGTATCTCCAAATGCAACACACTGTAGTTACTTGTCTAGGTGGTTCTATTTTAGTCTCCTCCTGCAAGAGGGAAGTCCCATGATCATGGCCAACCAAAGAAGTTCTCCCTTCTTTATCTTGGACTTCTTCCAGTTTAAACCACCCATATGTGATGTCTAACTCCCTTTGAAGTTGATGGAGAAGATTTTTCCTCTGTAAATACTCAGTATATGGCCTAAACACGTACTGCTCTGTCTCCCAGAATAGTTTGCAATGGTTAGGATTCCTGCAGCTTCTGGGCACTTGGCTGCATTTTTGTTGTAAAGAAGTGGCTAGGCCGTGTATTTCAAATATGTTTTCACTGGACCCTGACACCACATGAGATTAGTTTCTTCTCATGTTAGCATCTGGATTCCCACATTGACTACTGCTTCCAGATTTTTTGTTTCCCTTGCATTCCTTAGCATGAAGTTTACCACAATGGAGCAAAGCTATGCTTCAGTGAAACCTGTGATGGGTGCTAAGAAAAGTGTATAAACGGTATATCACTTCCAAGCTGTCAGGTGAAATGCTTCCCCCACCTCTTCCCCTGTCACTTTTGCTATTAATAAGAAATTTTCATTGCTCTCGCCTCTGCCACTAATCCAATGGAAAAATTTCAGCTCAGTCTTTGGAGGTAAAAATATCTTGCTGGTGACTTCAAATTGGCAAAGAAGAGCTCAAGTTTTTTGGCAAAACCAACAAACAAATAATCGAGGCTAAGTACTGAGATTTTACTCTGGCTGTTGTCTTTACAGTCCATTGGTTTGAATAAAAATCAGTAAAAACATGATGTGGAACAGAGTAGAGATGGCTGGAGACTGATTCCTGTGTTGCTTGTTCTATACACGGTTGTATTTTCACATATTCTTTGTTTTATCTTCCTGAGACAGTAGTTTGTAATTCAGACAGCCAAGAGGCAGCTTCTTTGAGGGCAGCAGTATTAAAAATACTGCTTCTTTTTTGGCAAACTAGAAACATTCTTGTGTGTGTTTAAGAAAGATGGGCTGGATATTTTTGGATGCTCACTAATTCGGTTCAGCTGTCCTTGTTGTTTTGTTTGCTTGGGTTTGGAATATGAGAGCAAGGGAGAATATATAGAATGACAAGAAAAGTAATTCTTTATGGAGCTGCAGACCACCTTGTTCATATCTTCTCCGTATATCAAGAAATCGATCATTTACTGTGTCTTTTAATTTGTAATTCAAAACATGTATCCTTGTAATGGGCAGACCAATTTGGTTTTATCAAAGTAATCATCTGAGGGTAATATTCTCCTGCATAGCTACTGGTATACCAACTGTCGTATCTGCAATGTCTGTTTATCTTTGATGTGTTCATGAATTTACTTACACAGCAAAAGGTAAGAAAGCTTATGGAGGTAAAAAATAATAAACAAAGAATGGTAACAAGGCCTGTGGAAAACATTGCTGCAGAAACTCCCTTGAGGGACAGTACCCCAAACCTTTGAAACAACTGCACACTACAGAAGTAAAACCACATTATCATGACCTGATGGATGGGTTTCCATACACAGGAAAAAAAAAGGGGGATGGATGGCTGTGGCATAGGCTGCAGCTACTTTTCATCTTTACCCAGAGGCAGCTGCTTGGTTTCCTTCATGCAGCAAGAAGCAGAGGCAGGAGCTCCTGCCTGACAGGATGCCAACCTTGTGCATGGTTATAAAAGGGTGAAGTACGGTGCGGGAGGAGAAAAAGGAAAATGAACATCAGGGAGGCAAACAAAGGGAAGAAGGATAAAAATCTACTTGAGTTAGTGTGAAGGCCCAGAAAGTCTTTAGGCCTCTGAAGATAAGTGGATGCTATTCTTCTTGGGCTTGTTTTTCTTTCTGGTGGTGTTCAGTGTCTGACATCGGGTGTCCTTCTTTGTTACAAGTGAGTGAGAGAGGTTATCTCCATTTTGAGAGGGCTCTTTCTTTTCCAGTCTGAGAAGGTGATTACTCAGGAGAAGGTTCTTAAAACCCCAATAAATCTTGAGATCCCAACAGGTAGTCCCAATATATATTTAACGTTTTAAGCTTTGCTTTTACATGGTGTGTTTCTACTGCTCTTTTATCGCTAGCAAGGGATACAATTGTCTTTATGTTGCATCTGTTAGCAGTCAATAGCTTAACGATTGACATTCCCCAAATCATACCAAAACCATGGGTTTAATGTGCTTACGGTCACCTTGAGGTTCTTGACAGACTTGGATTATTTTAATTGACATAATGAAGTAAATGTTCTGTACAAACAAGAGAGAGACTGTTTTCAGGTTGAGGTGCATTAGTTTGCCACTCATAAAACCTAAATTGTGATACATTATGCAGCCATCCCTAGAAGATGCCAGTTGATAAGGTTGTGCAATACGTTCCTGTGCAGAATGGTGTGCTCCAGTTTACTACCTCCTTAAACCTGCTGCTTCCCTCCCAGCAGCCGGAGCAGCCGGAAAAGTGAGGCCACAGACCAGGGACTTTTCTGTATGTGGTTTACATTTATTAATAAGTACAAAGGGATCTGAACTAAATGTGATGATGGTTTTACAGTGCATTCAGGATGCCTTAGGTGGAGAGGGAAGTTGTGATGATCAAAATGCTTTCTTTAAGAATTGGAGCCTGTGCTGGCTTTTGAAGTTGTGGAGTAAGTGCCATTCTGTGTGATTAGTTTAGGCTGTGGCATCACAGTTGTGGATGATAAATACAACTGGCATAACCTGCTGGTTCTGCTTCTGGGATGTTGATTTTGAATACAGTTTTGTCTGCCGGGGGGAGCGCGTGGGTGAAGCTTCCTGGGGGTGACTGCAACTCTGAACTTCCGCCCCATAGCTCCAAACTCAGAGTGCAGCTGAGGGGCAGAAGGACTTTTAGGCATCTGTGGGATCCTGCCTGCTCTTAAAATGTATTTCCAAGGTTGTTAATGCACATAAATCACCTGGCCCTTCAGGGAGAGCTGGGTTTGTTTTAAACTTGATAGGTATGATATAGTGTCGGTGTAGAGTCAACAGTCTGTCTGCAGCAAGGCAGAGAGCACTCTGAGGCCTGCAGCAGGACAGCCCTTGTGGGGGAGACGAAACCTACTTCAACACCGAATTAATATACTTTGGGTCAACTGCATAGGTGTAAAAAAAAATAAATATATATACAGAGAGGAGGCAGCTGGCTGGTCAGAAAGGGGCACTGCGAGGAGCAGTGCATGGGAAGGGGGCAAGCCGGCCCAGCGGGGTCTCCATGCCAGCCATTCCCTGGACCAAGAGCCAGACCAGGGACAATCCCAGCTGCCCATGGCTTCTCTCTGGCATCAGGAAACATGGAGGGAGAGATGGGGAGAGGACCACAGCTGTGACTGGAAGAAGAGGAGCAGCCTGCATGTGCACCATCAGGTGCCAGGAGCCTCCTGCAGCTGGGATGGGGCTTTCCCCTTCCCTGGGTTGCTCAGCTCTTCCTCACAGCCTCCTCCTGCGGGATCTCATTACCCTGGCTCCTTTCTGCATCCTGGCGCTGTTCCTTCTACCCTCTTATTTTATATTTTCCTCTGAATCCAAACCTGGCCCAACTGTCCCCCACCAATACGGGTTAAGGGGTTTGCTGCCCTCGTGCCATGTTTGCTTTCCTTGTGTCCCAGTCCCTTTCTCTTTGCAGTTCAGTAACCACATCTGTAATGGGTGTAAATGCCACCAACCAATGCATTGGTTTTTATTTGAAGACATCAGCCTACTGTTGATCATAATTCATCATGGCCCTCACTAACTTCAGAACTACATATATTAAAGTGGGAGGCTGGGTGTGTTGTGCGTGTTTTTTCTTTTTCAAGCTTGTTATATTTAAAGTAGATGAAAGGGCAACAAGTGGTTAAAAACAACTTCAGGTCACTGACTTGCAAGGCCTTAAATAGTATAAATACACAGAAATAATTTGAAAGGTGGCTCAGGTAATATAAAGATGTATATATCTGCTAACTGCCTGGCCAAATTACAGAATTAATTGAAAGGGAATGGGAGCTCATTAGATGAGCAAGCTAATGTCAAAAAAAAAAAAAAAAAGAGGAAAAAAAAAAACAACCACCGAACCCTGGAGCTTTCTTTCAAGACTTACAGTGACTTTTTCCAGAATAACCTATTAACGAAATGATGCTTTGGAAGGCATCCTAGAATGCAGTCAAGTGTTCTGATAAATTATCAGCTTCCCTGTTTTTAACTGCATGATGGGGTTACATCTTAGGCTGTGAAGTGGAGTTCCTTCTTCCTCCCTACCCCTCCATGTTGGAGATTAAACACATTAATTTAGTGGCCAGCCCAGCCTAAACCTTGAAACTATGCTTAAAACACATTTTTGGATAAGAAAAAATCTCATGTGTAAAAACATTATGAGCAGTCCTTAAGTATATGCAACTATATATTCTTATATCTTCTATGAAATTACTAAAATTTATTCAGTAAAGTCCAGATGCTCAAGGTCAGAAGGGAGTGCTCAGAAATGCTCAAAACAGAAAGGGCACCCTTGAATATGTACTCTTATACAGGAAAGATAGTCATCTTCTGGCATTTTGGTAATGAAGCTGTTGCACGATGTGAGAGGGAGAAGAGCTAGGACTCATGTAAAGCTTTTATAAGGCTGAACAATAATACAGAGCTGCCCTCCTGGAAAAAAACCACCCTGAATTAGTGTTACTTTTATTTGTTTCTATTTTGGGGACCATGGGGATCATTTACGACCTCTTCTGAAAACCACAAAGTTCCTTCAGTAGAGATGGGGGAGAGTTTCAGAAGGAGGGAGAAATGCTTGACGTTCTCATGATCTTGTTAGTCCTGAAGCTGGGAATTTGTAAGATGTTGTTGGAAACCAGGAAAACAGAATGGTTGTTCCAAGTGGATTTGGATTTAGAACAGTAATCTGAATTCATGTCCAACTCTAATTGAATGCATAGTGTGCAAGTTAGCAGTTTTATGATTATTTTTGCTTTGCTGGGAAAACAGAATACTCTAAACCAGCATGCTGCCATTCAGTAGCCTAAGCCTGCTTTCAGGTTATAGTTTCTCTTCCAAGGACTGATAGAAACCTACTGCAGTTGCTGACATGAAAAGTAAGAACAGGTTATCTCTAACAGTACTTGAAAGACTGCGTAATGGCAGTCTTCAAAGCCAGCCTCATGATCATAGGTGTATGATTAAGTTGAGAATTTTTTTTTAATGAAATGTTATGATGAGTATTTCTGCAATAGAAATAGCACTAAATATATATCAGAATTAACATACTGTGGTTTGATCATCACAGGCCAACTATAAATGTGCAGCTTTCTTGAGTTGTAAACCACAAGCTGTGTAAGTGATTTAGAATAAAATATGCATTTAATGTTCAGCACTGTTGCTAATATAGACTAGTCACTGGAAAACAATGTTCTCTTTATTGAGTATTGTTAAAACATAAGTGCTGCCATTTGTCTTTATAAACACTAATAAAAAAATGGCAATTTTAATTCTTATTCTTTTTAAAGAAATATACCAAAATACCTATACCTGTCAGTCTCTTCTAGTATGTGCAGGCCTGTGTGCAAGTGCATTTTGATTTACATGAAGATTACTCTGAAATTAAACTCCTGGCTCTTAAGTGGGTAATTGGAAAAGAAAGCCATAAATTGCTTCTTCATTAGACAACTTGCAAGACTGAAGTTTGGTTTGGGGTTTTTTGTCCTTAATTAGGCATTTCAAAAGTAAAGATTTTGGAAAGTAATGGCAAAAAAAACCAAACGTTTTGTCCAAGGTCAGTAAATCAATTTTATGATAGTAAACTATGTATTTGAACAGTACCTGCACTTTGCATATTTATTAAATGGAACCTACAATATCTTCATTATAGTACGCCTTGAGGGAGGACACCTTTTGCTTTACAAAAATATTATGATTTTATGCAGCATCTCAATGCATTACTTATTCCACCTTAGTCTCTTATTAGTGTCTTTGGGGAACAAGGGGCTTTTGCCTTAAAACTCACTAAGTGTAATTTCTCAGTATCAATCTCCTCTATTTTTTGCAACTTCCTTGTATCTCGGAGCTACCAAAGGATTTCTATGAGTTTTTGCCTATGCAAAACCGTAATTCTCCCTTCTGCTGGTCTACTAACAAGAATACTGAACAGTTGGGAGAATATTTTCCTGTCAACTCCTTTGCTGATCAGTGTGGGAGATGCCGTGTTTCTTACAAGAGAGGAGATACAAAAGCTAATGAATCTTCTCTAAAGAGAATCCAATTTAATGTCTGAAAGTTGCTTGACCAGATATTATTGTCTTGATGGATGACAGTCCCTCTGGAGCATATACAGATAAGCCACCTTCATTATTTATGGGCATTCATTAAAGTAAGCAGCAAAAACCTTATTGATCTTCCAGATTCACCTCTGTGGGATTAGAGAGTCTATTGTACTAGGTGAAAGTCCAGAAATATTTTGATGTTTTTTGTGAAGATGTAATATCAAAATATGGTAACCTTGTATGTTATAATATTCTTGCCAAGCTTAGCAGCTTTTTTTCAAAGTATACTTTTTCCATCAAAGGATGAATTTTTAATTTTATGTACAATGAGGAAAAAATTTAGGTATCCAGTGATATAAATTAGTCAAGAGTAAACATTTCACTTAAATAATTTTATGCCTACAGTCCTCACTATATCATGTTGGGATATTAAATTAGATTAAACGATGCTGAAGAGTTGTGAATTGCTTTATCCAGGTTAGAGCTACCCTTGCCAATTTAGGTGCAACCAAAAGCTTATGTTTGCTAACTCCAGGCACATAATTTGTGGAGCAGTCCATCTGGGAGAGTTTAAGGGTGGAAAACAAGCAAAAGCATTTTATCTGCCGCCTTTCTGTCGTCACACGGTATGCCAGGGAAAACTTTTGCTTGCAAGAGAAATGAGGCTCACTTACTTGGAGTAGTGTCTAATAGCTAGATTTGTAGACGCCAACTAGCCTCTGGAAGGATCATTTCCAGTAAAATATAAAGAGGGGAGGGGGGAGGCTGCCAGAAGGCTGGAGCAAATTTTAGAGAATGCCAAGCCACGTGTCTCCTATCCTGTTCTCTTCCTCCAAATTTCTCGGCTAGATTCCTCATATCTTGTGGAATTTGGAAATAAGCTGGTAAGTAAGGAATACTTTAAATAGATAATTTTGTTCCATTTGCATCTAAGGTAGGTATAGCATAGCAGCCCTGACTGGCAAGGGAAGAGGGTGTGAAGTGTAGGTATTAATTTAGTTAAGCAAGTTAAGTTTGTCCTTTCCGACTTAAACTTTATCTTTCCATCTATTTGTTTGTTCCCATATGTACTGATTTTATTTTTGTTTTAGTTCATGTTTTCCTCACCATTGTACTACTCAAATACCTCTTGTTCTAGATTTTCCTTCACCCTTCTTCTGCCCATTTTATATCTTTATGCTCTTTTCATTCAAATCACATATGCCGCTGGAGACCATGTTGTTATGAAGCAGCCACACAGTCCTCATTCCTTTCAGAGGGGCAATGTTGCAATGTTCCAGAGAGGGACAATCTCTTTTATTTTCCTGTAGGAGGAAAAATACAACTCCTAGAGGTGCAGGTTGCATTAAAGAGCAAGACTGTGGAGTTACCAGGCCAAAGCGGCAGTACCAGCCCTGCTTGTTGGCCCTTCTTCAAATGCAGAGTGAAGGCGGCACCTGCTCGGTGCCCTTGGGTCACCCAGGAGGAGCCTTGCGTCAAGTTAATCGATCCTCTGTTTCATTTGGCAGCCACCTTTTGCTGGAGTGGAACCATACTTTCTCAGGCAATGTAACGTTATTAATCACTAATGGTGAAATGGGTACACTCCAAGTCAAGTTAAGCATCTTTAATGCTTAATACTGAACATTGTAAAATGCCTTACCAGCAAAAATGTGCTGATCTTTTGTTTTCATATAAGGCAATGTTGCTCTCCTGAATTGTGGTGAACTTGCTACAGCTTAAATGATGCTATAGATCATTAAATGATCACACACAGTAGGGTGTCCAGGACCCTGGCCAGCCGTGGGTAGGGCTGAGATCAATACTCCCTGGTATCTGGGATGAAGGACCTCACAGGCAGGCAAGAAAGGAGGGCTATTCATGCAGGCATAAAACACACTTCCCAAATGTTTAACTCTACTCTAACAGTAGGCATCTCCACAGCAGACATGGTATGGGTATGTCATAACTGTATCCTGTATACCATATGTCAAGTTTATTGGCAGTATTAGGTGCTGCTTTCATTTGTTGCATGACTTTGAAACCTCTGTCTCCTTTGGAGCACCCTGTGCAAGGGTGGTCTTCACCCTCCTCTGTCTGTTCATCTCCTAATTTTGTACTTAACAGGAATTCCTTCCTGTTTCTACATCTGCCACTGGAAAAGTGCACAACCAGCTGCATTTTCCTCCTCCTATTTGGTGTGCTTGTGCCATGCTGCTGTGGCTTGCATCCCTCTGCTGGGTGAGCACACAAGGACTGCAGCTCAGAGAACAATTTTGTCATCTCTCAGGCTTACAGAGAGTAGGTAAACACCTTATCAGTATTTCCGCTGTCCTTTAGCAATAGGATCCCTGCTCCCATAACCAGTGCTGGCACCAGTTTCTCCAAGGGTGTGGTGGATGGGAACCTCTGGTATAAAAACCCCACACTGACCATCAAATAATAATTACACAGTAGCAGAGAACATAGGATACATTTCACCTATAGACTGAGAAGCAAAATATACCATGATACTTAAAATAAACTATGTCTCATTTTGGTCAATTGAACAATCTCTTTTTAAATAAGCATTATGATTTCATGACTTTAAGATGCATGAAACTTTGTAGTCATTCATCTTAAATGGTTTTACATTCCTCCTGGTCTTCTCTTCTTTGTAGGCTTCTTTTCTGTGTGAAAACAAAGACCTTCTCAGCAGAAAGGGGATGCATTGAAGTTCTTTAGCTGGAAGCGTATGTTCTACTTGTCAGCTCCATTATAATGTTTAAATGGTCAATGGGTTTTTGATTAGATTTTAAATGACATTAATCATTCACTGACTCCAGAATGCAAACCGATGTGTACTTTTGTTGCGAGCTTGAGTAGCTACTGAAAACTTGTTTCCCAGACAGTTTTTTAAGAGGAAAAGCAACGTAGCAGTGTCTGCATCTCACAGGGGGCTAGTTTTGCTTGAGGACAAAAGAGTTGGTTGTGTTTTTTTAAAAAGGTAGAGTGAATCAGGTAGGTCTCCTGATAAATACTTCTCTTATATGTGTCAGACCTCACATGCCTCATATCTTAAAATGACAGTGGATATATTCTTGCTGTGTGGCTTTTTTGAGGTTTCTTGTGGGGTTTTTTCTTCTCTCTTGTGTAAGCAGTATATTCTGTTTCTACAAATCCACAGTTAAATAGATTTTGTGCCAGAGCACCATGGGGAATAAAGACCATGGAGTAAAGAGCAACCCACTAATCAGAGCAGCTATGCAATAGGTGGGTGGGGGTTCCATATCTCCTCCTCAATGCAAGGAGAGGCTGCAATCCGGTGGGAAATCTCAGCCACCCATGAAATTGCAAAACCTCTGGCTGCACCCTGCATTTCCTTGTTCCACCTCTTGAATCAACTTGTGACCTTGCCTCTGTAGAGCCTTGCCTCATCGCCATGCCCGGCTGTGCCTACAGCCTGCAAAGTCTCTCTGGGGTGAGGGCATTAGTCTTGTTCTCCTCACTGGTGGACGCCAAATTGTTGAGGGTAGTCACTGTTGGTTTCATTCTTAGTAACACACTATCTTATTCAGCTGTCTGGTTCCATCTGATTTAGCACTGTGTTTTTATTTGGAAAAGGAAAAGGCTGAAAGATAATGTATGCCACATACTTTTCAGGTTCCTAGGTCTCTCTTTCACCCTGGCAAGTTTTCTTGGGTGTTTTGTTGGTTTTTTATTTGTAAATTTTATTTGCTGATGGTCTAATATAACCTGCCAGAGTTTTATTTATATTCTGCATGATATGTAGAAAAGGAGCCTTATTTCAGAAGTAGACCCTCACTGTTCTATATCTAACTAAGGGTAAAACAATTCTGCTCACAGAATAACTTTGTGGATTTGATTTAGTCCCTTTCAACCACACTGAGCGAGTTCGATCAGTGATGGGATCTCTGTACATTTGAACAATACTGTTTTGTCTCAATCTGTAAAATAGGCTTTTGGTAACTTTCACACTCTCTAAGTAAAGCTTTTAATTTTTTCCTCCTGCTAGGCAATAAAACTTTGCAGAGGAATGTGAGGTAATTGCATGGATGGGGTGATTTGGAGCTAGATAATTTCATGGTTTGCTCACTTGGTTAGAGAACAGGAGAGACAAGGATGAGAAAAACATAGAGAAGGTGCTTTTTAAAATGCACTTTTCAAATTTCTTGCCAAATAGTGGCTGCTACTGGTGTTTGAGTAGAGATACGTAATTTGGACTTGCATAACTTGACTGCAGTGGTTTTATAGACACTTCTATTTTGGATTATACTTGTGTTTGATAGTTCTTTTCTGATAGCTTTCCTGACTTCTTTCTGATGCAGCTTCATTAGGAAGTTCCTAGTTTTCATTTTGGGCTTTTTCCCCCCTAAAAATACTGTGGCAAGTAACAATGACAAAAAAAATCTTCTTTTGAAAACCTCCCAACTTGAACTGTTAAGAGCGTGAGTAATATTGTTTATCACTTACATGAAATGCAAGATGGAAATGACAATTTTTTTATTCAAGGATTTTTGCAGGGGGTTGTTTTTGAAAGAGTTTGCTGCGATCACTGCAGATGTTAAAAAATAAATCTGCCACCCTTTTCAACTCGGGTGATAAAAGTTTAGATTTTACTTGGTCGAAAACTCAATTGTTTTGATTCATTCCAGGGATGAAAACTCACACTGGGAAAGCTCATCATTTCCTGTTTAAAAAACATTTGGGTTAGTGAAAGGTCTTCCAGGCGAGGCTTAGAACTGTTGTGGTATAGTTATCTGTCACGACAGAGAGGGATAACAGTGACTTCAACCAGTTATATAGTATTGTTCTGACGTAGTTTTGGAGATCTTTAAGGACGAAGTTAATTTGAAAAGAGCATCTGGGCTTGTCGGGGCTGACGTCTCGGTGAGTTTGTGCAGGGATGATTCACACCGCTGAGCACTTACACTCGCGTGAGCAGGCTCAGCCTGAGGAACAAGAGCAACAGACTCCGGAGCGGGGCAAGGGCAGCGGCATCAATGCAGGAAGCCTGAAGCTGCATGAACTGAGCACGTGCGATGCTTTTTCTGTGGCTGATGCCTTTAGAGCCCCAAAAGCACCTCCAGATGCATTTAGGTAGGCTAGATTTGCTCACAAATTTTGTATGTAGGAAGCCTGAATGGCAGACCAGTGCCAGCGCTGTGTTTTACTTATTTTAGGACTCAGTACAGAATTTTGGAGCTCTTTTATCCATGGTGATAGTGGGAAGGAATTAATCCTTCTGTCATGACAATTTGTTTTTCTTAATAGTTCTCTGTAGCCTGATGTAGACTTACAGAGCAAACCTTTCCCCCAACCTCTAAACTCTGCTCCCCTGCCACCCAAAGTATATTAGGGAAATTTTAAAAGAATGCAGGGACTTTAGAGTTTCTCTGAATGTCTGTGATAATAATAATTTCACCTGACCAGAGGGGAAAAGATGTGAATCTGCCAGTTTCCCAAACACCCTGAGCAAACTAATTTGTCAGACTGAGACAATGTTGAGTACCCCTATGGCCAAGGGAAAAATCAACAAGTTAATTCCTTAAGACAGGTTTGGGTATTTTTTTGTCTTTGTAAAAGAACTATGCTGCCCACATTTATCTTCAAGACATGGGCTGAATTCCTTTGTAATGAAGTGAAACTGCTCAGATCCTGTTTTACCTGTTCTTCAACTTCCTATTTCACTTTTTTTTTTGCTTGTAATCATTTTTTTCATGCATGTTTTACTCTTGTTCAGATTGTCATAGTCACATTAGCAAATAAGTCCCCTTAGCACAAAAAACTAGTGCATATGGTTTGTAGTTGTTGCTTTTAGCACAAATTTACTGTCCCGAACTTCTACTGGTGGTTACTCCTGTTCTAGTAGTCCACCCAGTTCAAGCTGTGTTTAGACTTAAAATGACAAAGTGTTGCCATCAAACACTGCATTAGCAAAATAGCTGAAATCAGCTGGAAAACTATGTGACTCTCCAGGATATTCAGATCCACATTCTTGACATCTGTGTCACTTGTTTGTGTTCCTTTTTTCAGTCTTTCAGACTCCCTGGCTAGAGGGGTTCAAGCCACAAAGTTGCGTGTCTTAGAATGGGCTCTTTGCAGAGTGTGTCCATGTGTCCGTCCATCTGTGTGTGTATGTGTTTCAGGTTTCCAGCACCAGGATGCTATAATTTCTGCAGTATTAATTGCTATATAATTGCTAGTATTTCTTTAGGCTTTTCGCAGTATTTCTTTAATGCAGTCCTTTGGTACTTATCTTTCCAAACTCTGTAAAATGGTCCCACCTCTTCCCCTGCACAGCAGCACAAGCTGAGGACAGATTTTCTACTCTGCTATAGAAAACCACGTAGCCCATACTGGGATACAGAGCAGGAAGCAAAGAAACGCGGTGTTGGGAAGAAAGGGAGTTTCAAATCCCTGGGCTCTGCTGAGTGTAGGAGTACAAGTCATTTTCATTTATTATCCATGTTGTTTGAGCTTTAGTTTTACTTAAAGCCTTGTTGATAAGAAATCTTGAAGATGTATGTTTCTAAGTGAGTTAGGAAGTTTCTTATCCTCCCAAGTAGCCAGCAGGTAAGAGTGTTTCTTGCCTGGCTGAACCGATCCTTTAGGAATACATTTCCCGGAGCTGACCTCAGAAGTGGGTCTCCCTCCCAATGTCACTGTCATCTGCCCGTGGACAGGAAAAACAGCAGGCAATCTTCTTGGGCAGCCTACGGGGCACCTACGATATATCCGTCTGAACAGCTAAGTCATCCATAAATGACTTCTGAGCTCCTCAAAACACATGTAATACATGGGGGAGCACAGGCAGAGGTGACTTGCCTGGTGCTTTCACCATTCCACTCCCGACTGTCTGGGTTGCGGTGGTGACCTGAAAAGGGCTTTTTTCCCCTCTATTCTTGGAAACATGCAGGACCTTGACCCCACGTCCTTCACTATGGTGCCCCCAGGGCAGGCAGGGAGCATGGAGATCCTGAAGTGCCTGACCTGCTCAGGAGGGACCTTTTACAGCTCGTAGCACCAGGACCTCTCCAAAAGCACTTTGTATGCTTCTCCTGCTCACTTGGCCCATGTGCTCCAAGACTGCTTTTATTCACTCATCCTTCATCAGGATCAGCTTTTTCAAGTAAATTGAAGCCATAAGGGCTAAAAATCAGTCTTTACTGAGCGAGTGCCGTGGGCTGCCTGCTGTGCATGCCAGGGAGCGAGCTTGCCAGGGAGCAAGCGTGCCCTTTAAGAAATGCATGAAACATCCCCATGTGCTTGACAGTGCCAAACACTTCAGTGTCTGTCTCTGTTTTCCCTCCAGATCATTCTTTCAAATAAGTAGCTTGCTTGACACAAAAAAGAATGGAGTTAGCTTGAAGCCTGACTTGGAGTCAAAGTATACGTACCCTTCCGCGTCTGGTGCCCGTGGGGCACGTCAGTTGCTGCTCGACTGATTCCCAAAACCTACAGCCTAGAGAGGGGCGGCACTGCCACAAGTGCCCCAGCGTGGGCTCCTGGCTGCCATTCCCAGACTCGTAATTTCTCTTCTGTCCACCAAATCCACGTAGCTGCTCCCCTGGCCTGTTTCCAGTCCAGATCATGCTGGGCTGGTCTCGGCTCCTCGCTGAAGTAATAGGTAAGGAATGTTACACGCACTTGAGTTTCTCCTCTTGGCATGCAGGCTCTCCTCACCGTTTGCTGCTTGCCTACCAATTACCCAACACAGCCATACCTGCTTTTTTTTAAGCTCTGACTGTCACCACATGGACCCTCCTGCATTTTACAACCTGCTGCAGACTGAGTCAGCCGAGGGATCCCGGCCAGCAGCAGAGCATATCTCAAGCTTATGCTATGGCTTCCATCACCGCAGCATATAGGAAGCTCATAGACAGGGTTAGGACCTCATGGGAAACCACAGGTCGCTCCTAGAAATGTCTGGTGTCCTCTAGCATTTTTACAAGCTTCCCCCTTCTGCAAGAAAGAAGTAGGATGATGTGGTTACGCTGAGCCGATAAACACATCGGAGACAAGAAAGTCGAGTTCAGCCTGCAACTCAGCAGAGCAGTGGTTTTCACTTAGCAAGTTTATTGGCATTACTGGAGTTGTGTATTTACATCGTATGACAGCGGGATTTTGAATATGCTTGCCTTAAGACAGAGGTTCTCATTTCTCAGTTGCCTATTCCCCATGTTTTGGGCCTGAAATGAGTGCAAAGAGGTTTTGGAAGGATAGATTGATTGCCTGCTACAGGTAGGTCTGTGTGCTTATTACACTGTCTGGAAGGGAGCTCATTTGGATATTATTTTGGAATTCATAACTGGTGGGTGGGGGAAGGAGAAAAATTTATTTCTTTCTCCGTGCTCTGTTCCTCCCTCTTTCCTAACATCTATCTACTCCCTGGATTCCCAGCTTTTTTGGTTTTTGAGTGTTCCTGCTAATCAGCTTTTCTTTTAATTTGCTTCTGTTTCATTTTAGAAATAGTTTTTTCCCAAACACTTTCTTCCTTCTACATCACCTAACAAAACTAATTGTTGTGGGACAATCTTTGCAGGGATTCCCAAATTTCTGCTACTGTACAGCATTGTCCCTATGCTCTTTCACCACAAAAGGCAGGAAAAAATAAAGTGAATTAAGCCAAAGGGAGGCTTGTAGCTGAGAGACCGGTGTCTGAATTTGCAAACTAATGACTAATTTCCCTAAGTACTTGCCTACTCCTAATTATGTCTAGATGAGATTCTTGGATCGCTTGGGGCAGGCATATATTCTTTAAGTGCCTTGCATGTCTACACATAAGAGAATAATTCTGAATTATATGTAGCTAGTGAGATCTGCCTAGCCAGGATTAAATTTGGCTTCTGTGTTCTGGTCTTGGGGAGGCAACAACAGCTTGAAGATCATAGTCAACCTGAGGATACTCCAGATTCTCCTCACAAAATCATCACACACATTATCCCACTTGCCCTCATAGAAAAGCTTCGAGCTCTCTGGGACTCTTGGCTCTACACTGCTCTGAAAGAATATGTATTTAACACAAACTAAATGCTGTGCATATCTCATTGGGGCCCTGCTAAAATATTGAAGAATGAATGATGGTGGTGCTTTAAAGAAAGTCAGCATCAGCCCTTCTGTTGGCAAGTTTTTGCTGAGCCTGCTGCTGCTTTTCTTAATTGTTACTGTGTCTATATTGTAAAAGGCAGTCCCTCTTGAGCACTCTCATACTCGCAGTGAACACTTTTCTCCACCCCAAACTTGTTGTGACACATCTGGTTTATATTGAGACTGCTGGGTTTCTGCTAAGCCCTCCAGCACAGAGGAGTCTTTAAGACATTTATTCTGCATTCCAGCTCAGAGCTATTTGCTAGGGGAAGAGAAAGCAGTGCTGTGTCTTTCATTTTACAAAAAAAAAAAAAAAAAAAAGAAAAAAATCTAAATTACCAAGAAAAATACCTGCAAAACTCAAACAGATGGGAAGGGAAGAAAAAATCAACCTATTGGAAGGCTGGACCTGTGTCAGCCTCCCTGCAGACATGTCCTCCTCTCCTGCACACAGCATGGTCCATGTTCCTGCTTCTCCTGGCCAGAACAGCTTGGCTACAAACTTATGGGCCAGCTTAAGGATTTAAGTGAAGTTTTGGGAAATGGTTTTGTTTTTTTTTTGCACCCTCAGATGGTACACAAACCTCATGGGTTTTGTGGTAATGTTTAACTGGGACCCTTTCACTGTGAGCTGATTGTTAACATGGATTTTACACCACTGAAAGAATGTGCGGAGTCTACAAAGAAAGACATTGCCTGCTTTGTTTAACAAAGGACATTATTTCCCTTCTGCCTAGCAACCCATAACAGGGCCAGAGGATTTGTAACATGGAGCTAGAGTGACCTAGCAGGACAGAGCATTTCAAACTAGAAAGTAGATCTCATGCTTTCATTGCACTTTACAGTTTAGACAAGAATTTGTAAAAGGCTAGAAAAAGAATGGCTCTCTTAATCTAATAACTGTAAAAACACTCCATAAACTCAGATGCTTACCATTTCATCAGAACTGTAAGAAAATACAGCTTTCAACAGCATTTCAAAATACATTTTTTAAAAAAACTAATTGCTTTGCATATATTTCCATGCAGACAATAAGACTGTCACCTTACGATGCCCTCACTTTCCACACTGAGAACTAATATAATAATGTAAGAATGTTACTGTAAACATTAACAGATCCATAAATCTAGGCCATTCTCTCACAATTCTTCGTAGTCATCATAATTCTCTTTACGCCTCTGGTTTGCTGAAACTGGAAGAATATCTGCATTTCAAAACTTCCTAATTTTATGCTTATTATGTTATTCAGCTTGCTTACAGCCAAACTGTATGAGTCAGGCTGTATCATCCATGTAGAGGGGACAATGGGACAAAAGCAAAAGGTAAAGGATTAAAACTGTCAGCTTGACCAGGGGCTGACCTGTAGGTCTTGAACATGTAGAGTTCGGGAGGGGAAAAAGGGTCATTGCTAATATATATGTACAGTTTTATCAATTCAGAATAACAAGACGATAACGCACTGATGCAGACCAGAAAGCATGTCAAGGAGCAGCAAGAACTGAATGCCCTGAAAAGTGTTGGCAAGCCAGAGCCATGAGTGACAACAAGGCCACTAGGGAGGTGACAACACTAACATCCCCATCCCATAAGCCCATGGATGGTAGCCAGGGTGAACAACCGTCCATGGATTGCCAGAAAGGTCTATAGTGATGAAGTAGGGCTGAGGCCAAGCCAAGAAGGCAAGTCAGTGGGTTGAGGTGAAGATGAGGAAAGTGCAAGGCTGGGCACTGGCTTTCCCTCAACACAGCCCAGGAAGACAACAAGGGTAAGGGTCTGATCTTGACTTTGGCTGATGGGCAAAACATAGGAGACCTCAGCCAGGCTTCTCACTGATCTTTCACACTGCTTTTTTTCTTAGCAGTCTGATCCCAGGTTGCCCATTGGCATCATTTGAAAGCTGGCTGTGTCCCCAGGCAGCCCAAACCCCAGGAGATGAGGGATGTGGCCGCAGAGCTCCCTGGTGCACACAGAGCATAGACAACATGTGACTTGATGCCTTTCCAGCTTCTTCCTGGGGTCGAAGGGGCAGGGAGGGATCAACTGTGCTCACATACATCTCTTTGAGTCACTAGATTTAAAGACCTCAAAGAAGTTCCTGACAGTGAGCTTTAAACCACTCACACGGGGGTGGCACTTCATGGCCCCACGTAAGTCACTGCCAGCAGATGCTGCGACACGTGAAATGCAGCTCATCTCAGCTCAAGGGGAGATCAAGCAAGTACATAGAAGAGAACTCTATTGAGGGTTACTAAATACACAGAATGCAGAACCACCTGAAGAAATTCCCAAGCTGAAGAGAGAGGTTAGGAGGCTGCCCCAGGGAAGCATCCTATTTGCTTCTCCTGGCTTTGCACTTCCCTGTCTATCAGTTACAGCCGCTTCTGGAGACAGGATACTGAGCTGGAGGAGACCTTGGTCTGACCCAGGACAGCTGCTTTGATGAACTTCCTATTTGCACTAAAGGATCAGTTTCATCCCTTTCAAATTAGGAGTGATTCAGGCTCCCTACACAGTTATTAGACAGAGATGAACCTCAACAAAAGGCTCAGCCAAGATTCATCTTCCTCCATTCATCATACAAGGACCATTCCTTCAGATTCCCAGTGCTATGTAGAATAAATCTGGATCCTAACATCCTTTTCAATCTTACTGAAAAAAAAAAAAAAAAGACAGTAAAGAATGAATTTTCAATGTTCTCATCTCTTTGAGAATTACACGCAGAACTTTAAATACCTTATTTTCTCAAATTATTGCAAAACTGAATTTGACTCCTGTTGTTAATGATATAGTATTGTAAAAAGCTCATCTGAGAAGACATCTAATAGTAATCTTGATAAGAACATCTCTTAGATATATAAATAAGACATTCTTTGTACAGACAAATGCTCTTTTTCTTGCACAACACATCTGATTGTATCAGGATTTTTTTTCAGAGATATTTTTGTATGCTGTAAACATACATTATGTTATCTCTGATATATTACAGGTAAGTTCTAAACAGGCATAACCCTGTGAATTATCAGGATCCCTTTTACGGGTACTGTTTCTTTTATTGCTCTGTCTGAAAAGGCAAGTACCTCATTTACCCCTGCCCAATTAAACAAACTTCATTAGAGACAGGCAAAACAAAGCCCTAGACAATTAAAAATCTCTCTAGAAATGGCATGGCACAGCATGTCCCAGCTGGAGCTGTCTGCACCCAGTTGGCCAGAAGACATCAGACGGTATCTGGCAAAACAGCTAATAAAAAACAATAGTACAAGCATACACTCACAGCCGCACACAGGCAAGGTAGCAAAATGAGGGGAAATAAAAATATTAATGAACATTCAAAGTTTGGCTCAACTTTCATTTAATTGTAAGTGAAATCCATAATTGCAATACAGCACAAAATCATCTTGAATTTTTTTTCCCCAAACCTGGGATAGTTCTGTGGACTTTTAAGTACTACAATAAAATTTAAAAAGAAAAACAAAATTCACAGTGTTCAAGTTCTCTTCTAAAAGCTGTGATTTAGAACTTGATTAAAGTCCAGACAAGTAGTGCAACCCCAGGTATTTGAGAATTAAGCAATATATTTAATTTTTTGTCATGGGTAATGCATCTATATTCAAGGATGTGGAGTACACACATACATGCAAAGTAGCCATGAACTCCATTTCTGTCCCCAACATCACATGGATTTTGTGATTATTTTAACAGCAGCATTTGTTTTTCCTTATTTCCATTGTTTAATTGGAACAAAAACAACCTGCAGCCTCACTCACAAAAATCATAAATCTCCCAGCTCAGTAGTCTGTTCAGTCGAATTGTGTTTGAGCTCCTGGGCAGTATGAGAACTCAGGCAGTCCAGGAAGTGTTTGTACAGATAAGAGATTTCCAGAGAGGGGGGGTGGGGGGGAACAGTGCACGATTCATGTGGGATTTCTGTTTTTCTGGGGCTCAGAGGGACAACGAGCACGGTGGGGATTGCAAAGAGGGCTGTGGGTATGATAGCACCACACAACCTTGGTCTTCCTTTAGGGGCTTTCTCCTGCTTGAGAAACCAGACAGATGCAGTGAGTAACAGGCTGGGGAGGTTTGGTCTCATCTACGTGTCCAGTCTTGGGAGTGAGGGGCTCAGAGCAGAGCCACTCACCTGCAGGCAGGTCAATAGCCACGCTGTAGGGACCATCACGTTAAGACTGAGGAGCAGGCAACTTGAGGAGGCGTGAGCACCTTTCATACTGCCCAGAAAGTTTGTGATGGAAGAGTTAAAGAAATGGACAGCACATTGCATGGCTTACAAACAAAAGCCAAAGTAAACAAAAAGCAATAACTTATCCCTCAGAAGTCATCGATTTCCCCTATTCTCACACCAAGTGCTGCAGTGTCAGGAATCTGTGTCTGCAGCCAGCACCAGGAAATCCTGACTCCCGGGGTCTAAAGCTCACAGGGATCATTAACTGCAGCAGAATAGTGCATAGGCAGCAGCGCAGCTGGGAATGAGACACACAGTAACCTCATGTGGACAGAAGGAACCCTATGAAAAGGACAATAAATGAAAGAGGGCACCCAGCTAATTCGGCTGCTGGTTTCACACTGGGAAAGTGAGGCACAGCTTCAGAGGGCCATAGGCAGAGAGAAATGTGAAATAATGTGTCCAGGTGCTGAGAGCTTGATTCCTGGGCCATAGGTTTTATGTGGTTACATGCAGCAGAGAAAAGAGGTCTCTTTCTAAGCTGTTAAAATAATAAAGGAAAACTTAATATGAAAGGTTTTTTTACTAACTGAAGGAATACGCCACCAAAGTTTCCAAATGAATTCGCTCTGGGGAGCTTTTTGAAGCTGCTGAATCCAACACAAGAGCATAGGAGTACAGTGACAGGGGCTGCCTTCTTACTTGAGCAAGTAATTTAATTAAATGCAAGTAATACAGGAAGTTTCCTTAACCCAGCCAGGGGACATGTTGTGATCCTGAAAAGGAAGGTGCTGAAGGAGCACAAAAATTCCTGATTTCATGGTCCCTGTAAAAGTTGTTAAGAGCTAGGTAAACAAACTTATTTTCCCAGTAGCATGAATGTAGTGGGAAGCGAAAGGATTAGTTTGATTTAACTTGTGACACAACACTTATAAACCATGCTGAGGGCTTAGACCATGCAGATGGGATGTTTTTCAAAGCACAGCTCTTGTTGCCTCGGCTGTTCAAAACTGAAAATTTTTAAGGACATTTCAGGATATCTTCTTGAAAAGCCTGCCTGGAGACCTGCGAGCTGTCAGACAAGTAAAGCTGCCCAACGCCTTTCAAGAGTAAAGGTTGAAGTCAGTGTTGGTTGAATTATGTAGATTAACAGAGAGGATGTGGAGATGAAATAAAAGTACCAAAAGATAGTACAGAATCACTAGGAACTCCATGCCTCTTGATTGTGCAACTAAATAGCACAAATGTAAAACCAAGGTTTTTACATTTACATTACAATTATATTTCAATTGTAATATATTTTACATTTACATTACAAAAACGGTTTTGCTATTTGGACTTAGAAAATCTCTACTCAGATACAAAAGGATGTAAAAGTCCATCCAAATATTTGGACCAAGCATGTATCAAACATAGTCCAGAAGAGATAACTGTGGACAATAAGGCTGGAAGCAAAAATTCACTACAGGAAATACATGTTTAAAATGCAGGTGCTGTATCTGATTGACGAGGGACATAGATTGAGTTATTGTAGACAAAGTCCCTAACTCAATGCACAGCTGCAGGCAAGAGCTGCTTTTGAGCTCATACCAGACATATTACACTTTTATATTTAAAGAAACAGGTTTATAATTGATTAGTTTAATATATGCTTTTAGGGATGAATCCCATACTATTGTTTTCCCAGACCTGTCTCACTATAGTTGTCTCCTTTATTTATACAGCTCAAATGAAATTGCTGGTCATCGAGGGCACCCTCCCAAGGTCCACCATGAGCTCCCGGCTGTGTCTTTGAGGTGACAACTTGCAGAGATATCTATATGCAGGTAGGCCCCATTTTGCAAGGTAAGGAAAAAAAAGGTGATAAAAATCCAGGGTTTTATTCAGAGACATTATAGTAGACCCTCATCTTCTCTAGACTGGTTAGAAGAACAAGGGCAAAGGCACACAGATCATTAGGCTATGTGCATGCAGGTTCTGGATGTGCCCGAGGGCCAAGACAGAGTGCTGCGGGTTGTACCCCACCGTCAGGTCTTCCCAGGCTTTCCTTGCCTTGTGCAGGGAATAGATGCAATGAGGATTAGCAGGCATGATTCTCCATCCCCTTCATGCTGCTCCTCTCTGCTAGCTGTGTGCAACACCCTGCCCTCACCGTCACCTGCTTATCCTCTTTCAGTTCAAGTTGGCGTCTTCTTCCAACCTCTCCCAGGAAGGTCCTGGTACAGTTAGGAGTCAGGTCCTTGCTTCTCAGCTGAATCGCAGTTACATCTAATGTACAAATCACCTAGGGCTGAGTTTCCTCAGCTGCTTTCTATTTTGAAAGTCTTCAACTCAGAGCAGTGAGCGTTAGTAGACACTATCAGACACACGTACCTACACTTGATGTCCTACTGCCTGTGACCAGCTGTGGCAGAGCCACCGACTCCTTGTTGCTCACCGGCTACTTTTCTCTATGTCCACCATAGAGCTGCTGGGGTAATTTTTGGTTTGTTTTGCTCTGTTTACAGAGCAGCCAGCACAGCTGTGCTTCCTTGCCCCACCTGCAGAATGGGAACTCATCCAGTCTCTTACTGCAGAGGGAACAGGGGTCAGTGTCTGTCCTGTGCTTAGAGAGGCTGAAGAAGACCAACAGCCATGCCACAGCTCTTCCTTGATGCTCTGAATAAAACCAGAGTCTGGCAGCTGAGCCCAGCAGAACATCTGCTGTCATTTGTGTGTTGAAGAGCCTGCAGCCTGACCAGCCAGTCAGCAACGTGCTACTCCTACCACATAAACCTGCAAACGACTGTGTTCGTTGGCATGCTCAGCTGTTTATTTAGGTGTGTGACAGGCTTCCGTTGCTATTTGGACCAAACCTGCTTCATTATGTTCATTCCAAGCACTGCTTGTGTGCTGTTTTGTAGACATCTCCTAGACATGAAGGGCACCAAGGGGATTAATAACATTCATCCAAATGTTTTCCCAGAGGTCAGTGCGAGAAAGAAATACTGGTATTGACCTCACAGACTTGGGATACAGAGAAGAAGCATTCAGAATGAGGAGGGATTAAGGCTTGATGCAGCAGAGGGAGACTATTACACTTCACAGGATTTCAAGCTGGTTTTCTTTTCTGGAGTCCCAGTGTTACTCCCTCTAATGCAAGACCTCAGGGGAGAACAGCTCTGTGCAGTTGCTGCCTACCAAGAAAGGTGTTTGAGCACTGCAGAAAAACAACCTACATGCAATAAGTCTCTTCAGCATCTCACCTTACCATCACCTCTGGTCTGCAGAGGGTCCAGTTCTGCTTATCTTTATGCTTATCATCTGCGTCACCCTGGGTAATAATACTGACACAACTCTTACTTTGGGAACTCGGTGTTCCAGAACTTGCCACAACAGATCTTAATTTTCCAGAACGAAAAAAGACATCATTTAGGTTCTCATGAATAAAAACCTGTATTGGCATTCATAATAATGTCTTTAATAAGAAAAATAAACTAACCTTGGAGGCTAGAGCTGAAAACAAGGAAGATGTATGTTCAAAGCTTCAGCTGGATTTCCAACACCATCAGGACCTTCCAGGAGTTGCTGTATTTCAGGACAAATTTTTTAAAAAGGCAGCTACATTTACTGGTGATTAGGTTCCTAACACATGTTTCAGGTTACTGGGGTCTCATCCTCAAACACCAGCCCTTTCATTGCCATTATTTCTATATGCCAAAGGGAGACAATCTTCCTGACCCTGAGCATTACACAGCTCATAGATCTGAGATGCCTCTGATGGATGTCACGGAGCCCACTTTTGGGGTGCTCCTGAGGCAAAATCTGGGTTTTGCACAGCTGCGTAGCTGGCTCAAGAAGTGACCTCCTGATAAGGACATTGGAAATCTTGCTGGCTCCCTCCACCTGGGGACTGCCACTGCCCAGCATCCCTGCCCCAGCACAGCTGGCCCACCTTGTGGCCACCACTCATGTAAAGCCAATTGTGGCTGCAGAGCCATGGAATTGCTACTATGTGTGCCACAGAGGCCATTTCCAAGCAGTGACTCAGTTATAACCAAAATCCCTTTGCCTGACTTGCTTCCCCCTTTTCCACTGTCCTTTAAAGCCAAATTTGCCTCCTGGAAGAACTGGAGAGAGATTTCTTTGTAGCCCTGATATGGGATTCACTGTCTTTCACCATGCCATTCTGCTCCTTGACACCCTCTTGTGCACCCTATTCTCCCTCAAATACATCAATGTACAATCAGACACATCATTCAGTATATGTGCAGATAAGAAATACATGCCTTCAATGTGTAATCCTATGTTACAGTACAGGGCATTCCTGTGTCCCATTGCAGTTAGTATCCTTGGTACTTAAAGCCTTGCTGGTCTCGCTGAAACAGTTTTTCATCAGGACCTACCTGAGGTGCTTTGGCTGCTTGGTTTGAATACTTCATTCTTCAGCTGGGAAAATGGGTTGGACTCGGTGATCTCAAAGGTCCCTTCCAACCATGAAGATTCTGTGATTCTGTGATATATCCTTGTCTTCTCTGCCCTTGCAGGTCTTCAAGACTTTACTACCAAAGCTTCTAAGGAACCTGATATAATTAGATCTGCTTAGAGTGATGTTCAGACTAGATGGCCTTCAGAGGCACGTGCCTTCATATCGAAATCATTCTATAACTGTGGTGCCTGAAACAAAGATCCAAGAGAACTACAATTAAGTCAAGCTGGATGATCAAAGATGGGGTTAAACATGCAACAGAGCCATGTGAGATGCCTGTGAGGCCATGAAGCCTAGGAAGACAAAACAGGAAAGGGTGGCAGCTGGGTGGTTGATCCATCAGATGGAGGTTTACCGTACCACTTGGTGCCAAGAAGCGAGAGGACAGTCTGTGACGAGTCTGGTGGCCCTGGTGGAGCCCATCAGTACCAGGCAGAGAGTTAAAAAAGCAATCTGAACATCTGAAGAAATCACCTGAACATGAATGCAGGCAGGATATTAGAAAAGGAATAAGAAAATTTATCTCTAGTAAGCGCCCTTAACATCAGGATGGGTTATAAATTTAACACTGCATTTATAAAGAGCTGGGACTTTTTCTCTTCTATTTTCAGATGGATGCAAAATGGCATTTCACTCATGGAGACGGAAGAAACTAATATGTAATAAAAAAATCACAGTCACCCCCAATGCAGGAGAAAATTAGACAGGTAGGGACAAAATTTAAATATAGTTGACTTAATTCTTTCATACTTTGACCAGCACAGACTAAAGTTAGTTTCTCAGTTTCCTTACTAAGTACAATCCCAGATCTGCCATTATAAACTCTAGAAGAGAAAGAAATATTACTTACATTATATGGTCAGGTAAGGTTCATGCTATTTTTGGATGAAGACAGGGTGCAGAACCCATGAGTGACTTCATTAAGAAAATAAAGATTTACAAAAGAATTTACCAACACATGGGTGACGACTGGAAGAGTGCAGAGTTACACTCCCAGGGCCAGTTGGGCATGGGACATAGGGAGATTTTATGTGAAAGCTTTTTGTTTTGTTTCTAACAAGAAGTAATTCCACTAGTGGAAATCATGTTTATGACCCTTTTCATAAGCCTTTAAAGCCACTTGTTAGTGTTGGACACCAAATAGGATTTTGGCAAAGGAGTGACAAAGGAAGAAGCTTAACAATCAGTAAAAAACATTGCAAGAACAGAATAAAACATATACACCTTGTGACTATTATTATCCATAAACAAGTTAATTCAAGCATCAATACCAAACAGCGACCATCTGCACTGACAGCTGTATTAATTCATCTGCGCTTTGTTGGAGACAGGGACATCAGACCTCTAATTTCAATTCAGATTACTTTCCAAAGTCAACATTCACCAAACTCTTGTTGAAATGAGCAGGCATGGAACCAGGATTGCACATTCATACCACTGCACTCAGCTCTTCTTGAAGTTAATGGAAGATCTGCCATTAGCTGAAACTGGAGGTTTTCACACACAGCTGATGTCTGATGAGATTTGGGAGTGTTATTTGAAACTTGATCACTGAATCTGGTTGATTTATTGTATCATTAATTTACATTGTTCATGCTTTTGACATCTTCCTGTGATAGCTGACAAACTTGTTTTGCTTTCCCAGTTCACATCCATCTTTTAGATACCTATTTTTACAAGTTACTCTAGTATAGTCACACTATAAATTAGCTGTGACAGTGAAATTCATTCCTGGACCTCGACTTTTCCAGAAAAAGAGCACTGGTTTCTCCAGTTACTTTCTTAAATGAAGCTGCATAAATGGGGGATGGAGCTCTGAAATCAGGTACCTCTTCACTGTAGGACACGTGACTGGTCATCAAGTCCAGCTGGTACATCTTCCTACAGGTCTCACCTATTCCAGCAGTCAATTATCAAGGCTCAAAGGATAGTCTTCTGGGTTGTACCTCAACAGTCTGTACCTTGCCTGCTAATATCCCACCAGCCTTTCCAGGAGTTGTTTTAGGGAACATAAAGCAAGAACATGTTTGTTCACCCCAAAGCCCTGGCAAGAAATAACCCAGCCCTTCCAAAGCATTGTGTGCTGCACACAGGATATGCATACCTCCTGGTATGTACCAGGATGATGCATACTGTAGTAACTCGTGGCCCAGTGTAATTTCCATTGCTTTCATGGGATTATGAGGTACTGAAAGTTCATTAAAAGCTCCTAATTGACCTTCCTATTTCTTTATTCTTTTCCCCAAAGCCTCTTACATTTCAATCCATCCTGGTCAAAAAATGAGAGGCACTGGGATGAAAAGGAGCGTGGAAGTGAGGTAGTTTCCTCCTTCCCCAAAACTACAGCCACCTCAAATCATGCCATATTCTTTACAACAGAAATCTCATTCATCATAACCCAGGAAAAATCCCTTTGCATGCTGAAATTTCCCCTCCTGGCAGCAGTGTTGAAAGCCTCTTCTCCAGCTGCAGCTCTAACTCCAATGTTCTCCCTTCTCTGAACAATACCATGAGGCTATCTCCAGTCATCTCTCGGGTAAGCACCTGAGGTCTCTTGACTGCTCAAGCAGGGCAGATGCACAATGCGTGGTGAAAACAACCAGTTAATTGTCCTGTTTCAAAATGTGGTGATCATGCATGGGTCTGAATGATGGGGATGTCCCTGCAGAGCCCTCATCTGCTGCTTTCCCTGGGATGTCTCTGCAGAGCCCTCATCTGCTGCTTTCCCTAAGTTCCAAATAAACAACCCACTCTGATTTAAACTTTTCCTTTGCTTCCGGCATTGTTTATTTTACACCCTTGTTTTTAATTTCGGCCTTGATCAGCAACTCCACTCTGCTTTTACCATCTTTCAATATTATTCAACTCCTTTCCCATCTTTTTCTGTAAATTTCACTCACTACTGTTTCATTAGTTTAATCCCAATTTGGGTTGTTTGTGTGCTTTTCCTCATGTCCAACAGTTTCTCTCATTGCCACTTTCTTAGTTACCCTGCAGTGGATTCTCCATCCACAGAGATTTAGGCAGATATACAGAAATAAGATTTAGTGCTGGCAATAGTCCTGACCTAAGCAGAAGACTGGACTAGGTCTTTGGGTTACAGGGCCTCCATAAATCTCTTCTCATCACTGTTCCCATGATTCCTGCATGACACAGCATCTGTAAGGATGCTATCTCTCTGTCAGTCTGCATCTGGGACCTTTGAAGTATAATATGACATGGTCTTTGCACTATAACTTTGTATGGGCTTTCGGTGTCTTAGGGGTACTTGGCTCATGCTCAGAAGAAGATCTGCACAGGGACTAAAAAAATATCTAAGATTTCAATGAAAAAAGAAGTTCCATAAAAATTGGCAGCTCCACCAGTCTAATGCCAATATTGCATGCCTCTGGATTAAGCTGCTCCTTACACTGAGAGCCTGTCTGCAAGGAATAGACTTAACAATGCTCTTCCATCATGCAATTCAAAATTCGCAACAGGCTGTGTCCTGTCCTGCCACCATGTACTTATTTTGTTGTTGGAGAGTTGGTGGAATGCATTCTTGCAAAGCCTAATCTTAAAAACATTGAGATTAGTACAAAGTATTGGATCAATCCTGCATCTTAATTCCAGAACTGGGCAGATGGCAGAAAGTGAAGTGTATTATAAGAGAACATACTGGAATGTCATAAGAAGCAATTATGAGTAAAATTTGTTTTCATAGTGAAACATTTAATATGCATGACATACACTACACAATTACTCACATTCTTAAAATGAAATGGATAAATGTTTCCAGCAGGCATCATCTTCTAACAATTCTTTCAAGTTAATGCCAAATGAAAAAAAAAAAAAAAAAAAGAAGCTAGTAAAATTTCCGTACAGAACATACCAATATTGTCTCCAAAGCTATCAGACATGTTTTCATGAAAACTGAAGTCAGGTTAAAAGAGAGGCATCCAAAATATATTTTTTTCTAAGCATGGGCACAAGTAAGTGAATCACGTAAGACCCCTGTTTCACGTAAGACATTCTGTTTCCATTAAAAAAGGGCTGTGGATGAGAGCTTCCAAGCTCTATTTGTCTGTATTTACAATTCCAATAGCTTAGAAAGCTAACCTATCTTAGGCTAGGTTCGGATCTGATCAAATGTCCCATAAGATGTGACTCCAAACGGCTGAATGCTTGCAGAGGAGTGTAACAGCCTGAATGGTGTATCCTATTAGTGCAGCTGCAACACCAAAATCTGTCCACATTTAGACAATGTGGTTTACAGAACCACATTGTCTAACTTACCCTCCAGGTTTACAGAATCAAATGCAATCTTTTTTCTGATCATATTTATACTACTGGTCCCATACATAGCGCCTGAAGCAATCCCTAGTCCCTAAGCCTCCTCATCTTTCCAGGCTCCTTTGTGCCTTCAGCCACTACGTCTGCTCCTTTTTACAAGTACTTTTAGAAAATTTGCTCCAATCTTTCTGCTTTTAGAGGCTTGTGCTAACTTTACACTGAAACAATCTGTTGTTACTCCTCCACCCCTGCAGCTGTGTGCGTCTCTGTCTAACCATGCACAAAAACTTATAATTTCTTGTTTGGCTGTGAAATGACTGGCATAACCACAGAAGCAGACACAAATTAATAATAATGTTCAGTTTGCAAACTGGAATCATATCTAGGTTTTACAAGTGAAAACAAGAATTTAGCCTTCTCCCAGAATTACTGCATCTGCTTCTGAGCAGCAGCAGTGATTTCAGACGGCACCTTGGCAATATTTCAAATCCCTGGACCGGGAGCCTTCAAAATGTGGGCATGCGATTGCCAAAGTGGTAAGCACAGGTGAGGCACGGCCGAGCAGCACTCAGCAGCCAAGGTTAAAACAGACCATCTCACAAGCCAGCTGCCTTGGATACACACAGAACTATGGAAAACTAGGCAGTGATGTGCAATCTCATGCCCTGGGCAGGTCTTGGGAAGCTGGAGACTAGAGGCCTTGCTGCAGATTTGATTCTTATAGTCATGTGTTCAAAAAGTTGACAGCTTCTCTGTTCTGCTCACTTTTTGTGCTGGTAATGTTCTGCTTGAAGGTGGTAATGCTTTTGCTTACTTCAGCAGTTGTTTTTCCTCCCCTGACTGCTCTATTACTTCATATCTTTTCCCAGGGATGCTTTCCTTTCCTTTTCTATCTCTTCCTCTTAAATAGTCTTAATTTTCTTAGTCTTCCCATCATTTGAAATATCCAACATGCTTGCTACCTATTGATGGCTGCAGTAACAGGTTGCTTGCCTGCACTTCCAGTTGAACACAAGTAAATAATGGGAAATTAAACCAACTTTGCTCCATCCACTGGCCCCTTCCATGTGGAAGAGGTGAACATTGAAATGGCTGCAGTTTCAACTGCTTTGTTATACATTTTTTCCCTTGAGGGACCACCTCTCATGGGTAGTGGCAGGTTTAGAGCTTGCCGTGGAGGTCAGGTGTAAGCCATCTGAACAGACGATAGCAACATACCTGGTTCTGCCACAAACAAATGAATACTAAAGCCTCATATGATGTTTCAAAGCCTAATTAGGATCAATTAGTAGGTTAATACATTGATGAGGTCAATAATTAGAAGGAGACCTAGACCTGGTACTAAATTATGGTAAAAGAGCATTATCTCATGCTGTAAACAGTTGGGCCAGACAATCCACCAACCTTGTTAGTACAACTCTCGATGTGACTAATAAAATGCCAAATATGTTGGAGAAATGAAGTGTCTATCATTTTCCTTCAGTTTTTGTAACTGTAAAAATGTTATATAACACCTTTGCAGTGCTGACATGACTTATTAAACACTAAATTACACATGTAAGTAACTGTTTGTGAAATACTGATGCACTCTGTTTTTACCACGTCATCCAGTTATGCTACCTACAAAAGGTTACAGCTCCAACATCTCTCTGACCTACTCTGCTCATTAAGACGAACTGTCTGTGCTGCTGCAGTTCATCCCTAATTGTGCACAGAAAGGGCAGCAAAATGTCTAGAATCAAACAGCAATTGATGGTCCCTGCTGAAACCCGGATCGTTGTTTCATCATTAAAAGGTTCAGAAAAAATGTCACAAAAGACATGCAAAACAGATAAGAAGTTTGTTCTTAGGCACTTATGGTCAACCTATTTCAGACCTCTGTGTCTTTTTCTGGATCCTTAACTTTTCCTCTCTGCGTGTTTTCTCTTTTATTCAGTCCAAAATTCTTCAGACAAGGACTGTCTTTTATTTCATGTAAGGAATGTGCCTACTGTGCCCTCAGCCCACTATCTAGCTTGAGGTCTTTAGGCATAAAGAAATAAAAATATTATTACTAAGAATAATAGAATAATGGGTTGTCCTGAGAAACCTCATTAATGCCATATGCCCCACTGTGTGTCCTGTTTTTGTCCCCTCCTTTTGACCGATGACTGGGCATATGAAAGAAGATGCTTGATTCAGGGTTACCCTGCAGAGACTGGTTTGCTATTCTAACAAAGTTCTGGGAATAACAGTACATTTTTCATCTTGGAGAAACAAGATACAATAATAAAGAATATTAATCAAATATTGTATTGTGTTCTCATCTTTGGTGAGCTTGAAACATTTTTCCACACTAAAAGAAAAGAAATAATTAATAAAGAAAGCTTTTTTTTGCAGAGGAACACAAGCTGAAAAACATCCTATAAAGTTACAAAGTAAAATGCAGTGTATTTTTATAATGACCCATGAAATGTTTATAAATATTGTTTATTTTCAGTACCATGGACCACTGAACATGCAATAGATGGCAAGGCAGTATCTGATTCATTTTTATAGATATTTTTCTCACAAAACTTGGTTGCATATTCATCCAAGCACGCCACATGCCAATTCTTCTCTGTTTGTCATAGTAACCACAGCCGAATGCCATCTCAGCTGAAGCGGTGTCCTACAAAGACTGGAATGTATCACTCGACTCAAAAAAATACCAGATTGTAATGCCAGTGTGATCACTGTTTTTGAAAGGAAAAGCATCACGTCTTAAAGCATGCAATACATGCAGGAAGCATACTTCAGGTTGCCTCTCCTGGTGTTCTTTGTTTCCCTTACTGCTCTGCATACAGCCCCATGTTGTTATTTCCCCTTTTTTGATATCCTAAGTGTAGTTTCCCTGCTCTAGATACATTTCAGCACAATGGGAAAAACATTTTGTCCTATGTTACGTATAGCAATTTCCTCTGAGGTACCCTCTCTTGCTGAAGAGAAAGAGCTTTTGCCTGCCTGTCAGCATGAAGACCCATTTTCCAGCAGTCTTGCATGGCTGACAGAGTGCTGCTCCCTTCAGAGACCATTCATCCAGGAGAAAAACCGGTATTATCAGTGGGAATCTAGCCTCCAGAATGACAGTGATGAGCACAGAGGAGTCATTGCCCAACATTACTCAAATAATGAGGCACTTCAGCTTTTCTTTTTTTACAGACATTTAAAAGCCAAACTCTGTTTCTAACATGTTTCACCCTTTGATAAACTAAGCACTTCTTTCAGGTTGTTGAGCAGCTTTAGATGGATCCAGCTAGGTTATTTCATTTATTATTTGATTTTGCAAACAACAAGAGCAGAACCATTCTCCAAGGTTTTACAGCACACTGTAGTGAACATTTAAAGCTAAGATTTTAACTGCTGTACAAAATTCAAGGCAATAGACTGTCATTTCCTAAATCTCAGCTTTGCCTTCTTGCATCTATGTTCTAGCCATTAGTCACATGCTGTAAGCAAAAGGGGTCTGCTTTGCCAACGCCTTTCTATCATGTTTTGTTAATAGGGTCTTGGCAGTTCATTGAACTCCATGCAGTTCCCAAATTCCCTCCTTTTATTTGTTCTTTGCAACGTGAAGGAGTCACACGTAGTGAAGGGATTCAGCAGGATGCTTAACGTCAGCCCACTCTGCAGCTGGGTTGTCCTGGAGGGCTGGAGGGGGCTCAGCCTTGGCTAAACCCTTCCTTGAATGGGAGGAGGGACCATTAACGTAAAGTGACAGACAGATTGAAGTGGAAATAGTATTACAAAGTGAAAGGTAATTCTAAGTAAAAGGTGAATATCTGAGGAGCTGTATCCCTTTCGTTAACCACAAAAACGAGTAGGAAGTGCCCTGCCATGGGGTTGCTGCTAAATCGTCTTTGAGGGGACATGGTGGCTTTCTCTGAGTATATCCTAAACTACGAGGCACTCAGAGTGTGGCTCTGACATCCCTCACACAAGTTCAAGTTGGCCAGCGAAGCTGCCTGAGCTGTGCTGGTGGCTCTCCAGTGCCAATGAGCACAGGACCCAGCTCTGGGGCTTGAAAAACTAACAAAGGGCAAAGGCATCTTGCTCAGATGATGATTAGCCATATTGGAGCAAACAGTTACACTGCAATGGAACTGAATAAAGGTTTCACCAGGGGCTGTTTTTTCACTGCGAGTTTAATTGCTTTAGCTGACAAGTTATTGGACAGTGGTATAATCTTCAGAGGGTGGTGAGCTCTGCATTAACCCAAAATTGCAGGCATCTATAAGTATATCCAGATACACAAGAGTTGTGCTGGTGCAAACGTCCCAGCTCCAGTAAAATTCACACTCTCCAACTGAATTTGGACAGAGGGAGATGCCAGCACAAGGGAACCATCTGTAAGGCTCCCACCTTCAGTCGTAGCTAAGAAACAACCTCCATGTCCACAATCTCTGCAGTAGCCTGAATTTGGGACCCGGCTCTCCATCTGTTTGGCCCCCTTCACATCAGTAATAAACACATTGCACATGCTATCTACGCCTATCTTGCTACTTGGCAGTAACTCTTGAGGAAAACTAGAACATAAACACTCCAACAATGCAGAACAATATGCTTTTTGGCAGGTCTGCAGGCAGTGGGCCCTCCGTGGCCAGTGGACATCTCGTGGAGCTGGAGCGCCCACCTGGAGGAGCTCCAGCCTGCACACTGCATTAGGAGACAGATTCAATCAGTCATCACTTGGAAACAACAACAGTGGAGAAGCGGCTGGAGACGCAGGTGCAGAGTGAGGGATGACAGGAGATTCCACTGCAGCCATAAATCTGGGAGGGAGGGGAAGCAGAGGCCTCGACCCACCCCCAAAACTGACTCTCCCTAATATGACTCAAGCCAGGCTGTGTCTCCTCTTTCAGAAATGTCCCCTGCTGCCTACAGATAGGGTGGCAACCACCTGGAATGGTGAATGAGAGGGTAAGGGGAAGGTTTGTGAAGCTACAGATATCCAGGCACGTTTCTTGTGCTTCTAAATTCTCGTCCCAAATTCCATTCCTCCTTCTTCTTTGCTTCTTCTGCACTCCCTCCTTCCTCCTCCTCGCTGGCAGGAGGCACTGAAGGGGGAAGAGCAGGAGGAGATGATGGGAGAGCTGTTGAACTTCCTGTTTCCTACAGGAAGGTATCCCACCAAAAAGATGCCTCATTGCCAGCTTTTTTTTTCTGATGATGAATTTGAAGAGATGAAGGAGGACCCTTCTCCCAGGGAAGGGGAAGGGAAGGGAGCCGAACACAAAGCACATGAAATCTCAACTGTGAAATTTATTTACATGGTTTAGGGGTGTTAGGTGACTTCAAGGACACCAGTCGCAATGCACCTCCTCCTGCTCTGGGATCACAGCCACCAGCACAGGGCAGCTCTCCCCGCTCATGGCAAAATGTCACTGCTGCATCAAGTGCATGTGGAACTCAGCCATGGTATTCCCCCTCTTATACTCACCTCCGTGTTGGTATAGGTTGTGTTCCTGCTGAATTTCAAGCATAGACATGCCCATGTTGATTCACTAAGCCAGAAATTATCCCTGCTTCCATCACAAACGACTTCACTGATCTTGATAGGCCTTCAGAACACTGTAAGGCATGGCTTACGCTCTGCTGCCACCACAGAAACAGCTATGGTAGAATGGATATGTGATAGATGCTACATGTTTTAAAAAAATGTAAAAAGATACTCTTTCTCCACCTTTAATAGTTTTAACAAGTGTATGGGAACAATATACATTTTAGTGCAGGTTCATACATGTGGATATTTCATATGCCAGACCTAAACATTAGAGGAAGAACAGTGTCAAGAGGTCTGTCTGAAATACATATTAAATAGATAGAATAAAGCCATGATCTGAAGACAGTTTGTTAGAGTATGAATGATATTTTAAGGTGAAAACATCTTTCAGGACTTCCCATCAGTGAGAAGTTATTCTGCTGTATTTTCTAGAACTAATACTCTCTGAGTGGTGAGACACGTGCCACATGGGTAATTATCTCTACAGACAAGCCCAACAATTATAGCCATTATTTCAGAAAGTGTGAAATTTTATCACCTAAATATGAACTAAAGGTGTTTGCATAAATTTAACTTCTGATTAACTCCCAGATTCCAAAAATAAAAATCCATCTTGAATCTTATCAGCTAGGGAAAAAAACCCCTAACATAGTCTGGACACAGTTAAATTTCAGTGTAACCTTGGCTAAAGAGAGCTAAAAGCCTCTCCAGCAGCATTTCAGACAACCTTGTGCCCTTGCAGACACCTTTCCAAAGAGCCTGGTTTAATGTGCCCAAAGCAGCACTGAAGTCCAGAGAAAATAAAATAATAACCCACATGAGACACCATTCATCACTGACTCCTGAAGTTTCATGTAGCCCATAGAGATTACACTAAAAACTGCTGCAACTGAGAAAACAAGTTCTTGTTTCAAGACCATTTGACCGGAATAGCTGATCAGACACTGTCATTGGCCTTTCCCCCTGGAACCGAAGCAGATTTTTGGTTTCTTTGTTTATGTAAAACAATAGGCTGTAATAGGACCTATTTTCAAAGTAAGTAAGATAACACTTGTTGCCAGAGGACGAACAAACAGCTCTGATCGGTGAGGAGCTATTGCAGCAATGCCATGTTTGAGTCACTTAGGTGGTGAGGAATTGAGTGTGAGTGGTGGGATTTAAGGCCGGGTTCAATGCAGCAGTCCTGTATGCTGAGTTTGCTGATTTACATTATGAGCATCAACAGGAAATAAAGCAATTGGAGACTCATTTTTACTCTGATTCCATCAATTTTTACTTCGGAAATAATTAAGAAAAATAATTGCCTTTCTTTGCAGAGCAGTAAGTGGAAGGATAAATCCTTTCACCGGGATACAAACTCTAGACATGAATAAAGAGACTGATCCTGATTCTTGTTTGCACTGAAACCATATTTAAGTAGCACACATCTAGCAGACAAAAGCAAAACTAATCATAAGCAAGTCAGTGACTTTACCAAATGCAATAGCAAGTGAGGGTTGTTATTTCTGAACCAGAGAGTAAATTGGATGCTGGTTTCCCAGTGAGCATCAGAGGGATTTAGGCAAAAAAGTTCCTTACGGTCCTGTGATAAAGGAGTTTAAGATCAGCTTCTGTGAGACTTCTCACTGACCCAAGACCATCCTCTTAAAACAGGGCAGATGGTGTTATGTGTCTAATATTACACCAAAGTAATCTGCCTGAAAGAACGGTTGTTTTTCATCCCACTTCAGTCCACGAGCGGGTTCCCACACATCTAAGGTGTGCTGGAGGTCAGTTACCAACTGTGCCGAAGAGGGAGTAAAAGAAAACAGGCTAGTATTTTTCTGCCTTTTTGTATTTCACTGTAGCGTATGAAGGCACGGACCCCGGTCGGAGGTGCAACCAGAATCGTTTATCACAACCAACACTCAAGCTTATATAGTCTTTCAGATCACTCAGGCCATCAGCGTTATCTTCTTTCCCAACCGACACCCCCTTGCATCCCGCAACTGCCAGAGGGGCGGATTTCCCCTAATCAGTAGGGTCGTTAGGCGTCGTTTATGGGTCGTTAGGCGATGCTCACGGGCCATTCCCTGCCAGTGTTCCTGCTCATTCTATTCCTTCTTCTGGTCTTCGCTTCTTCCACCATCCTGTTCATATGATGTTCACCCACATTTCACAAGGACAAATACATGACAAAAAAATCGTGATATGTCCAGATGCCCATTTTTGCAGGGACAACAGAACTTCAGTCAGATATAAGCAGCCAAAAGACTTTGCTTTCAGGTTACCGTGTTCCTTCTGAAGGCTTTTATTCTTTTAGCTATTCAAAATAGACTATGTTAAAGTCAGATTTTACCCCTTCTTCATATGTCTTGAACTAGTCGAACTTCAGGATTTGGTTTCATGATTAGAGAAAGAGGTGATCTCACTCTCCCACCCCATGTCCAGGTCCACATTCCTGCTCTTTCATTCTCTGGGTTCAGCCTCCACAGCTGTATAGACAGGCAGATACACAGTGATAGAATACTGTGAGAAGCACCGTCTCACACTTAGAATTTAAAAAGGACAAAGTCGCCGAAGCAAAGGTATAAAAATTTATTGTACGAAACAGCGCTGAATCGGGTGCATCTCAAAGCAGAGGCACATCGATCTTTAGCTTTTAGATATTTTATACCTTTTTCCCGGCCGCCCGAGTTCCTGACTCTCTTCTCATTGGCTGAGAAGTTGGAGCTCACATTCTTCCCGACAACCTAACCTATCACAGGTCTACTTTACACCTTTTTACCTTACAAGGCACACACCCATTAGACAAAATCATCTTAAACACACCTCTAATTAGTTGATTATACTCGTTATTTCACAGTCTTTGCTATCATCTACTGTCCAGTGTTAGTAGTTACAAGCACCCTGGTGGTCGCCTACTTCATCTGGTGGTCATATCCTCATGTTCATCAGTCACCCTCTAGATGGCCTTCATCCACTTCTCAGCCTCCCCTGTCCTTCTGCCCACTTATCGGTCTGCCATCAGTGTTAGTCAGCCTCCACACTCCTTTGTCCACTTATCATCCGCCTACACAGTCCTTTGTCCACTTAGTGCTCTGCCATCAATCAGGTTGTCGTCACCTAAATAGCCTCCCCTTAAACCAGGATCTCTGGACCACTCGAGGGCATTTCTAAGGACTAATTGGATACAATGGAGGAGAATCCACTATCACTGAACCTCCTCCGTCAATACAGGCACACTGACAAAAAATATATCAAGTAGCTGAAGCAAAATTCAGCTCATTTCTCACAATATTAATACTACCTACTCCAGCCCCTAAAATTAAATAAATAAATTTAAAAGGTGGGGGGGATTTGTTTTCAGCTGTATAGATCTACAGCAGCTAAAGTTGGTCTTAACCCACCGTCTTTTTTTTGTCTGCACACCGGATTTCTGGGTCACCTGATGCGGCAACTGCAGGCACAATGCTTTGGGACCAGCAGCCCCAAACAGGCAGAGCAAGGTCACAGAATGCAGAAGAGGCAAAGAAGATGAGCGAGAATACATACCACACCTGGCACAGGTTGCTGAGAAAAGGAGAGAACAATCGCTCAAGGTACACATCAAAGATAGTGCAAGAGGCAGCAAGAACTGGTGAGGGCAGGTACCTGATGGTAAGGGGAAACCATTTGCCAGAAGGAAGGAAACAGAGAGCTCTGCACAGCACCCCCAGAAATGCAGTTTGCTGAATGCCCAAGAAACAGAAGTGAAGAAAAGCAGCCAGCAAAGGTCCTTTGATGAAGAACCAGAGAAAGCCTTTTGGAGAAGATATATTTTACTAGTCAAAAAAAAGCACCATAATATGCTAAACATTGTTCAGCTTGAGCAATGCACTTTATACCTATTAAATTTATTTATAGACAGAGAATTATATTTTCTCTCTACTCCCTCAAAAGTATACACTAGAACACACTTAGTGTTTAAATTTTCATTTGTGACATGAAGGGGAGATCCCACTACTCCTGAGTACGTTGCCAGTAAAGATTATGGCCTGACCAGGTCAATAAGATTGACGTCAACAGGATTTTTGCCATTTAATACTTTTCAGTGTTTGCCTCTTTGCATTTGAAGACCAATGGTCAACATTACATAATTTAAAAATGTAGGAATATATAAATAAAATGGTGCTAGAAAAAAGATGTTTTGCCTTCAGTTTGATTGTTTTCAAGGAAGAAGAGAAAATAATTTGAACTATTAAGAGATAATGAAGAAACTATCTAAATAGACTAATTTTTTTTCTCTTTTTCTCCTAACTTCAAGAGCACCATTTGGGAAAAGTAACTTTATAGCTAAAAAAGCAGTTCTCTTACCCAGCAAAGTGGGTAATTGGCAAACTGTAGCTTTTGTGGGAAACTGAGGCAGTTAGAAGGGCTGCGAATATCAAAAAGATATCTCAACTACATCTTGGAAGAAAGACTTTTTTTTCCTAAGTTCATTTCCCCTGTGGCAGCCTTGTCTGTATTCTCTCATGCTGATGCTATGTGATATTGTGATGAAAGGTCACATACTGTGTGCTTAGTAACATATAAATCTGGAAGAGGAGAACTGACTGTGCCATTGTAACACGAAGCCTGCATTTCCTGAAAAAACGTTGATCATTTTTAAAGATGTCACAAGGCCTCCTTATCACTTTTATTAATGCAATTACTTATTCCTGAATCAGAAATCATGCAAAATATATTATTTCCTACTAACCACATAATTATTCTTTGCCTTCCTCTCAGCTTGTACAAGCGTGCAGTTAGTGTTAGTTTCTGGTACCAGGAAATCCCAGGCCTGTATCAGCCTGTTGACCTCTAATTCAACGTCTTGTCTCAAATGCCAGCTGCTTCAAACACCTCTCTGATGGAGGCAACACAGGACACCTGACTCCAAGGGAAGGTGCCTCCTACCCATTCTCCCTGACGCATTGACCTGTGCCCTGCAGAATTATGCCTTTGCCATCACGTCTGCATGCAAAGCACCATCAACTGACTGGATACCCTTGTGGCAGGTCTTTTATCCTAAGCACACTTAGCTTTTGCTCCACAAGGGGAAGCTGCCCTTTCTCTTCTTTTTCTTCTTACAACCCCTCCATCATTGCCTTACAGAAAAGCACCAAGTCAGAGAGCATCCTTGTCCTGCAGATTTTAAGGGCAATGAAAGTCACACTTAGCCTGGAAGAAAGTGGCGACCCTCCCAATTTCAAGTAGGAATCCTGCAGCACTGAGCACATTTTGGGTGAACTGCAGGGTTATGCCCTGAGGTCTTCCCCCACCCCAGGATGCCCACAGGGCCCTTCTCTCTCTCCCAAAACCAGAGGGATTTGGGTACTGCCCTACAGAAGCTTTGCTCTGTCTCTGGGTGGGAAATATCTCTGTGTCTACCAGCTTCAGTGCAGCAGTAAACATGGTGACTTTTATGATATGGGTGAAAATACAGAATAAATGGATTTTCCCCAAGAGGCCATATCAATTTCCCATCCATTATACTCCAACAGGCATTCTTCCTTTCCCTTCCTTCACCAGCAAATATTTCTTTCTTGTTTATTTTCCTGGCTATGTCAGTGAATTACACTAACAACAATGTAAATGTAGTCTGTAGGATTACAAACTGCACCACAAAAATCGTAACAGGTTAGAGACAGAACTTTAGACTTAGATCACTGTTTTTTACTGTAGTGCTTGAGGACCCAGGTTATTTAACTAGGTACCTTGTATAACTGAAGAGAGGAAGTAATTGCTCTATACACAATATTAAAAATGGACACAAAAGATCCACATGGATCAGATTATCACACAGATTGAGAAAAGAAAGATCACACAAATTAGCAGTGATTAACTTTCACAGTATCTGTGGATCAGTTCTGCACAGGAAGCAGACCAAAAAGAGTCAAAGACACACTCAGACAAACCAAAAGGGATGTAACCTGAAACTGGCTTTAAGCAAAGCCACGGAAAGACAAATATACATCTGAATGTTATTCCATCTATGTGTGTAGGATAAATTTTGATGCTTTTTTGATAATATTTGTTTAAGAATGAACTAAGACATTGCTCTCTAGCTGCAACAGGTTTATATGCAATCAGTCTTACGTTGCTTAAGTTGCAGATCTTCCAAAAATAAGGAAAATATTATTAAAAGCTGAAAGAAAATATTTTAGAATTATATTTTAATAAGCTAAGAAAAGACACCCAGGGCCAAATTAATCTCTGTTGCCATCGCACTGACCACAACAGAATTACATTTGGAAAGTTTTGCATCAGCTTTGCCAGCCACATATCTACATCTTACAAAACTAGAAGCTAATGCAATGAGCCACGTTTCTGGTCCTATCTACTGTCCTGCAAGTTCATTTGCTTTCACAGTCACTCAAAAGGAAACTTTGTGCTTTGGTTCTCTCACTGCTTAGGTCTGGACTGACAGTTATCAGAAGAGCACCGAAGCTGGTGTGGGGTCTGGAGCACAAGTATTATGAGGAGAGGCTGAGGGAGCTGGGGTTGTTCAGCCTGGAGAAAAAGAGGCTGAGGGGAGACCTTATCACTCTCTACAATCGCCTGAAAGGAGGGTGTAGCGAGATGGGGGTCAGTTGTTTCTCCCAAGTAACAAGTAGTAGGACAAGAGGAAACAGCCTCAAGAGTGACCAGGGGAGGTTTAGATTGGATATTAGGAAAAATTGCCTCACCGAAAGGGTTGTCAAGCATTGGAACAGGCTTCCGAGTGAAGTGGTGGAGTCACCATTGCTGGAGGTATTTAAAAGATGTGTAGATGTGGTGCTTAGGGACGTGGTTTAGTGGTTGACTGGGCAGCGTTAGGTTAACAGTTGGGCTTGATCTTAAGGGTCTTTTCCAATCTAAATGATTCTATAATTCTTACACATGAGGACCTTGCCTCTCTGCTTTATGAATGAGTGAGCATATAAGACAGAATCTGTAATAGCCCTGATTCTGTTATAAAACTGCCCTCGAGTCAGACCAATGGTCCATTTATTCTAGTATTATACGTGTAGCAGTGGTAAAAGAAACACTGTTTAGGAAATGGCCTCATAAGTGCACTACTTTCTGCCAGCTGTTCCCCCATCCTTCCACAGCATTCAGAACCAGTTAGTGAGTACATTCCTCCTTGGTTTTTCACAGATTCCTTTTATGCACATGCCTTTGTCACATCCTTTTGAACCTGAACCTGCCTCCACCACCCCCTGTGGCAATAGGCTCCAAAAGCACTTTCCTTTTCCTGACTTAAACTTCCCCATCTAGCTTCACCCAGTGCCACCTAATTCTTGTGTTGTGGGCCTTGTGAGCACAGCAACCCTCCACGTCATGGATCCACCATGTTCGTGATTTCCTAAATCTAATCACAAACCTCCTCACCCATCTCCCCACAGACTGGGGAGCACCAGTCTTTGCTAGGGCCTCAAACAGGTGCAGCAACACCATGGACCTATCTAGTAGTCCAAAAGTGTCTGCCTTTGAATTAAGCTAGTAAACTCCCTGGTTTGTGGCAAAAATAAATTGACAAAAATTGCCATTTATTACAGTAAACATACATTCAGGATAAAACCCTGATAGAGAGTAGATAGGCATAAAGTTTGAAAGGTAAATATTTAAGATCTCATTGGGTCTTTGAAACATTTTTTTTAATAGCATACTAAAAACCCTATCACTCCTAATATGGACTTGCATTAAATATTGAAATAATTTTTATGCTCTTAGGCACAGGCAATATGGATTTTAGCTAAAATGGGAGGTTAGAGCATCTTTCACAGAAACTCTGGGAAAGGTGTGATCACAAAACAGTCAGTGGGAATGGCCATCCCCTGCAGATCCTTTGGGATCCCTGGAGCTGAGTTATGCTGTCAAAAATGATGGTGTTCAAATACTAGTCTTGCCCTGGGGACAATCAAATTGTAAAAAAGATCTTTCAGTCATCACCTTGTCACATTAGGCCTTTGCAATTGGCCTAACGAGGCATTCAGAACAGCCAGGCTCCACTAGGTAGTGCAGTCACAACAAAACGTAAAGCATAAAGGCCCTCTAATTGAAACTACTGGTTAGAAATTGCCAGTGGAATTCAAATATACAGTATAGGCACTGCAAAGTAATGAAGTCCACAGCATCTCTAAAATAAGTCAGGTATGTGCTGACATGATCTGTGTCAAGGGATAATCTAGTTCAGCTTAATGACAACCCTTAACAACATTTTCCACATCACCCAGCTTTTCTAGTGTAGAATATTATTTTGTAAAGCAAATGAGAAGTCAGCTGATAATTTTTTCCTCCCAGACTCTCTGCAAAGCCGATTGTCTGAACCAATTGCCCTCACATTTCAGAAGACATTTGAAGCTGAATGCTCATCTGACAAATTTTATCCTTAGAGATATTTGGAAGCAGCAGGGAATAATATCCCAAATATAAATTCCACTGGGGTTTATAACAGAAGCACTGACAGCACAACAACATAAATGCAGCTCTGTCTTCCTGGATGCTCCATAAGACCAGCTTGCTCTCTCAATTTCTGGTTCAAAATCAGGAACTGCTGAGATGTGCCAGTTCCAACCATTTCTTATGTCGCTTGCTCTCGGTGCAAACTCCTCCCGAGGACTCTGGGCCCGTTCCTGCAAGCTGATGCACGTGAGCCTGCACAAACTCCCAGTATCTTCAACGGGGCTTTGCGTGGGTGTAAGGGTTTGCCTGAACAGATTCCTTTGCAAAATCAAAGCCTAAGAGACTGCACTTAAGTGCATTTTCATCTCTGCCTCTCCCTGCAGCTGGGCCTTAGTTATCCCTCCCCCTAAGATATCTCTCCTCTTCAACTCAGTCAATCAGTCAATGATCATACCCCAAAATTCTCTGCACTGAAGTCCAGATTTTCATGCTCACCATCTTTTTACTCAGAAGGCAGTATGCTTCACTCACCACTTTTTCTCTTTTCCTCATTACCAGCCACCTCTTTACCCCAGCAGATCAGCTTAGAATCAGCCTCAATTCATCATAACCTTCACTCATGAATGAAGCCAGGCCTGAATCATAGCTGACATTTTCATGAACTTGTACAGAGCCAGGATATCTGATTCCCCAGACAAGGATTTACTCTTCAGGGACATGTGTGTACGGTCAAATTCTATTCTAGAGTAAACTTCTTATGGATTTTTTAAACTTAAAAAAAAAATCTTGTTTGTACTGAGCTCTGTAAAATGCATTTCTAAATAAAAGCTATCTATAATGTAACGAAAAAAACTGTCCTTTTAAGCCTGGTATTAAGTCTTCATTGCAACATTTTATTTCAAGACCAAACTTGCAAAACCACTGACACCATGACACTGAGAATCCTTCACCCTCCATGGTTTCTGAGCCTGGTTTTCACTCTTTGTTGCTGTGATAGTGAGTCGGGCTTGTTTGTTGTCCTGATACAAAAAACTGTTGTTGGAAACCAAATACTTAGTAGAAAATTGTATTGTTCAATCTTTTATAAGGGATGTGTCTGGCCCCAGCTCCATGATATACTTCTCAACAAGTCAATGTTTCACAGAAAGGATGACGTTGGCAGGGGCCTCTAGAGATCATCTAGTCCAATCCCACTCCTCAAAGGGGCAAACAGAGCAAGTTGGCCAGGGTAATGCCCAACTGTATTTGGAATATTTCACAGAATCACTGAATATCCATGGTTGGAAGGGACCTTTGTGATCATAGAGTCCAATCACACAAAAAAAAACCTAAACCAAAAAAATACCAACCCAACTCAACAAATACTCAAAACCACACCACACCCACCAACAAACAGACACAAACCAACAATCTTGGGCACTACAGCATGCCCTGAAGTGCCACGTCTACACGTTTCTTAAATACCTCCAGGGATGGCAACTCCACCACCTCCTTGGGCAGGCTGTTCCAGTGCTGGATCCGTCTCCAAGGATGAAGACTCCACAAACTCTCTGGAAAACCTATTCCAGTGCTGAATCACCCTTGGAATAATTAAAAAAAATAAATTCGTATGTTTAAATAAAATTTGCAGTATTTCAAGTTTGTGCCTGATGCCTCTTGTTCTTTCTCTAAAAGGAGTCTGGCTTTGTCTTCTTTACTTGCCTTCATCAGGGATTATACAGCTCAATAATACCACCTTCTTTGCTCCAGGCTGAGTAGACCTACAACTCCCAGCTTCTCCTCACAGTACAGGTGCTCCAGTCCCTTCATCATCGATGTGGTCCTTCATTGGACTCACTTCAGTAAATCCATCTCTCTCATACTGGGTGCTCAGCACCAGACCCAGCACTGCAGCTGAGCTTCATCAGGAAGCAAAGGGGAAGGACCTCTTCTCTTGACCATTTGCCATCCCAAATAAAGACTCTTGCCATCAGGAACAAAGCCATACAACTGACTCCCTCTGATTTTAGTTCCTCACCTCCTCTCATTGAGACCATGAAAACACAGGTGACTAGTTGTGCTGCAGAATTATTTGCCGGTGTATTGGCTGTACTGGGGCAATCATAAGGTATTTACCAGTTAATCCCAGATATTGCCTCAATCCAAAGAAGCTACTTTGGCGTAACAAATTATCGGAGTGTGCCCAGCAAATCCAGAAGTCCACACTGGCTTCTCCAGCTCCATCCACTATCAATCACATTCCTGAACCTGCAGGATTTTGTTTCACAGGCATCATCTGATTTTCCTTCAGGATGAGGTTTAACTTCATCCTTTCTTTTGATGGTACATTTTTCAGATTGGCAATTTTACAAGATATTCTTTTTTGCACTTCCTTTGTTTAGAAAGGGATGTTTAGAAAACTGGAAAGAAAGACCCAGTATTGCCTGAGAGCTCACACTGGATGTGAGGTCTCCCTTTATCTCCCTAAATTCTAGGCAAGCTGCAAAGCATAACTCTACAATCTATACAGTCACTGGGTTTTAAATGTGAGGGGAGTCTGCTTTATTTTCTCCCATTTCGCTGCAGCAAGATAGCCACCTTTTCTAGCTTAAAGTCTCTGTTGGTCAGTAAAAGTATTTGCCCAGTGATCCTCAGCAATTACCACTGCTGAAACTCCTAACTACACAGGAACACTTGCTTGCCAAAATTCATCTTTAACATAATCCTGACTATCTTAATAGGCAGTTAAAGTTTGCTCATAGATTCCCCTCTTATAGCAATAAATAACATTGGCAGATTTATTAAAGAAGCACGCCTTCCCACTCCCTTTATAGGGAATATCACCTGGCTTCCCCACTGTATTTTATAACCAGCCTTTTTCCTGAAGCTTTCTGTAAATACACATAGCAAGAGAGACATTGGCTTTTTCAACAAACCCAAATAAAAAAACAATCCTTTTGCTCTTTTTTTTCTGTCTTTGATCCTACAAAACTCAAGAATCACTGGAACTTCAGTGAACAAGTTATCACTAAGAAAAGAGATGTACTTTGAAGCCCTACAAACAGTATCCCCTGGTTATGAATCACCCAGAGAGACACCCCACTGGGGGCACCCCAACTCTATGCACCTGCCACAAAACATGGATTTGCTTAATTATACTGTACCTTGGTTCTATATAATGTCTTCCTGCACCCCAAGGAAAGGTACTTGCACTATAACTTCTGAGACACATAAGAGAGTATGTAATAAACTCAGTAGCTGAGGCACTTCCAGATTCATGGGACTTAAAATTCAGAGTAGGAGTGGGGACTCTCAACACGTCCAGTCCTCCCAGCTTCTGAAAAATGCCGAAGTGATTCTACCTGCAGACCCGTAAGGGCTGGAATTAGATGTATCTTGTTGTACATGTTCATTTCTCTCCATCTTCCCACCTAGCAAGCATATAAAACTAAAAAAGATATTGTAATTTACTACATCTTAACAAGATTGATAAATTCTGAATCTTCCCATCATTTAATTTGTCAAAGTAGAACAAATTATAATGCATGTTTTGCCATTTTTCAATGCTGATTTTTCTCTTCTCCATTCCTCTCCCAAAACAACAACATAAATTGTATGGAAAAATCTGTATTTACTTTTTTATAATTACTTTTGGGCTG
>JAOQGH010000001.1:21967272-21995917 GCA_025769975.1 Gallinago jamesoni | reverse complement strand
CCATTCCTCTCCCAAAACAACAACATAAATTGTATGGAAAAATCTGTATTTACTTTTTTATAATTACTTTTGGGCTGTTTCTAAGTGGAAGCAAATTTTTATGTCCAAGTTATAACCTCTGAAAAACAACTTATAATGAGAATGCTGACACAATTTGAAGTGGAGTGACATGAATGGCGCCAATATAATGTAGTCAAAACATGTGGGAAATAAAGTATTTTGTTCCAGAAGGATATGAAATTCCCAACTCAGAATAAAGTATACGTCTGGTATTTACCGGATTCTACCAAACATAACAATTTTGCAAAACATACACGGGCTTCAGGGAGTATAGGATTCAATCACAATTCAAAACCTCTTCATTTTAGATGCATTTGAGACAAAGGGATTCACGAGCCACAGGGGCTAACTTCTTTCCTTCCTTCAGAAACTCTAGTGGGATTTTCCCCAAGTGAATAATGGTAATAGATAAAATAGGAGTTCAGGAAAAGATCTGCCTAGGGGAAGTGTTCAAAAGCCCACATAAAATCCAAAATGTTATAAACCACTTAAAATGATGAACTGTGTAGTAACTATGCAGCATGGGAACCATAATCATATACCAAAAAGGAAGAGAATGGGATTTTATATGTCCTTTCCAAGTCAGCAGAGGTAGTTTCAATGCTGACAAGAAGCAGAGCCTGAGATGAGCTATTATCATGTTATTCTTTATTAGTTTTTTATTCTTTATTAGTTTTTGTTGTATTTAGTTCTTTGCCAGAGAGCCCTTGTCCTAATGGATTTACAGTTGCAGGCCCTCTGCCATTTGTTCCAGCCAGCTCTTAAGTCCTCTCAAACGCATCATGTCAAGATGGATAAAGAGATCTGCCAACACAAACTCAACGTCTGCACAAAAAAAAAAACACAACGAAGAGATGATACAAGGCTAGAAATACAGAAAGGGTTAATTGCACTTACACAAATCACTTACTGTAGGAATTACAGAAAAAGGAAATGTTTAAGAGTGATGTGAATGGGAAGAGATGGATTAGTGAAACAATGGATTAGTCCTCTCGAGGACAAGAAAACTGGTCCAGAGTAGAGAACTGCAGGAGACACCTGTAGAGCTCTACCTGGCATCTTTGATAAGGCAGAAACAGGAAGGAATAGCCATGAAAAGCAAAAGGAGCAAGAGGGAGTGGAAATTGGGTCTTCTACAGGACAAGCAGATATTGTGCCTCCTGGGCCAAGAGAGAAAATAGAAATTAGGAAAAACCTGATGATTCACATTTGTCCAAAAGAGTTGCCCTCTGCCTTTCTTCCTGCCTGCCCTCAGCGGCACGGTCTCACCCTTGGTGCTGACACAGGCACTCATCTGATGAGAGCGGGATCATCCTCTCCCCTAAAAGAAAACTACTTGCTTGCTCCTGCTGGGTTATTTTTCTGCCAAATTAGCCACTTGAAGAGCAATGGCTAGAGGGATAGGACTATATATTTTCTGCATCAGTGAGCCACTAAATTGTTTTAGACAACTTCTTCCCTAGATGCAGCCCTAATCTGCACATGAAAGCTCTTCAGCTTTTCTGAGGGTCTCCGTGATGCAAAAGCTTCTTTACTGGCACGGAGCTCACTCCCTCACTGCTTTGATTGATCCATGTTTGATTGTTTCAGCAAGCACAACTGAACTCCAAAATGTCTTATTATTAAACCTCACTTTGTTCTTAGCTGGTTTAGCAGGTATGGATGTCTTTTTCATCGAGGACTGAAAAACATGGGAAACTATTAAGAAAGATTCACCCTGGTATGCAGTTAGCAACACTTCACAAATACAGGATTTCACAAATACAAAATCCTGTAGCCTCTTTGTACTAGCCACCAAGTCTCATGTCAGAAATCAACTTCACATCATCATGTTCTAAGCAGGAATGGCCAGTTGGTATCTCGGGTGCTTAATATTTAAAATAATGCTGACATCTAGTGGCTGGCTGCACTCTACACACCTCTGTGCAGGTCTTGAAGCTAGCTGTCTGTGCATCCAGCATTATTTCTTACCCTTTGGAGGCAAGAGGCTCCAGCTGGAAATGTCACATCCTCCACAGTTGTGCACTATTCAAACAAGAAAAGCGCATCCTACTTCTGCAGAGATGATGAATTAAATAAAAAAGGATTGGTTAAAAAAAAAAAAAAAGGAGAGGAATATTATTATTCCCTGTTCGTAGATGGAGATTACCACAGGATAAAAGAAATTAGAAGCCAGATGATCAAAAGTTGACAGGATCAAGACTGCAGCCAACCGGAACTGAAAAAAACTAAAGAGCTTAGACTATCCCAGAAATGCCCAGGGATAGGCTTGAAAATTGTCAGGTTTGGAGAGCTGAAGCGAGGCACATACCCCGGTTACTGCCTGTCAGCTAACAGCCCCTTGATGGTCTGAGCAGTGAGGAGACTTTCTGGGCTGAGGTATCTTAAAGTGACCCATGTTCCAAGAGAACGCATCCAGATGAAGCAGCCAGACCTCGAGACACACCAAAGATAGCCAAAGAGGAGCCTGAAACCTGGACAGAGCCAAGATTAACAATGTCCTGTCTTACCTGAACAGAGAACTTTTTGTTGAGAGGCCTATAAACTACAAATCAAATAAAGCTATACAAGGATGAACTGTTTTATAAGTTCTGCAAAGATGTTCGCATGGCTCTTATTTTGGTCCCAGACTGCAGCTCACTTTAACTGCCAGAAAACTGGAAATTTCTAAATAGATACATCTCCAACCAATGAATATCACCCTTCCCACACTGCTTTTGCCTCCTCATGCACTAAAACGCAAGAGCAGACCCCTTGCTTACATAGCACATCTAATTTTTCCAGTATAACTTAAACATCAGGCCCTTGAAGATGAGACTGGAAAGCTTTTTATATATTCATATTTGTATACGCACTCAACTGTGAGATGGTTCCCTCTCTTTAGAGTTAGGAAAAGCCAGTCTGAAATTTTCTCAAGATGTTGGTTGTTGGAGGAGCATTTGGTGACAGAAGTGCATAGGCTGATCCTGCATCTTACCTGGTGCAGGAGTAAAACAGATTATCCAGAGATGAGCAAGTCAGCCTTCCTCATCCTGGAAATTGAGCCATTTTTTAGTGATAGAAGGCCCATGCTTGTCTGAAAACAGGTTATTGGATTAGAGATACACTTCATACATCTGTTCCTGCATTACTTTTGTCCATAAGAAGAGTCTAAAGAGTCTGTTGCTGTACTTTGCAACAGTACCTTGCCTCATTTCAGAGCAGACTTTGATGGAAGACCAAAGTTTTTTCTCCTTTTTCCAGGTGCCAAGGAGTGCTGGAGATGACAGGTAACAAAGCAGACAGCAGGATTTCATAGGTGCCATTGTTGCTGCTACCAGTCTCCCAGCAGGTACATCCACTGGCACTGAGACGCTGACAGGGGTGACAGTTTACAGAGAATTACAAAAGGTATGACCATAGCAAGATTGCTGATCATTCAGGAAATGTGTGTGTTTTAGAGAGATGAATTCACTCTCCATGTTACAAAAAATACCTTCTTTCAGAAGAACAGATAGGAGTGAGGCCCACCTTGTCAGAGGACAAGCCAAGAAGCCCACATGAAGTCATGCATCGTCACAAATTTTGCAGCTTTTCACATATTTTACAGCAGTAAATGCTCAATGTTGTCTGAAACAGCAAAGTCCTGAGGCAACAGGGACTGTGGGGCATGTAATCTGTGCTGGGTTTCATCTCACTGCTCTGGCAACTTTCCTACAGGCTGAAACAAAATTCTTAGCAACAGTAAACACATATGTTATTCTAAATATCTTGAACAATGAACATTGTCTTGTTTTAATATATTGCTCAAAGTAGTCACACCAAGACAAAAATATATCTGCAAAACATCAGCCAACTAAGCCATCAAATAGAATTGACACAGGAACGTTTTTCCCCAAGGGCTGAAGACAACTGTTCTCTAATATCCCCAGTCCCACCATTAGCACAATAAGAGGGTATTATTTAAGACAATGTGTTAATTTCAACTCTCATTACTTTGAAAACAATGACTCAAATGCCTGTCCCACCAAAGTCAAAGTACTGACTGAAGGTTCATGTGTCAAGAAGAGGAGGAAAGCACTCCAGCAGATGTTTCATTTCTAAGTGCTGTGAGTGCCTCGGCCCTGCCGGCAGCCAGCAGCACAGCACACTCAAAACAAGCTTTATTCACAACTATTTGCCTTCATAGCCCAGAACTCCCTCTGAGCCAACTTCACTCAATTCACAACAGAGTCCTCCATAGACCATGGAGGAGGCTGACCCCTAAAAGATGAAGTATCTAGGAGCTTTTGAAAACACTTCCAGTGCGAAGGATTCCAACCCAATAAGGCAGTGTCATTAGAAGCCACACACACGTAGATTTCTGTTTCTTCTGCAACAAATACTGCAACAATGGCCTCTGCACTCCACAACAGCCAAGAAATCCAAGTGCATGGGTTGAGATATAGTACTTGTCCACAGGTGAATTACTGAGAGAAGTCATCATTGTAGGGTTAACTTAAAGGGTTTTATTAATGATTAAACGATGATCAAGTGGTAATTCTGATGACTGAAGAAAATTAAATGGTAATCAAATGGTGACTAAGCAATAATTGAATGGCAAACTGATTTGACAATGATTTAAGTGACGATTTAAACAGTAGACAAAGTCTATTGAGAGTCTATAGAGAGTCAAACACTCTACTACTCCCTACACTTACTATATTGACTCCATAGTGAATATAGGCAGATATAAAAACATCACTAGCATACAATATGCTTTCAGGCTGAATATAAAATGCTGCTTATCTCGCAGCAGCTACCAGAAGCCAGGTAAAGGGTTTCTCAGCCTTGAGAAGTAGCCTTGAGAGAGGAGACCACCACAGTGCAGCCCACCACTCTACAGGAGAGCCCATCGGGCTCGGGGAGGCTGCCAGCATTCACAGCACGAAGTGACGGACTCAAGCAGGGATCAAACCCCGCCTGGTGTTTGGTGGCAGCTGTGGCCAGTTTAGTTCTGTCTTTCTCTAATCCCAGCTCAGGCTGGTGGTGTTATCTCCTGGTAAAACATAGCTTAAGCTTCTGGGTCACCCTGCTCACCCAGCCAGAGAGGGAGAATCCATCACAGTACCACTTACACACTCATAGCACACACATACGCTGCACTAATCTTTACCGAATTACTACTTAAGTGTTGTGGCCAGCACAGAACTTGCACTTAGTAGGCACTTACATTGAGATTTGTATGAATATTTGTTAGAAAATATGTTATTAAAAAGTAATTAATGAGGTTTACCCATTAAAAAAAAAGTGTCACCTCTCTGAAATATCACATACACTGTTGGAGATTTATCCATGGGTTATCAAACTGTTTTATAGAAAAGTTTTCAATTCAGCTCTCATATACTTCTAATACGAAAAGCAGTGGTTTGAATTCTTTCATTCTACTTTCTTACATCCCTCCATACCTCTTGAAAGACCCGTAATGAAAAAACACCTGCTTGGCAACAGAACTGTGTTACCTTACCTTGCACCAGGACACCCATCAATGGCACCTGCAGAAGTACATCTACAGTGCCTCAAGCAGAAATATAGCCAGGTACAAAACAGAGCTGGAAAATTATCTAAACTATATATAAATTGCAGACTTTGAAATTTCTTGACTATGTACTAATCACAATCCTCTTGAAGACAAAATGACACAAAATGGAATGTTTAATTAAAAAGCTAAATATCCATCCAAATTTTACTTCAATAGAAGATATACACAAAAAATTCTAAAAAAGTTAGTTGTGCCCTTCATTATTGTAGCAGACTGCTAACAGCGAGACTTTGAGGCAATACTGACCTAAAGCAGATCAAAGGCATTGCCCAAAGGACACAGGTGCCTCTTTGACCAAAAACTTCCACACAAGAAGTTAACAAGTCTCGTCCTTCAGCCAAGGATGTGACTTCCATCTGTGGAAGGCTCCAAAGTTTTCACAAAGCTTCAGAGAAATTTACCTGTTCAGTTAAGATAAATGCTTCAAGGTATCAAAAGCAAATAAAACCACTTAAATTATACATAAATAGGTGCAGATTAAAATATCTTTAAAGTTTTGTAGTGCTAAACATTGTGTTTATCTAAGCAGAGTTCTTTAAAAAAAATAAATCATTGCTTTAATTTTTTAAAAAATGGATTAAAAAAATGCACACCTGATGAACTCATGTTTGAACAAAAGCAGTTCTGAATTTAAGCTTGGCATTTTTTAACAGTTTGGGGCTTAGTTTTTGCCTTCAAAACATAAAATACTGCTTCTGGAACATGTCCTGAAAAAAGTTCAGAAAATAGCTGATTTCTTTAGCTGCACATTTCCCTTTCCTCACGATTTCACATGGCATATCACAAGCTTGCAATTTTATAGTCCTGATAGACACTTCTCACTCTTTTTAACAGGTGCTCAGACTACAGAGCAAACAGTCTCAGGCAGATAACCATATAGGAATCTAACAAAATCTGGCAAGAAATGCATCCAACCATGACCTTGCAAGTCCATTTTCAACAATTGCAACTGGAGCATATTAAAAACAAGGAGTTGCAAAACAATTTAATGATCACAGGAAAAAAACATTTCAGCTCCCTGCAAAACAGTGCCAGAAAATTAAAATACCAATGCATGAACAAATTTATAGGAGTGGGGAAAATACCTAGGTAACTTATTTACAAAAAATTGTCTCCCAAGCCCAAAGGTTTGTTCCCAAACATTTTAATAGATAAGCCACATTTTCCACATTTTACTGTAAATTGTTTCAATAGGCAAAAGGAACATTACTATGGAATATTAACATAAAAGATACTGAGTGAAAACGAGAAAAAGATACACACTTTCCCTACACAGTTTCAGAGTAAATCAGGGTGACTAGTTCCCCTAATACTGAAACAGGACTATCTAACACACATTGACAAATCTCTTAGGAAAAAAAAAAAAAGAAAGAAAAAAAAAGTAGAGTATATGTAGGGACAAGCACACTGCAAATAAATATTCTTCAAAGGTTTCTCTGAACAGGCAGAAGGGCAGTCTTTACCTCATCATAAATGCTACTCAAGTCCTACATGGCATTTTAGGAACTTTTCAGGCTCCCCAAGCAACCGAATTTTCTTTCCATTAACGAAACCATTGCAATCACAAATACCCTTGATTATAGCACGCAGATTCCCAAGTGATAACTCTATCCACTTTTACCCTAGGAAGCATCTCACTCTGGTATTTCCCAAGCTGTTAATAATCACTTCAGGGGAAAAAGCACCTGTCCAGTACTTCCACTGCAGACAGTAATCCAAACTAGTATGAAGAAAATTACTTCCTTTGGGAAGTATGCACATTGGTAACAGTAATCCAACTATTTCAAGAGTATTTTATCACAACACTTAAAACAACACTTAAAACAACACTTAATAAAATAAAAGACATATGACCATTAATCAGCCAGCGTTAGCAATAGCAGCTACATCTGCCAACTGTCATTAGCACCCAATTGTTAAAATATTTTTTGTCTTGTGCTAAAGTAAGCGTAGCCAGAGATGCTCGTGTTTCAAGAGATGGAAGGATCCTTCCAGTCGGAACACAGGTAACAGAGAAAATGCAAAGGGAGCTGCAGATCTCAGTAAGGGCTGGCAAACAGAAAGCAAAGGAGACAGCAGAGCTCTGCAGAGCCAATTTGTGTTGAGATGGCTAGCAAAAAGCTTCAAAGATCACATAAAATCAAAACTACAGACTGCAAAGTTTTATTCCTATATAACACATAACTTTCTACTTCAAGCAGTTAATTGCACCAATCTCAGGTTTGTTCTTAATACACAATGTCATTCGCCTCTCCCTAGACACATTGCGTGATATTTTAGTGAATATAACAATTTAGGTCTTTCTATTCCTAAAACGAAATGGGCTTTATTTCCAATAGCCTGAAAATCATTTCAACGCATTAGCCCATTAGTGGAAGTATAAAACATTTAAACTCTTAAGGTGTGAAACAGTTCTTCAGGTAACACCACAAGCACAGGGTCGCATAGGATCTTACCACTCCTTTACTTCAGGAGTTTCTACCTCACTAACTTCTACCCAAGACTACTGATAACTAACAGTAGTCTACTACACATGCTGACAAGGAGGTGTAAAACTTTCTTATTTAGCCTTATCAAACACATCTAGAGATTTCCAAGAAAAGTCCATTCATTCTACCAACTTTCGCAGTTTTACAGCAAGCTCCATTCACCTTTAGGACTGAGAGCCCACCTCCTTGCAAAGGACAAGGTTTTTAAGAACCTGAGTCCTCAACCCTACCTCAGTTCCATCCCAATCAAGTGTATAGGGATTCAATGAAAGCAAAAAATAAGTACAAGGAAAATCAAATTAAGCAGATCTTAGAAAAAAAAAATTAACATTTTTGTTAAATGAAGCGCCATACAAACAGCTGCCACCAAGTTCTCTGCCACTCACAAGACAGCTTGATTTAAGCTTCCCTGATAATCCATCACTACAGCCAACGACCACTTATTTCAGTTCATCAGCAGGTGTCTTCACACTTTGACCTTATAAGACTAGGCTCAGAGCAGGGGACACACAGGTTTGATTCACAACAGGAAAAAAGTTGCCCATCAGATTGCTCTTCCATACAGTCATCAGAGCTACAGTCAAAGATTAATCCCACCAGTAAATGAGAAACAGGGAGGACACAAAAACTCTCCATCAACTCCCCAAACTTCACTTCTTCCCTTTGAGCCAGTCATTTCGGTTTCTGTGGCTGCAAAACTGCTAAATTAGTCAAAATCTCCTGAAGAAAAAATCTGTTAGGTTCAAAGCTAGAATCAGTTAATCCTCTCCCTACAAACCAGTCACAGCAAAAATAGGTATCCTTCCTGAAGAAGCCTACACTGACCTAACCGACCAATGGTAATAAATAAATTGGTGAACTTTCAGAGTACTTTTTTCCTGCCCAATCAACGGTTATATTTATCATCAGATCAAAAAGAAATGCCACTGGAAAAGATCATGAGCCATTTTCTCAACAGTAGCAACTTACCAGGCACTTTCCTTCTTTTGTTTGAAAGTGTGTTTGCAGCTGCTGCTTCCATATTTATATGACACTTGTTCTTCTACCATAATGAAAAGTTTCTATCCCTTTGGGCTACACCACCAACCCCCCACCCATAAACATAGACCATGTATAAGACAATTAAGTTTTCAAATTTCCAAATTAAAACAGTTGCAAGAAACAAAAAGCAGTCTCCATAACAATTTAGGGGAAAAGTTTTAGTACAGCTAAATTTCTATTAAAAATAACACTATGTCAACAGAATCTTCATTTATTTCCAAGTGTTCAAACTGTTGTTACACGTATGGCATTTAACTATTTTTTATTTGAACATTAAGGTAATTACAGTTGGAGGGCTCATATTTCCAGTGGTCTCTCTGCAGCAGATACCACCAGAGCAAAACATGAAACATTCCACATGGTTAACAATATGACATTTGAGTTACTAGAATTACAATCATCCATTTTTTTTTTGCTAACAGATCACATAAGTAGTACTTAACTGGGGCATTTCCTTTAACAGAAATATCAAACTTAGTACTGCGTTTGCTTAATTTCAGTATGAACATCTCTACATAAGAGCAACACCGTACAGGACAGCTTGATTTATCACACGTAGTACTTTGGCAGCTCTAACTGTGATGTATTTTTCCTCCTAAACTCCATTGTTAAGTTTAATTTATAAAACATATTGCTAATATGCCCTGCGTAAACAACAAGAATCAAATGCATTTTTCACCACTTCAATGAGGAAGGAAGCAGTGTTTTTATCCCCTATTTATTACACAGCCTTCTCATACATGCACAATTTTCTTCCATGGACACTTTCCATTTTGTCTGCAAGAAAATAATCTTAAAAAAAAGAAAAATCCATTTTCTTCTCAAATTAGAAAGACTACAGCCATAGACAACTACATGACAAATCACTACCAACTATTTATTTCAAAGTAACATTGAATGTGTCAAATTTTTATCAAGTAACAAGCACATCAGTCATCTGAGGTGCAGTGAACTCCCTCACAATTCAGCTCACCCCATTTTGTGTTCATCTGTGAAACTGACTTGTTCAGTGAACTAGTTAGTTCCCTTTTTTGTAGGACATTCATGCAGATCTTAAGATTGGCTCAGGTAAAATAGATGTTTTTTATCATTATTACAGGCAGAAATATAACTGCCAGATGGAAAACTATTTTTAAACACAGAAGCTATGTAAAATCAAACTGCCTCAAGTTTTATCAAGTAAAACGGGATAAACAGCTCCAGTAATTATCACCATGAATTCAACAAGGGGGTTATCTATAAATGGGAACTAATAGTTCTTGATTAACAAATACCAGTTTCTTCAAACACCTCTACCATCAGCTTCCACGAGAAAACTAATCACTATATTAAGACTTTTTCACTTACTCCTGAATGAACTAATTTAATTCTCCCCCTTCCTGAACAGAATTATATTGTACTCTGCACACACTTGCCATCCAATAATCTACTACCATAGTAATCTAAGTGAGGACAATGTTCCCTCTAATATAATCATGCACTTTAAAGTAGCCACATGAAAGTTTTGAGGTAAAGTAAGTGAAATAAGTTGCAAAATTTCAGATTTAAAGCAAAAAAAAATAATCTATACACATACTGCAAATACAAAATACCTAGAACCTGTCAATAGTCATCTGAAGCAATTTATTTCGTTTACACTACTCTTGAATTTTAGCAGATATCGAATACGTATACTTTTTGGTCCAAATATCCCTACTTGTCTCCGAGAGTCACTCAAAAAAGAATGTTGTGCCCAAAAATGCATCTGCTACTACAAAACATATCTTCACCTTTTTATTTATGCTCAAGCAGATTTTCTGAGCTTTGTATACAAGAATAGATTTTAACTTTGTTTGTAATATGTCAACAATGGGTAAGTTAAAAAGCAGGTGGAGGTATCTGTCATATTTAAATTAAATAATATATATTTAATTTGATGAAGCCACCTTTCCTCACACTTCAGTATCTATCTGTATTGAATTATTACCTCTGCAGTACAGGAATAGCCTGTGTATGGCACTTCCATGCATGTCTGCAATATAAACAATTATATTAAAATATTTCAAAACTAAGCAAATAGTAAATCCTGTTTATCTATACAAAATTTTAAAAATACATTAATTTTAACATCAAATGGGAAAATTACAGCTGAACCAATTAAGTTCTACGTCCACTACATAGTCTTGAAATGTCAATTTTCATGAAGTTACTTCATCTTCTTCCTTCGATTAACTGAATTAAATCAGAAAATGAACTCTTCTCCAATTCCGCTAACATACATTTCTTTTGCATTAGTTACTATGTGTCAGGTAACTTTGATCTTTCACTACTAACTTGCGTACTGGAACGCCCCTTATCTCACCAAGTTCTACTCAAATATCGTATTTTCCCTTTTTCATTCCACTGTTTCTGGCACCTATCAAGAAGCCTTCAACGGGGGCAGCATCTAGTCTAATAGAGCTTCCCATGGACAGAAGCTTCTCCTATGAGAACAGAACCATGGCTGACAAGTGAAGTGCACTAGTTGTGATCCCCTACGTACCAGCGCTCCACTGGAAGCGCTCAGTAGCTTCTGTACAAAAGATAAAACCGCTGTGCACGTGGTAAGCCACACAAAGCAAGCCAAGCTGAGGGGTCTGGGCAGGGAGTGTGGGCAGGGCAGAAGCATCATAGCCAGATGCTTTGGCTGAAGCAATTTTAACCCTGTTTGACTGTTTAACCTGTGTTACAGCCTAGTTTAAGCATCGTTGTTTACACAATCCTCTCAAACGAACAAAAGTCCTACAAAGACAGGCTAACTGTTCTTTTCTATAGAGTAACTAGTTAGTATGTGTTCAAGAATTAATTTAATACAAAGCTTGAAAAGGGTACCTAACTAATAACCACATTTGGAGCTTTTAAATACTATCTTACTCTGAGGTATATGTCTATTACTGTAGAATTTTAAGCATCACATTCTAAAATCTAGGGTCCAACAAAAAGGCTACCTGTATTTTCTAAGTCAAGCAAGCTATAAAAAAATGGGAAGAAATAGCACGTGGCTTGTGTTCAAGTGTTATTGTTTAGCATAACACTTCATGCAAGTAATGCAAAAAAGTCTATATACTCATGACTGTTTACATCTGAATAAAGAGAGTAAATTAGCAAATACGGTATTTAAAATTATCTACAAAAATGTGTTTTACCAAGAATTCACTGTTTGTATCAAGTCTTAAAGCAGAAAGCTGTGAGGGCAACTCCAGAGAGTATGAAATGAAAGAAAAAAAATTAAATGGTTACATTTAAAAAAACTCCTCAGAATCCTATTAACTGTTAACTAAACTGAAACTAGCAAAAGACTAAAGCTATTACGTGGCCTTACCAGCAAACACCTCCAATCAAAAGGCCATAAACAAGTATGATTTACATATTATTTGATTTGTTTATTTTACACCATGTGGTAAAAGCAACACATTTCCTTTTAGTAAATTATACACAAATAGCCTCACTCAGAATACACTTTTAATGCACATAAAAAAAGTATTCATCTTACAAATCGTTTTGCAATCCAAATATACAATAGCTTGGAAAACAATATTTTAGAAAACAAAAGCCAATGTAAAAAGACTGCTTGAAACAACTAAAGTGATCAAAGTTTCTGTATGGCTCTGTCTTTACAGTTTTCTTACTGCATCATCAATATCAGAAATCTGTTCCTTCAGCTGGTTCCACTGTTCTGGATTTAAAGAAATACCTGAAATGCATTAAAAACAAACACTTCAGACAAAAAGAAAATTGTGATGCAAGACCTTGCATAATTACTATCAAAGCTGGTTTCATACACAAAGTCTATGTCATAATTATTAATGCTTGAGCTACTTCAACAACCACCTAAGGTACAAAGTGAAACTCCTCCTGGGGAACACTTCTGTTTAACTTTAGACTTCAGCTAATCTCTGTACAAGTTTAAATTACAAAGAAAAAGAGTACAGTGTCACAAATTCATTCACAAGCATTAGGCTAAACATAGGAAGTGAAATACAGCTCTGGCCTAGACTGAAGGCAGCAAAAAAGCCCTGACTGAGATGCTGGAAATCATTCATATTCCTGTTGGCTCCTAAAATCCACCCTTCTGTGGACTGAACTTCTATGTACATTTAAAGTATCATAATTCTGGTTTTTTTTCCCTCCTGTTTCTGAAAGCACTATATGTAGCACATACTGAGTGTAGTATTTTGGAGACTCCATTCCACTCCCTAGCACACAGAAGTCATTTTTTCACTTCAAGTTCACTATAGTTTCTAGTGACAATCAATGATTAATCATTCTGTGCCCCACAACCCATCTCCTCAGTTCTAAATTTGTACTTCCTGCAGCTCAAGTTCAGACGTGTTTCCTTGGTGCTGTAGTCTCCTCATTCTTCCCCTACAATCTCTATACCAACTCTACGCAAGTAGAAACTCACAGGCTGTGAGCTCTGATAAGCCCTCCAGCCAGGCTATTCTACTATTTACCCCCACTCTCACCCCTCAGTGATCAGGCTTCCTTCACTGCTTTCTCCCTGCAGGTGGAGCAGGATGTAAAAACAGGTGAAACTCTGAATTCCATTTTTGGGACTCATCACTTTTTTTTTCCTTCTACCATCAGTCTTATCAGAGCACCATCATAATTTTAAGCAGCAAGGAGTCTGCATGGAGCTACTCTAAGCAGTTTTCCACCAGTCTTTAGAGGGCAGGTTTCTTGTGAAAAGAGTTAGCTCAGGTCTGCTAACCATTATCAGAGGACCAAATACCAAGATGTCCTTGAAGCACTTACCAGAAGGATTGAATGCAGTTCAGATGTGCTGCTCAAGAAAATCCCACATAATAATATAAACGGGTATTTTTTTGTCTTGTTTTTTATTACTCAATTTCAACTGCTTGTACTGGTTTTAGGCCATTTAGATTAGAAGCTGTCCTAATCTATGGATCTAATGTCTATGTCCTAATCTATGGTCAATTGAGTCAACATTTGACTCACACAATGTATCAGACTACTATTAATTTTTTCCTAATAAAATTCAGACCCTTTGGCCACACTGATATTTCTACCTACATCATGTAATTTTTGTCACTTAGCCCACTCTTCCAAATCTCATTGTAGTTTGCTACTCAACTTGCATACACTTTTGACTGGCACCTGAAAACACAGCAGGTTAAAGTCCTTGGACGTTAGACTAATCTTTTTTTATTAAGTAGCAGCAACAAATCCAAAACAAGAAATTTTCCTGTATAGTGCCACTAGACCTGTTCATACAAATCTATTCTCAATGATCATGTATGAAATGTTGAAAATACTTCTCAAGTTTTCTAAATGTCCATTCACTGAGTTGTTCCTGGACACACCAGAGGAATGTAACAAACCTTCCACTGACTGTACATTAAATGTCTTCAATCTCCAGTGCAGAATGTTTCATACTTACCTCTTTCCTTGGTGCAATATGAAAACCAATTAAAAGCAGGCTTTTCTGACAGAAGCAACTGACATTAAGCAAAGCACTACTCCCACAACTGTCCTCACAGCCTCATCCTGCAGATGGCCAAATTCTGATAATGGTTCAGTGAAGGCATGTCATAAAAAGCAAGTATGGGAGTGGCAATGGCTAATGCTGTGCTGCAGATCAGAAGCACAGTACCAAAACTTGAACTCTTGAGGTATTTTCACCTGAACTAAAATCCTGACATGTTTTTTTCAAAATTAGTTGCATTAAATGTTTGAATTATTTTAAATCTAAAATCTGACAGAAAATGAATGACATAATAAAAAAATTAACATCTTATCACAAATGAGTACGTTAAAATCTTTTCTGTGAATTTTGAAATAAGAAATCCAATTGTAATAGAAGAAAGAAATTGCATTGATTAAGTTAATTAATGGAAGTGGGGCGGAAAGTGTGGCTATGTTTATAACTCCCATACCAAATTTGCTTGTATTAGACACCTTTCTTTCCATAAATGGTGGAGGATACATTTAGGAACAAATCCACTTCGCTTTTGTTTATAATCCACAGATAAAACTAATCATTTGTTAATATATAAATCATAAAAAAAGATTAAAATACTATTCTAAAACTATCAGGTAGCAACAAAGTATAAAAATCTGATACACAAAGCTCTCCAGCAAATTGCAGACGTTTTAATACAAAATAACTTGATAACAATACCTTTTCTGCCAGGCTTCATTTCACCTTCTTGATCCATCCAATATTCTCTAATATCAATTAAGACTTTCCCTTTAAAGTCACGAACACTGACATACCTCATTTTGCCAATCTGTCAAAACACATATAAGGGTCGTTTAGGTATTTTACATATTACAGCATTCACTTTTCCCTGTATCAGACTCAGACATGTGACACTGCACACTGTGGCTTATTTTAGACAGAGAAAAAACTAGTTCAAAAGCTTAATCCAGAGTAGTCAGCAGGCTAATAAGTAATGACAATATAAATGGATGAATGACTTAAAACGAATTGAGCATTCAATGCTCAGTGCAACAGTGGCTCTCCTAGAATAAAAATACCTATATTCTTAACACACTTACTTCTTACAAAAGCCACTAATTTACTGTTTTCTGAAATAAAATTTTGCATCCTTTATCTTTGTTTGCAGGAGCTCTAAACAAACAGGGGAAGAGGGAGTTCTATTCCCAAATCTAAATTTTAGTCCATTCCATACATACAAAAAGCAAACTAGATAGCCACATGACATAACCACAATTTCTAGAGCGTTTTTTGTTGAGTTCTTTTTTTCTCTTTTTTTTTTAAACACAGTAAATACAGATGGAAATGAATATTAGCCACCAGCACTTCCATGCCTACTCCCAAGTCCTTGTGGCACTTCATTGGAAGTGTGGTTAAAAGACTGTCTTACTGCACCAGGTGTTCCAAAAAAACACAGAAATGCTTTATCTTCACCACCATGTAGCATGGTATGAAATGCTGCTGGAGTTCCACTTCCGCACCACAGTGTCTTAACAGAATTATGAGGGTGCTTTTTTTAGCAGGGGAAGGTGTGCGGAATGGGATGGGATGGGGATGAGCCAATGACATGGAACAGGGTTGAAGGGGAACAGTCACACTGACAACTATGGATTCCACCACACATTTAGGCCTATTAAAGATCTTTCCAATTTCAATAAAGAAACTACTGTTCACATCAATTCAAAGTATAATGCGAATTTGAGAATCAGAAATTAGATAATAAAACCCATGTTTTTTACAATTCATGTAGGAAGTTCTTAGAATTCTGTATGTACCTTTTCAATACAGTTTATGAAGAAAGAACATATTCTCAAGTAAAAGATTTTTAAATAGAATATTCCTTCCTGATAAAACATTATCTTCAGTTTTCAACTTCCTAAGTTTATGCATCCTGCATTTTGGTGCAATTTAACATGGGCCCAAACACATCTTACTAGCATGAAGTCTGACTAGAAAGGTTGAAAAATTCTCCAATCAACTAAAATCAATGATACTTAAGTCATAGCTGTTATTTCACAAAATAGAATTTATAATAGGAGAAATTTAAAAAAGAATACTTTATGTTTACTTCAAGTAATTTTTCCTCTTATGTAGATCATGCTAAATCACCTCTAAAGCTGATTTTAAAAAAATTAGGACATCTCTAGATACCGTAAGTGTGATGCAGTTCTTTTCCTACTTCAAACCATTCTTTAAAATGAACAAGATATTACAGTTTATAAGATAGTATTTTTGACTTATTTCTTAAATACTTTAACAGTACTACAAATTTAGCATTCAAAAATAAGTTATGATGTCATGGTAGCTTAGTTCTTTCACACCAAACTTTGTACCATACCCAAGTTCATCAGCACTGCTGGCAAAGAATATTCTAAATAGCCTACATGAACAACATTTCTTGGTTTTACCCTTTAAAGCTTCAGTGACTTTTAAGGTCGCCTCTAAGAATAGCTTCAAATAGTAATAGTCTGCAACACCTTTTCTTTTCCAGGGCTATCAAAGAATCCTATTCTATCACCAAGTAATTCCAGATTTTCTCTAAGAAATAACATCTGATACAATATAACAGATTACAGCTGCAAATACAGTAAAAATATTTAGGATTTGAATTTTAAGTATAAGACTATATGTCTTAATCCAACTACAGTAAGGCAAGGGCCAATAATGCAAAGTTCACATTTACTCAATGAGTAAGTCTACCTCGAATAGAAAGAGTTCTATATGAAAATGCTAAATTAAGTTAGGTTTTACTTCACTGTCTAGACTTCAGCTGAATGTTCACATTAAATCTTGAATGTTTAGTTGAACTCTGTGAAAAAGCTGCCACTGCTAAAGTTTTAAATAGACTTCTAAAGTACAGTTTCAATTAACATCTACGGTTAAGAGCCTCGAACAAAATCCAGATTTAACTATTTATGTAAATTGATGTTCGGTTGTCTGCAATTCTGGCACAGAATCATCTCTGAATGATTCTTTTTTTAATACAGAAGCTGACAGTCCTAGAATAATTTCACTGATACAAGACATCTTCGTATCTCCATAACCACAGTAGTGTTCCAAGGGTTGTATTGATTTATAGCAGAGTAGTCACTTCAGTTCAACCTTCATACACAAGTTCATATACATTTTATTAAATATTACAGCTCTTTAGATTATAGTATTGTATTGAATTACATAAATCAGAAGACATTAAAAGCATTATTTCCAGGTTTCCGTTTCTTAGAATAAAAAGCACTGAACGGTGTCTCGGTTCCTTTCACAGTTATGCAACTGACTTCCTGCATGAGTTTCAGCAAGCACCTTCTTCACCATTTTTCCTCCTATTTCCAGTTTGTCTTGATTAAACTCTAGACACACTGTAGAAGTAGAAACAGCAAAAAAAAATAATCCTCCTTTCTTAGCTAATAACTGTATGTATAACATTAGATGGTGTACAATAGAGTCCTGTAGACAGTTAGATCTGCAACACAGCAAACGGATTGTGCAAAGCATCAACAACCACTGAAGTTTCAGAATTAATGTACTAAACCAACCACCTTTCAAAAGCATCATAAACTTACATATTTTTCTTCTTTCAGAAGCCTATGCTAGATAAAGACAATACACTGGGAAACCAAAGACCTTACTTCTCTTAAGTCAAAAGGCAAATACGACCCAAACTTTAAAAAAAAATCACCATAATAAAAAGGAGACGGGGGAAGAGGGACAACGCACAGATGGATGACTTTTGAAGTAACAATTTCAGTGAAATGCCTGATCATGCAACATGGTTCCATTCTGGGTGCATTAATTACTGCATCCTGACAGCTTTAACAAACCTTATCCAAATCAGGCATAGGTAGATGACAGGATTTGTCAAACTAACCAAAGTACATGATGCAGAGCTCACACTGGCTTGAAGCCACAGACAGGGATCCAACGTATCACACTAAACCCTTCCACATTAACATGAATAATGGCCTTAGGGCCTCTAGTAATACATTGCAAGTAGGAGTAAGATAAATTTCTGCACCCCAGCTGAACCAAATGATTTAATTCCTAAGTATACTAGCCTAGTTATAAAACCTAAAAAGGGCAAGACACGTAAATAAATAAAATACACTTGGTCTCATACTGAATTAATTCCCTTCTACTTACATTTATAGTATTCTTCATCATTAGCTTCAAGAATACCATTACACCAACATTAGCCTCAAACAAAAATAATAAAACGTAGATCTTTTTCAAAATGCAGATTCTTCTGAATAAAGCAGTCACAATGAGCTCTATATTAAGAGAAGCTGTATACTTTAAGAACACAGCCTGAGGGTGTAGAACAAGACTATGTTTCACATAATGTGCTGCCACTCCCACACACAATATGGACACCACAGAACTTCTGACTATCCTAAGAATGCTTTACAGCCCGATTTCCATCAATTGAAGCCACACTTGTAAGTTATACTGCAAAGTCACTTGCATACCACAAGTCATTTTACTGCCATGGAAAATCAGAAATGAGACGTTTTAGTACTACTAGTAGTCCTAGAACATACGAAACCATACCTAAAAAATTAACAAACAACTAGATCTTCTAGCATGCTTTCCTGGGTAGGGGGAAGAGAGGGGAAGTATCCTCAAGACGTAAGGTCCTATTTCTACATGGAAACCACTGCATCTTAATTAACACATGTAAGCTGATGCATCATTAAAAAAACCCTCACAATACTTCACATAACACAATAAGCTATCTAAAAAAAAATTTGTGGTTGATTAACTGAAAGGCAGGCAGAGACTAAGTAACACTGATGTTTTAGGTCAAGGTGATACTCAAATATTTTTTCTGTATTATACTCAACACTGGAAGAATCTTGTTCTTATCAGACTAATAGGAGTCCTCTACTGTCTGTTTTTAGTAACTTTTTATTATCTTCGGTCAAAAAGGTTGAAAGAAATCAGACCATGCAAATATTCTTGCTTTTATGTGAAAACAGGTTTGGGTTTTTGTTTTTTTTTTTTGAACCAGGGGAGCAATAAAATTTCTAACTACTTTCCCCAAGAATGGAATTTCTGAACTTATTACAAACACAGCATAAAGCTTATATACATTTTTTTTTTTAGTTCTAACTGCATTTCACCTCATTAGGTGTAGAATACACCATCTCATTTTTCCTACACAGTTTGAAGGATGCCCCAGGAGAATTAAAAATATATTTTTCCTTTGATGGGAAGTCAGGCATTACCTTCAATTAAAGCTCTCCCTCCCAACTATACATGAAGACAAAAGTGTGAATTGGTACTACAGAACGGTTAAACAGGTCTTCTCTCTAGAAAATTTTTTTGACATATTATTTTGCACAGCTACAGACCAAAACCATTTCTTTTGCCTTACTCTGTGTTGGGGCCACCTTATTAAGCAGCCTTCCCATACACTTTCACAAGCTTTAGAATCAAAGTCTATCAGAATTTAAGTTCCTTTCCAGCCAGCTAGTCAGAGGCATTTATTAAGTCTTGATCCACATCCCTAAAACAGGTAATTCTGAGGTACATATATTCTTGCACAGCTTTCAGCATGCACTGCTACTGTCTTGGCTAAGCCCAGGAACTGTAATACCCTGAATTCACAAATGCATCTTGCTACTGAAAAACATACACTCATCCCATCTTAAAAACAAGGACAAAATAAAAAATTACAATCTTTTGGGAGAGAAAAACCCCCATCATAAAACAAAGGAACAACCAAAACTTATTCCAAGACACTGCTTTATAATGCAGGAACCAAGCTGCCCTTGACCTGGTTAAATAGGAATGAAGAGTCCATACTTTGGTTTCCAAAAACCTTTCTTTCAAGAGCCCTGATTAAAAACATTTCCACATAGACATAGTCCTGATCACATATTTACAATATACTCGCTATATTTACAGACAAAATTACTACTCCAAGAGTTAACATTAACAACAATATGAGGGTTAGATCAACTGCTACAACTCAGATTCTTTTACCCTGCAGAAACCTGACAACGCTTTTTCTGAGCATCTCATCTGTATGCTGCTGTCGTAATCCCCTTTGGCAAAGGCTTCAGGAGACCAAGCACTACGCTGTCAAGATATTCACATCACCTCGTGAAATTTACACTGAATGATGTAACATGTTACCTTAAGCAGGCTCTAAGAGTCATCAATTTTACCTGAAACATATTCTCATCTCTGTTACTGCTTTGCTTAGAAGAAGCTGCACCTTTTGAACTTTCACCAGTCTTTTGTTTCTTTACAGGCTTTTCTGGAGCTGCTTGCTTTTTCCTCTTTGCCTTGGAGCAAGAACAAAAAAAAGAAAAGTATGAATGACAACTCACTCTATAAACTACAAAAAAGTTTACATTAGAAGTCACAAACTAATACTATGCAATGCACATTATGATCTTCCCTCTGAAAAGTCCCTCTGAATCCAATATTGTACATTTAGACTGGAATTCAAAAAAATAAAAATCTTCAAATGAGCCTATTTATGTTCCCAGTGAAGTTTATCATAATACTTTGGCTTTAAAGAGAACTGAATTAAATTAAAATACATTCCAAAAAGTCTATTGTTTCTGCACAATTTAGTAGCTTTAACAAAAAATGTGAAGTCTGATGGAAGCTTCACCTTTCTTTCCACCATGTGCAACGAAACAGCAGAACTGCTTACAAACTTTTCTAAAACAGAAAAAAGTAATACATGAGATAATGAAAAAGGGATCCGAGAACCACCTCTGTCAGTGAAGATTTTTTTAAAAATCAGCATCAAACCTCTGTCCATAGCACAATAAATTAAACCTGCTTTTAAAAGTCAGATAGTATCGCCTGTAAATCAGATGACCTGCAGATGCTACAAAGTTACTACATCTACTAGTGATTATATAGTAACCCTGCGTGCCCCAAAAAAGAGTAATACCAAGATTCCAAAAATCAGGCTTACCTGCTAGAACCATTATCACAGGTAGCCTCTTTTAAAGATGAATAGTTCAAATAAATACAGGAGATTTTAACAGGAAAAAAAAAAGCACCTTACTGCCCACTAAAGCAGAGTTAGACTACGTCTTTTCAGAGATACATTTCCCTATCAAAAAAATCACCTGACCATTTTATCTTATATTAAGATTTGACATGACACAACAACTAATCTGCAGTGCAATCAAGTCATGTTTGAACTCAGTAAAGCAGACTGAGTCCCTTCACATACCACACTAAATGCCTGATGTCTGCATTACCACCCAGCCTGTCCTAAAAAGATACATTCACTGTTTTTTTCACTTTTTGTTCATAATGACTGGTACATCCATAGACACTTAAAAATTAAATAACTATTACAAATAAATGGGAACACTCAATTTATACATTTAAAACAGCCACGTTATGTTAAAATTAATAATCTTAAAGACATTCAGGTTGGCTCAGGTTTTAAGTGAGAAACTAGCAGATGGTATTACAGGAAATGTAAAAATCTGTAAAAAACAGAGAAAAAGAAGATGCAAACAAGATATGCAAGTGGCACATGGAGGACGAGGCAGCTCAAGATTTTTGCTTTGGCCAAGTAATCCATACACCAAAATGCAAGGGGGAAAGTTTGTCCTCAAAATTAGTCCAAATTCTTGCCACCAGGGGCATTTTATACAGAAGCCTGCCACACTTGCCACAAAGCAGCAAAAAAAATCCAGGAGGGCTTGTGGTTAGATATGTATCATATGGAAAATCCTGAAGAGCAAAATGCAACTTGAGAAAAAAAGTTTATTGCAAGACAAAAAGCATTCTATCCACCCATATCCTCATCTTGAGAGATGCGGGGTTTTTATCTTGCTGTAGTTGTTCGGGGGTGTTTTTTGGTTAAGTGTCTGATAAATCATACGGAATGACACGCATGTTGTGACATAATTCTCACTGAATTCCTTAACCCCAGCCTGAAATATAAGAGTTAATACAGCAGTAATAAACTGCATATAATGTTCACCTTTTTGTCAACTTCACTATCTGAATCACTGGCAGATGAGCTTGAAGACACAAGTTCCTTTGACTTAGGCATTCTAGGAAGAGAAAAATAATGTGAGAACACTATATGAGGAATACATATCATTACAGCTAGAAAGCCATCTTCAGACCTGTTTGTAAAGGCTTGTTTTATTCAAAACCCTCCTAAAGACTTTCCTGCCTTTTCATACAAGCTTTAATACATGTTGCAGATGTGTACGCTCTTTCCAACACTCTTCCCTCTTACCCCTCTTCTACTTTTTGCTGCAACTCATTAAATGCAGTGTTTTAATTTCTGAACTGTTTACAAAGGGACAATTTTTTCACCAGTTTCATATACCCCTAGATATGGCAGAAACCATAAAGAAAGATATGGAATACAGTACTGTCCTCCAGTTGAATTTTTTATGTTACATTCACAAATATAAAGTCCCTAGTGTTATTTATACTCTTATGTAGGCACTTTGCCCAGTCATATTTGCGAACACCACACTGCATAATCACCATACATGAAGCTTAAGCTCCCACCAATAAGACAAAAGTCTGAAGTTACAGTGAACTACAGCACTGCAATGAGTATTTCCACTGCAGCTTCAACACAGAGACTAGACATTTGCCAGACAAGTGGCAAAAACTTTCCTTGAATGCATGCTGCCAGGTGTGCTTCTACATCACTCTAGTATGCAAACATGTGGTTACATATAGCAGTTGCACATCTTGTCTGCTACTAAAAATTCTTTGTAACAAATGCATAGCTCATTTGTTCTTTCAGAATAAAAATAAGCATCCTAGAGAGAAGTTGTATCAAATAAACTACAACTAGGAAAGGTTAAGAAAAGATTCAAGAAGTGTATCTCAGGAAAAAAAAATAGCAGTGCTTTCAAACCGGCTATGAAAAAAAAAAACATATGCAAATTAAAAAACGGAGTCTGAATAATACTAATGGATCGTCACGGTTCTAAAGCAGGGTAAATTCTGTCGTAATAGCTTGGAGCACAACGATGGAAGCTCCTGAAAATGAAACAAGGTATGGGGAAGCACACATAAGCCACGCTGCAGGATGGAGGCAGAGAAGTGCTGGTATGGGACAATGTCAAAATAAGCACAGCGGTGACATGACATCGGGGAGCCGAAGAACAGACTTCATACGCGAGAGGCGCGGGCACCAGCAGGGGATAACCCCGGGGTCCGCATCAGGGAGTGACAACATGGAGGAAGGCGGGGGCGGAAACTGGAGGGAAAAGAAATGGGGGGTGGTAGGTGCCCTCGGGGAGAGCCCGGCAGGGAGAGCATCAGGAGAATCCGAAGCACTGGTGAGAGCGAGGGCGGGATGAGACGGGCCAAGCGAGGACGAAAGAAAAGGAGAAGAGAAAGACACGCGAGGACGAGCTAGGAACACCGGGTAGGCGGATCCCAGCCGCCATCTTCCTCCCCTATTCCTCTTTCCAAGGCTCTTGTTGCCCCCCAGGGGAAAGGAGCGAGGGCCCGAGTTGAGGGGCGCGGGCAAGGACGCCCATATCCTCCTGGGGCAGGGTGGCAGCCAGAGGGCTGCAGGTCACCGGCGGCAGAGCAGAGGAAAAGCAGCACGGAAATGATGGGTCGGGGGTCGTTAACTGGCAGGGGCAGATACCGGCGTGGGGGGAACGGAGCCGGGCGGTTCCCCGCCGCCATTTTCTCCCTCACTCAAATCCTCTTGGCCCCCCCAACATGGCAGCGGCTCCTCCACAGCGGCTCCTCCTCCCGCCCCAAGCCCGCTCCACCGCTCCATCCCTCCCGCCGGGCACAGCGGGCACTCGAGGAAAAGGTGTAGCCTCGCCACAAGGCTACCCGGCGCGGCCCTCTCCAGCACCGGCTGGGAGGTGCCGAGCCCCCCCACCCGTAAGGGTCGGCGGTGGGGGCAGGGGGCGGACAACATGGCGGCGACCCTGCCGGGGAGCGAGGCGGGTACCCCCAACACTCACGTCCTGCTCCACGCGCGGCTCCTCCGCACCCCAAGAGAAACGGAAGTGACGCGCCGCGGGAGCCTCGCCCCCTAGCCCGCACCACGTGGGAAGAGGGCGGGTGGGACGGCATTTAAAGGGGACGCGTCTCTTTGTTACTCGTTCCCGCCTCAGTAGGGGAGATCGGGAGGGGAGGGGGACGGCAGCAAAAGTCCGCTGTGGGGCCGGTCCTCGCCTCGCACCGGCCGGGCACTGAGGGGAGGGGAGGGTAGAAACGCGGCCTCCGGGGGTGAAGTGCGGAGGCGGCTACAGAGCCCGCCCCGCCCCGCCCCACAGGCCTAGGCCGCGGCCGGGCCGCCTTGAGAGGAGGTGCCGGCGGCGCCGGGCCTTTGCCAGGCGCCTGCCCTTGGCTGAGGGGCTGGGGGAGGAGGGCCCGAGAACTTCAAGGGAACCCTTAAGAAAAAACCAAAGCAAAACAAAACAAAACAAAAAAACCACCACCACACCAGAATAGTGGGTAAAAGGGCTGTTCTCTTTCGCAGCGATTCCTCGATCGCCTTAGGAGCCGTGCCTGAGGAGCGCCGTGAGGGGGAGCTGCGGCTTTGCATAGCGCAAACCGCAGCCCCGGGCGGCTGTTGAGGAAAGCTCCGCTTCCCCTTTCTTGCCGGCGGGCGACCGGGGGTTCAGCTTACCTCCTGCTGGGCTGCCCGTGGGCAGCCGCCTCGGGGCAGGCCTGAAGTGCTGGGGTCTCAAGGCTAAACCCGTCCTGGCTCCTGTTTTAAACGTCCGCTTTTTAGAGAAGAAGAAAAAAAAAAAAAAAAAACCAAACAAAAAAAACCCAAACAACCCCCCCCCCCCAACTCCTGGAAATATCATTTGACAATCTTGCCTGTTTCTGTGGCACATCCCGAGTGCCCAGCTGATGCCGTCTCCTGTGTTGGGACCACAAGAGGCTAAAGAAGTTGGTCTCCACAAGTAACGCAATAGCCTCCAAGATAAAGCGAAGTGACACCTCTGTGGAGGGGAGGTGGGAAAGGGTCCTCTGCCCCCAACTTTGCAGAAGGAGAAAGCTTCTAGCGCTCCCCAAACTGCGACAGGGCAAGCATGCTGTTTGAGCAGAGGTGGTTTCCTGTTGTGTCTTCCTGTGTTACCTGCTTGAGCGTCTACTTTGTCTTTTAGTTTATGATGAGATTTATTAACAGTAAAATATTATCACAGTTAATACAACTTCACACAAAACTAAGGCAGCTTGTTACTGTTTGCACCAATGGCTAACTCAGTTGTGCTGTAAACATGAAGGGGTGACAGTGCTTTCAGGGACCTGTTACCTGTTTAGTTTAGTCCTTTTCTCATTGCTATCACCTCTATGCATGTGCTGTTGCTATTGTAACAATACAAGCTTTTCATAAAAAGTGCAAGCAAACTATCGGAAATAGGAAGTGGACTCCGGTCTCAGTCCAAGCTTCCAGAAAAAAAGGAAGGTGGAGTCGGGTGGTGGATGTTTGGCCTGTATAGTTTCAAGAACAAACACCTGTTAATAAAGCTTTTAAAATCACAAGTTTTGGGCTTTTTTTAAATTCTGAAGGTCCTTGTTCATTAATACAGGCCATCATGTTTCAAGAGAGGATAATTTCCCAAAGTCAGCATAAGCAGCTGCAAGCCCTTAGAAGTGTTTCTGAAAAACTGCTTAAGGTGGGCAAAGAGGTTTATAGAAGGGATTCATGTGGTCTGTGCAGCCCTCACCATGAACTGAGGTAAATGGGCTGTCAGTATGAGCACCAGTTTTTCACTTTTTCACTTTAGTAGCAGCAAAACAGGAATTTAATACCAGAAATTAGAAGTGTACTCTTTTCAGTGGTTCTTAGAAATTGGCCATTTCATAATGTTGTTTATCTTGCGAAGCAAAAAGAAAAATATACAGATCTTACTATATCTCTGGCCTTTGGAAAATAAAACTATGGTTGTTTGCATAGAATCAACACATAGTAAATCACAAGCATGCAAATATAGTAATTATCCCCCCTGCACAAATATCAGGCTTGTCAAGCCATTTAATTGTGGAAGGAGATTTTAATACTTAATGCTTAAGTCAAAAAAAAAGAAAAGCTATTCCACACAAGATAGCCCCCACCTGTGGAATATTAATTTGAAAAAACATAACCCTTGTTTTCAAGCCTTTTACTGATTTCTCATATCAGACTAGTAATGGCAGTTCAGGTCTTTGTAATGCCTATCTACTTTGCTTTCTTATAGGTCTAGACCTGCTACATAAAGAATGCTAAGGTTTTAGGAGCATCACGTTCAAATCAACGTATTCAAGTTCTTCAGCCTTGAAATAAAGTGACAAAAAGAAAGATATTTTTCTCCTGAATATTAATGAGTTAATTTCTCCCACCTGTAGCTTTTCCTCCAATGCAAGTACCAAGTTTATTTTTTATGGCTGAATTCCCAAGCAACAGATCAGTGAGGGAAAGGGAACGTTTGCTAAAACTGGGGATTTCATTTTCTGCTTTTCAGTAATGATAGATTTCTTTGAGAATTATTCTTGTCGTTGAGTATAGCGGCTGTTGGAGCTTTTTGGTAAGTTACTATATTTTATTCTCTTTTAAAAGAAGAAAAAAACCGCTGCCTTTAGAAAAGTGGAAAAGTTAGGAAAAAAGCCTTAATTTTTCCAAGGTAAGGTTCTTCTCGTACCTTCTGAGTGAGTCATCTGTCCCATCCAAGGGGTACAGTTCACTTTCCGAGCTCTTAAAGTAGATTTTTGTAATGGGTTTGTTCTTCAGCAGACCCTTTGTTTCTAAAGGTGCCCTGAAAGGCCTTAAATTCTTCTAGTTACTGCCTGATTGCCTCATTTCATATTACACCTATCTTTGGCTGAGAAGAATGTTGAAGCATTAGCTTTTTCTTCAAAGATTAATTTCAGCATGCAGATTTGAACGGGAATGCTGAAAATGCGAGCTCATGCTTCTGATCGCAGAGCACTTACTGACTGCAGTTGTTGACTCCTCTAGTTACAAATAGACCTGGCAGGAAGCACCCTTATGGCCAAGCAGAATAAGGGACAGCTCTTTGAAGTTTTAATACTCAGTACTTACTAGTTCAAAAGGTAGATGGAGAAATTAGCTGACGAAGGGAAGGTTAGCCTATAATCTGAATACTAATTTTATTAAAGTGCCAGGAAGGGAAGAGTAAGGGATACTGCCAGGCAGTATTTTTGCTTGTTTACTGTAACTGGTTTATTTTTCCTGTGTGTATGATGTGTAATTTGAGGTTCCATTAAAACTTGCATAATTTTGTATTATGCTTGGGTTTGGGTGGTGGGTTTATTTATGTTGCAATTTGGCTTTCTAAACACTGATAACTTGCATTTGTGGGTTAATAAATTACTTTATTAACACTTCTGTTGTTATAGTCACTGTTCTAAACCCTGTTGTTAAAAGGTAACAATTTTTTGTTTCAGTCACTTAAAACCTTGGTGAAAACATCGGGTCTTTGCCTTTACTGCTTAAGAAACTTAATTTCACTTTAAAATAAGAAGGTTGATAAACTGATCACGGAATCATGGAATTGTTGGAGTTGGAAGGGACCTTCTAGAGATCATCTAGTCCAACTCCCCTGCTAAAGCAGGATTGCCTAGAGCACATTACATCCAGGCAGGTCTTGAAGATTGCTAGAGAAGGGGATTCCACACCCTCCCTGGGCAGCCTGTTCCAGGGCTCTGTCACCCTCACCATACAGAAGTTCTTCCTCATATTTGAGTGGAACTTCCCATGTTCCAGCTTGTGCGCATTGCCCCTTGTCCTCTCACTGGGAACCACTGAAAAGAGTCTGTCTCCCTCCTCCTTCAACCCACCCTTCAGATACTTTTAAGCATGAAGAAGGTGTCCCTTCAGCTTTCTCTTCTCCAGGCTGAAGAGTCCCAGCTCTCTCAGGCTTTCCTTGTAAGGGAGGTGCTCCCATCTTAGCTGCCCTACACTGGATTCTTTCCTGTCTCTCTTGAACTGAGGGGCCCAGAACTAGACGCAGTATTCCAGTTGTGGCCTCACCAGTGCAGAGTAGAGGGGGAGAATGACCTCCCTCGACCTGCTGGCCACAC